>VDFB02270651.1:533214935-533376738 GCA_007258455.2 Sequoia sempervirens
GCTGTACTTCTAAGCTAATATGGTGGTAGTCTTTCAATTGATTTTGCATTTTTCTATTGATTCTGGTGGAAGCATTTTTTGTAGGCCATAAAGTGGCTATTATTTTTTGCTAAGGTTACTTGGCGATTATACTGCTCTTATCCATTAGAGTGTTATGCACCCAAGGGATTCAAAATCAGGTCATGGGAAACTTAATTATTTTCTACTTAAAATCCTTCCATTTGATAAGTCTTGCATTGCTTCTATTTCTGGAGAGATGATACCTCTTTTCTAGTCTGTTAATTTAATCCAGGGTTTTGGGTAACATTTATCATGGTAATATTTTGGGAAATTATCCTTAGTACACAGACAATAGAAAAGCTTGCTTGTCATTCTGAATTGGATGCAGGATTTAAATGGCACCTCAGCTGTGAGGTATATCTAATATCTATCATATTGCTTGTAAATCATTTTGACAGTTTATGTTTCATTGTGGTTTGTTCATGGAAATCCAAAGATGAGTTATTGCTCCATCAAAATTGACAGTTAGCAGTAGGGCTTGCTAAAGGAGTCTAAGCAGTAAGCTCAAGAAAAATTTATGACCATGATTTTTTTTGCGTAAGTCTGGTAACATTTATTAATGTGTACTTTTCAATGATAAAATTTCTGAATACCAGTAGCTGTTTTTCTATACTATTGTTGAATTCCCTTAATATTGTTGAATTAGGTATAACTATATTTAAATCCTACACGGTTTATGTTCACTTCTTCTCTGTTTTTAATTGTTTGATAAAAGGAGATGAACTACTTAATTTAGGCAGCATTGTTCTGTACCTCCTCTACTCGTAGCTTTATTTGGACACTCGTTGTTATGGATAATTGCAACTTTATATGGTTGACATTGGATTTCTGTTCACAGTATACTGGATTCCAAGGGTAAGGGGACCTTTAAGTTTTGTGGGTTTTCAACCAATTAGCATATCTGGAGGGTATTGATTCTGTTGCCAATAACATTTTCATGTATTTGCATGAAAGCATAGGTCTGCTACAGGAGCGTGTCTTGGTATTGCTGTTAGTGTGTCATCAAGCTTCAACTAAAGCTATAGTTCATTTGGTACTCTTGATCATTATTATGCAATTCCTTTGAGCAGTAGGGTTTTTAAATATCTTAGCATGCACTAATGTCCTGGTTTGGTAAATGCTATCAAGCTTGCCACTTGAGCTACAGTCATGTTGGCATTGATGACTAGTTTGGCAATGCTATCAAGCTTGCCACTTGAGCTACAATCTTGTTGGCATTGTTGATAGTTGCCATGGGATTTTCTTAGGCAATGAGCTATTTAATAATCATAGTATGTTTAATATTAGACTTGCAAAGAGGGCCTATGCTTTGGTGTTGCTGTAATTCCCAAATCCATGAACACAGGCATATAAGAGATTTTGTAATTAACTTTATTTGTAACATGTTTGCACGCTGGTTATAAGAAAAAGTACCAGTTATACAGTCACTGAAGATTAATGATAGTGGAAAGGCTGAATGTGTGTTCATTTTTCTGTTTTATTTTTTGACATTTGTTTATAACAGCCCCAATTGTTGATAGTTCTCATTTCACATGTTTTTAATTACGTTGGGTTTGATTTCCAAAGTTACCATGCAGGCTTTGGAAATGGTTAATGCTGTGGCTGCCAAGGTTGAAGGAGATGCAGATTCACCAATATCTGTATTGGAAGATGAGGTGAAGATTTTGCTTTTTTTTTTTTTAATATATATATTTTTTCAATTTTAGTAGAATTACCCTAGTTTCTGCGTGGTATATATGAATTTGGCAAGTTTAGGGTGCTTTGGTAAAATTGAAAGAAAGCTTCTCGATTTGATCTTGATCTTTTGCGACTGTAGTTGGCTGTTTGCTAGCCTGTGGTTGTTTCTTGTTTTAAAAGTCAAATATTATTTGTTTTGGTTGTTTGAACTGATCTATTAATTAAGCATTATTACATCCCAATTGAATTATCATATTACATTCTCTGAACAGGGAAGATCTGAAAGTGATCTGCGGATTGATTTGGAGGATAATGAATCTCCATGTGATGGGGAAGTATTGCGGGTTCCAGAAGATCTAGCCATAGAGGAGAAACGCTTAGAGGAAGAACGAGCAAAACGAGAGGAGGAAAATGAAAAACAAACGAATAATGGAACTCAACGAATTGGTGATTTGGTTTTTAGCAGATTGGAGGCACTTCTTAACCAGACTCAGCTTTATTCAGAGTTTTTGCTTGAGCAAATGGAAGATGCTAAATTTGTAAGTCTGGGAGATTGTATCTAATGTTTTAAATGCAAGTCAATTCTATTTAAGTTTTTTGTAATAGCTATTTACAGCTTCAATTTCTCTAGTAGAAGAAGCAGAAACATTCTTCTCTACTAATATTGTTTATCAGTGTTATTTTCAGCTTTGCTTTCTGTATTAGAAGAATCAGATGCTTTTTCTTCTACTTGTTAAAAGTTGTTATTAGTTGTTCCTCTACTAGAAGAAGCAGATGCATTTTCTTCTTATAGTTGTTGAAGATTGTTTTCAGCTGTATTTCTCTACTAGAATAGACAAATGCACTCTATTTTCTGATTATTTAAAGTTAGTTTCTTCTGTATTTTCTCTATTAGAATAAGTGAATCCATTTGATTTTCTGAGTGTTCAAAGTTATATTTACCTGTATTGTCTCTACTAGAAGAGTTAGATTCTTTTTCTTTGGCTAATTTTTGTTCAAAGATGGTTTTGGATGTATTTTTTCTACTAGAAAAAGCAGATGTGTACTTGTCTTCTGATTATATCATGGCAAAGCAGGGTTCAACTGATAATGGTGATGCAAAAGATCCCAAGCCTGAGGTAAGAGGTGTTGGTAGGGGTCGCAAGAGAAGAGGGACTGCTTCTAATGGGAATAGTGGTAGAGGACGAAAAAAGGCGACAATGTCTAATACAGTAAGCTCCTAAATGTTCTGTGTTTATTAAAATATATAGTATTTAGTATGTATATGATGCTTGATCAAATATGCATTACAATGCCAGATTGGCTGTATTAGAGTTTTGAAAGGTTTTCTTGCAGTGCCATTTCATTAACTTGTTTGATTTCTTAATGGCAATGTGAAATCATATGAAAAACATGGAGGTCAGCTTGAAGATCTTGTTTTAATTATATCTTAATTGATCTTTACAAAAACTGTTACTCTGTCAATGCATTTGTCAGCCCTTTCTTATCTGGTCTCATGATCTGGGTGTGTTGAAATCTAACAAAGCTGCAAGTGACAACTGGGGTGCAGCTCAAAGATTCTTAATTTTGCTTTGGATTGCCATCTGATGCATATGACTGAGAAGGAGTGGATATATTTTGAATGAAATTGGTATTAGTTGCAGGTTTAGTTACTTTGGGAGGAAAGGTTTAGGAAGCAACAAAGGGTATCTTTTATGAAAGGGCTAGAGGGCTTGGGTAATGTATGGCATCCCCCTCAAAAAATAGGGGACTCCAAAGGTATAGAATTTAAAGATTAGTCAATGAGTATGATGTTTTATTCAATCAATATAGTCGGGGTAACACGCGTAGACATGTATCCCAATGAATGGATCATTGATTTTCTCATTGGAAAATCAAATATACAATAAGTCAGTAGATGTAATGTGTTATATTATGATAGTATGTTGTTTTTTGGAATCATGGAGCTGTGGCATGGTAAGAGCACACTCGCAACAACTGAAAGAGCACAAGAGATTGTTGGCAACTTATAGCTGTGCCTTCATATGTGTACAGATAGTAAAGGATATATGGGCTTCTTTTAAGAGAAGGAAGATGTACAATATGTAAAAATATACAATATAGCCCATGTGACCGTACAATATATTATAAAATATGTAGTTTAATAAAATATAATAAGCCCATGTGATTGTCACATCAGGGCTAGTGACACACATTACACTTAGGAAGGTTATGTTAAATGCGGGTTTGGGGTGTTTCGAACCTCTGTTGTTAGGCTAAGGGTTGTATACAAGGGATTAATCATACAATAAGAATAGATGTGCATGGCATATCTGTTCATTTGTTGTAGCAGAGAAAGCCCATAATGACCTGGGGTTGGCTAGATATCCACACCCAGTTTTAGCTGCATTTTGTAGCCTAAGGAACCTATGGTGCTTGGAAAAAGGGGGACGAGTCCTGTCAATACAAATATTTTCTGCACTTTCTAGATATATCCTTAAATTCCTAATATTCTATTGTAGGGACTGCCAGCTCGTACACATTATTTTAAGAAAATGTTAAAACAATTTGGTAGAATGTGGCTGATTATGGATGTCGGTACCGTTTTTGAATTTTCTTTCAGTCTTCTAAAGTTCTAAGCCATTGCTAGGCGACATTTACAGATAATAGGATTTTTCTTTCAAGCTGTTTTTCAAACAAAAAACTATGTTTTCTACTATTTGAAAGCTTGCAAGCTTGCAGGCAACTGTTGCTTGTTTCTAAATTGTTACCATTTTATCAATTTACTCAGTTTATTTCCAATTGGTCTATTATTAATGTGCTGGAAGTTGGATGCCATTACACCACTAATTGTCCTTCAATTCTTTCAAAACTTCAGACAGTGTTCCTGATGACTAACAAATTCTTAAGTTATGTAACCTAAAGAATAAAAAGATGAAATGATCTTTTTGGAAATTCTCATCTGGCATCCATCTGTAAAATCATTAGTGACAATGTTTTTGAAAATTTTCTGATTTTGTAATTTTATTGGATTTGTTTTAGAAAATTCATTTACTGATGTATCCAATGTTTTCTATTTGAGCATTATAGTGTAATGTTAAGCCTCTCATGCCATTCTGTATGCTATAAATTGTCAGGCAAAGGAAAAGGCAAAAGATGCAGTTCAGGTCATGCTAGAAAATTGCAAAGAAGATGCCCAAGATAATGATTCTGATAATTTAACAGAGGAGGAGAGGAACTGGAAAGAACAAATGAATCTTGTTCCTCTATTGACTGGAGGAAAGCTAAAGTCTTATCAGATTAAGGGAGTAAAGTGGTTAATTTCTCTGTGGCAAAATGGTCTCAGTGGAATACTTGCAGATCAAATGGGTCTAGGAAAGACAGTGCAGACTATTGGTGTACTTGCTCACTTGAAGGGAAAGGACATGCATGGTCCTTTCCTAGTGATTGCTCCCCTCACTACTCTCTCAAATTGGGTGAATGAAATTAGTAGGTATGAGTTTGACTATTTGGAAGTTTTGACCTTTTCAGAGTTATCATGTTCATTGCCTTGACTGGTTAATAAATTTAAGCAAAACTTATCTGCAGATTTGTTCCAAGCATGAATTCTCTCCTATATCATGGATCGAAAATTGAGCGTGATGAGTTGAGGAGGAAGCATATGTCAGGAGAAGTTGGTCCAGATTTTCCGGTTATTGTCACATCCTATGAGGTTGCTATGAATGATGTAAAGGCACTTGCTCGCTACAAGTGGAAATATCTAGTTGTCGACGAGGTTTGTTTCTTACAAGTTCAAGCACATATGTTTTGGGTTCAATTTTATGAATTTAGTTATCCATTAAGTTGCCTTTTTGCTGCAGGGGCACCGATTGAAAAACTTTGAATGCAAATTGCTGAGAGAATTGAAACAATTGGACCTTGATAATAAGGTTCTTTTGACTGGAACTCCTCTACAGAATAATTTGGCAGAACTTTGGTCCTTGCTGAATTTCATTTTGCCTGATGTATTCACTTCACGTCAGGAATTTGAATCTTGGTAAATCTCTCTTATGCTTGATCTGTAGTTATCTGATTATATAATTCAGGGCAAATGTTTTTGTCCAATCAATGCATGCATGTTTTAGATTCCAAAATTACATTGAACATTTTTCTGCTGTTTTCAATGTATTTGCTGATTTGCATGCTGTAAAGGTTGGAAATATAAAGGTTCTGAACTCATGATCAAGTTCAGTAGTAAAATTTAACTTGTCAATCCACCTTATCTTGAGTACTCTGGGATATGATCCTCTTACTGTAAAATGTGCTTCATCAGATGTATAGATATATGCATATGCCAACTATGCCAAGGGTTAAATGATGCCATGTTTTTCCCACCCTCTCAAAGCATGAGTTCATTGATGTAGTAAATTTATTTTATTTACAATTTTAGGCAAAATGTTGGTTTTGTCATTAAGGGGAACAGTGCAAATTGCAATGTTCTTCAGTGTAAGCATTTGTTAAGATTGCTTTTAGTATTTGCCTGTTGTATGCATGCATATTCTTGCTATCAGAAGTGGAGGAATTTTTACAAGTTTTGTAGATTTTTTTTTTCAGCCATGTTTTCTCTATCAGAATGAGCAGATGAGTTTTTCTTAGGTGCTGTTGAAGATTATTTTCAGTTACATTTTTCCTCTATGAGAAGTAGACAAGTATTTATGTAATTGAAAAATATTTTCAGCTACATTTTTATCTATCAAAAAAATCAAATGAGTTTTCTTTTAAGTGTGATTGAAGGTGCTACCCACAAGACAAGAAGAAATATGTTACAAGAATTCTGTGCTTTAAGAAAATATGATTTAATGGCACATCTCAAAACATCAAGTATGATAATAATTATATTTTTTGAAGGCTCACAGATGAGGGATTTTAATGCTAAATAGAATTTGGTTGATAATGCATTGTGAGTGATGATACCGCAATGAACCATTCAGCTTATTCTTTGTTTTGTTGAAACTTGAAAACCTTGACTTTGGGTATGCTTGATTCTTGTCACATTTGAAACTCTAATCTTGCTGTACAAACTAGCTGAATTTGAGCCATATCCAATTTTCCCTGTTCAAACTGTGATGTAATTGGAAGCAGATGTGTACCTTTGCTGCTGTACCTATGTTAGGCTAAAAGATGCATATTCATTCTGGAAGAAGTTTTGCTCTGGTGATATTGGGCACTTGTACTTTTTCAAATTTTAAAATTTAATCTGCTGCATTCTTGAAGTACTAGGGGCATAGCATATGCAATTACTATGCTGCATCTAGTTCTCTTGGATAGTTAGGCATTAGAAAAGCAGCTTGTCTTGTAAATATATTAATGTAGATGCATAGTAAAATGGAGCTATTTTGCAATGTTAGTTATTTATTGTTTTTTGGTGACAGGGAAATAGGTTCCTAATTACTATCTTGATCTAATAATAGCTTCTTGTCTCTTTGCTTGAAAGGTGTTCCTAGTTGGGAAGCATTTGTATGCCTCTCCATATCATGCTGATTACTTGTTGGGCCACTGTACTCTGTAATGTACATTCAAATGACCATTCAATTACTGGCTAGTCCATTAGCTTAGTCTTTTGTGCAGTATAAATGTATAAAACCTAGTAATTGATATGAATTAAAATCTACACTTGCTTTATTGCAATTCTTTGGGTTGCTGATATTGCAGTAATAAATGACAAGACAAGAGCAAGAACTATAGATGACAATCGCCATCTAGTTATTTGGAACATTCTAATACCTAGGGACTCTCACCATTCTGTCTGTTATCAGGAGGAGAACCTATGATTTTGTTATTTTTCACAGATTAGGACACTTTATTATCTTTTCATGATCAACAAGATATGCTCACTTCGGGGTTCTGATATAGGAAAGCATGTGATCTTCTCATTTAAGGCCTTTCTTACTTTATTGTGCTGATTCTATACTAAATTTGCTTTTTAAGGTTTGATCTTGGTGGGAGGCAGAGCAATGGGATGGGTCAGGAGGAAGAAGAGGAGAAAAGAAGAGTTCAAGTATGCTTTGAAATTCAATTGGTTAGTTTGATGCTTGTTTTCTCTAGTTGGACTTGAGATTGACAGTAATTTTCCTTTTCAGGTAATTTCAAAGCTTCACTTGATCCTTCGGCCATTTCTCCTCAGAAGACTGAAGGAAGAGGTAGAACAGTCCCTTCCGAAGAAGAAGGAAATAATCTTGTATGCAAATATGACTGAACATCAAAAACAGATCCAAGAGCATTTAGTCAATAAAACACTTGAGGCTTACCTGCAGAGTAAGGCAGAGAGAGGTAGGGTAATGTGTTCTCTGATTTTGAAGAGTTACTTCCTAGAGCTCCCGCATAAATTCTATTCCTATATTCAATTGTACTATCAGCCATTTAGCCAGCCATTTGCTTGAATGGTGAAAGTTTGGTGTAACTTCCTCTATCTGTTTCAGGCACAGGCATGAAAACAAAGCTAAACAATTTGATGATTCAATTGAGAAAGAATTGCAACCATCCTGATCTGTTGGAATCACAATTTGACCAATCGAGTAAGGTTTTCAATAACAGTGTTGTTTGCTTGTTTTGAAACTGATTGCTAGTGGGACAAATTGATTTAGTGTTATGTCTAATATTGAGCTTTCTCTTCAGTTGAATATCCACCGGTTGCTCAGTTGGTTGAGCAGTGTGGTAAATTTGGCTTGTTGGACAGACTTATAATGCATTTGAAAGCTCGAAAACATAAGGTACCAATGACAATCTGGATTACTTAAGCTTCATTTTTATTATTTAATATACCTTGAAGGTTTTAGCATGTGATTTCAAGTAACAGGGCAATCCTGAGAAGACTTTGCTTGCTATTACCAAGGTCTGTTTGTTTCTGGCTTTTAGGTCATGCACCTCGTGGTTTCTAAGCCATTATTTCCTAATGGTGCCAAAATTCTGATATTTGATTACAGATTCTGATATTTTCTCAATTCACTAAAGTCCTTGATTTGCTGGAATACTATCTGGATGAGAGAGGACACGAGGTTTGTCGAATTGATGGAGGAGTTAAATTGGAAGATCGGAAAAAGCAGGTATTGAGTAATTGTCTAATTGGACAGGTTGGTCTAGAAAAAAGTCATGTTAACAGTACCTATATCAGATATATGAATAGCTATCAAATCCAGTCAGATCGGATTGTTTGTGCTGGCTTTTTTTGTTTGATTCAGTCTGGATTACTATGAGTTAAATTTTTCGAACCTGGTATTTAGGCAAATTATGTATGCAAGTATTTGGGGACAATGGCCTAGCTCATTGCGTACTTTTAGTATTATTAATTTTATGTCTATAATCTTTAAGCATGTGCAGTTTAATCATATATGCTTCTGTAATGATTTTTCAATACAGATCAATGATTTCAATGATCCACAAAGCAAGTTTGACATCTTTTTGCTAAGCACTCGAGCTGGTGGCCTCGGCATCAATCTCACTTCTGCAGATACTTGTATAATTTATGATAGTGACTGGGTAAGAAATTAGTAGACATTGACAAGTTTAGTGTAAATGCTACATCGTTTCTCTTTATCATATTTAATTGCTTTGAGGTATGCAAACTTTGTATGCATATTTGCAGAAGTAAGACCATTTAATTATGATGCAGGAACTTTTTTTCTGAATACAGGTTATTTTGCTATAATGATTTTTTGAAGCTTGTTTGTATGTATTTAGTGGGATTATAATAAGTTTGGTGATGCAGAATCCTCAAATGGATTTGCAAGCAATGGACCGGTGCCACAGGATTGGACAAACAAAGCCTGTACACGTCTACAGGCTTGTCACAGCTCACTCTGTGGAGGTACGGATTATTCTTGTTACTGTATCATGCTCAGAGTGCTTGTAATATCATCTAGCCTTGGTTAACATGTGGTCGACGAATACAGGGTCGCATGCTTAAAGTAGCATTTAGCAAGCTAAAGCTAGAGCACTTGGTTATTGAGAAAGGCCACTTTCGTCAAGAGCGCGTTACCAATACACTAGAGGTTTGAAGATTTAACTAGACAAAATAGACTAGATATTAGCTCTGTTTATAATATCTTAGCTTGTGTTGCTTGCTTAGGTGGTCTCACTAGAATGAATCAGATTAGCAAACTTAAGAAGCTTTCAGCATTTCATGACATTAACTGACAAAAATTGCTGTTGATGATGTTCAGGAAGCAGATTTACTTGCTTTGCTTAAGCAAGAAAAGGATGAAGAAGAGGAACTTATACAGACAGAAATTAACGATGTTAATCTTTTACGTCTATTGGACCGAGCTGACATGGTAAATGATTCTGCAGGAGATGCTAAAGCAAGTTCTGAGGCTCTCCCGTTAAAGGGGCCTGGTTGGGAGATAGTAGTACGTAGTGGAAAAGGGAGTGTGCTGTCATCTATTGAAGGTTACCGGCAATTTACTGGCACAAATGAGCAACATACTGACTAAATACTAAGTGGTTTGTTGCTCTTTTGTTTTTGTATTCATCTCCCAAGAACTCTAGTTTGACAAAGGTTTTTGTTCTCAGCCGTATTGATTGTCTTTTTGTGGGAGAATCTTTGTTATCCATGAGCACTGTGGATTAGTGCTTGAGCATGCCAATAGCAAATGGATGTTTTTGCATGAAGACTGGAAATACGGTAGTCTTGGAAGTTAGGCCCTGAGCTGAAGCTCACGTTTTTTAACAGCTAGGACATGTAACATATTTCTTGGCATTACTTTACTGGAAAGATTACAGCTTATCTGCTGTGTAGTTTTCTGTTGGTTCTTTGACAGCAGAGGACGTTTCTTGACATGAATGTAATGGATTTCAAGCAATTTTGTATTATTCAAATTTTGTGGACTCTTGGTAAATACAAAATATTCTTGCTACCTCTTGCGCTTTCTCAATGTTGTTTAAGTTCTGTTTGGATGTGATTCTTAATTGGGCACGTATCAAGTGATTTTTATTTGTGTCAAGTTGGCAAATAAAACCTAAATTATATTTTATTCTTATTTTGCATATTGTGTTTTAAGGAGAAGGCTTAATAGTTGGGCAACCCATGTTGGGTTTGCTATATTCATTTGGAATCATGCTAACCAAATTTTTAGTGGAACAATCAAAAGGATGTGTCAAGTAGAAGAGATCTTAAACAAGTGACGTAGTGTGTCGTGTTTATGTCGCCTAGGAAAGAGCATCTAGGTTGGGAGGGCAAGGGCTAGTATGTTTGAAGATTTGTAATTGCAATTGTTAGAGTTTTTAATTGAATGCATAGAACGAGAAGCAATGGAGTTGAAAAGAATATGGTTTGAGAAGCAAAATGTAGAGGGTAGAGTTTCGTATTGATTACTAGAACTTGTTGGAAGAGTTGTATATTAGAATTGATATTTTTTGTGTGCTTGTTAAATAATAGAAATAAATTTTTGTATAAAATTATTTAGTAAACATATTTATTTGTTAACATAAAAGTAGTTTTGAGTGGAAATGTAAGACATAGAAGATCAAAATATTAGTGACAAGTTTAAATTTTATTAGTGTTTTAAAAAATTGGACATATTAAAAATTTGAAAAGTTTTTTAAATTATTTTATATTCAAGATGTTTAAAATTGAGAAACATCCTAGGAAATGAGAATATTAAAAATATAAAAGTATTTTATTTTGTTTTATATACAAAACATATAAAATATAAATAATAGCAATAAGTTAAAATTTGATAAGTATATAATTTTTTCAAATAGCATATTATTATGTTCAATTAATAGTAATATTTTTGAATATTTTAACCATGTGATTTTTTTTAATATTTGTAGATTAAATTAATTTAGTTAAAATAAACTAATTATAAATAATAGTATTTTGCCATGTTTAGAAAGCTATTTAGTAAACATATTTATTTGTTGACATAGTAAGTGTTTTGAGTACATATGTAAGACATAGAAAATTAAAATATTAGTGATTAAGTATGAAATTTAAAAGCATTTTAGTAAATAGAGATATTAGAAATATAAAAGTATTTTTAATTATTTTATATGGAAGACATTTTAAAGAAATATATTAAAAATTTAGAAGTAATTAAAATATTAACAATAAGTTAAAATTTGAAAAGTATTTAATCTTTTTTAATATCATATTATTATGTTCAAGTAATAGTAATATTTTAACCATGTCTATTTTATTTATGTCTATTTTATTTGTATCTATAAAATAAGTTAAATTGATTTAGTTTTATAAATTAATTATAAATAATTGTATTTATCGTGAATTTAGAAAATAACATATGCTATTGGAAAATAGTCCATAAGAAGTAAAGTTCATAGAATAACGACTTTGTAGCTAAATTGGAGGTTTAAATATTAATTAATTGTTTTGCAAATATTAATGTAGTTTGATCATTGGAAAATTCTGCCAAAAAGAATATGATGAGGCTAGTGGTATGGATTAGTTCCAACGAGAATTGTGTATGCCTTGTGCTGTATAGCTTCCAGATGTTGACTCAGTGCATACATAGTGAGAATGACAAATGTAAATGTGTGAGAATATAGACTGAAAACAAATTTGTCCTTTGATTAATGCATGAGAATATGGTCTGCAAATTTTGCGAGGAACGTTGACGCAGAGAGAAGTGTTTTACAAATCCTACCAAAGTATCACAGGTGACATATGGAAAACTAAATGATCTTGACTATGGTTGTTTCTTGAAATTTTCCTTGTAAGAGGAATCATTTTTTGGAATTGGAGTGGAGAGAAAGACCTGAATAGGTGCAAATATACTTGATTCTTGAAAAGGAGCTTGTTAGGTCAAAGTTTCAAATGTTTTTCTTTGTTTGTTTGTTTGCAATGAAGTTTGATTCTTTGAATTTGTGTAAGAATTATGTCAATTGTTTGAATGTGTAAATTATGACCAGAAGCAAGTTGCAATGATGCTGTAGTGAGAGATGTGCACAATTGCAATAGAAAGTACCCACAACATAAACATGAAACATAAAAGCACATGATAAAATTTGCAAACAAAAAAAGACTAATGCAAGAAATTTTGCAAACATTTAGACATCAAATACAAATTTCCCAAGCTTTGGTGGTAGATTGATGGCTGCCCAAGCAATGAATACATAGTTGATAGTAATTGTTTTTGGTGGAACTTTTCAATGATGTTAGTGAATTAATACTTGAAAATTATGTCAATAAATTCCAAGTATACAATGTAAGCAAGTATTAGAAATGAAAATGATAAAATTAATAATAATTGAATGCAAATTGTGTCAGCTTTACTGTCATCATGCATTTCATGTGCATGACATTTTGGTCGGAGGTAAGTTATTGTCGCAACGACAAGAGGTCAACATTGCAATTGTATGATGTGCATTGGATATGGTATGTTGTCATTCAATCTAAAGCTAATGCATTGAATGCTAGTAGGTCTATTAATTGATTTTGTTAAAGTAAATTAGCAAAATAGGACATTGTATATTTTGGCAAATATTGAATAGCTGAATGCAAATTGCACAATCTTTGACAGAGTGTTGGTTGGGAGAAAAGCAATGAATCATTCAGTTTTTCCTGTAACAACGAGCAATACTTGTAGATATCAACTACCATAAACAAAAAATATCCAATGTTGAAGAATGAAAATATAAAATGAACCATTAATTTTTCTTCTATATTTTGTTATAAAGTGGATGTTGGTGCTTATGAGAAATACGTGCTTGAATTTAGAACTATAGGAAGGTAGAAAAATATTATAAACTTTTGAATTTGATTGGCTAATCTAGTATCTGAAATTGAAATGCAATAATTGCAATAGTAAACGAGGTTTGCATTTAATGGATTAAACATGCATTCATTTAATCCCGACTATAGGAAAAAGACAAAAATATTTTAAACAATACAATCTCATTGGCCAAGCGAGTAATTGAAAAGAAAATGCAACAGATGCAATAGTAAACTTGCCTATCAGCAAGAAGTAATAAATATAGAATACTTAGAAGCTGTAATACTAGATTTTAAGCTAGTTCAAATGAGAACTGAGAGTATTAAGCATTGTGTAACATATAAAGGAAAAACATGTTGACTATAAAATGAGAGCTGTTAGAAGTTTTAATCTATAAAACATGAAATGTAGTCATATAGGCCAAATAGCCAGGAACATGAGTGTAAGATAAAAGGGAAGTGCAGGTTGGTGCAATAGCAGGTAGCTTTCCAGGTGCTTGTGTTCATTTCTCATCTGCAATGGCATTGATATGATTAGTACATAAACCATATTTTTATGTAATTTTAAACATATTTTGGAAATTGAAGACAAAAACAAGTATTTGTATCAGTATTGTTTTGTACCTTGTAGCATATGACATTCATTCAGTCACACAAATAGCTTTTGTAATCACATTGTTTTGATTGAGCTTGAAATGGCCTTTGGTGACAAAGTCCCATAGTGCAAATACAACTGCTGATTTGTCATTGATGTAGTCTTCGTATTTCATGTTTTGAAAAGCGGGCAAGAGTTGTTGCATGACACGGCTTTGAACTGAACAATGGATTTTTAGCTTGTCATTTGTTATGATGATAGTTTGAGGATGAAGTAAGTATATGTAACTGACTTTCTTGTCACACTGATTGCAATGAGCACTCTCTTGTTGGAGCATGCCGTAAGTGTTAAATCTATAATTGCATATCAGGCAGAAAGTTTCAAAGGGATTTGAAAGTGCGTTTGCTACTCTCAATGTGCCTGAAACCTAAAACATGGAAACGCAAATTGTTATAAGAGTTAGTTTGAAAGAACTTGTTTGACAAAGTGACGAGATATTTGAAAATTTACCGTAAATGTTGATTACATTAAAGCAGTTAGCTTTTCTATTGTTCTTTTGTTATTCAATTTGCAAATAAATGTTGATTGGCCTGTGTGGAACATGTTCTTTTGATCAGTGGTTTTTAGTATATTTTTGAAAAGAAATGCTAGAGTTTTGTTCTTGAATAGCTGTTGCGTTATTTGCAAGTATTGTTGTTCATGCGATGAATGCATTTGCAGCTGCATGGTATTGAGAAAGTTAGTTATCGTCACATGAAAATTTTAGTAGAGGCCAAAATGATAGAGAAAAGGGTTAAAATGGATTAGTGGCATATGGTAAGTAGAGATTTGTACCTGCGCTTTGTCAGATTCTGCTCTGCCATCTTTGATGTCAATAGCATATTGGCTACCAACTTTGTTTGCACCAACAACCAAAGCACCTATTGTTCCAATTGGATTTTGATTTGTGACTGCTAGTAACTGGCTTATAGTTGTATCTGGAATGAAGTAATAGTCTTTAGAAAATCGAGGCATGCTTTCTATTGTGCTAGTGTTTGTCAATATCAATATGCAACCACAATCCCCTCTATCATCATCTGTTTTACGTGCAATTTGGAAACCTGATATTGAAACTCCTATTCCTGGAATTATTTTGTGTTGATGTTGTTGCACAAGGTTTCCACTAATATTCAACGTAATTGTCATTTATGCTTTGAGGTCTGTGAGATTTGCATGCAATACCTGATTTGTTTCATTGTCTTTGTCCAATGTTGCTTTGTAGACAACAAGAATGTCACCTTCAAATGTGTCGCCAAATTTTTTTTGCATTTAAGTCTTCAATTGATATGTGCATATGTACAAGGAGTTTGATAGCCATTGAGTACAAGACATGTTTTCCCAAAATCCAAATACACTAGATTGAATGAGAGAAACCCAAACAAAAAAGCATGAATACAATGAAGGGTTTTAATCTGAATGTAAAACCCAATATGAATTCCTGGTTTTTGTTTGGTTCAGCTCATTCAGGCTCAATGCATTACTTTTCTAGAATAGCGTTTTTTGTGCTTTGCTACAACAATCCTCTTTTTCTCCACACTTGTCTCGAATACTTGCAGGCAATGCTTCCCTGAAACAAGAACGTTATTATATAGACATAATAGAGATCCATATATATACATATATATACACATACACATTACACATATATATAGTTATAGACAATTACATATATAAGAACCTATAACTGATTGCTCAACAGTAGTTGTAACGAATCAAAGAAACAATTTTGAACATTTTATTTTAATGTGCTTGCTCTAGAATGCTTTTTATTTTTAAGGACATTGTCTATGTTGTATACTACTGAGCAACTTGCATATTCATACTTATTAATGTCTATTATTTGTATATTCTCATGTCTTGTCTTCATTTTGAATGTGAAATCTTTAGTATTTGCACATATGTATAGTACAATAGAGTTGATATTTTGCGTAGACGTGAAAATGTTTCATTGCAAGGAGAAAATGACAATGATCCAAGAATCTGACCTGCAATTTTCTTGTTCAACAGTTGGCTATATTTGGGCCAATGTAGATGTTTGTCTCCTAGTGAAATTGTAAATAGTGGTTCCTGTCATAGGGACATTTGAGACAAATGAGCATAGTGGATGACATGCTATATGCAACTCATAAACATAAAGCAATTAATGCTCAATGGATGTAGTAAATAAACTTTGTACTTTGTTGTCAGTTGTAACAAGTTAGTATTGCAAAGTTAGTGCATTCAATGCCCTCACAGTCCACAAGAGCTTGGTCAAACTATTTAGCTTTCCATGTAACACCAAGCAATACTAGTAGCTATCAAGTATTATAAACAAATATCAGAGTCGATGACATATAATACATTTTTTTATAAACATCAACTACAAAAACAATGAAAAATTTTGGAAAAAAAAGACCAATGTCATAAATTTATGAAACATACAAACATTAAGTAAATTTTTTGTGAGATTTGCCGATAGGCTACTGGCCACTCAAGCAATAAACACATAATTAATGCATTCAATGCCTCCACAGTCGAGAAGACCTTGCTCAAAGCATATGTCATCTACTGTACCCACTTGCCTTGTCATCTCTTGTAACAACAAGCAATACTTCTAGTTATCAAGTATCATGAATACACAACCAAGCCACTCACCAACAATTCACTTTTACAGAATAACGAACATGGAAAAGAAATTACAGATATGCAACATTGTAACCTTTGTCAGAATAAGCATTGATACACATGTGTAATTGGTCGATATGTTTTTGGCTAGAGGAGCACAGTAAAATGGGGACATTTTTCCTGTGTTAGTAAGAAAGAGCAATGAAACCAATGGAAAAAGGCACAATAATTAATAAAAACTTAATTGTAGGAGCTAACTGTTACCAGATTTTCACCCATGGCTCAATCAGGTAGAGCCCATTGATAGAAAGAAGAAAGAAAATGGTACATTTGCTATTCCCCTTACATTGCATTCATGTATACAAATGAAATAACTTGGGAGATTACAAAAACACAAATCATCACATTTATACAGATGCATGAAACATAAGAAGATTTTGCAAATTTCTTCTGAAAAGTTATTTTATTGAATAGAAATATTCATTTGACTCACACAAGCCATGAGTTTAACTGTTGCTTGCTTATTCAATACAAATCAAAATCAACATATACATGAATAAGTGAAAAATATAAATGTGCATGAAAGAGAGAAAATAGTCATTGCCTGGAATGATTGGCTCTGGTTGCGTCTTCTTATTCGTTCCTGCTCCAAGATTTTCTTGAGCCTTTCCTAGTTCTGTGCCGCTCCTAAATCCTGCATTTGGCAAAAGCAATGGTGTTAGAGCAATGCTCTAAGCAAAGAAAGGTTTCAATCATACATGAACATACACCTATCCACATATATACTGATCTTCAAAATGCATTAAAAAAGTGATGCATACATTAGGTGTCCCGGAGAACCAATGAAGTCATAAAACACACCTAAAACATGCACGTTTTTTCTAACGTTTGCTTCATGTGCAGATACATGAAAAACATTGATATTTTTATCTGATTTTAAGCACGTGGGATAAATGTGGCTCCCACAAAGGTTGAGCCCAGCGTGTTCATCACATAACTTAGAAGGATAATTCATCAGATAGTTCATTGCTTTTGATTTATACAAACAGGTGTACATCTTTTGTGACATTGTCTTTTTGTCACTACCATAAGTGACATTTATTTGTTGCAGGAAAAATCATAAAGAATGAAGTAATTTTTATGACTAGACAACTTGCAAATATATTGATGTGCTCATTTATGAAATCACAGTTTAAGGCAACAATAAAAGAGAAACATTGTTTCCTAAGAAAGCATTGTTTTATGCTGAAGTAATCTTTCAAAGATCATAGTTATGGAACTGTATTTAGATTTTCTACTAAAACTGCAATGAAGTAGGTTGAAGAATTATCAACAGTGAATAACAATAGAAAAAGGGCAGAGCCTCTGAAGGAACTAGCAGTGACAATGAGTCTTCAAGCTAAGTGAATGTTCATTTATTCCAAGATATCACATTGAAGTTTAAAAGGGATTGAGATAGTCAAAGAGCTTTGAAAGTCTGATGTGTCTTTGCATAATCTATGATTTGTAATCACTGAATATTTGGTACAAGATTCAAAACTTCAAGCTACAAGAAAAAAAAAGATGTATATGCAAAGGCATGACAAAAGATGGCAGCCTACAGAGTTATAAAGGAGAATCACAAACACCTTCAGTCTCATAAGTTTCAAGCCTATACAAGCAAAAAACCCTCGACCATGAAAATGAGGTGTTTATGAGTATGGCTGCAGCCATAAGAATGACTCTAAAGTCTGGAGAGTAAGGTGATTAGAAGTCAAGCAGGCACAGAAAAGGTGAAGCATATAGCACAAAGGGGATTTTATGAGAAATGCATAAAATAAACTAGAAAATAAATATTTTATTGTATTTTATACATTGAGGAGTTTATGTACTGAAGAGGAAAGGTTGTTTCTCATAAATTGTACAAACCCACTTGGGTTTTGTTTCATGCACAAAATATTTCTTCTCAAGAATCGACCATGGTTGAAATAGATGTTTTTGTGTTTACAATGAAATGTCAGCACGACCATGACAAAGTACAGGGGGTGAAACTTGAAGGTTGTAGAGACAAACCTTGAGGGATTTATACAGATAAAAAAGGAAGGGTTTTATACTCTCAAGCCTGTGGCCATGATTAGAATCTATCAGATAAAGCATGAAAAAAAACACAGAGAATAGAAATATTTTCATTATTATGCTACAAAAAATTTTTTAAAACAAGTTTTGAATTGCAGAGAATGAAAAGAGATAACAAGTTTGCTTACCCAATTGATGTTTTCTTTTCTCTAAAACTCTGCATGAGGATGTTTTCGCAGAGCTCCAAAAGCTCTCATGGTGGCCTGGCCAAGTGGATGAAGGGTTACAGGGAGACAGAGAAAAATATTTTTTTTTAGAATACTATGGCCTTAAAGGCTAAATTTCATAAAAAGAGATCTCTTTTCCTTTAGAGAAAATGCTTACCATTTTTTTTTCCTGGTAGAAATGATAGGTTTTAACACAAAATGCTTGCAAATATCTATCATTGAAGCTCCAGAAGTTATAGTCAAAAGTTCTACAGAAACCCTGGTGACAACTTGCTATAAGCTTCTTCATGAAGCTTCTAAGGCGAAATGATCAAAGCTTTTACCTTCTTTTGTTTTTTAGGTTTAGAACCCTATAATCAAAGCTGATAGAAGTTTTTTTGTTACATCTTTTATTCAAATACAATATCAACTAATGCCGATGGTGGTCAAGACTTGAAGTCTTGTGTTAACTATGCTTTTGCCTTATCACTTAGAGCACACCCAAATCTTTTTGACTTTGTAAATATTTTGACCAAACCTATTTATTTTGCATTGCCTATTGTATTATAATATGCATAAAATCAAATGATGATTTATAGGTCATTTGATTCAAGCGTTATTTTAAGAATGCAAAGAAATAGGGACTTGTGTGTTTTGACCAAGTCATTAGGAGGTTAGCCAACACATGCCATGAATGGAGGGAAGTTTTTTTCAGTTTGCAAACACATGGAGGCTATCTAGGAGGTTGTTTTGACTCTTTATGAGCTTTGAAGGGAATTTTAGAGTCATTTTGAGTTGTCATCATTATTGACTTGGTCAAACTTGACCATTTCAATACTTTGGAGCTTTTGTGGATAAAATCTAGGTGCTAAATTTTTGGCTTTTGAAAGCCATCCGACCCAAGAAGCTTCCAGTTCCTATTTTGATGGAGCTTGCTTACTTATGTTTTTGTAACTCATTTTGTAACTCAATTCTGGATAATGCAGTTTCTACACTTAGTGACTTTTTGAAGTCCTTTGGCAGTTTTTGCAGACTTTTGTAACTCAGTATTTTGGCTTGTACAATAGTAGATATCATGGATGAACAATAAAGATGAGTTTTCACCTTCTCAGTTCTTCTGTTTCATTGTGTGCATGTGTTTGATTATTGAAATTACTTGTAAATGTTCTCTAATTCCTTGTAATTTTTGTCTCAACTTAGCACCTTTTGCAAAAATATATATGTATAGTGCAGGTCATAAGTTGTGTTAAGAATTTGTGAATGCTTTTAGTTGTGACAGTCATATTTCCCTCTAAGAGTTTAACATCTTTTAAACCTCCTGATGAAACACTTATGCAAGAAGCATATAGTAGTTGAGCAGTGTGAGTTTAGCTTTATTAGTTGATTAGCTTGTGTTGTAAACTGTTTACAAGTTAGCTTAACAGTTAGGTGCATCACCATAGAGATAAGCCATTTTAGTTTATGTTATCTTCTATCCTTTTCCTCAACATAATTAGTAGTTTAGGTGAGTACCAAGAGGAATCCGGCCTTCTCCGGAGGTTGATCTCTCTTTGTAAGTAGCCTGCAACATTAGAGGTCATCCCATGTTTTCACTAAAAAGCTAAGTTTTGCAACTTGACTTGTCAAATCTTCCAGCTTAGCTAGGGTGTAATTTTAGTTGTTAACACTAACAACATATTTAATAACATGTAACAAAGTCTTGGTAAGTTATAGGAATTGATTTGCAAAATCTTTTTCACAGGATTTGTTGATTTAGCTAAATATTGTTACATGTTTACATGTAACAGTTGTACTATTCTAAGCATCGCACAATTGGTTCATTTGTATCATGTATGCAGGACGTAAAAAAAGTAATTATAAATAATTTTATTTACCGTGAATTTAGAAAAGAACATATGCCAATGGAAAATAGGCCATAAAAAGTAAAGTTCATAGTAATAACAATTTTTATAGCTAAACTGGAGGTTTAAATATTAATTAATTGTTTTGCAAATATTATTCCACTTTCATTATTGAGAAGTCACACCAAAAAAAATATGCTAAGGCTAGTGGTTTGGAGCAATCCCAATACCTTGTAATGTGTAAATGGTTAACAGTTGTAAACAAAAATGCTTGTCTATGCCTCATTGCGCTGCATAGCTTTGAGACGTTGACTAAGTGCATGGTTAGTAAGAATGGAAAAGTTGTTACATGTAAACATGCAAGAATATAGACTCAAAACAAATTTGTCCTTTGATTAATGCATAAGAATACTGTCTGCAAAATCTGCGAGGAACGATGAGGCAGAGAGAAGTGTTTTATTGTTTGGAAGGAAGAGGGCATTTACAGAAGAACAACTGAATTTTGCAGAATGCTAATGCTCAGTGAGTTGTTATTGCTTTGTAAAGTATCAAAGAATGAGTGTAGAAGAACTTTGACTATTTGGTAAAACCTAATTTACAAATCCTATCAAAGTAACTGCAATAACAACTCATATGCATATGGTATGTATGTCATAAACATGAAATAGTAAAAGCAAAGAAACAGGCAACATATGGAAAATTAAATGTTCTGGGCAAGGTCTTGTTAACTGTAAATGCATCAAATGCATTCACTATTGATTGATTACAACAATTTTGCATTTTACTTGTTAATTTTGTCATATGCTTTTATGTTTTATGTTAATGAATAACATAAGCATACCAATGAAGTTTGATTCTTCAAATGTTTGGAATAATTATGTGAGTTGTTTGAATTTGTTCAATTTTTCCCATAAGCAAGTGACTTTTGCAATTGTTTGATTGCAATAATGTTGCAGTTAGAGATGTGCATAATTGCAGTTGGCATAATTTGTAGACAAGAATTATTACAGGGAAAACTTAATGCTTTGAGCAAGGTGCTATCAACTGTGGAGGCATTCAATGCATTAACTATGTATTGATTGCTTGAGTAGGTGAGAGCCTATCAGCAAACCTTGGAAAAATTGTATTCAATGCCTGAATGTTTTGAAAAAATATTAGTTTGGTCTATTTTTTTGCAAATTTTATCATATGTTTGTGTGTTTCATGTTCACAAATAACATATTATCCTACACAATCTGCATTTGATAGATTGTTGTTTGTGGTCCCCAAGTCATATCATTTAATGCATTAAACATGCATCGTTTGTGTCAGTGATAGTAGCCTCTTATTTTCCTAATTTACTTTAACAAAAATTAATAAAAGGTCTACTCCAAGTAATAGAAAGAGAGATAAATTGTTTATTATCTCTCAATTGCAAATGAAACCATTGCAATAGTAATTTACTCCTTGGCTTGAACTGTTCCATTTATCTTGGTTACATAGCATATGCCATCTACTATACCGATTTGTACAGTTAAATGTTATAACAACAAAGAATACTTCTAGTAGCAACACGACAAGAGTTCTCAAACATATGCAATTGTTTTGTTTGAGTACCAGGCATAGTAGACAAATCAAAATTATGAAAACGTAAACTCAATACCTTGGTTGGAGCAGATTCACTATTCATTTTTATTCAAGGAATTAGGTAAACAGGACATTATATATTTTGGCAAATATTTAATGACTGGATGCATGTTGTACAAGCTTTGGCAGTAGGTTGATTAGCATTGCAGCAGTGAATGCATGATTAATGCACTAATTCCATTATTGATTTTTGTTTTAGAAAATTATTCATATTTCATGATTGCAATTATGCATGTTTATGAATCATATGGCATGCAATTGACTATGGTCATTTGTCTATTTGGAAAGTCAGATTCTTGAACCATTGTTCTCCTTTATTGTTGACAATTCTTCCAATACATAATTCATAGACACATTGGAAGAATTAAAATTTATTTGAAACAAAGGAGAAGAATGGTAGAGGAATTTGACCTTATAGCTTGTTGTTCATGTGCTAAGTTTGTGTGCAACAATGTAGATTTTTGTTCCTTAGCTCAATTGCAAAAAATGGTTCTGTTACTGGTACAATCTACGCAAATGAGCACAGTCTATGACATAGAACATGTCATTCATAAACATTTAAGAATTAAATGCAAGCTGTGTGAGCGTTTTCATTGACATGCAGTTAATGTACTTGATGCGCATGGCTTACTACCAAAACAAATTGTATAATCTATATATAATGTGATACTATTTTTGTAATTTACTTGAACAAAAGTGTATAATAGACCTGCTCCAACAAATAGGAAGAGAAATAAAACATAATTTTCAAATACCAAAAATATTTTCTTAAATTGCAAGTATGGGAAAGAGACAAAGACATTACTATTGCGTTTGTTGCATTTTCCTTTCAAATAGTCACTTGGCCAACAAGATTGTATTGTTCAAAATATTTTTGTCTTTTTCCTATAGTCGGGATTTAAGCGCATTTTTTTTGTGCTTGAAAATTAAGGTTTATCTCTTTTTCTATTGGTTTGAGTAGGTTGATTTTTCATTTTCCTTTAAGTAAATTAGGAAAATAGGGGGACATTATATATTGTGGAAAATATTTAATCAGGGGGTACATATTATGTGACTTTTGGTGGTGAACTGGTGGGTACTGAAGCAATGAATGCATGTTTAATGCATTAAATGCAAACTTCGCGATATATGTTGGACAACTGTTGCTAACAGAAGCAAATAATTCATAGTTAATTCATGAAATATGAGGTGAGTGCTGGATTTTTCTTATTGTTTGTTGAGAAGCTTGCACTTTTTTGGCTGCAGGATGCCATCTTCAACCTCTGTCATTTTGTGCAGTGCTTGAGCGAGGGAGGAGCCGAAGGAATGATGTACAATTGGTGAGTGGCTTGTTTGTTTGTTTTTGATACTTGATAACTAGAAGCATTACAGGGGAAACTGAATGGTTTGAGAAAGGTCTTGTGGACCGTGGGTACATTGAAACCATTAACTATATGTTTATTGCTTGAGTGACCATTAGTTTGTTAACAAAGCTCATAAAGCAAATTGTGCGAGATGTGTTGGAGGGCTCGTGGGTACACATGCAGTGAATGCATAGTTAGTTTACAAAATTCTAGGCAAGTGCTAGGTTTTATTTGTGCTTATTTTCATTTGTTTATTGTTTGTTGAAAAGCTTATGCGTTTTAGCTCATGGTTGCGTTTTTGCATGTTCATTATTCTAAAAAAGTGCATTGTTGGTAAATGGCTTGGCCGTTGGTTTATGATACTTTATAACTAGAAGTATTTGTTGTTGTTACAAGGGATAAGGGGACAACTAGAGGCAAGTGGGTGGCATCAAATGCATTAACCATGTGTTTATTGCTTGACTGACCAGTGACCTATCAACAACTATTTTGAAAAGAAAATTCAACAACAACAATAGTAAGTTGCTTCTGGGAAAAAAATAGTTCCATGTTTATAGATTACATGACATGGCATTCATTCAGTATGCTCATCTATTTATTTGGTGACATAAATTCTTGAACGTTGCTTGTGCTTTGTTCTTTATAACTCTACGAAGACATAATTTTTAGGCACATCAGAACGTTTAAAATTCATTACAAAGAAAAGGGAACAATGATACACGAATCTGACCTTTTAGTTGTTCGTTGAACAATTAAGTATATATCTAGCCATATAGGTGGTTGCTTTTGACTGTAATTGTAGGCAATGGTTCTTGTTAAAGGAAGAAACTAGACAAATGAGCACAATCCATGAAATAAGCAATGAACACATAGTTGATGCATTGAGTGCCCCTACAGTCATTTTCCTCTAAGCAAATAAGCCAAATAGACCAATGCAATAAATTTTTGGAAACATTTAGACATAAAATCCAAATTTCACAAGTTTTGCTTGCACGCTAGTGCCTATCAAAACAATAAATCTAGAATTGATGGATTCTATTCCTGTACAATGAAGAAGGGCTTGGTCAATGATGTAAAAGAGTTTTGCTTTTTGTAGCAACAACAGTCTACCAGATATTGGGATTGGTTCCTATCACTAACATCAACATTTCATGTTCCTTAAAAGTAACTTGCTAGAGCAAAAAATAGTTTCATGTTTATGAATTACATGACATGTCATAAATTATGCTCATCTGTCTATTTGGGAAGTCAAATTATTGAACAAGCATTCTCCTTTATTGTTCACAACTCTTCCAATACATAATTCTGAGACACTTTGGAAGAATTAAATTTCATTGTAAACAAGGTGGGAGAATGGTACAAAAATCTAACCTTAGAGCTTGTTGCTAAGGAACCAAGTCTATTTGCAGCGAGAAAGATCTTTGTCCTACACTTCCATTGTAACAAATGGTTCCTGTTACAAGTACAATGCAAAGAAATCAGCATAGTCCATGACATAGAATATGCTAGTCATAATCATGAAACAAAGAAGAGCACAATAAATTTTTCCAAATATTCAAGAATTAAATCCAAACTGTGTTAGTGGAAAATGCAATAAGTATGCTTGTATTGGCATAGTATTTAATGCATTAACTATGCATTTGCTACTTTGCAATGAATTACAAATATTTTCCAAAATTTATTATGTGCTTCTATTGTGCTAATTTGCTTATAAGCAAACAAATATTAAAGCCACTGCAATGAATGACAAAATAGACAGGAGAAAATATATTCAAATTATATAGTCTAATTGGTGTTCATGGCGAAACAATGGATATCGATTGCATATCACATGTTTGCAATTATGCATTATTCTGATTGGAAAGAAAGCAAAATAATGATACAAGAATCTGACCTTCTAGTTTGCTGTTGAAGAGTGACAAATATTCACAGTCAGATAGATCTTTGTATCTGACTTCAATTTAAAGCAATGGTGCCTATGACTGGGAAAAATTAGACAAATGAGCATAGTCCATGACACATAATATGTTATTCACAAGCATGAAACATAAAAGCACATGATAAAATTTGCAAACAAAAAAAGACTAATGCAAATTTTTTTGCAAACATCTAGACATCAAATACAAATTTCCCAAGCTTTGCTGATAGAATGATGGATGCCCAAGCAATGAATATATAGTTAATGCATTATAGGCCCACACAGTTCACAAAACTAACATATAATATGTTATTCATAAAAATGAAACACATAAACATATGATAAAATTTGCAAAAAAAAACAAAGGTGATAATTTTTTGTAAACATTCAGAGATCAAATACAAATCTTGCAAATTTTTCTAATAGGCTGGTCACTACCCAAGCAATGAATATATAGCCAATGAATTGAATGCCTCCATAGTTGACAAGACCTTGGGCAAAGCATTGAGTTTAATATTGTTTGTTGTTACAATGGATAATTGTACATATGTGTGTAGTCAATGACATATGACATGGAGTAGTTCAAGGCAAGGAGTAGGTTACTATTGCAATGGTTTCATTTGCAATTGACAAATAATAAACTATTTATCTCTTTTTGTATTGGTTGGACTGGACTATTATTCATGTTTGCTAAAGTAAATTAGGAAAATAGGAGGGCATTATATATTTTGCAAACATTTTATCATTGGATTAATAAACTGTTCACGTTTGTACTAAACCAATCTTTCTTTTACAAATGTCATTTTCCTTCAAAATAATAAAACACTTCTCTCCATCTCAACGTTGTACACATAATTTGTAGATCATATTCTTATGCATTAATCAAAGGAAAAATTTGTTTGGAGTCTATATTCTCACATGTTTACATGTAACATGCTTTCCATTCTCACTATCTATGCACTCAATCAACATCTCGAAGGTATGTAGTGCACCAAGGCATAGAGAAGCATTCCCATTTATACCTGTTCACTATTAACATATTACAAGGTATTGCGATTACTCCATACCACTAGCCTCAACTTATTGTTTTAGGTGCATCTCTCCAATGATATAAGTAGATTAATATTTGCAAAAGAATTAATTGTGCAATTAGATTTATTTGACAAATTTTATAATGTGCTTCTATTTCGCTTATTTGATTAGACAAAGAAGAGTAGTAGATCTTGTCCACATAATAGAAAAATAGGTAAATGATAGATTTCAGACATGAAAGATCCAGTTGATACTTGATTGAGTTCTCTTTGAGCTACTTTCCTAGTTACTTAGTTTCTATGAATTAATCAATAATCAAGAGCATCTACTTTATAACAAAAGAAACCGAATGCAGTAGGCATGTTTACTATTGCATTCGTTGCATTTGCTTTTCAAATAGTCCCTTGGCCAATCAGATTGTATTGTTTAATTTTTTTTTTCTTTTTCCTATAGTCGGGATTTAAGCTCATATTTTTTGTGCTTGAAAATTACAGTTTATCTGTCTTTCTATTGGTTGCAGTAGGTCAATTTTTCATTTTCCTTTAAGTAAATTAGAAAAATAGGGGGACATTATATATTGTGGAAAATATTTACTCGGTGTATGCAATATGTCTGGGGTAAGAAGACCAAAAAGTTTGTTGACAAACATGGTATGTTGCTCTTAATCAAAGGAAACATTCCTAAAGGGTAATGCTTGTGTATGCTTTGACATCCTACACACATTGTACAGGTGAACCAACTGTATTGATAATGAGAATCGTATGACTGTTACATGTGAACATGTGATAATATTGAGTTGAATTTGTGAACCCTGTGAACAAGATTTTGCAAATCAATTCTAAAAACTTACCAAGACTTTGTTATCTGTTATTAAATACGCTGTTAGCTCTTACAATAAAGTTTTTATTAATTACTGTGCCTTTTTTGAATGGTTTTGTTTCTCTTTCTTATAAACACAGGCAAAATGTGTTTATCCTACAGTGCTTCTATAGCAGCAAACATGTCAACCAATTTCATGTGTGCAACAATGCTTTTTTTGTGTGAAAGGTTACAATATTGGATATTTGTAATTGCTTCCTTTGGAATCTATACGAAGTAACCAAATGAAAATTGTGAAACATAGAACTCAATACTTTGGACAAGGTCTTGTATACTACAATCATTTAATGCAATAGCTATAGATTGGTCGAGAGGTGTCGCATATCCTATGCACATCATGCAGTTACCTACTCCTTGGCCTCAACTATTCCATGTTTATCAGCTACATAGTATACGCCATTTACTGCACCCATTTGTCCCCTTAGCACTTGTAACAACAAGCAAAACTTCTAGTTATAAATTATCACAAACAAACATACACGCCACTTGCCAGTAGTGCATTTTTCATAGAATGAAGAACATGAAGAGCTTAAAACACACAAGTTTTTCAACGAATAATAGGCAAACAAGAATCAGGACAAATAAAACCCAACATGTCCCTGAGATTTCTTGAATCAATTATGCATTTACTGATTCCATACCCACCAACTATCCAACACATCACAAAAAATTTGCATTTAACACATTAAAAATTTATTGACTACCCGAGGATTAAATATTTTCTAGTATATATTATGTCCCCCCATTTCACTAATTTACTTAAAAAAAAAGAATAGTAGTCCTATTCCAAGCAATAGAAAAAAAAGAAAACATAATTTTCAAACATGAAAAATTTGTACTTAAATCACAATTATAGAAAAAATAGAAAACAATTATAAACAATACAAATTGATTCGCTGAGCAAGAATTTCAAAAACGAATTGCATAGTTGCAATTGTAACTTGCAACTGTACAAAAAATAGTTTCATGTTTATGAATTACATGGCATGCCATTCAGTATGCTCATTTGTCTATTCGGAAAGTTAGATTCTTGAACCAATTTTCTCCCTTATTGTTTACAATTCTTCCAAGGCATAATTGTTGGGCACATTGGAAGACTTAAAATTCATTGGAAACAAGAGGGAAGAATGATACAAGAATCTGACCTTTGAGTTCCTTGTTCAACAACCAAGTATGTTTGCAGTGATATAAATGTTTGCACCTCTCTCTAATCGTAAGCAGTGGTTCCTATTAGAAAGACAAAATCGATAGATGAGCATAGCTCATGACATGTAATATGTTATTCATAAACATGAAACATAGAAGCATATGAGGGAAATTGCCAAAAAAAAGATAAACATGATAATTTTTTGCAAACATTCGTACATTAAATTAAAATTTGCGAGCTTCGCTGATAAGAAAATGGCCACTTAAGCAATGATAGACAATTGAAGCCGAGGAGTAGGTTACTATTACAATTGTTTCATTTGCAATTCACAAACAATAAACAAAATATCTCTTTTTCTATTGGTTGGAGCAGGTCTATTATTCAACTTTGTTAAAGTAAATTAAGAAAATAGGGTGACATTATATATCTTGCAAATATGTAATCACTAGATACAAATTGTGTTAGCTTTGGTAGGAGAATGGTAGATACTGAATCAGTGAATACATGGTTAATTAATTAACTAGTACTAGGAAACCAATACAAGCATTCCCGTTTACACATGTTCACCATTCACACATTACAAGGTATTGGAATTGCTGCATACTACTAGAGCGTATTGTTTCTGGTGAGACTTTTTAATAATGAAAGTGGATTAATATTTGAAAAATAATTAATTAATATTTAAACCTCTAGTTTAGCTTCAAAGCTGTTATTCTTTTGAACTTTACTTTCTATGGACTATTTTCCAATGACATAAGTTCTTTTCTAAATTCACAGTAAACACAATTATTTATAATTAGTTTACTTAACTAAATCAATTTATAATGCAAATTGTGTGAGATTTGTACATGGGGTTGTGGGTACATAAGCTATGAATGCATAGGTGAAGCATGAAATACTAGAGAAGCGATCAATTTTATTTGTGCCAATTTTCATTTGTTTATTGTTTGTTTCTAGCTCTAGATTTGCCTATTCCATGTTTCCTATGTTTAAGGTCCTTGAATGCTAGAAGAGCTATTGAGTTTTGTTTGAGCAATTATCTGAATAGCTTAGTTTTTTGTGATTAAATCACTAAGCATTAGCATTTACTTTGTAACAAAACATAGGAAATGCAGTAAACATTTTCAGCAAAGAAACAACATCAGAAAGTGCGTCAAGAAACATGACTTTCCAATGTGTTGAAGAACTATGTATTGGAAGAGTTATGAACAATAAAGGAGAGTGTCGGTTCAATAATTTGACTTTGTGGGTACATAAGCTATGAATGCATAGTTGAAGCATGAAATTTTAGAGAAGCGATTAGTTTTATTTGTGCCAATTTTCATTTGTTTATTGTTTGTTGACAAATTTGTCTGTTTGTAGCTCTAGATTTACCTTTTCCATGTTTTCTAATTCTCTAAGGCCCTTGAATAGTGGAGAAGCTATAGATTTTTTTTGAGAAATTATCTCAATAGCTTATTGAAGCAGTGAATGCATGTTTAATGCATTAAACACAAACCTCGCAATATGTTTTGGATAGTTGGCGCAAACACAAGTAGAGAATGCATAGTTAATTCATGAAATGTTAGGCGTGTATTGGTTTGTGCATATTGTTTGTTTATTTTTTGTTGAGAAGCTTGCATGTTTTTGGCTGTGGGTTGCCATCTTCGACGTTTTTCATTCTATACAATGCTTGATCAAGGGAGGAGCCATAGGAACGGTGTGCAATTGGTGAGTGGCTCATCTGTTTGTTTTTCATACTTGATAACTAGAAATGTTATAGGGAAAACTGAATGGTTTGAGCAATGTATTATGGGTCCCGTGGGTACACATGCAGTGAACGCATAGCTAATTCATGAAATCTTAGGTGAATGTTGGATTTTGTTGTGCTTATTCTCGTTTGATTGTTGTTTGTTGAAAAGCTTGTGGGTTTTTTAGCTCTTTGTTGCATTTTTGCATGTGGGTACATGTGCAGTGAATGCATAGTTAATTCATGAAATATTAGGTTAGTGCTTGGTTTTTTTTGTGCTTATTCTCGTTTGATTATTGTTTGTTGAAAAGGTTGTGGGTGTTTTAGCTCTTTGTTGCATTTTTGCATGTGGGTACACATGCAGTGAATGCATAGTTAATTCATGAAATCTTAGATGAGTTTTGGGTTTTGTTTGTGCTTATTCTCGTTTGTGTATCGTTTGTTGAAAAACTTGTAGGTTTTTTAGCTCTTGGTTGCACTTTTGTATGTTCGTTATTCTATAATTTGTATTGCTGGTGAATGGCTTGGTTGTGTGTTTATGATACTTGATAACTAGAAGTATTGCTTGTTGTTACAAGGGCTAACAGTGCAAGTGGGTACAATAGATTGCATATGCATTACAAGGGCTAACGGGGAAGTGAATGCATTAATTATGTGTTTATTGCTTGAGTGGGTAGCATCCTATCAGCAAGCCTCAAAAAGAAAATTGTGCGAGATTTGTTGGAGGGCTGGTGGGTATGAAAGCAGTGAATGCATATTTAATTCATGAAATATGAGGCGAGTACTGGGTTTTATTTGTGCTTATTATTGTTTGTTAAAAAGCTTGTGTGTTTTTAGCTTTTGGTTCTATTCTTGCATGTTTGTTATTTTGTGGCAGTGCACTATTGGTGAGTGGCTTGTCCTTGTGCTTATGATACTTGGTTACTGTTACAATGGCTAATGGGGAATGATTGCAAAAAATTATCATGTTGGTCTATTTTTTTGCAAATTTTATTGTTCTTTCTGTGGTTCATGTTTATGAATAGCATATTATATGTCATGGACTGTGCTAATTTGTCTAATTTATCACTAAGAATTAGCATTTACTTTGTAACAAAATATAGGAAATGCAATAAACATTTTTAGCAGAGAAACAACATGAGAAAGTGCATTAAGAAACAAAAAAGAAAGGACAGAGAAGAAAACTTAGAACAACAAAAAATAGATGAAATAGAAGAAAACAACTGAAAATAATACTATGCATTGGAGAGACTTCTTTTCACCAAAGCATTTTTAGTATTAAACCATGTTGCATACACTGGTAATTTGTCAACTATAATGATACATAGTTTAATACTTATATGCTCTTTTGAAAAATAAGTCTCTTCAATGCTATAACCTCCAATGTGACTACAAATTTCTATCTAGTAATATATGTAAATGTTGTTGTCAGCACTATGTACATTGCCATATAATTTGTTTGATATTAAATGGATCTGTTTATTGGTTTATTAAATGGCTATGTTTATGTGCATGCTTCGAAATACGATGTCCATGTTCACAGTGTACTGCAATTGCTTCTTAATGTAAGTCTGCTTAATTATATTAAAAATTATTCAATTTAATTGTATCTCCATGGAACAACAATAGCTAATCAAACATGTTCACCTTTTGAAGATAAATGTAATGAATTGTTCATGCCTTCATCCATGTGCAATATGCACATGTTGAACAAATCACTGTCACTATGTCTGGAAGATAAGTTGCAATGTTAGTAGTAGCCGCTTTGCCTAATTGGAAATTCTCATACATAGTTGCATAGATTTTATTTACTATTAAGATTGGTAAGTTCCTTCAAAATGCCTTGAGAAACATAATATGCTGAGACTACTGGTATCAAGCAATCCCAATACGTGCGTTGGTTGATGCATTAGAAGAGTAGTATGTTGTTGCTACATAAAGCAATACTGTTTTATATCTTTGAGAAAGGTCTTGTTTGCTGTGCAAGCATAAAATGCACTAACTATGCATTGATTTCTTTAATAGGCATTACCCTACTAGCAAAGCTTGTTAAATTTGGATCTAATGACTAGATATTTGCAACAAAAATTTTGCATCATCCTATTTGGCTCATTTTCTCAAAGGAAAATGAATGGTAGGCCTACTTCAAAGAATAGAGAAAGATATAAATAATAATTTTCAAACAAAAAAAATATGTTCTCAAGTGTTGTAGTTATCAAGTATCATAAGCACACAACGAAGTCACTCATGAGAAGTGCACTTTTAGAAAATAACAAACATGAAAGAGCGCAATCAAGAGCTAAAAACATAGAAGCCTTTGAACAAACAATAATCAAACAAGAATAAGCATAAATAAAACCCAACACTCGCCTCAGATTTCATGAATTAACTATGCATTCATTGCTTGTGTACCCACCAGTCCTCCAACACATCTTGCACAATTTACTTTGTGAGATTTTCTGATAGAATAATGACTATTGAAGCAATGAACACATAGCTAATGCTTTCAATGCACTCATAGTCAACAAGACCTTGCTCAAACCATTTAGTTCTCCCTGTAATAGTGAACAACACTTCTAGTTATCAAGTATCACAAATAGATAGACAAGCCAGTCAACAATAGTACACCGTTTCTACGGCCCTTCCCTCGTTCAAGCACTGTACAAAATATCAAACATTAAAGATGGCAACTGAAAGCTAAAAACACACAAGCTTGTGAACAAACAATAAACAAACGATAATAAGCAAAAATCAACACTTGCCTCATATTTCATTAATTAACCATGCAAAGTTTGTGTTTAATGCATAAAACATGCATTCACTAATTGAGTATCTTAGGCAAGTGTTTGGTTTTATTTCTACTAATTCTCGTTTGTTTATTGTTTGTTGAAAAGCTTGTGTGTTTTTAGCTCTCTATGTTCTCAATCCTAGGACTAATAGACTACTGGTAAGTAGGTTGTTTGTTTGTTTACGATACTTGTAACCTAGAAGTTCTGGTTGCTGTTACAAGGGCTAGGGGACAAATGGGTACAAAAGATCTATATAGTTGCAAAGATAGTTAGTTGTTGAACAAGGAACTGGAAGGTTAGATTCTTGTATGATTTTTCCACTTTGTTTGCGACAATATATAATGTCCCCCTATTTTCCTAACTTACTTAAAGGAAAATGAAAAATGAGCCTACTCAAACTAATATGAAATGAGATCAACCGTAATTTTCAAGCAGAAAAAATATGTGCTTAAATCTCGAGTATAGGAAAAAGACAAAAATATTTTAAACAATACAATCCCATTGGCCAAGTGACTAATTGAAAAGCAAATGCAATGGGTGCAATAGTAAACCTGCCTATTGAAAAAAATACTAAAAGCACACTAATGCTTAGATTATAGAATTTGATTCGTTGGCAAGGGTTGTGTATCAAGTGCAAAGAATAAATTTTCAGCAACAAATCCCTTACAGTTTCAATTTAATTCTTAAACATTTAGAAAAATTCGTTATGTGCTTATGTGTATCATGTTTATGAATAACGTGTTATATGTCATGCACTGCACCCATTTGTCTCCTTAGCCTTTGTAACAACAAGCAACAAGTTTGTAGTTATAGAGTTTGACAAACAAACAGACCAGGTGCTCACCAGTAGTGCATTGTTCATAGAATAAACGACCAAGAATTAACTATGCATTTACTGCTTCCATACGCAGGAGCTCTCCAACACATCTTGAACATTTTGCATTTAATGGATTAAACATGTATTTAGTGTTTCAACATTGAATATTTTGCAGTATATATAATGTCCCCCTATTTTTCTAATTTACTCAAACGAAAAATGAACAATAAGTGTACTCCAACTGATAGAAAGAGAGATAAAACATTTAATTTTGAAACATGAAAAAATTATCCTTAAATCCCAATTGTGGAAAAAACACATAAAAAATTTAAACAATATAATTTAATTCGCCAAGCAACTATTTCAAAAGCAAATTCAACGATTGCAATAGTAATTTTCTCATGGACGAAAAAAAGTTTCACATGTTTATGAATTGCATGGCATGCCATTCACTATGCTCATCTGTCTATTCAGCAAGTCAGATTCTTGAACCAAGCTTCTCCCTTATTGTTCACAATTCTTCCAAGGCATAATATTTAGGCACATTGGAAGACTTTAAATTCATTGTAAACAAAAGGGAAAAATGATACAAGAATATGACCTTTCAGTTCTTTGTTCAATAACCAAGTATATTTGCAGCCATATAGATCTTTGCCCCCATCTCCGATCGCAAGCAATGGTGCCTGTTACAAAGAGAAATTATACAAATGAACATAGTTCATGATATATAATATGTTATTCGTAAACATGAACCACAAAAGCACATGATAAAATTTGCAAAAAATAGACAAATGTGATAAATTTTTGTAAACATTCAAACATTAAATGAAAATTCTGTGAACTTTTCTAATAGGCTAGTAGGCATTGAAGCAATCAACAGATGTTTAATGCATTCAATGCCTCCACAGTGAACAAGACCTTGCTCAAAGATCTAAAACAACATTGCTTTATGTAGCAACAACAAAAACATACAAACTTTTCAAGAAACCGTAAAAAAATGAGAATAAGCACAAAAAAAACCAAGCACATGCCTGGCATTTCATGAATTAACTATGCATTCATTGCTTATGTACTTACTAGGCCTCCAACTCATCTTGCACAATTTTCATTTAATGCATTGAAGATGCATTGAACATAACATCCATAATAACTTTTCATGTACAAATATACTTGATTCTTTGAATGTGTAAAAATTATGCCATGTGTTTGAAACTGTCCAATTTATGCCGATAAGCAAACGAACTTTGCAATCATTTGATTGCAGTAATGTTGTAGCCAGAGATATGCATAATTGCAACCATGTGATACACAATTCATATGCAATGTTTCATATAACACATCAGTCAGATTTTCTTACAAGAAAATGAAAGAAAATATACTTAAATTATACAATCTGGTAAATGTACAAAGCGAAACATTGCACATGGACTACATACCACATGCTTGAAACTATGCATAACTCTCATTGAAAAAGTAACTTTCTTTTGGGCATAAAATAGTTTCATGTTTATGAATTATATAGCATGTCATTCACTATACTCATCTGTTTTTGTTTCCTAAGTCTGTGAGGCCCTTGAACACTGAAGGAGCTATAAAGTTTCCTTTCAGCAATTATCTCAATAGCTTAGTTTTTTTTCATTAAATCGATAAGCATCACCATTTCCTTTATTGTTCACTGAATTCATTGCAAACAAAGGGGAATAATGATACAAGAATATGATCTTCCATTTCCTTGTTCAATAATTAACTATATTTGTAGCTACATAGATCTTTGCCTCACTCTCCAATTGCACAAAAACATGTTACTTTTGCAATCAAGAATATGCATAATTACAATCATCGGATATGCAATTCATTGCTTAAGTATTTTCCAAAATTCACAATGTCTTCCTAGTCTTCTAATTTTCTTAAATGAAAATGAATAATAGACCTAGTACATAAATCATGCATTCATTGCTTTTCTGCCAACTAGCCCTCTGTCAAAGCTTGTCCAATTTGCATTCAACAATTAAATATTTGCCAAAATATAAAATGTCCTATTCTCCTAATTTACTTTAACAAAATTGAATACTAGATTTAGTGGCATTTAATGCAATAGTTGTAGATTGATAGACAAGTGTGCCATATCCAATGCACATTATACAATTGCAAAGTTGACCTACTCCAACCAATAGAAAAAGAAATAAACCATAATTTTGAAGGACAAAAAAATTGTGCTTAAATCCTAACTATAGGAAAAAGGCAAAAATATTTTAAACAATACAATTTCACTGGCGAAGCGACTATTTGAAAAGCAAGTGCAATGGATGCAATAGTAAACCTGCCTATCAACAAGAACTAATAAAAGCAAAAATGTTTAGATTATAGAATTTGATTCGTTGCCAAGGGTTGTGTATGAATCCATGCAATAGGTTACTATTGCAATGGTTTCATTTGCAATTAAGAGATAATAAACAATTTATCTCTTTTTCTATTCGTTGGAGTAGGCCTATTATTCATTTTTGTTAAAGTAAATCAAGAAATTAGGAACTCATTATATTTTTTTGCAAATATTCAATCACTGCGTGCAAATTGTGCGACCTTTGGTGACATGGTGGTAGCTATCAAAGTAGTCAATGCATGTTTAATGCACTAAATGGTATAACTATCGGATTACAAACAATAGTCTATTAAATGCAAATTCTGCAAGATAGATTTTCCCAAACATTCAGACATTAAATAGAAATCCTGCAAGCTTAGCCGATAGGCTGACATCTACCCAAGCAATGAATACATAGGTAATGCATTCAATGCCTCCATAGTCAACAAGACCTTGCTCCAAGTTTTTTAGTTTTTCTTGTCTTAATTCCCATTTGTTACAATTCTTCTGTTACTTGGAGTAGGCCTATTATACATCTTTGTTAAAGTAGATTAGCAAAATAAAAGGACATTATATATTTTGCAAATATTTAATCGCTAAATGCAAATCGTGCAACCTTTCAGAGCAGGATAATAGATTCTCAAGCAATCAATGTATGTTTAATGCATTGAATGGTATGACAGGCGGATTAGAAACAATAGTCTATTAAATTCAAATAACATAGAGAATGCATTAGAATTTTTTAGCATACAAACAACATCAAAAAGCATGTTAAGAAACATGATATGCTAGTATTATTGATAGTGACCGACACCAATATCTTGTAGCCTGTTGTTACTAGATAAATCAATACTCTTTTAGATCTTTGAGCAAGCTCTTCTTCCTTGTACATGCATATAATGCATTAACTCTCAATTCATTGCTTGGATAGGCACTACATTGCTAGCAAAGTATTTTAAACAATACAATTTCATTGGACAAGCAACTATTTCAAAAGTCAATTAAACAATTGCAATAGTGACTTGCCGCAACCATTTTCATTATACAAAGTCACTTAAGTGATTGCCCTTGTCCTCATACCAATACTTCTGTCCTGCTGCGACTAGAAATATTATTCCTTGTTACAAGGCCTAATTGTACAAATAGGTACAGTAGATAAAAAATGACATGAAACACTTGAATCCAATGAGCAGGGTACAATTGCAATGGTCTCATTTGTGATTGAGCGATAATAAAAAAATTATTTTGTTTCTCTATTGCTTCGTGTAGGCCTATTATTTTTTCTTGTTAAAGAAAATTGCAAAAATAACAACACATATATTTTGCAAATATTCAATGTCTGAATGCAAATTATGCCACCTTTCACAACAAGATAGTAGATGCTGAAGTAGTGAATGCATGTTTAATGCATTGAATAGTATGACTCACAGATAAAAACAATAGTCTATTAAATGCAAATTGTGCAAGATAATATGTTACCCATAAACATGAAACACAAAAGCACATGTTAAAATATGCAAAAATAAAAGAAGACCAACACAATAAATTTCTGTAAACATCCAGACATCAAACACAAATTTTGTGAGCTTTGCTAGTAGGCTCATGGCTACTGAAGCAATGAATACATAGTCAATGCATTCAATGCCTCCATAGTGAACAAGACCTTGCTCAAAGCATTCACATTTTCTTGTGACAATTCTCGTTTGTTACAATACTCACCTACTCCTTGGCTTCAACTATTCCACATTCATAGGTTACATAGCATATGCCATCCATTGTACCCATTTGTCCCCCTAGCCCTTGTAACAACAACCATCACTTCTATCTAACAAGTATCATAAACAAACATACAAACTGCTTACCAGTAGTCCACTGTCCCTAGGATTAAGAACATAGAGAGCTAAAAACACACAAGCTTTTCAACAAACAATAAAAAAACCAAAATTAGCACAAATAAAACCTAGCACTCGTCTAAGATTTCATGGATTAGTACCCGCCAACTCTCCAACACATCTCGCACAATTTGCATTCAATGAATTAAACATGTATTCACTGCTTCACAATTAAATATTTTCCAGAATATATAATGTCCTCTTATTTTTCTAATTTAGTTAAATGAAAATGAATAAACCGTAATTTTCAAGCACAAAAAATATGTGCTTAAATACTGACTATAGGAGAAAGACAAGAATATTTTAAACAATACAATCTCATTGGCCAAGCGACTAATTGGAAAGCAAATGCAACATATGCAATAGTAAAACTTCCTATCGGGACAAACTAATAATAGACCTACTCCAACCAACTATGAGAAAAACACAAAAATACTTCAAACAATACAATTTGATTCACCATGAAAAGTTTAAGAACAACAAAATGACTATTTCAAAAGAAAATTCAACAAATGCAATTGTAAACCTGCCTATCAACAGAAACTAACAATTGCAATAGCGACCTGCTTTTCAACAAAAAAAAGTTTCGTGTTTATGAATTACATGGCATGTCATTCACTATGCTCATCTGTCTATTCAGTAAGTCACTGATCTGTATAGGATCTAGACTAGATTGCAGTATTTAAATGTTTAAACTTTTACAATTCTTTTACAATGTTTATTTCAAGTTAATTAAAATGAAATTAACTTAAGGAAATAACATAAAGAATGTAATCAAGGCGATTATAACAGAATGAAAAGAAATGAGAGACAGAAAGAGAGAAAGAGAGAAGTGCAAACAGTGTTTGATTTCGGAGTTCGTCACGAGAGTGACTACGTCTCCGGGTCCACTCCAATAGAGTGTGACCGATCCGATTAATCTCCAAATCAATTACAAAAGCACCTCCATCATTCTCCAAGCACTTCGGCAGCGTAACGACGCTCTGATAGGCGAGAATGATCTGAAAGAATCTCCACAAGATCTCTCCTTTGACGTCTCAGCATTAGGACTTCATCACCTGAAAGAAAAACTTATCCCAACTCTCACCTCAAGCCCCTTTTTTATACATAAAATTTGCTCAATTTGGTTACTAACCAATTGATTTGAAAATATTCACCTTATCTCTCCAAATACATAAAAATATTTTACAATCTCCCTTTTTACATAATAAATCTTCAAAAATATCCATAATAATCTTTTAAAAATAACCCCCACTTTATTTAAGCCCTTCATTTTATTCCCATCGGGCTTTATTGTTTCGGGGTTAATCCTTAGAAAGATTATTTGTTTGTTTGTATTTCAAATTTAGGAGTTTGTTTTTGTTTTAATAAGGCATTCGGGTTTGGACTGTTAACAAAATAAACTGCCGCCATATATATGTTAAACCCATTCGATGGCTCAACGGTGGATAGTATTTTTCGAAGCCCGGTGGTTAGGAGGTCGAACCCTCCGCCGTCCGTTTTAAAACAAATCTCCAACAAAATTGTGATAAAACAAATCGGGCACATAAGTTTGTTGGGTATTCGATTCGCAGCCCAACGGAATACCGGCGGTTTCGGTTATAAGCGGTCGGGGTTTAAAATCCCTTCCACCCTTTTTTTATGAACATAACAATCTCCATACTTAACCCATCCGCCGACGACGGAGCAACCGATGGCCACGTGTCGCACCAGGAGGGTGCCACGTGGCGGGTTCTGATTCGCTGAAGCTGCCGACGAAAACGCTGACGTGTCTGCCACTGGTTGCCGACATGGAGCTGACGTGTCTGATGACTCAGACGCCACATGTGAGGAGATCATTCGCCGAGACTGTCCACGTCACCACCGCTCGACTGCCACATGTCAGCTGACTCAGAGTACGGTGCCACGTCAACTGTACGGATGGACACGTGTCGCTATCCGATTGGTCCGTACAATGCTGACAAGGATGCCACATGGCAGATCTCGGTTGGTCCGTACGGACTGCTGACGTCATCTTGTACGGACGCTGACGTCATCATTCACCTACTAGTCACCAAGTCAACCAGGAGCTTTGACCGCTGATAACTCTCGCGTCCGATGTCGGATTTCGACGAAACGAGTTGCGTTGGAAAGCTTGCGACGAGCTCTTCGCGATGATGCTGACTTCGATGATTTTTGACGGCATCATTTTTTTGCCTTCTGGATGCCCTCTGATTCAAGTTTGACCAAAGGTTTGACTGGCTATAACTAGTGCAAACGGACTCCTTTTTGCTCCGTTCGAGTTGCGTTGGAACCAGGACGCTGAGCTCTTTCTGATGGTGCAGATTTTGGAGAAAAACGAGACACTTCAATTTCCACTGAAAAATGTCCACCGGATCAGTCACATTCCTGAACCAGGCTTCTCCACAACTCTTCCAAAGCATAAATTTTATGCACATTGGAAGACTTAAAATTCATTGGAAACAAAGGGGAGGAATGATACAAGAATATGACCTTCCAGTTCCTTCTTCAACAACTAAGTATATTTGCGCTCATATAGATGTCTCCCTCCAACTCCAATTACAAGTAATGGTTCCTGTTACAGGGACAAATTAGACAAATGAGCACAGTCCATGACATATAATATGCTATTCATAAACATGAACCACATAAAGAATAATAATTTTTTTGCAAACATTCCCCATTAGCCATTGTAACAACAACCAAGTATCATAAACATAGGGACAAGCCACTCACCAGTAGTGCACTGCCATATAATAAAAAACATGCAAGAATAGAACCAAAAGCTAAAAACACACAAGATTTTTAACAAACAACAAATAAACAACAATAAGCACAAATAAAACCTAGTACTTGCCTCAGATTTCATGAATTAACTATGCATTCACCACTTTTGTACCCACCAACCCTCCAAGACATCTCACACAATTTTCTATCTGAGTCTTGCTGATAGGCTGCTACCCACTCAAGCAATAAACACATAACTAATGCATTCATTGCCCCGTTAGCCCTTGTAATGCATATGTAATCTACTATACCCATTTGCACCATTAGCCCTTGTAACAACAAGCAATACTTTTAGTTATCAAGTATCATAAACACATAACCAATCCATTCACTAGCAATGCACTTTTATAGAATAACGAACACGCAAAAGCGCAACCAAGAGCTAAAAATCCCACAAGCTTTTCAACAAACGATAAACAAACGAGAATAAGCACAAAAAAAACCCATCACTCACCTAAGATTTCATGAATTAACTATGGATTCACTGCACGTGTACCCACATGCAAAAACACAACAAAGAGCTAAAAAACCCACAAGCTTTTCAACAAACGATAATCAAACGAGAATAAGTACAAAGAAAACCCAACACTTGCCTAAGATTTCATGAATTAGCTATGTGTTCACTGAATGTTTAGAAGGTCATGTTCATTAGGGAGGGATATTCCTCTAACCTTGGGGTTCAAAGTTGAGTCTCTTAGGAGGTAATAAATGGCATTAGATTTGATCACAAATAGAGCAGGGGCAAGAGGAAAACCTTGCCTTATGGAACTTTATAATAAGAACTGTTCAAACAAAGATCCATTAACATCCACTTGGGCAATGACATCTCTCAACAAGGTATTGACCATCTGACAAAAGAAATTTGGGAACCCAAAGGCTTCAAGAGTTATCATAAGGAAGGGCCATTCAACCTTATCATATGCCTTTCCAAAATCAAGTAGGAGCATACTGATATTTTGATTGGATAATCTTTCCCATTCTATAGCCTCCCAACTAGTAAGGAGGTTTTCAGAGATATATCCACCTTTGATGAACCCTGTTTGAATGTTGTTAATAAAATATAAGGATGTCAACCAACCTCAAGGCCAATTTTTTTGCAAGTATCTTGTAAGATACATTGAGTAATGTGATGGGCCTGTAATTATTCACCAATGATTTATCCCCATCCTTAGGCACTAGTTTAATTCTTCCTTTATTAATATTACTACCCAATGAGCCTTTGGATATAGCCTCAATATAAACCTGTAACAAATCCTCACTTATCCAATCAATGTTCTTCTTATAGAATTCCATAGGTAGACCATCAACCCTTAGGGAATTATCATTGCTTAGTTTTTGAATAGCCTTTACAACTTCCTCTAAAATATTCTTTGTCAATAGTTCTGATCTTTCCTTGGAGATTTCTCTTGGTATTATACTTCTACAAAAGTTCCTAGCACTGTGCTCTTCTTGATTATGCCTTAAACTTCAACAATTCTTCAACACTTGCACAACAATGTCAAACAACCTTCTTGAGTCAGTCCATTGAAATTAACCAACACTAAATACTTCCAAAATCAAGTCCACTACTCTCACAACATCCTCTGAGCTGTATGTCATTCAGGTACACCACTAAGCACACAATTGATCTATCATCATGCTAGCATCTCCCTTGCATGATCAATTCCATCTTACCTCTAATACTCCTTTGACATCAATGACACTTTTACATTAATGCAAACATTCTCCTTTATAGGATCAACTCCATCTCACTTCTGATCCCTCTTTTGACATCAATGACAACTATATGCCAACAATCTCCCCCTTTGTCATTGATGGAAAAAATAAATGCTCACTGATACCAATTCATGCTCTGTACCAGTATCATCTTTACTCTCTCCCCCTTGCTTAGATACTCGAGCCTTTGCATACTTTCTCCCCCTTTGACATCAATGGAAAAGGGATGCTTCAAGACACCTAGCTACTGCAACTTCTACTTCTCCTTTGAAATAGCAAAGGAACTTTACTCCCCCTTTGAATGATACCAATAGTAGAATTCTCTCTCTATTTGTGCTCTGTACCAATTGAACCAATTCTTGACACCAATTGTTGATATCATATCCTGATACAAGTGTGTAGACTATCTACTTTAGTTGCATTCTTTATGCTTTATACCAATTAACATTTTGAACTGCATTGTACCAAGTATGACACTAATTTGATACCAAAAGCAGCTCCCCATTATACATTGCTCCATTCTCTATTGGCATACTCGAGCATTTGCTTCACTTTGGGCTCTGTACCAAATAGACTGTTCTAAACCAATTCACAATGGTCTGATACCAATTGGAATCAAATTTTATTTTCTTTAGCAAAACACTTGCACAACCACCATCTTCTTCAACTACATATGTTCTTCCCCTTTGACAAGCCTTTCAAAGAGAAAGTGTGTAACCATTAATCTGCAAACATCAAGTCATTAGAAATTTGTAAAACATATTTTACCTGACTTGATCTCCTTATCACTTCCAGGGATGAATAGGATACTAATTATGCTCCCCCTGGATACATGCCCTATCACTACAGATTGGTGATGTAAGGCAGGAGTAGCCACATTGAGTGCTGCTTACTGATCTTTCACTCTCCAATCCTTTTTGAGCTTCTTCTTTGTCTTATCGCCTTCTCAAGAATATGTGAACTATTTTTCACTCTAGGGGACATATTCATCTTCTTACTTTGTGCTTTTGGTCTTACATGAATTGTTCTACAATATTTAGCTATGTGACCATAATTATTGCAGTTAAAGAACATTACCTTCATATTCATTACAGGAGAAAATGAATTCTTATTCACATATTTTGTGCTCCTTCTAGGTGCAGCTCTACACTCACAAGCCCTATGACCAAATTGATTACATGAGTAACAATAACCATAAAAACATAGGGAGTACCTAGTCATATCTCTTCTTTGTGCAGGATGAGATGGTCTTCTTTGTTTTGACTTCTTCATGTATCTCATCCTTGAAAATCTTTCTACATCAGCTCCCTTTGTATGTTGCTTTTTCCTCAAATCTTCATGGACTAAACTCTTCATCTGATAATAAAAAACTGAATGATTATTCTTCATCTTATTTGTAGCAAGTCTCTTTTCTTCTTCAACTTTCTTCATATCAGCAACGGGCTTCTTTTCCTCTTTTGTTGTCTTCACCTTAGTAGTGCCTTTTTTTTAATTTTTTTAATTTTCTGATTTTCCATCTACTGAAGCATTTTCCTTGGTACAACTTGCGCAAAATTTCTCTTCCTTTGTGCAACATCTTTCTTCTACTCTAAATCTATCAAATAATCTTGCAGAAGCAAGACTCTTCCCTTTTTCACAACCAAGGTTAATCTTCACTCTTGGTCTTGATGGCTTTTGTGATATGATAAACTCATCTAACATCTTAGAGCCACCTTTCAACTTCAAGCCTTTATCAATTTGCACTTTAACATCTCTTAACTCCATTCTCAGAGCAACTATCTCTGCTTCCAACTCCATGCATTCATTTGATTTAGATTGTAGTTTAGATTTAACTACATCTTCTACTCTCTTTGCTTCTTCCACTTGTGTCTTCAAGTTGATCACCATCTAATTAGATTCTTCAAGAATCTTGGTTAGCTTATCAATATTCTATTGTGCATGCATTTTATATTCTTCATTTTCTTTCTTCAAACCTTTGATCTCATCTAGAGCACAACTGAGTTTACCTTCTAAGTCCATTTTTTATTTTTCATTAGAGACCTTTCAACTTCTTCTTCCTTTTTAGTATACCTTTCAATTTCTTCATCAGAAGTTCCAAAATCCATGGACAGAGATTCATTCCAATCAATCTCACAAGAAATTTCATATTCATCATCCGAGCTACCAAAAACATTTGATAACCTATTTTCACCTTTTGTGTGTAGATCCTTCTTATTTTTCTCTTTATTGTCCTCTTCTTTCTTAGAGTTATCCTTTTCATCAGGAGAACATTTAGCAGCAAGAAGATTTCTTCTACCAGAGTTAAAACTTTTAGGGGGTAGCTTACCTCTATGTTTTTTGGAGCCATTCCTTGGTCTTCTAATGAAGTTAGCTTCCTCTTCATCAAAATTCTCATATCCAGATGTAGATGCTTCTATCATCTCCCTTCTATATGCAACATCACTCATGGATGTGTCTGCAATCTTTTCATTTTTACTCATTTCTAGATTTTTAGACTTGCCTCCATGTGTCTGAATCTTGGCCTGCACCTTACAATCATCACCTTCATACATCATCTTTAATTTATTCCAAACATCATGTGCTGTTTGACAGTGCATGAATTTGACAACCACCGATCTTGACATCCCACTTAGAATTGCAAACATTGCCTTAGCATTATCTTCAAAAGCCTTCTTTCTAGAAATATCAGTGGGAAGAAAAGTTGAAGCTTTGTATGCCTTCTCAACTGACATCCACACATTAGACCCTAGTAATTCCAGATGTGTCTTCATTTTGCTACTCCAAAACTTATAGTCTGATCCATCAAAGAGAAACACTTCTTTTGCAGATGATCCTTCCTGACTAACCATTTTGTGTTCACTTTACCAAGATCTACTTGAGCTGATTAAGCTTCTCCTAGGGAACCTAGGGCTCTAATACCAATTGTTGGAACACAACATTCTACTGAGAGGGGGGTGAATCAATAGATCTTTAAAACTTAGCTCTCAAAACCTTTGTACAGATTAATTCTTTAAATCCTTAATGTGCAGATTGAAGACATAAGACGCAGCAACATAAACATGCAATCATACAATCAACACATGAAAGCCCATAACAACAGATATACGTGGAAAACCCAAGATGAGAAAAACCACAGTGACAAAAGTTGCTTGAGTCTACTTCTCAAATCCAGCGTCACAATCCAATCCTCTGTTACAATGTTTAAGGGCACTGACCCTAAGGAAGCACCAATCCCCTGATTTAGGAGTACCAAATCCAAGGAGACATCAATCCCCTACTTCGAGCACCAAATCAGTTATTTGATGGTGCCAACCAATTAGAAATACAATGACAAATACAAATTTTTTACAGTTCAATGTTGCAACTTACTTTGCAATTGCACAATACTTTGTTGCACACTCTACTACTTACTTTCTACTGCTGATGCTGCAATCTCAACAACACATCCCCTCTATTCTGCACTCTCTTCTCCTCTGCTCTTAAAAAATTCTTTGTTCTATCCTTTGAATAATAACCCAAATCTGAATCTTTGATTTGTTTTTGGGTTCTACTCATTCAGAATGTGCATTCTTTGTCTGCTCTGTCTGCTCTCTCTTTTCCTCAATATCTTAGCTACATACTCAAAAAGTTATCATCCTGTGCAGTTCTCTCACCCTCTACACTTGGAGACACGATACCACTACACTTGTAGCAATCACACACACTCACTTTCCTGATTGAATTTTGATTTTGCTTAACTTCGCCGACCTGCAATCAGTACCTCGAGATGCACACCACCCTCCAGATCATCTCAAACTTTTTGTCAAGGTTTCCTTCGTTTACAAGCTTCTGCAACAAGTTGTTTGTACATTGAGTGAAACACCTTAGTTTCACATTTGATTCATTAGATATCATGGCGGTTTTCCAAAGCCTAAACCAAGAATGCATTAAATACATTTTCTTCTTTGATTGTTCAAATCCTGATCTTCATTAACATAGCGATTTGTGCTGTCGTCTTGCAATTCTGATTTCCAATCAGATGGTAGCTGGAGCAGTTGAATGAATTAAATTTTTTCACTATATTGTTCTCTGATCGAAACCCTCATTCACATTGATGTAGCTGTTGAAGATCTCCATCTTTTAATTCTGGCCGTAGAGCCTGTCCCTACACGCCACAATCCTATGATCTTCGTTCATTGGTCCATATCTTTAAAATAGCTCTGTCGGATCATACTTCATTAAACCAACACTGTTGATCTAATATCTGCTATACCCATCGCTTATCGCTGTAACACTTAGGGCATCAACATCTATTTCTGCAATGTATCGAGACACAATGATCACCATTTGATCATTGCTTTTTGATCTACATCGTTGATCTTCACTTATACACCATTCGCCATGGTCAGGGTCCACCAAGACATGCATCCACATCACCACCATGCAACTCACAACAATGATGTGAGTTGGTTTTTCAAGCAATCACTCTTCGCCATCTATCAGCATAGTCATCTTCTATCATCGTCACCTTCCTATCGGGTCCCACCAAGGTCTTCACCGATATACCTTGCAGCTTTGATCGGCTGGTCCCTACTGCCTACATGTCATCCTTTGTCAACACCATGCAACAACCATCACATATGTGACTTGACATTCCAGTCAACCACACACTGCCACTTGTCCTCATACGCCATACTTCGCTAACTCTTGTTGATCATTGCCCATCGCACAAATACTTTCTTCATTCAGTTTCATCATTGCGATGTGTAAAAACTGAGTGATGCAATAGAACTCTGCCACCTATACACTGCTAATGTCATCTTCCACTAGCTCCCAATGTCCATTGCCCATTGTTGAAGAAAATAACCTTTGACTTCCATTACAACAATGTGAAGGTTTTATGCGATGTAACCTTGTTCTGCCATCTGTCGAAGGTGATGTCATTCTTCAATATCAACAACTTTCCAATTGCTCTCCTTTGGGAGTTGGGAGTCGCTAATCTCCCTTACCTTATGCTTTGAGTGCATCGTCGAGTACAACAAGCAAGACCGAGCCCTTATGCCCGATGCTCCTTTTACTCCTGTCAGGATTCAACCATTAGCCTCATCCTTTACTGTTTACCTCCTTTCACATTTATCGCAGGCCATAACTCATACCCACGAAACTCCAAAGTGCTAAACACCAAATTTGCATTGAGCTTGTTGGATATCAGTGTTCGTGCATACCGCTTACTGCTTACGAAACTTTATGGTAAGGCATAAGCCTTCCTACCAACTTGTAAACATCAAAGCCTTTTCGGTGGTTGGAGGTCACTCTTCCTCTGTACTGCTTTCCATTCTTTTAGTGAAATGCAATCCTTCCTTTCGAATCATGATGCCTGATACAATCCTTCACAAGTGTTACTAACCATAACCCTTTCGGGTGTCGACCTTCAGGCTTTCTTGTTTCACCATAATTCATAAACTGTCAAGGGCTTAACTTTGACTTGAGATTCTCGAAACCTCTTCAGGGTTCAGAGAACTTCCATACCCATTCCTTAGAACACAAAGGTAAAATGTATATGCGAAGTCAAGTTTGAAATACACTAGACTCAGCGAATTTAACTTCATCTTTCTGAGGACTCGGTAAGAGGTATGTCCGAGGCCCGAGACTTGAAACCTTGTAGACTTAATGCAAAGTTGACTAAGTCCTTTTCAATGTAGACTTAACGCAAAGTTGACTAAGTCCTGATCTGTGTAGGATCTAGACTAGATTGCAGTTTTTAAATGCTTAACTTTTACAATGCTTTTACAATGATTATTTCAAGTTAATTAAAACAAAATTAACTTAAGGAAATAACATAAAGAAAGCAATAACAAGGTGATTTAACAGAAAGAAAGGAAATGAGAGACAGAAAGAGAGAGAAGAAGAGAAGTGCAAACAACGCTTGATAACGGAGTTCGTCACAGAATGTGACTACGTCTCCGGGTCCACTCCAATAGAGAGACCGATCCGATTAACTCCAAAATCGATTACAATGGCACCACCATTCTTCAAGCAATTCGGCAGCGTAACGATGCTTTGATATGCAAGAATGATTTGAAAACTCTTCAACAAGACTCCTCTTCTGTCACTTCAGCATCAGGACTTCATCACCTGGAAAAAAACTTGATTCTTACTCTCACCTCAATCCCCCTTTTATACATAAAATTTGCTCAAATTGGTTACTAACCAATTGATTTGCAAAATATTCCAAATCCCCCTAAAAACAACTAAATCTCCCAAATTTTACATAATAATATTTAAAAATCTCCCTAAAATAATATAAGCCCTTCCATTTATTTATTCTCGGGCTTTTACCTTTTGGGAGGTTATATTTTAATCTTTAAAAAGGATTGTTGTTAAACAATTTTGGGTAATTTGGTTTATTTAGTGGCATTCGGTTTTCAATCATAGATCAAATACAACCGATGCCACTATAGTTGTCAACTCTACGCGTGGTGTATCGGTGGCAAGAGATTTTGTTGGCCGCGGGGTCCGGGGTTCCACTCCCGCGCCGACCATTTTTTTAAACCAAATTTCAACGAAATCTTAACAAAAGCAAACTGGTGATTATATATAGTAAAGCGCGTTGTTTTGGTCTACCGGTGCAGCGGATTTCTCGGAGGCTTGAGGTCACTGGTTCAAATCCGGTGGCAAACAATATTTTTGGTAACAAACAGATCGATTTACAACCCTCGCCGCTGGAGTTGGATGACGAGGCCACGTGTGGCACCACGACGGTGCCACGTGGCAAACGATGACAGGTCCAACCTAGCATTCCGCAGAGCCACCTTGCCTACCATGTGTCGAGACTTGACTCGCTCAGTGGGATGACTTGTCCGATGACTGTGCAGTGACGTGGCTACTGACGTGTCCCCTCACCTGTCTGCCGACGTGTCTGCCAACTATGCGCTGACGAGGTTGCCACGTGTCGTTCTACCAATGGCTGCCCAAGCTGACTCATCTGCTGACGGAGACTGCCACATTGACGCTGACTGGATGCTGACGGTATTGCTGACATGTGTACGGACGACACGTGTCAATATGTGATTCGCTGGCCCTGCTGACATCATTTGCCACATCATCGTGCCACGTCGACATTTACGGACTGTACAGACTGCCACATGTCAGTTTCCGATTGGTCTACTGCAGATTTCGTATGGAATGCTGACGTCAACTGTACGGATGATGACGTCATCACTGTACCTTTAGTTTCACCAAGTCAACATGAAACTTTGACCAGCTGCATCTTGAGCATACGATGTCGGATTTCGACGAAACGAACGCCGTCGGAATCATCTCGACGAGCTCTTTGACTTGACGCTGCTTCCGTTGACTTTTGAAACAATTATTATTTTTGCTTCCTGGATGCCCCTGATTCCTGTTTGACCAGAGGTTTGACTGGCCATAACTCGTGCAAACGGACTCCTTTTTGCTCCGTTCGAGTTGCGTTGGAACCAGGATGCTGAGATATTTCTGATGGTGCTGATTCTGGAGAAAAATAAGACACTTCAATTTTCACTGAAAAATGTCCACCGGATCAGGCCTCCCCACTGAAGACCTTTTGGACCTCCAAAAGTGGCATTTACTCTGACAATATGTGAGGACTTGGCCTCCCCACTTGTCCTATATCCTCGGTACATCTGAACACCTGGCTCACAAGTACAATAAAGACTGCAACAATGTTGTTGAACATAAACATAATGTTATCACTTCCATAAACATCTACATCCAATGTCGTAGCCACTAACCAACAGAAATTGACTAGCATCAAGCTGAACATTAATGCAAAAATGAAAGAGAATAAGTCAACAACATATCGATCCTTCACAACAGAAACATTTTTACCCAAGGATCCATCAATGCTTTCAATCATCTTTTCTCATGCTGTACTGCAAGTGCATCCTGCAACATCTGACCCTGGTTAGCTACTCCAAGTTCAAGTGTAGAATCACCTGTACTGACAGACATAAGAGTTAACTCTTTACTTTCATTAATTACCCTCTTTAACTGCCCTGTGTTTGCAAAAGACTGATCAGTCTTAATCCTGTGAGAATGTACTATGTACTGAATGCCATCTTTAAATAAGTGATAATGATTTTGTTGCCTGTAGAAGATTGCTTTTCTGTCATAAAGATAAGGGCTACCAAGCACTATCCCACAGATATCCAGTGGAACTACATCAAACTGAACTTCATCCACAAATTTACTAGTAATTGTGAACCTTAAGGTGCATTGTTTTGTTACTTGCAGCCTATCATTTTCACAAATCCAACCTAGTGGATAAGGTCTCTTATGTGGTGTAGTTTTTATTCCCAAGTTATTTACAACACTTTCTGATATTAAATTCACCTGAGATCCACTATCTATGAGTGCATCAATTTTACTGTTCTTAGCAACAACCCTTAAATGAAATAGCTCATTCCTTTTCTTATCTTCAGATAAACCATTAACTGTAGAAGAAGAAGCACAACTTGCAACAGAAACACTAGAAATAGGAGCTTTACCTTTTAGACCCATCGCTGTTATCTTAGTCTCATCATCTGAATCTGAACCAAGATCCATAACAACATTTGTGGATTTGTCCTTACCCTTCTGTTTCTGATTACGTCTTTGAGCCCACTTAGGCCTCAGTTCTGGATGCAACTTCCAGCAGTGTTCTTCATCATGACCATTCTTGTCACAATGAGAACAAGAAAGTTTCTCATCCTTCTTAACTGTAGCTGCCTTCTTTCCTTTCCCTGTCTCTACATTCTTAGAAGATTTCTTTACATCATTATCAATAAAAGATCCTTTCCCCTTGACTCTAAGTGTGTAGCTTGAACAGACACTTCATCCAAATTACAAGGGTTCAAAACCAGGATAGAATGCCTAAGGTAGGAATGAAGACCTCCTATGTACTTCAACAAAGTGTCCTGTGTATACAAAGGAACATTCAAAGCAATAGCCCTTTTCCTAAATTCATGGGTGTACTCTTGGACAGTTTGACCCTTCCCTTGCCTAAACATTTGCCAATCCATCATTAACTGCTGCATATGTCCTAAGGGATAAAACTGCTTCTTAAGAGCATTAATAAATTCTGCCCAAGTTAAACTGACTCTACCATGTTGTGAAACTTCTGCCTTAGACTTACTCTCCCACCAGGTTAAGGCTGTACCTCCTAAACGAAGAGTAGCTAATTGGATCCTATCAACATCATCTAATAGGTTCTGGACTCTACAATAAACCTCAATTTGTTGAATCCAATCATCCAATTTTTCAGCATTAAGTTCTCCACAATATTTAGGCAAATCAAATTTTACATCCAATTTTATTTTAGGTTTATACCCACTCTTGAAAGGATTAGAAGAAATAGAATGAGGAGAAGATGGAGAAGAAGGAGAAGAGGGAGGAGAAGAAGAAGAGGGTGGATCTGGTTTCTTGTCACCATCTCCATGTTGTTTCCCTTTCATGTCTTTGCGATCTTCTTGCTTCGACGAACCTTCTTCACGTTCCTTCCGTTCTTGTCTCTCCTGAAAAAGAATGTCCACCTTTGCCTTCATCTCAAGGAATGCTTTTCGAAACTCCTGCTCACTAATTTCTTCAGGAACCTCCATTCCAGAAACAGACATCTTTGAAAATGTTCTACGCTTCCCGATCTCAAGATTAAAGTCTTCGAGTTTTCCTTCACCCTTCTGAATCCTGGATCTCGTTAGCATTGAAAAAAACAAATAACTGCAATAAAAGTCAACTGTGCTCTGATACCAACTTGATCTGTGTAGGATCTAGACTAGATTGCAGTTTTTAAATGCTTAACTTTTACAATGCTTTTACAATGATTATTTCAAGTTAATTAAAACAAAATTAACTTAAGGAAATAACATAAAGAAAGCAATAACAAGGTGATTTAACAGAAAGAAAGGAAATGAGAGACAGAAAGAGAGAGAAGAAGAGAAGTGCAAACAACGCTTGATAACGGAGTTCGTCACAGAATGTGACTACGTCTCCGGGTCCACTCCAATAGAGAGACTGATCCGATTAACTCCAAAATCGATTACAATGGCACCACCATTCTTCAAGCAATTCGGCAGCGTAACGATGCTTTGATATGCAAGAATGATTTGAAAACTCTTCAACAAGACTCCTCTTCCGTCACTTCAGCATCAGGACTTCATCACCTGGGAAAAAACTTGATTCTTACTCTCACCTCAATCCCCCTTTTATACATAAAATTTGCTCAAATTGGTTACTAACCAATTGATTTGCAAAATATTCCAAATCCCCCTAAAAACAACTAAATCTCCCAAATTTTACATAATAATATTTAAAAATCTCCCTAAAATAATATAAGCCCTTCCATTTATTTATTCTCGGGCTTTTACCTTTTGGGAGGTTATATTTTAATCTTTAAAAAGGATTGTTGTTAAACAATTTTGGGTAATTTGGTTTATTTAGTGGCATTCGGTTTTCAATCATAGATCAAATACAACCGATGCCACTATAGTTGTCAACTCTACGCATGGTGTATCGGTGGCAAGAGATTTTGTTGGCCGCGGGGTTCGGGGTTCCACTCCCGCGCCGGCCATTTTTTTTAACCAAATTTCAACGAAATCTTAACAAAAGCAAACTGGTGATTATATATAGTAAAGCGCGTTGTTTTGGTCTACCGGTGCAGCGGATTTCTCGGAGGCTTGAGGTCACTGGTTCAAATCCGGTGGCAAACAATATTTTTGGTAACAAACAGATCGATTTACAACCCTCGCCGCTGGAGTTGGATGACGAGGCCACGTGTGGCACCACGACGGTGCCACGTGGCAAACGATGACAGGTCCAACCTAGCATTCCGCAGAGCCACCTTGCCTACCATGTGTCGAGACTTGACTCGCTCAGCGGGCTGACTTGTCTGATGACTGTGCAGTGACATGGCTACTGACGTGTCCCCTCACCTGTCTGCCGACGTGTCTGCCAACTATGCGCTGACGAGGTTGCCACGTGTCGTTCTACCAATGGCTGCCCAAGCTGACTCATCTGCTGACGGAGACTGCCACATTGACGCTGACTGGATGCTGACGGTATTGCTGACATGTGTACGGACGACACGTGTCAATATGTGATTCGCTGGCCCTGCTGACATCATTTGCCACATCATCGTGCCACGTCGACATGTACGGACTGTACGGACTGCCACATGTCAGTTTTCGATTGGTCTACTACGGATTTCGTACGGAATGCTGATGTCAGCTGTACGGATGATGACGTCATCACTGTACCTTTAGGTTCACCAAGTCAACATGAAACTTTGACCAGCTGCATCTTGAGCATACGATGTCGGATTTCGACGAAACGAACGCCATCGGAAATCGTCTCGACGAGCTCTTCGACTTGACGCTACTTCGTTAACTTTTGAAACAATTATTTTTTTCGCTTCCTAGATGCCCCTGATTCCAGTTTGACCAGAGGTTTGACTGGCCATAACTCGTGCAAACGGACTCCTTTTTGCTCCATTCGAGTTGCGTTGGAACCAGGATGCTGAGATCTTTCTGATGGTGCTGATTCTGGAGAAAAATAAGACACTTCAATTTTCACTGAAAAATGTCCACCGGATCAAGTCCTTTTCAATGTATTTGGTAAGCGATAAGCCAGACGATCGATTCCCGATTCTCTTTAACATACTGTAAGCCTTAAGTCCGAAGTCCAAAGCCCGATCAGACTTAGCTGAAAACAACTAACTCTTTCTCCACTTAGCAAGCATTATGAGTAAGCCCGAAGCTTCAACATATCTTCAACACTTGCACAACAACATCAAACAACCTTCTTGAGTTAGTCCATTGACATCAACCAACACCAAATGCTTCCCAAATTAGGTCCATTGCTCTCACAACATCCTTTGAGCTCCATGTCATTTAAGCACACCACTGAGCACACAACTGATCTATCATCATGCCAACATCTCCCTTACATGATTAATTCCATCTTGCCTCTAATACTCCTTTGACATCAATGACACTTTTACATTAATGCCAACATTCTCCTTTATAGGATCAACTCCATCTCACTTCTGATCCCTCTTTTAACATCAAGAACAACTATATGCCAACAAGCCCTTGTACTGGTTTTGCAATTACTTATATTGTGAGCTAATCCTCACTGTGGTTTTTCCCTCATTGGGTTTTCCATGTAAATATGGTGTTCTCTTATGTATGGTTCTGTTATTCCAGTTTTTGTTATCTACATTTCATAATTAATCTCATTGACAAAATACAGGTTTAATGAATGCATGTGGATCCGATTACTGTTGAGGGTTTTGAAGTTTTAATTTGCTATAATTGATTCTACCTTGAACCCCTCAGCACTTGCCCTCAGTTATCTTATTCATTCAACAAAACTCTTATAAGCCCTATATATTGTATGGTTGCATTACATCATTGATTCCTTGAAATAGACTTAATTTACATTGTAGTTTCACATTTACACACAACCACTAAGCATCTCATCTTTTAACCCCTAAAGAAAAATAAACTCACCAAATTTACCAACACAAACCAACATTAAGATTTTGCTTTTTAATGTTTACAATAACATTGTCTTAGATGACATACACCTTTCTCAAAAAGCTAATTACTAAATAAATGTACAATTAGGAGATAAACATACGCCTTTCTCAAAGATATGCTATGTACTTAAAAAATAGCTAAATAAATGTATTTTTTATTTAATTTTATAGCCGTCTTCGTTCTTAATTATCTTACACATTCCACATATACTCTGTTGAGAATTGTGTCTCAACCTTGCAAGCTTTTTCCAAAAAATTCTAGAATTTGTTTGTGGTAATTCTCCACATGTTTATGTGTTGGAAAAAGGTGTATGAGTTGTTAAAAAATGTGCCTTGTCCCTAGTAGAATATAGGAGGGCTATTTTTAGAGTATAAACAACTCATTGTATAACTTTTATGGGGGTCTAAACTAGAGGACAAAATTATGGACGAAAATGCTATTTTAACTTGGTTGTTTTTCCATCTTGGAGTTACAAATGACAAGTGGGTAACATGTGGCATGGTTGTTTTGCCCATGGTTTTGGCCCATGGTTTTGTAAAACCACAAATGGTTTCCAGGTTGTAAATCACTATAAAAGGAGGGCTTGGGGAGGTGTTTGAATCATCGAGTTCAGTTTGCAAGACTGGGTGCTAGAAGGAGTCTCTCCGAGTCCGAGTTCGAGTTGTGGTGATGCGCTCCTGTAAGAACTTGCATTGCAAGTGTATTGTAATCTTCTTGATTTGATAATACATTGTGCGGGTTTTGGAGGGTGGGGTTTTTCTCCTGGAAGGGTTTCCCCACGGTAATTACTGTGTTATGTGTTTATTGTAATATTTCATTTATGCATGTTTATTTGTCCATTGAAATCTCTATAATAGTTAGTTGAATTTGCATAATCGTCCTCTCAAGATTAGCGTAGGAAGCGATTTCGCGCACCTTTGCTTCCTTACAAGTGGTATCAGAGCCTGGCCAGTTTTGGTTCTATTTGTTGGGTACAGGGTTTTTTGAGCTAATCAAGGTTTGAGTGGGAGCTTGTGCAGAGGTTTTCATTTCTGTATTGCAGGATTGCAAAGATGGCAAGCATATTGGGGAGGATTGATGTAGAAAAGTTTTTTGGCACAAACTTTGAGATGTGGAAGCTGAAGATGGAAGATCTGTTAATTGATCAAGATCTATGGGATGCGGTGGATGAGAATACGTTGAGGCCCGCAGATCCAACTTTAGTTGCACAATATGATGTGACTGATAGAAAAGCTAAAGGTCTCATCAGATTGTGTCTTGCAGATTCAATTCTGATTAATGTCCATGAAGAATCTACTGCAAAGAAGCTTTGGAAGAAGCTAAGTGAGATCTACCAAGCAAAATCACTTGTGAATAAGATTTTCTTGAGGAAGAAGTTGTATTCCTTGAGAATGGAAGAAGGTGGATGAATTTCTGAGCATCTTGAAACATTCAATATGTTGGTGACTCAGTTGACCTCAGTTGGGGTTAAGATGGATGAAGAAGAAAGGTGCCAAACTTTGTTGTGTTTGTTACTAGACTCATGGGATAGCCTTGTCATGGCCATAGGGAGCACTTTAGTTGTCTTGAAGATGGAGGACGTTGTTGGTTCTCTACTTTCTAAGGAGATGAGAAGGAAGGTCTCTCTGAATGCCAAAGAGGCTTTGAGTGTTCGAGGAAGACCAAAAGAAAGAGGCAAGAACGAAAAGCAGCATGGCCATTCTAAGTCCAAGAATAAGGGGAGATCAAAATCTCCTGGTAAGTCCAAGGCAATCTGCTGGAATTGTGGCAAACCTGGACACTTCCAAAAGGACTGCAAAGAGGAGAAGAAGAAGAAGAAGAAGAAGAAGAAGAAGAAGAAGAAGAAGCAAGATTCTGATTCTGAGTCCAAGAAGGAAGATGGAGATGCTTTCATCGCAGCCTTGGCCACTCATGTAGGTGACAATGAATGGTTGATAGACTCAGGCGCATCTTTCCACATGACTCCTAATAGAAACTGGTTTAGTAAGTATGAAAATTTTGATGGTGGTAAGGTGTATTTGGGTGATAACTCAGTTCTTGATATTGTTGGTCGTGGAAGTATTCGTGTGAAATTTTCTGATGGTAGAATTAGAAGATTTGATGGTGTCTTGCATATCCCGGGACTAGCAAAAAATTTATTATCTATTAGCAAACTAATAGATGCGGGTGTGCTTGTACAGTTTTTCTGAAGCAGGTGTGAAAATGGTGAGAGGTGCTATGGTAATAGCAAGAGGAAGCAGATTGGGTACATTGTACCAGCTTGATGCATGCACGGTTGAGTGCAATAGTACTTCTGATAAGATTGTGAAAATGACTACTTTGTTGGAGAAGGAGAGCATTTCTCTTTCAACAGATGGTCGTGGTTTTTGGGTACCCAAGGGTGCTCTATCTACCGAATCAAAGTTACTTGTAGAGAAGACCATGTTAAGGCACCAAAGACTCGGCCACATAGGTGAGAAGGGTCTACGGACCTTGAAAAATAAAAACCTTGTTGATGGGTTGAATGACTGCAATCTTGAGTTCGATTTTTGTGAGCATTGTATCTATGGTAAACAAAATCGTATTCAGTTTTACTCGAGTTCTCATATGTCTTCATGTATTTTGGATCTTATCCATTCAGATGTATTTGGTCCAGTTGATGTTTCTTCTATTGGTAGATCAGTTTATTATGTTTCTTTCATTGATGATTTCAGTAGAACATGGGTTTATTTTCTTAGGAGTAAAGCTGAAGTTTTCAGTCATTTCAAAGAATTTAAAGCAATGGTTGAGTTGCAGACTGGAAAGAAGATAAAGTGTTTGAGAACTGATAATGGCGGTGAATATTGCTCTAATGATTTTGACACATTTTTTAAAGATTGTGGTATTAAAAGAGAGAAGATGACTCCGTATTCTCCACAGCAGAATGGAGTTGCAGAAAGAATGAACATGACCTTGATAGAGAAGGCTAGGAGTATGCTGAGTGGAGCTGGACTGGAACAAAAGTTCTAGGCTGAAGCTGTTGCCACTGCCTGCTACCTGATAAACAGGTCTCCTACATCAGCTCTTGTTGATAAGACGCCAATGGAAGCGTGGTCGGGCCACAAGCCTTCACTTAGACATCTGAGAGTGTTTGGTTGTGAGGCATATGCTCATGTGCCAAAGGAGAAGCAGACAAAATTGGACAACAAAGCTGTCAAATGTATCTTCATTGGATATAGTTATGGTGTGAAAGGATACAAGCTTTGGGATCTTGTTGCACAAAAGGTATTTTATTCCAGAAGTGTTATTTTTAGAGAAACTAAGCCTTCTTCTGCTATAGTGCAGCCAAAACAGATGGAAGAAAAGAGAGATGTGATTCAACTGCCTGCTACACCTGAGAAATTTGAATCGAGGCCCTTAGAAAGACAAGATGTTGAGGAGAGCTCTACGAGTTCTGAATCATCAGAGGAAGAGGGATAACCTGAACCTGAACCAGATCTTGTTCGAAGGTCTAGTAGACAGAGGAAAGCACCAGAAAGGTATGGATATTCTCCTGATGATTGGAGGTGTATATTTGCTTTGAATGCTAATATTGATGAATTGAGATTTGTAGAAGAGGCTCTTGGTATGAATGATTCAGAGTCCTGGAAAATAGCCATGGAAGAAGAGATGGCAGCTCTTAAGAAGAATGACACATGGGACCTTGTACCATTGCCTGAAGGACGGAAGCCTGTTGGTTGTAAATTGGTGTTCAAAAGGAAGATGGGTTCAGATGGAAGTATTGAGAAGTATAAATCACGTTTGGTTGCAACAGGTTACTCCCAGGTTGCAGGAGTTGATTATGGTGAAATTTTTTCTCCTGTAGCAAAAATGACATCCATTCGATTTTTACTTTCTATTGCAGCTGCTTATGATCTAGAGGTTGAGCAGATGGATGTGAAAACAACTTTCCTTCATGGAGATTTGGAGGAAGAAATTTACATGACACAGCCAGAGCACTTTGTGGTGAAAGGTAAAAGTCATTTGGTCTGTAAGTTGAAGAAATCCTTGTATGGTTTAAAACAAAGTCCTAGGATGTGGTACCATAAGTTTGATACATATGTTTTGAGTTTGGGATTTGTGCGATCTAAATCTGATTACTGTATATATTACAAGTCTGATGGTGATTATTCCCTGGTTATTGCCTTGTATGTCGATGACATGTTTATTGGCAAAGGAAAAGGTTTGATTGCAGAATTAAAATCTCAGCTCTCAGCAAAGTTTGAAATGAAAGATCTTGGTACAACAAGGCATATTCTGGGAATGGAGATTATAAGAGATAGGAAAAATAGAAAGCTTTGGCTAGGCTAGAGTAAGTATGTTGGTACTATTCTGAGAAGATTCAATATGCAGGATTCCAGACCATTGAGTGTTCCTGTTATTATGGGAACAAAGCTTTCTAGCTCACAGTGTCCTACATCCCCATTGGAGATGGAAGAGATGAGTCGAGTACCATATCAAAGTGCTATTGGAAGTTTGATGTATGCTATGGTCTGTACAAGACCAGACATTGCCCAAGCAGTGGGAGTACTTTCCTGTTACATGTCTAATCTAGGAAGAGCACATTGGGATGCAGTAAAAAGAGTTTTTAGATACTTGCGGGGTACCTCAGAGTACTCTATTTGTTTCCATGGAACAGGAAACGAGCATTCCTTGGATATTCAAGGCTACGTGGATTCAAACTGGGCCGGTGATGTTGATAAAAGAAGATCCACCAGTGCATATGTGTTTACATTATTCGGTGGTGCAATCAGTTGGATGAGCAAGCGACAAGTTGTGGTCGCTTTGTCCACTACAGAGGTAGAGTATATGGCAGCTACTCATGCCTGCAAGGAAGCCATTTGGCTAAAGAGATTGTGTTCAGATATAGAGTTCAAACAGGGTGCAGTGACAATTTATAGTGATAGTCAGAGTGCAATCTGCCTAGCGAAGAACTCGACATTTCATGCCAGGACCAAGCACATTGATGTACAATATCATTTTGTGAGAGATATGGTCGAGGATGGCAAGGTGAAGCTGGAGAAGGTGGAGACTTTGGTGAATGTTGCTGATGCATTAACTAAGCCCGTGTGCACAGAGAAATTCAGATGGTGTTCAGAGTCTATGGGGCTCTCGGCCCCTAGCAATTAAGTCCATGACACTTTGGATCCCTTGACTCTTGCAAGGTGTTCGACAAGTGGGAGAATGTTGAGAATTGTGTCTCAACCTTGCAAGCTTTTTCCAGAAAATTCTAGAATTTGTTTGTGGTAATTCTCCACATGTTTATGTGTTGGAAAAAGGTGTATGAGTTGTTAAAAAATGTGCCTTGTCCCTAGTAGAATATAGGAGGGCTATTTTTAGAGTATAAACAACTCATTGTATAACTTTTATGGGGGTCTAAACTAGAGGACAAAATTATGGACGAAAATGCTATTTTAACTTGGTTGTTTTTCCATCTTGGAGTTACAAATGACAAGTGGGTAACATGTGGCATGGTTGTTTTGCCCATGGTTTTGGCCCATGGTTTTGTAAAACCACAAATGGTTTCCAAGTTGTAAATCACTATAAAAGGAGGGCTTGGGGAGGTGTTTGAATCATCAAGTTCAGTTTGCAAGACTGGGTGCTAGAAGGAGTCTCTCCGAGTCCGAGTTCGAGTTGTGGTGATGTGCTCCTGTAAGAACTTGCATTGCAAGTGTATTGTAATCTTCTTGATTTGATAATACATTGTGCGGGTTTTGGAGGGTGGGGTTTTTCTCCCGGAAGGGTTTCCCCACGGTAATTACTGTGTTATGTGTTTATTGTGATATTTCATTTATGCATGTTTATTTGTCCATTGAAATCTCTATAATAGTTAGTTGAATTTGCATAATCGTCCTCTCAAGATTAGCGTAGGAAGCGATTCCGCGCACCTTTGCTTCCTTACATACTCAAACTTTTGCAGATTCCCATTTGGAAAGTTGTCCATCGGAATCATAAATCTAGGGCCCAAATAAAAAGATATCATTCAAAATTTTAAAATAGCTCCTATCCAAAGTCCATCAATTACAAATGTTATAGAACAGACACTTTAATATATATTGCATTCAAGCTCTATCAATTTAATATCAGTTGCTCAAATGGGTTTGAACCTTTAAAGGAATCAATGCAAACAAGCAATTGAAATTCAGTCAACTCTAAAGAGCGAAGAAACTTATTGAGACCATTTGAAGCAGTCCTTAACAGAACATTTTTTTAGTCTTTTGATATTGGAGGATTTTATTCAGGTATTGGGTCCATAATCAACAATGAAGATTTGGAAATGAGTGTTTTTTTATCATTAGAACATTTGATGTAACTTGCTCTGCCAAAACTTGATGATATGGCTGGACTTCTCCGTAACATTGTAGAGTAAAATTCCAAGGGCACATAACCATTCTTGAATAGTGCTTTATTCGATATTAGTCTGCAATTTCATGTTCTTCCACTCATGGGGATATTTTCTTGCCTCACTTGATTAGTTATACCCACCTGTTCAACCTGATTACCATGAAGTGAACTTATTTGATGTGTTCGCTGCAACTATTAATTGCGTTAAGGTTCAAGGTAGACTGGCAAATAATAGGAATTTTGTTTAGTTCATTAAAGTTGGACTAACCATACACCAGAGGAATGAGGCTAGTTTTTTATGAATTCGGGAAGTAATTTTCTATCACCCTTAAAAGATAAAGTAGATTTAGGAGCAGAAAGGATAGGGTAGGACTTGAAAATTGTGCGTTGAAAGAGAGGTTTAGGAGTAGATTTAAGCAGTCAACTGAATGCTCTAAGTAAATTTGAGTTACAATGTGGCGCTTGCGTGGTTAGAATTAACTTTGGCTGGCTGGCGAAGATTCTTTATTCTCTCACATATATTAAACTCCAAATGATTGAAATAGATATTTTGTGAAGAGGCATTGTTCACTATCATTATTTACATCTAGGCTAAACTTCAACCTTTATTCAAAAGATAAGTCATTCATAATAAGGGCTGCATGGATCTTCAAAAAGAGGGCAGGATAGATAACGAGCCTCCTGAATGACACAAATGATTAGAAAGATCCATGTTCAATCTCACCTAAATTACACCACTTATGCTCCTGCGAAGTTCAGTTTCAAAACCCAGTTCAAATAGGCATAGAGTGACATGTTAAAGTGCCTTGATACCACAATATCATTAGGTGCACATACATTTGCTTTAGAATAAAACTGATCTTTCAAAGTGTTCTGGTACGTGAGGAATTCTCTGTTGATTATTAATAATATGGTGGTTATAGAAAGATACTGCAATAGATAAGATGGTAATGTTCTTACTGGATTGCCAGTAAAATCCATGAATCAGGTTTCTAGGGCCCTTCTGTAAGGAACCATCTGTTATAAGAGAACACAGACATTTGAAGTTAGATCATTTAGAACAGGTAGATAATCTAATGTAACCTTTGACGCACTATTCATTGTAGACATTAAAACCCCTCTCAGATAATAGTAGATTAATCAATTGGCAGAGCTTTACTTGAATTGTACTCTCCAAAATTCATATGTATAATCTTTTTCTCAGAATTGGTGTTTGCATGACACGTTAGTTGGAATCAAATTACCTTCAGCAATTTTCATCCTTCAACAAAGATTCTTCTACTTCTGCCTAATAAATAAGACCTTTGGTATTTGCTTGGTTTATACAGTTAAATGAATATTGGCATCTCATAGATTCACAAGACCAACGAATATACCTCCCACAAAGAAAGGGTGGATCATGTCTAGCATTGGTACATTAAGCGTGCATTAATGAGCCAATGCTGGATGATAATGAAACACAGACAATTTTAAACTTTTTATATACAAAGTGCTCAATCATCAGCATGAAAATTGGGAAATTGTTACCGCTGAAACTATAATAATGATTTCTTCTGTGTCTGAACCGTAAAGAAGATGTCACGTAAAATGGGAAACGCCAGAAATCCATATTTTTCCAGTCTATATTTGGTTGGGCATCAGATACATAGCCAGCAATCAAATACACAGATTGACCAAAATAACCGAAACAGAACATATTTGTTCTGGGACAACCATCTCTGCTTAAATCATTTGTAACATAAAAATTTCAATACTTGGTTCAATTTACAAAGAAACAAGTCGACAACAAAATCATCTGAGTGAAATGACCATAGACAAGTCTAAAGTTGTATGACTGTCTAGTTGATATTAGAGTTACAAAAGAGTTTTCCGTCATTCTGTTTAATTATTTTGAATATTTTTCTTGTCCTTGTTAATTGATACTAACAAGTGCCTTCTATTTTAACCTAGAATTATATCATTGTACAAAAACAAGAAAGCATCAAGGCCCGTATTGGATACCATTGGCTAACCACAAGTCAGGAAGCACAAACCAATAGGATACAGTGTTTGTGACAAAAGGCCTTTTAGAAATTCGTCTCCATTACAAATTGGTGCAGAGTCAGCTCAGAATTAGGAAAGAGTCAGTAGTGCTTCAAATCGTAGATCCAATTTGCTAGTTGAGCCATAATCTTTGAGAACATACTTTGTCTTCCACTATGGACAAAGCCAAGATAGATGGAGTCTGCCTCAGAATCAATTTCATGAATGAGGGGGTTGGCGAGGAGGGGGGAAAGGTGAGGAAGGGCGTAGGGGGACGGGCTGGCAGGAGGAGGGGTAGGGCAGTGCAGTGAGTTTGTACCAATTTCCTGAGAAGAAATGAAGAAACAAAAAAATACCCCCAAAAATAAATGCCTACATAAGCAACAGGTCATAATGAGAAATTTTCATAACACTTGTTACGCTAATTGATTCGCTATAAATTAGAACGTAAGAATATTGGGCAAAACTGTGTTAGTATGTTTTATTTTGGATAAGACCACGCTATCCATCATATCAGAAAACAAGATGTGCATGGATTACAAACTATAGCTCCTTATTTAGGGTAATTCCAAGTTACTAAATGATATCAATTGGGTCATCCTAGGCAAGCATCTTAATAACAGATCTTTCTTGCTATATGTTTTTTAATTGAGTGCGTGCCTTTATTGAAAATACCCAAATTAGATCTAGCAAAAGTGATCTTATGCTGCTTCATGCAAAGATCTAGTTTCATAGGCACAAATACCAGAAACATTACACCTCTTCATCCCAACAAGACCTTAATTCTATAATCTAAGATCCATTCTTTTAGCATACATTTATCTTGATACATTAAAAAAATAAAGTTTTCAAAAGCTTCCACTGTTCATAATAATTGAAGAAATGATATCTGGAGAAAACTAAGAGGTTTGGATATCTCAATGTTCGGGACATCAACCCAAAATTCAATTTTAACCAAATTACTCATCGAAGCTTTTTCCAGATTTTCATATTTCAACCATTAAAAATGTTTGCAACGTTCATTTAAAACTTGAAATTCCTTAGTATATGTCAGTATAAAAACAGATCTAACGAAATATTTTTTAACTGTGCAATAGCAAAGTAAGCCGCTGTAAGGGCATGATGCGCTGGTTAAGTAGTGGTACTGTTATGGCAGCCAGTAGGTTTCAAACCTTTGCGAGTCTAGTGGGCTTGCTGGCTCCGTGCCCCTGCTTAAGTTACTGTGTTCCTGTTAGAAATAGGCCTCCCGTCTGTGGCCCCGCTGGACTGGGCCGGTATATGCTTATCTTTGTCAGTATAAAAATAACAGCCTCTTTGTAATATCAATAAAAAACATACTGATCTTGAGAAGAGAAAAGCTAAAACTAATATCTATGCAGAAGAGTACATGGAATCATAGACAAGCTTTCTGATTACCTTGCTAGTTAGAGACTGAATAGGAATCTTAATCTCAAGCATACTGAAGCCAAAAAAATTGCAACTTGAACCTATTTACATTTTCATTTAATGATGAAAAGTTGAGCTTGGTGATGCCTTACGCCCCCGCACCCAACTGTGCTTAGATTACATGACGACATTAACATCAGGATCTGAGACCATTCTGCACATTTGACTGTACATAAACAAAAAGGCATAAATACCCTACCCCTCTCTGGATTCGAACCTGTACCTCCTGCATGGCTTATCAAACCGAAGACACTACAGTATTGTTAGCATTGCAAGGCATGAGGGCCAACACCAGGAGCACAACGAGTATGGCAATTGGAAGCAGCAACAGTATAAGAGGAGGAGGAGGCAGAGGAGGCAATATCAAAGGAAGCACAATTAACGAGGCAGTCAGCCAAAAGAGTACCAACACAGACTCAACACTGACGTAGGCAGCAATAAATGAACCCTTATTTTCCTCTGCTTCCCCTGTTCTGCCTTCTCTCGGCCCTTCAAAACATGAGTCATCGTCAGAATTGGTCATTCTGTTCAGGAATCAAGATTTCGCAGGCATCTGCACCTCAGATCATCAAAGACCCAAATAATTTCTTTTAAAATCCATTACAATCTTCAAGAAAAATCTCAGTGCACCGCAATCTTTACAAGAATCTTAATCTCAAGGCTGCAATTTCCGCAGCAGGCGACGAATTGATTTTTCCACCGCATTGAGGAAATTAATTTAAGATTTTGAAAATAAATTTCTCAAGCGCATGATATAGCAATTCAAAATACTAAGATTGAAACCCCGACACGCTTAGAGTTCCAACAATTTGAACATGTAAAGATCCACTCGCTTCTCTGTGCATTGAATGGGAAGCAAAATCCAGTAAAGCAGACCTTCAAAATGCATCCAACGGCCAAAGCTCCTTGGATCTTTAATCAAACAACTGCCATCTGTCTTTCTCCGCGGCTTCACCCTTTAATGTCGCCATCCCTTCCTCAAAAATCTTCAAATGTACAATGAATCTTCTGATATCATTTCACAAGCATTTCTATTTGAGTCTTTCAAGATTTTTTTCTCGGTGCGCTTTTCGGACAATAATTATATGGACAACAGAAAAAATAAAAATAATTTGCTTTGAGGCGCACACCTAATTGAAATCTGTGTGGCTTTTGGATGAAATTTGTGGAGCAAATCCCTTGTTAGTTTTCTGCATCATTAGAAAACAAAAAGCTTTCAAATCTATGGTGAAATTTCGCCAATTTGAAATAAGCCGAGGTCATTAGTATCAGGACGGTAATGCGAGGGCTGCTGTTTGATCAGATTTCGAAGCTTTGCATTTTGTTGTGAAGATTCTCCGGATTGAATCTGAGCTACAAAATGTTTGGCTTCTTCGAGTATTGTTATTTATGGGATGAAAATTCAGTTTAAATTAACCGCCATGACTTTGCAGTACAATTTTTTACCGCTTGTTTGTTTTCACATGTGGTAACAAACATCCCGGGGTAAATCAAGAACCTAATTAAGTGTGAAGATGTTTAAGGTTAAAAAATATATGGTTATTTTTCCTGCTTTTTTAATAAAAAAACAAATATGTGGTTACTTTAATTTCAAATGAGTACTTTTTGTTTTATTGTTTTTTTTAAAAATCCATAGACTGGATGTCTATATAAATCAAAAGAAATACATAACTTTTTAAAAATAGAATAGAATTACATTTAAAATTGGTAGAATTGGAAACAAAACATGTGACTCAACACAATCAAAGCTATAAATCTTGATCTTAGGGCTTTGGTGTTAGTATACCATTTTCTTTGTGCATTAGTTTATTATGCTAACATTATCTCGCACATTAGGATAAGCTTGTTTAGGTAGATCTTTATTTGGGTAGACCTGTGTCATCTTCTATTTAGAGTTATTTTCTTAGGGAGGTAACTTGCTATTTTTAGCAAGTGGTTGCTTGTTATGACTCTTAACTTGGTGACCACTCACTTACCAATACTTGTTAGTTTAAAGGAAATTTGCAACAATAATAACTATTTCCACATAACCCTTGGAGAGAAAAATATTCAAATAAGTAAATCAGAATCCACAATGGAAAAGAATAGACAAACATACTATCAAAATGAGACAGTACATACCCTACGAAAACAATCAAAGGGTAAAAGCCAACCTCTAAAACCACTCACCTACTCAATGTATTATCTCATGAACAAAGATTGCAATACACTTGTAGAGTCTCCATGCAAGGCTTCATAATCATCAAGCTCCTTAAGTGCACTCCATGTGAACAAGCAAATGAGAATAATGTAACCACATAGCCCAATCCATGCTTCCTCTTCTCACATATGACATCTATAAGAAATTCTCAATCCAAACTTAACCAACAAGCCAAAAGTTACACAAGCCAATTTCAACAATTACTCATGTGCTTGCTTTTATAGAAACAAGCTCCCACAAAACCAACAAGTGGTACTATATAAACCATGTGCCTATAAACCACAAGATTACAAAATCATGTCCTTAATTTTTGGTACTAAGATTTTCCAATATTAAATATTCTTCCAATGTGCAACCCACACTAAATATTTATCCCAATGTTATGTAAAACATACAAGTGTCTCCAAGAATTTTTAAGCCATGTGATGGATGCACCCCTAGACTTCCTAGATGCACTATAATTAAATATTATATTTTATATTACAAATATTATGTAAGTGTACAATGTTATCACGAAATCTACCAATGCTCGTTCCATGGATAACCCCCTATGAAACTTGTCCGTTTCCTAGGTTCGTGAAGTTTAAGCACGCAAAACGAGGTGATTTTTAAGCCACCTCGTAATGCATTCCAAAGCCTCACACAATCAGTTTGAGCATCCCCCTATGTTCGACTTGTGAAGACCTTCGAAACGATCTCCTTCGTGAAGTCTCACTGTTCATACTTAGTCAAATTGTGAAAAATGCAGTTGCACCTAAAAAGTGTGCTCTTGCCCATGTTAAAAATTTGACTAAGTGCTGAAAATGTAGGGGCACCAAATATTAGTGCCCCTGCATGAAAAGTGATTTGTCAAAAAGTGTAGAAGTGTTGAAAAAGTGCGCTCTTACACACTATTGCCAGACTTAGCCAATTTTTGGCTCAGGTGCACTTCTTCGTGTCATTTGCATATTTTGCTTTTCGTGCCATCTTTTATGCCTCAATTTAATGCACGACTTGAGTTAGGTTTTTGATGTTTCCCAATCACTTAAAAGTGATTTTATGTTTTATTTTCATCAATTGTGGTCTTCAACTTATTTTCTCTTTGTTGGGCGCGCATTTTCCTTCTCCAAAAATGCGTTTTCTTGAGGATCTTCTCCTTGTTCGTGATAGGGTTTTTGAAGTCTTGCTTCAGGTATGTTATTATTCATTTTTATTTTCTTTATTTCTCTTTATGTCTGCATTCTATTTTGATAGGTTTTGTTAATGTGTTTCTTTTTGTCAAGTAGTGATCTTGATTTCTGTAAATAAACATGTTTTCTCTCCCTATGCGTGAGTTTTCTTGCTCTCCCTGCGCGTGAGTTTTCTCCTTACACGTGAGTTCTCTTCTCTCCATATGTGTTTCTCTTCCTTTCTTTATGCGTTTGTTTCTCTTTCTTTTCGCGTGAGTTCTCTTGTTCGGGTTTCTTCCTCATGTTTACCAAGGGGTTTTGGTTTGGTCTTCTCCTTCTATCTTTTGTTCTTGATCATTCCTTGAATAGCTTCATGCGCATGGTTTCTTCATGCTATGACACTCATTTTGATCTTGGCTGAAAGTCCCTAATTATGCCATGGCGTCGTCCTCAGAAGAGTTTGCACCTTAAACATATTCTATGTTTTGAAATCTCCTAAGTGATGAAGATTCTCCAACAATGGCACACAGTTTTAGTCCACTCTTGCCTTACACAAAAAAAAATTGAGCAAAGTGTAAGGGCGCTATTTTTCAGTGCCCTGACACTTTGAACTTTGTTTCAACACTCTAAGTGCAGGAGCGCTATTTTTTAGTGCCCCTGCACCAAAGTTTGTTTTCCCTTAAGTGCAAGGGCGCTGATTTTCAGCGCCCTTACACTTTTCCCAAATTTTCTTCCAAACACCTTGAAACTTTCCAATTTCGTTTCAAACCTCCTTTCATCCACTTTGTGCATCGTTTTGTGTGCCTTGTCATCCGCTCCATGCTTGCTCATCATCGTTGCTCGCCTCACACATCCCCATGCTATTTAATGACTAACATTTGTTCTGACTCCACATCTTGCAGTCTATTTCCAATATCCTCAAAGTTGACTAATCAAAGATTCAATTGCTCTTAGATGACTGCCAGAAAACCTCCATCATCTTCAAAAGCAAAAGACAGAATGAAATATAAGTATCAAGTTGTCTATTCGCCAACTGTAGTGGTCTCCAAGGTGGAAGAAATAAAAGACACAAAGGTTGGTCATCAAGACTTGGTTGATTTTGTAGAGAAAACTAAGAAGAAGCCTCTTCCTGATCCTATGAGAGAAATTGTACACAGTAACCTGCATTTGGTAGCTATGTTCCCTACTACTGCACACTATACAAAATTTGTCCTTCAAGTGGCATCCCACTACATTAGGGAAAGCAGAAGTGTGATTGATTCTTCTAGGCACGAGATTTTAAGACTCGACCTTGACTTCTTTGATATTGTGTTTAAAGTTCCTCAAATGGAGAAGTACATTGACATCTCGATATAAAAAGCACAAGAAGTCTTTGACGCTGATCCCAACAAGGCTAAAAACCTAATAAATAGCCAATGGTTGAAGAAGCCTAGGCAAACTGTTTCTAGATGGCCAAAGGGACTCTTGCGAAGTGATTTCAAAGATGATGTCAAAGATATGATCACATTTTTAAGCAGAGTGAAGGGCTTGCTTGAATCATCCACTTTTCATGATTGGATGTATGAATACATCAGGATTATAAGAAGACAAAAAGTTCACATTGACTGGGGCAAATAGATCAACGATGAAATACATGAGCAACTGATCAATGCGCCTTCTACATTAAAATTATATATGATTTCTTATCTGGTGTATGCAATAGCTGTAATGAGGCAATTTCCAGGTCTATCCACAAAAGAGAATCGGATGCTGATACCTGTGTATAAAATTTTCTATCAATTGGAGTTGAAGGAAAGCTTCCATCATTTCAGGAGGATTATTGATGCTTTCTTCGCGCCTTTGCTTTTCAATTTTGATCCAACTCTCGAGAGGAGAAGGGTATCTGATGAGGCCTATAAGGTGGTAAGTAAAGTTGGATGCATATTTCTACAATTCCCAACATTTACTTATTTGAGAGTAGGGTGCTACACTAGCTGCCCTTACATGTTGCCACGATATCCTTCAGACAAGTGGGTTCTCATGGAGATGTGCAGACAGCTGATTTCAGTGCACAAAGAACAAAGAAATATTCACAAGCGTGGATTCAAGTTCCCACTGACAATCGGTAGATATACTATCCCGACTGTACAAAAAGCCAAATTTGTTTATGCTGAGATGCAAATCATGACAATCAGGACCTACAGATATAAGTTTTATTTTGATTACCGGGATGTCAGAAGGAGATTGCAAAAGGGTCATCATCACAAGTACCATTTTGAAGACATTTGGGCTGATTGCAGAGATGAAGAAGCCATTCACAAAATGGATTATTGTAGGTTGACCGTACAATAGATCAAAGACCTTGATATTGCTGACCTACTAGAGGATTTTATAGATCCTGGCGATATCATGAATGTTGTCTATGATGAACAAGAGGTTTCTAAAAAGCCGTTACCTGCAATTCAATGGTCTAGGAAAGAAAGTACTAGCATTAGAGAGAGATTGGCACCAATCTTATCCAATACTGTAAAATGGTTACACATGCATGGTTTTGAAATGAAAAGTTTTAGAATAGATTCAGAAGGAGGAATCTGAAGCAAAAGCTCACCGACAACATGAACTCCGCATGAAAAATAAATCAGCAGCCGTTCCAACTTCTTCACCAAGAGGTCTCGGGATCAAGTTTATTGTTGGAAAGAAAGATACCTAGGCCATCCCAGAAGGAGAAACCATAGAATTTGAACCATCTCGCTCTAAAGGTAAAAAGACTGTTTCAAAAGAGAAAGATTCCGATGAGGAAGATATTTCCAGTGACCCATTCGCTGAAGATGAAGAATCAGCAGAAGCAGACTCTGATGCAGAAGAAGTTTCTGAAAGTGGGCAAGAGTCTGAAGAAGATTCTAAAGAAGAATCTGAAGGTGATTATGAAGGTGAACCAGAATCAGAGAGACAAGAGGGTGATTAACAGGAAGCCAGGCATGATCAAGAAAGAACTATGTCTCCATCTGAGAATGTAGTTGAGGAAATTCCCAGAACGTCATCGCCTGTAATTTCTAGTGTTCCTCATATCCCTCCAAATTTGAGTACTCCTCCACCTCTTATTCCTTCATCACCCATTCCTACCACAGGCATTCCTGTAGTAGAGGTATCCACTATTCCTGCAACATCAACCTTGCTTGATACTCCCTTGGTGACAAGCATTCATACAGTTGATATACTGTCAAGTCCTCCATCATCCATTCCTAGCCCGTATTCATCGACGTATGATATCACTTTTGAAACTAAGTTCAATCGGTTCATGAATGAGTCAATGCATGATCAACTCAATGTACAGTCTACCAGAGCAATGATGACAAACACTTCTCCTATTGTCACGATACCCATGGTAACTTCAGAGGTGACAATGACGACAAAGTTGACAATGAATCCAAAAGTTCACACCTCCTTCCTTCCCCCTTGGTTGATATCTCAAGTATTGAAGCGGAAGAAGCAAATGATCTCTCCAGAGGAGCTCAACCTTGAAGAGATAGTCCCTCCAAAGGCTAAAGGGAAGAAAAAGGCAAAAGTATACTCAAGGCTAAACGTTGACAAGACTGGCCACAAGTATGTGGAGATTGGCATACCACCGCAAGAAGAAGGAGATGTCAATATGGAGGACTACATAGTAACAAGAGTCCATCTTGGCAAGGTTACCAATGAAAGTGGAAAATCAGATGCGCAAGTGACATTGGACATCTTGGCTGGAAGACTAGATAAAATGGAGCAAGCTTGCAATATGTACAAATAGAGGGCAGAGCATTATGCCACTGTTGTGAAGAGACTTGCAGGATCTTCAACTAATGCACAACCCCTAGTAGTGGTAAGTATTGAGGACCCAACTGTCAAGAAAGCTGAGAAGTTCGCCTCCAAAGGCAGGGTGTTGTATGATTTCGTTGAGAAGATCATAGAACATGGATCTCAGATCATAATTGTTGCGGACAAGAAAACTACTTTGTTGGCCAAGCTCACCACAAAGCTTGATAAAGAAAAAATGTACTTTCCCAAGAGCATAGAGATATGGAAAAGTGCTTGTTGTCATGGTCACAGATGAAGCAGGCAAAGCTCAGTAAATTGGTGGAAGCTGGGGTAATTCTCAACAAAGAAAAGTTCATTGAGGTAAGAGAATCTTTGAAACACCGAATTCAAGTGATTCAATCTCTTACGGAGGATCTCCACCAAGTGTAGGAAGATGTTAAAGGGCATTGTTTGATTCTTGAAAAAGGTATCAAGGAGTTACCAGGACAACTTCTTGAGGAAAATCGTATCTTCTTGCCAGCCACAAAAATATCTCAGATCTTCAAGGAAGCCATCATGAAGATGATTGACAATGCAAAATTTTTAGAAGCCTCTCTGAACGTCATTTGTGATACGAGGCTCACATTGGATAACTTGAAAACGCATCTTGATAGTTGCAAGAAGGTTCACTCATCTACCATGAGATCGATCACAAGAATTCACACCATTGTGGATTACACCATTGGTCTGGATGAGAAGTTCGTGTAGGAGACCAGGAAGAAATACAAAGACTTCTGCGCCCAAATCAAGGAAACATGAAGGTTCCTGATCTCTAGTGTTAGACATTTTTGACGCTTCCCATTATGCATCTTGTAAATATTTCCTGACATTTTATATGTCTTTTTGTAAATTGTAATTGCACCAAGTTTGAGATGTAATCTTTTGAAAACAAATTACACTTTGACTTTGGTCAAAGTTAGGTGAGATCTCCTTGAATCACTCATGTAACTTTCCTTGATTTTCTCAAGTTAGTTTCCTAATTTTGCTCATCCCTCTTTCTATAAATATGATGGATTTCTATTGTATTAGGTATCTTTTAGTATTTTTCAACGAAGTGCTGCCCTTTCTGAAACAAATTGTGAAACTTTGTGTTCATACTTTGTAAACAAAATTAGATCAATAAAGAAGAAGATTGCAAACCAAACTTTGTGTTGGATTTGATAGTCTTGTGAATTGATCTCTTTTGGTGGTAATTAGTAAGTGATATCTGAAAGACTCTAAGCAATTCATGTAAACTTTACATGTTACATCTTTTACTTAGATTTACAATTGTGTTTTGTTTAACTATGGTTGGATGATCTACAAGACTTTGAGCTTGTAATTGTTCATGCTCTTTGGATAGTTTGGTTGGATGATCTACAAGACTTTGTGCTTGTAATTGTTCATGCTGTTAGAGGAATTGCTGCATCTAAGAAGACTTTGTACTTCTAATGTGACAATTGACACATCTATCACAAATCCACCATTGATAAAGCTATGGAACAACTTTGTTCCTTTGTGAGCTTTCCCTTTTATTTTACTTGTTTATTGTTAATTACTTCTAGTATCTCTACGCTTTGCTTTGACAAGATAGAGGTATTGGTATTATTGCTAGTTGATCGTTTACAGTTATTAAGAATTGAGAACTTCCAACAGTGAAGCATTGTAAACATCTTCTCTGAAAAAAGAGAGAAGGATGAATGTGACACACCCCCCCACTTCACAAGTATTGTGTACATTGTGTAATTACTTTGTTTGTTTTACCATCTCTTCTGTTAGTAGTAAGAAGGGCGCCTCCCCTTTTCTGAGAGGAGAGATTCATATCTCACATAGCTGTGGCTGAAGTCCTAGTTGTGTAATCTATCAAAAATTTGATTACATAATTTTCACCCAACATACAACACACTTTTCCCAACGTTCTCCCACTTGTTGTAAACATTGCATAAGGGGTCAAAAGTAAACTTAATCATCAAGAGAATAATTCCTATAGCTAATGTGAATATTTATTCACGTACCAATCTTTTCCTTCGCGGTCCTTCTTTCTTTTGTGACTTCACCTTTTGTTTTGGTACCACTCACAGCTTTCCGGCCACCACCAGTGGTGTCCTATCGGAGCTTCCCTTCGAGAAGCTTCTTTTTCCTTTTGTAGTTACCCTTGCCAGGAGCTTTCCGTGTGGCGTTTGTTGGGCATCCATTGTTTTTGTTTGATGGCTGTTGCAACTATTTCCATTTTGCTGCTCAGTGGCCTACCTCTCCTCAGAATGTCCCTGTTGGCATGCTGCCTTTCCTTCTTTCTATTGGTGCTTGCGCTGGGGAATCTTTCTCGTTGGCGACTTCGCTGGAGCATCTTTCTTGTTGGAGCCTTCAGGTGGTGGGCTGGCTAATTTAAGTAGCCCTTTTTTCATTTTGTTGTTGTTAGATGGACAAAATTTCTTGAGCATTGAGAATTAGTCTCTGTAGTGTTTGATATTAAATCTAAACTTGCAGACTGTGCCATTCCATTCGGCCTCTCTATTTTCAAGCATTTGATAGGACATTAAATTGTGTTTGCATTTTTTGAAATATATGAACATCTATTTCAAGTTTTATAATCTTTATGTATCTTAGCGTAATACAGATCATGTTGCTACTCTTTTGTGTTAGCTTATGTTGTATGGGTTATATTATGCAAATGGTTTGATGTTCTTATGTTTGCAGTGCTTGGAATTGTCTATTTGATATACGCTAATTACTACCTAAGCCTTTGTTTCTGTAATGTGCTTACTTATCTCATTACTAATTTGGCGCATCGCCTTAGCTTAGATTTGTTTATTTTATGTTTGTCTTCATTCCCTTTTCTCCCCCCCATTAAAAAATGAAGAGCCGACTTTGATAAAATCCTGGAGGTCACTTAGCTATGCGCACAAGTCCCCCCAATAGCTAAGTTTCCCATAAGGCTGTTGCCTACAAAATTTTGCATCAACAGCTAACATGTACCATCAAAACATCCAAGTGATCCATACATTCCATCAAGATAACTACAACTTGATAATGATGTGACAACCATCTTAAACATAAATTCTCTCATCCTCCATCTTCCTAATGCACAAAAGATAAGATCCTCTCTAAAGAGATATCACACTAATTATCCCATAGAAGCATAAATCATGCCTCAAATTGGTATCCAAACACAAATAAAAAATCCAATGGTAACAAATAGGCTTTAGTAGCTATCCAAAACTCATCACCATACTTATAAATATAATGACTAGTTGATAACACATCCAACTAACCATACCTCAAAACTAAAGTACACTCAACATAACATGTAAACCTTATGCCATCAACATATCTAACCCCCTAACCCCATACATGATCACAAGTCCCTATTAATATGCTATTTTGCACAAAGAAGTATTGAAGACCCTCAACACCATAGTAGAATGATAATATACAAAAAAAAATACTAGAACTCCCATTACATGGGTAATGTCAAATCTAAAAAAAATCATTTGAAGCATCCAAAATTCCCCCAATAACATTCACATAGAAGGTGTAGCTAATGCCATCAATGTCATAAAGTACCAAGGAACATCCACAACGATATAAAAAATTGCACACTAAACTACTACAACACAACTCTCTCACCACTAGTCTCCATAGCTCTCCCAAGTTCTCAACATCATAAGAGAAAGAGATTAAAGATCCTCCATGCTATAACCCAAAAGTAAACAATAAATTACAATAACAATGAATTATAACAAACATAGCAATCATAATGGCTCTATGCTAACCTCAACTCCAATATCATGTGAACATGAACATCCAAGAAGAAACACAAGACCATAGAGAACCTAAAAATCAAAACATTTTGCATGTCCTTCTACCAACACCTCTAAGTGCTTAAGATGTGACAAGTAATATTTCCTTCACAAAACCCCAAATTAAATATCCCTAGCAACATCCAATCGTACAATTCAAAGATCAAATATTTAATGTGAATCAATAGACTAAGTAGGATATAAGCCACTCAAATTGAAGAAAGATCAAACCAAACATTCATTTCTAAAACTAGGGAACAAGCCAAAACCATCCTCTACACTTCTCAAAAAAGTCAATTTATAATACTCATATACATAAAGAGACAAAAGAAAAAGAAGTCATGCTAAGTAAATTTAAAATAAGCCCTCTAGAACCAACATCCATAGATAAAAACTCATTCTCATGAGAAAATAAAGCATCAAAATAAAATTCATTTGAAAACAATGTGGGATATACCTATTAGACGTTTTAACATCAAGAGGACAAAAGAGTGGGGAATAATGTTGCTCCTCTAGGACACACCAATCCACGATGAATCTCTCCAAGAACAACCTCCTTCAATAGTTCCATGTTGAACTCGCATTCAACATGAGTTTAGGATCCTTGGTCTTCATGTTGAAACCTTATAAAATAATTAACATATATCCACATATGATCTCCAAGAACAAGAAACATCTAGCCTCACTCAAATCTAAAATAGGTGTGTAATGATCATCTCATGCCAACTAAACTCTAATGCAACATCACAATAACTAAAAGTTCACTCCCATTGGGAAACCAGACTAATCATTGCATTGAGGCCGAAGCTACTTACATTAGCATCAAGTCTACGTTGGATAGGGGATTTTCAAAGTTATGGGTTGAGGGAGACTCCCTCAATATTGTTAATTGCTTGCTTGGCAAACAAAATCCAAGTTGGACAGTTGAACAACTTATTGTGGATTCAATCATGATGCTGAGATCCTTTGATGAGACTCGTGTCAGACATATCTATAGGGAAGGTAATTCCCTTGCTGATATTTTTTGCAAATGAGGTTGTCAACCTTAATAATTTCAAGGCATGGGAGGAGTACTCTTCCCTTCCTGAGAAGGCCAAGCTTTTATTGTGAAATGATATCTAGATTTGAACTTGTGATTTGGGTGATCAAGCAATTATTACCCTCTTAATTATCACACGTTTTGTCGGTTATTGCCTAATCTTGTGCTCATTTCTAATCCTGCACGTGTGATTCGACTCTGGTATCTGATAATGTTGACAGTTGCGATGGGTGGAGATAGAAGTAGGATCAAACCTCTAACCTATGAGAGGTGGAAAAATAAGCATAAAATTTGGATCTAATCATGAGAAATGGACATTTTTCACCCTATTTGGAAAGGTTTCATGGCCATGACCCCAAAGCCTCTGCAGAGTTTGTTCGCTGTTGACACAATAAATGTCCAAAGGTTAAAGGTATGGAGTTTGTTATCAATGAAGACTTTATTGCCTTCATTATTGGGCTGTCAATAGATGACCACAAATTTTTTAAGGAAAGAAAGAGCAACGATGATGCTATGGATCAATTCTTCAAGGACAATGAATAAGCAAAGTTGGTAAAGCTGCCCTCGTGGGGTTATGAATGGGCTTCTATGAAGCGTATCTGGGTGGATGTGGCAGAAGTATTAATGCTATATGTTACTCTTGATGGACGATTTACTTCTATTATAGGGTACCATTTTACTCTGCTTAATCATTTTAGGCATGGGTTGCATGTATGGGTGATCCCACAATACTGGTTTACAATTTTTGGCCAAACTGGACACTAAACTAATTTTTTCTAACTAAATCTTCACTTTCAGACACCTATAGCAGCTAAACCGTGAGGAATTTGAAGATGATGCAAACTAGTGATTTGTGACATTTTTTCTGTAGATTCTAAATATATTTTTTTCAAAATTTTTAGAATAAAATTGCACTTCTTTTTCCATCTCCTTTGAAAACTTGTTTTTTTCAATAAACACCATTTTTAAGGAGTGACACTCACCATTTAACACATAAATTTTTTTCCATGAAGGATAAAATTCTATTTTTTTGAATTTAGATTTGTAACTACGATATCTAGTGCTTCCAAATGGTTTCATAGTGTTTTATTGAATATTTTTTCCTTAATAAAGTTTCGAAGTCAAACCAATTACAATTCAGACATAGGTGGACCATATAACACAACATTTTTTGTGTGTATCGAAATTCAATTTTTTTTTTTGTTGGATCAAGGAATTCAATATCTGGTGCACTCATATTTTTCAATTTTTTTTTTGATAGTCTTCTATTTTTCCAAATGTGTAGAACAAAGAGCTTGCTTTTCTGTGAAAAACCTACATTCACAAGAAATAAAAAATGAATATAATAATCAAATTAAATTTAATTAAAATTATAATTTTTTGGAAGCTTATAATAAGGACTACATACTTACAAAAAATAAATTTTAAATGAATTCATTTGATCCCCCAAAAGGTAAATCAAAAGTGGGTTTTTATTAGCATTTTGATAGGTGTAAAGGAGACACCGTTATAGGTATGGTATAAAACTAGCGGGCTTCTATCCAAGGGGGCTTGGGCTAAGGTGGTTGATCAAACCCTCTTCAATTGGAATCCTTGAAATGAAACTTTTCAAGGCTTAAATCATTATATTTTCTAAAAATATGTGATTTCAGCAAAAATCAAGATCTCCCAAAAAGTGTAAACCACTATTGTGGTAGCACCCGTATCTTTCCCATTTTTTCTCCTATCATCCTTGGAAGTTTCGGTTTATGCCCACTTAAAGAACTGTAGGGCCCTTGTTCTTCATGAAGGCCTCATTTTTCTCACCATGGAGCATGTGAGAGCCCATACTTCGACGAAGTTTGTTAAGGGGAAAGAGAAGGCCACAAGTGGGGATTCTTGTTCGTCTGGCTCAAAGACGAGTGTTGATGGGGATGTTGAATGGAATGTGGATGAGGATAATACTTTGGGGGTTTCCTCATCCCCTGCGGTTGCCCCTTCTAAAAAAAGAAAAAGGAGGGATTTAAAGAAGAAGGGTCCCGCCAAGAAGTTAGTTATGCAAAATTCAGATTCCCGTGGGTCCTTGTCTGATGGGGAATACACTGATCAAAGCTCGAGTGGGTCTCATCGCTTTCTATCCAAGGAGAATGTTGAGCTTCATGGCTAGGGTTCTAGTGCATCTAGTCATGAGGAGGAGGAGTAGTTTGTTGAGGCTATGGTTAATGTGGTTGAGGAGGCTTTAGGGAGGGCTTCTAGAAGGATCACTAAATTGCAAAAGCATAGGTCCAAAGGTGGTAGGAAGGGTAAGAATGCTACTTTGAAACAAGTAAAGGATGCGATAGATAATACTGTTGATATTGATGATTCCCTTGATCGACAATATTCTCCTCTTGTGGAGGGTATTGGGGAATTGGGTAGTGAGGAGGCCTCAAATGAGAGGACTGTGTGCAAGGATGATGGTGTGAATCTAAACCTTGACAAGATGGAGCCATTAAAGGTTAATCCTCTATCTGAGGATTTTTCTTATCTCAATGATGATAATACCTCCATGTTTGAGCTGTTGGATATGGCTCGGTTGGGTGCTATGTGCACCTTTAAACTTGCTAAATGGGTGTTGCAGGAATTCAACAAGGTCAATATTAAGATTAGGGGCTTGAAGGAGAACATGTTGAACCAGCCAAAGGGGGTCTTCTTCAAACCTTCTAATTGAGAGGCTAGTAGAGTTAGAATGCTCATTTTCTAATTTCAGAGCCTAGTGTGAAAAATTGCCTTGGTGAAATGGAGGGAAGGATTAAGGAAACACATGAAGATATCAAGAAATTATTGCAAGTTAGTCATAGTTTCGTTAAAAAATATGCGAAGTCTTTAAGGTTCTATTTGGTAAGATTAGTCAACTCAAGGAGGATCATTTGTACTTCGTGGACATGATTGAGAAGGAGTAGACCTACAAAGGTAAGGGGAAGAAGACTGTTAAAGAAGAGGCTAAAGGCCCGAGCACTAGAACAAAGGGGAGCCTTAGGAAGACGTTTGAAGAAGAAAAGAAAAAATTAATGGACATGGTTAATATGCACTATAACCAAAGATTGAGGTGGCTAACACCTTGAAAAATATGAAATAGTTTTTGTGTTTTTGTTGTTTTTTTTCTTTCTTTTCTTTTTGTTGTTGGATCGCTACTTTTTGGATGCTGGTTTACTTTTGGTTGTTGCTTATGCTATAATGTTTTTATCTTTCATAGCAACATTTTGTTGTAATGTGATGTAAAGGGTTTTGGGTCCCTTCAAAATCCATTTTTCCCATATAATCAAAACTAAAAGTTCACAAGAAAAATGATTACAAAATTCATTAATTAGATTACCATGTAAATCATTTCTAAAGATCCAAATCTAAATTCATGAACTAACCATGATGATATGGTCTACATCTTCTTAAAAGATCATATGTATCAAATGAACATATTTTCTCCTGAGAGCACCTATGTCATGCCAAAACTATAATCCATAATCAAGATTCCATCATTGTTGGTTGTCATTGATATTAAAGGAGTTCATTGATGTCAAAGGTGTGATATCTAAGGAGTAATGTTGTTGAACAGTGAATGTAATAGTACTTGATTTATAATTATTAATACATTTTAAGAACAATGAAATTGATTGAGCATGTAGTATGCTTGCAATATCATGCTTGCATCTATTCATGTTGATAGAGGTAATTCGTAATTCTGATCCAAAATGTTTAAGGTCAGTTACTTAGGACAAACAAATTTCTATGGCAATACAGTCATGTTCTATATTCCCTTCTAGATGTGAGATTTGCTCTGTGGTTTGAAAGGAGAGTATGTCTACACCTATTCTATCTTATTATAGAGTTTCTAGGATTTATGTTCAACATGAAAAAATATTGAAGTGACAAAAGGTTCACTATGCTTGCCAGTTAACCAATAGGTGTTCCAGAACTATGCGACAATGACTTGAAGTGTGCAACATTTAGAGATAGCATGGGATGTTGATTTAGGTACAAGTTAAGGTTCCTATGAAAGAACATGACATCATGGGGTAAGTGCAAAAAGATGGGGGGGGAAAAAAGTGGCCAATTTACTTTTTCATCCTGAAATAGTGAAAACGCGAGCGCTTTATAGTAAAACACACTCGTCATCCTGAAATAGTGAAAACACGAGCGCGTTATAGTAAAACACACTCGTGTTGTGGGTTGGTTGTGACCAAACCTAGGCTCGATCATTACCAAGCCATAACATGCTTGTGTTATGGTTTTAATTTCAAAAAACACTCGCATTTTGAGTTCCAAAAACACACGCATTTTGAGTTCAAAAAATGTGCATTTTTTTGAAATCAAAAAAAATTTCCAAAACGTGAGCGCATTATGGTCTACATTGAAATTTTTTTCTTCTCTTTTTCTTGTCTCTTTCTCCTTGTTATCTTTTAGGGAAACTATATACATGAAATAAACATTTAAGTATAAGTTGACATTTACATATGGAAATTTACTTTCTTATACTTTAAGTTATATTTCATGTATATAGTTTCAGGATGTTTGAGTCCGGTTTCAGATCTCTAGGAGTTATAATTCAAATTCTAGTTTTTTGAAGATCTTACAATTTTTTAGATAACCAAATTTCGGTAATCAACATGTCAAATATCAGTAATCAGGAGGTCAAATTTTAGTAATCAACAAGTTGTATCATTTTTATTTCTCTATCTCATTCATTGTTTATCCCTTATGCTCTAGACCTCTCTCTCACACTCTCTCCTTCCCTTTCTACTTCTATCTATCTCACCTCTCTCTCTCCTTCCATCCCTCCCTCTATTCCTCCTTCCCTCCTTCCCTCTCTAATTTTCTCCATCTCACCATCTCTATCTCCCCCTCTCTCTCTTCCTCCCACCCACCTTCCCTCTCTACTTCACTCTATCTAACCTATCCCTCTACCTCTCTCTCTCTCTCTCAATATCTCCACCTTCCTCCCCTCTCCCTCTTCCTACATCCCACCCACCTTCCCTCTCTACTTCTCTTTATCTAACTAATCCCTCTCTACCTATCTCTCACCCTCCCTTCCCTCTCTTAATCTCTCCTCCTTCCTCCTTCCCCCCTCTCTCTCATTCTCTCTATCACATTTCTCTCTCCCTTTGTCCCTCCCTCCTTCCCTTTCTACTTCTCTCTATCTCTCTCCATACCTCTCTCTATCTCACCTCTCTCTCCCTCCCTACCTCTCTGTTGGCAAGAGACATTGCACATATTTTTTGGTGTTTTCATTGATGGCAACCCTTGTCAGCTAGTCGATTCACAAGTTGCATTTTTCTCATACCGACAGAAAAATTGAAGATTAGTGATTATCTGTTAAGCTAGAACAAAGCATTTGGTAATTTTGTGTTCTTCGATTCATATGAAAATTTTCTGTTATCATTTTGTGTTGTGGACCTTAGGGAGTATTGTTCGATGCATAATATGTGTTATCTTTAAATCTTGGTGTCTCGTATCAATTTGGGTTGAAGTTAGAAGGTCCAATGAACTAATTTTCTATTCATCAACATTTGGAGGCCGACTTGGTGAATATAGTGTGCTGCAGATATTTGAGGAGTTATTGTTTAAGTATTTTTGTGTTTGAAATTTTTGGTTTGGGTCCCCACTATGTTGTGGCCGACTCTTGTGGATGCACATTGAATATTATGGATGATTTGAGCCGACTGTTTGTGAATATTTCTTATTTTGTTGAAGCCGACAGATAATGATTAAATTCTTGGTGGCAGATATATATAAGTGATCGATTATATCATTTTGGTGTGTGTGTGTGTTTGATGTGAGTTGATGTATGTTGTGAATTTCAGAAGGTCAGCAGAGCGATTATGCACAGTTTCACTTGTGCATTAAATTTTTTTGGTGCAAATTGAAGCATAACAGAGCATAAGAGTAGAATCAGTCAGAATGTCCAAAATTCGATTGTTGAGCCTAACCAAAACTGTAATAAGACATTTGTAGATGCTACTTTATTAGTTCAAATATTTGGAAGTATTCCAAACTTTTGTAAGGCAGTGAGCTCTAGGTAGTAAGCCTGATTGCAAGCACATTCTCATTTTGTAATCTTTTCTTTTGAGTATACTCAGAACAATATTGTGGATTGACCTCCATCATGGTTTTTCCCCTAACAGGGTTTCCACGTAAAAAAATCTTGTGTTATGGTTTTTTGGTTGTTTGTCTTATGTGCATGCATTTTTTATTTTGATTGAATGTTATCAACACTTTAATGATCAGATTAATAAAGTTGAAAATTGCACAACACTGATTCACCCCCCCTCTCAGTGTTGCTTGATTCCAACACTCTCCCCCCTCTCTCTACTCCTCCCTCCCTCCTCCACCTCTCTACCTCTCCTTCCCTATATACTTCTCTCTAGATCTCTCTCTCCATCTCTACCTCTCCCTCCCACATTCCCTCTCTCTCTCCTTCCCTCTCTCCCTATCAATCTCCCAACCTTCCTCCTTCACTTTGTTTTTCTCTCACACACTATCTCCCTCCCTCCCCCATCTTGATCTCTAACTCTCTCCTTCCCTCTCTACTCTCTATCTCATCATTCTCTCTCTCTCTCCATCTCTCTCTACTTCTTCTTTATCTCTTATTCCCTATATACTTCTCTATCTCTCTCTCTCCATATCTCCCTCTCCCTTCCTCCTTCCCTCTCTCTCTCCCTCTATCCCATTATCCCCAACTTCCTCCTCTCTCTCTCATTCCTTATATACTTCTCTCTATCTCACCAATATCTCTCACTCCCTCCCTCCTTACCTCTTTAATTCTCTCTCTATATATCACCTTTCTCTTCCTTCCTCCTACCCACCTTCCCTCTCTAATTCTCTCTATCTAACCTATCCCTCTCTACCTCACTCTCTCCCTCCATCCTCTCTCTTAATCTCTCCACATTCCTCCTTCCCCCCTCTCTCCATCTCTAATTCTCTCAATCTCACTTCCCTCCCTCCTCTCTCTATATCTATCTCTCTAATTCTACCTCCCTCTACCCCTTCTATATATCTCCTTCCCTATATATACTTATCTCTATCTCTTTCTCTCAATCTCTACATCTCCCTCCCTCCTTCCTTCTCTCTCCCTCTCTCTCCTAGTATCTCCCTTTCTCTCAATCTCCTAACCGTCCTCCCTCTCTCTCTCCATCTTTCTCTCACTCTCTTCTTTCCTCTCTACTCTTTATCTTACCATTCTCTCTATCTACTTCTCCTCACTATCTCTCCTTACCTATATACTTCTCTCTATATCCCTCTTTCCATGTCTACATCTCCCTCCCTCCTCCCCTCCTCCCTCTCTCTCCCTCTCTCCCAATCTCCCCACCTTCCTCTCTCTCTCTCTCTCTCTCTCTCCTTCCCTCTCTACTCTCTATCAAGCACCATTCTCTATCCCTCCCTCCCTCCCTCCCTCCTCTCTCTATCTCATCTCTCTCTCTCTACCTCTCTCCTTCCCTCTAATATTATCTATCTCCCCCTTTCCCTCCATTCCTTCCTCCCACTCACCTTCCATCTCTACTTCTCTCTATCTAACCTATCCCTATCTACCTCACTATCCCTCCCTCCCTCCTCTATCTCTCTCTCGATCTCTCCACCTTCCTCCTTTTCTCTCTACTTCTCTCCCTATCACCTCTCTCCATCTCACCCTTTCTCTTAATCTCCCAAACCCCATATTGAATATCATAAATATTATTCCCTATACCCTACACCCTCAAACCTCATCCCTATAACCTCAAACTTATAACCTATACCCTAAACATTGTCCCTTAACCATAAGCATAAACCCTAAACCCTACATTCAATCTTGTACCCTAAACCCTCATTGTATGAAAAAATGCCTCAAAGAAATGGGGTCTCACGATGAGGTACATCATTGTGAGACCCCATTTCTTTGAGGAATTTTTTCATACAACAAGCACTACCTTGTCAATTTTACCACATTGATGCATTAACAAGGTAGTGAGCTTAGTGCTTATTGTTCAGACCCCATTTCTATGAAGGCATTTTTTCATACAACGAGCACTAAGCTCACTACCTTGTCAATGTGGCAGCATTGAAAAGGTAGTGAGCTTAGTGCTCGTTGTATGAAAAAATGCCTCAAAGAAATGGGGTCTCACGGTGATGTACATCACCGTGAGACCCCATTTCTTTGAAGCATTTTTTCATACAATGAGCACTACGTTGTCAATGCATTAATGTGGTAGCATTGACAAGGTAGTGCTCATTGTATCAAAAAATGCCTCAAATAAATGGGGTATGACTGTGATGTACATCACCGTGAGACCCCATTTATTTGAGGCATTTTTTCATACAAGCACTACCTTGTCAATGCATCAATTTGGATGCATTGACAAGGTAGTGCTCATTGTATGAAAAAATTCCTCAAAGAAATGGGGTTGACAATATAGGGTTGAGGGTTTAGGTTTAGGGTTTTTAAGATTTGAGGGATTAAGGGTTTAAGGGTTGAGGGATTAAGGATTTAAGGGTTGAGGGATTAAGTGTTTAAGGGTTGAGGGTTTAAGGTTTGAGGGATTAAGGATTTAAGGGTTGAGCAATGAGGGTTGAGGGTATAAGGTTAAGGGTATAGGGTTGAGGTATAGGGTTTAGGGTCAAATGTATAGGGCAAAGGTATGAGAATTGAGGGTTGACCTAGTTTAATGTATAGGTTAGAGGGTTGAGGGGTTAAGGGTTTGAGGGTTTAAGGGTTGAGGGTTGAGGGTATAAGGTTGAGGATAAATGGTTGAGGGTAAAGGGTTGAGGGTCCAATGTATAGGTTAGAAGTTTGAGAATTGAGGGTTGACCTAGTTTAACATATAGGTTAGAGGGTTGAGGGATTAAGGGTTTAAGGGTTTAGGGTTTAGGGGTTGAGGGACTAAGGGTTTAAGGGTTGAAGGTTTAAGGGATGAGGGACTAAGGGTTTAAAGGTTTAAGGGTTGAGGGATTAAGGGTTTAAGGATTGAGGGATGAGGGTTGAGGGTATAAGGTATAGGGTTGAGAGAGAGAGAGGGGAGAGGGAGTGGGAGAGACCTGAGAGAGAGAGAGGGAGAGAGGGGGAGAGAGGGAGATGGAGAGAGAGAGTGTGTGTGTGAGAGAGAGAGACCAAAGATGGTGGGAGGGAGAAAGAGATAAATGCCTAAGAGGGAGATGGAGAGTGAGAGAGAGAGGGAGAAAGAGAGATAGGGGAAAGATAGGTGTGAGAGAGGTACAAAGGTGAGAGATGATGGGAAAGTTCGTTAATGTCACTTCTTGCATCATTTAATCTTTCAATTATCAAACTGGGCGTGTCTTAGAGCTATATGCAATAAGGATGTCTCTACAAATTGGGGGGTTTTGCACTATAAATAGTGACTTTTGGTTTCGGTCTAACTCCTTGAAGAGTGGAACTTAACAACTAATTTCTAACTAATTTTAAGGACTTAATCCTAACTTATTTCTTAACTAATGCTTATTCAAACTCTAATAACTTAGTTTAGACTCCACCTAACTTAATTGTAATTGTTTCATGGAAAAATTAAGCAATAACCAAATTCACTCTTAATCTAAAATTCAAAATTGAAATTTACTTGAAAAGAGAATCTATTTACATTTGCAAAAGAGAATCTATTTACATTTGCAAAAAAATAAATATTAATCTAGAAAATAGTAACACTAAATTCCTTGAATGAATTCCAAACAAGCTTTAGTTTGATCTTCCCATTAGTCATCGTTATTTCTCCCATTAAAACCACACGCATTTGAAAATAGTTATTAAGTCTAATTCTTATGAACAACAATTAAATCTACAGTAAACAAATGAATATTAATCTTTAGTAAAGCGTAATGAACTACCTTGAGAACACAATGAACTTAATCTAAGAGTATAAGTGATTGCAGTTACTAACAATGATTAAACAAAGATCAACATTCTTAACTTTACAATTGATACAAATAGAACAAAAATTAACTGAATCAAAAGAACATAACACAAAGTCACCTCATTCGGTTGAGCAGGCCCTGCTCTTCCTCTAGTGGGAACTTTAACACCGAGATTCAAATTAACTCCTTATTTGCATTCAAATTGGGCCAAATAGGCGAGTAGAACAAAAGTTTGTATTACAAACATTACAATATTTAGCGAAGAATTATCTAACTCTAGACTAAATCTAAGGATGGATATTTAGAGGAACATCCATTATTTGAATTAAAAATCATGACAATACTCGCCAAGATACAAAGCAGAAAAATAAAACTAAAACATAATTGAAAGTATCATAGAGAATTCCACCTCATAATAGCTGGAACAAGGAGTTTCCAAACCTACTAAGGAAGTCAATTTGAAATCATGATGAATCAATATCCAATTGGAGCGTTCAAGAGCGCAATTGATTTCATGTTGTTAAACAAATTTTTTAATAAATCCACCTCATGAAGTAAGCATTTAATCACCTAAACGAAATCCTCAAAGATAGGATGCTAATATGACAACAGAGATTTCAAATTGCATAGTCATTCCATCATTAACATCATTAAAAAGAAAAAAATTCAATGCAAAATATCATTTCTAATATATCCTCAAATTAGTTAAATACAAGATAAAACAAACATATAAGTATATAATCTACATCCAACATAGTTAATTAACAACATAATAAAGTCTTTGTAAACATAAAATGATCAATTAAAGTGTCATTTTGAGCACTCATCATTTCTCGCCCTCCTGCTGTCAACCATGTCCTCATGGTTGAGGATCTAGTAAATTCCTGTTTCTGTTCACCATCCAAGTAATTAAGTGAATGAAATCAACATCCCGCATCATATATTCTAAGTAAGTTCTAGGATGAGCATATCCATTCAATGTTTCAATTTCTTTCATCCATTCTCTCAAACTCTCTCCTATGAACTGTGGTGATGCATCAAATGTAGGTGTGGGCATTATGATCAAGGGTGGTCTGAATCTCATCCCAATCCAATTGGCTAGCTGCTCTTCGATGGAATCTATCAGAGTTCTCTCTAGTGAGACTCTAGGTAATGTTTCTTGGTGAGATGGGTTCTCTTCTCCTTAATGTTGCTGGTATACTATTAAACCTCTCTCTTGCTGTAGTTAAAGCTTAGTATGGAATGTGATCCTTAATATTTTTGAAAACTTGAATGCTTTCAAATATATTCCTCCTATAAACTGGTGCTACATTATGTGACATTGCAAAATACCTGAATCTAGCTCTGAAATTCCTTGACTAGGGGGTCTCATCTCTCATAGGCATACCCAACTTCATATGTGCATCTTTGTACTGAGATACCCGATTTTCCCATTCAATTTGATTATGCAACAATGATACAAAAGACCTAATTTGCAACTCTCCAATAAAAACATTCAGAAAGGATTGAGGAAAATGACCAAGAAGAAAACCATGCTAAAAATATTCACACATTTGGTTTTGAATAGTGGGATGACTATTGTAAAAATCTTTAAGAAATTCATTGTCATCATCATAATCTGTTTTTCTCTTCAGTATCAACTGATTTATTTTCCATTGGAGAAATATTTCCCTCAAAAATAATGCATATAACCTTGATGGTTTTCTCATACAACAATATTGCAAAGGACAGTTCTACAACTTGCTAAAATCTTTCATTTGGTTTATTTCTTTCTTTTTCTAACAATTGATTTTGACTTCTCAACTGATTATTTTCTTGTTTCAATTTCATTGCAGCCAGAGAAAGGTATCTCCTTGGAGCAGATGAGGTGGAAGCCTCATGAGAATGTAACTTACTCGATTGCTATCTTAACTACTCCTCTTTTTGCTCTAATTCTTCCTTCAATCTTCCTATTTCTTCTGCACTTAACCTTGCTGTCTCCTCTGCTCGGGCTAATGCCTGTGCATTAGCTTGTTGTAAGACATTCTCTATTTTTTTAACTATCCCTGTAAAATACTTTCTTTTTCTATCATTTCCTTTTCCATTTTCTTTGCTTTATTTACAGATTGCTGCAATTCCTCTTCTTCCCTTTTTAGTTTCTCTTCAAGAAATTGAATTCTTCTTTTCTCTTTCTCTAATTTTGCTTGTATTGTTGACATTGGCATTGCCTTTGCTATCTCTTCTTCTTCCTCCATCTCCCCTCCTTTTGAAATTTAAAGAGATTTCTATTGTTCGACCACTGGCTCTTTACCCTTCCTTCTTTTAAAAACCAACGAATGTGGAGAAGAAGATTCAACCTTCTCATCTTTAAATTCCTCAGAAGCTTCTTTTTCCTTGTTTGATGATCAAATTTTTCAACAAAGCTATCTTTTATTGAAATATGAGGAGATTTATTGGCATGAGGTGAGCTATGGGATTCTAATACAAAGGTTCTTTTAGGAGTTGGAAGTGGAACTTCATGTGGACTTACGACATGTTCAAGAGACTATACAGCGGTTTGGATATTTTCATGGCATCCTAAAGTGTCTTGAGGAGATTCAGTAGGTTGCTCAGGTAAACTGTCAGGAGTTGAAACATGGGTGTTAGAAGTACTAGGGTTTTCTTCTCTTGACTCCTACTTTTTCTTTTTACTATGGGTTTCCCTAATGGATTTCTATAGCTTCCTCTTTTTCTATTTCTTCCCTTTTTTAGAAGATTCTCCTTTTTTAATTTTTACCCTTTTTGCTGTGGGCCCCTTCTTGGGTTTTCTTCCATGCTTAATAGTGGGGGCCAAAAAAAATTCCAACCACCCTTCCCTACTAGACTCTTTTCTCATAAAATGGTGCTTGATTATCAAATGTATTAAACTACGATATCTTATAGATGATACACCCTTAGGTTTTACCCTAGATATCATAGAGGAAATTTGAGAAAATAGAAAGGCAGGCATGTTGATTTTTGCAGAAGGCTTGGTATTACCATACCTTAAATGTGTTAGCATTCACATGCCTGTTCCTAAGATTTTACCATATTGGCCTTCATAAGTGAATAATTTCATTAGCCACATCACAACTATTTTTCAGGGCTCCTCCAGGATGTTGCGAGCAATTCCCCTCTGACTTCCTTTATGCCAATGAATCTTAGGTAGCCTTTTAGGTTCTTCATGAAATTCCAAAACCAATTCTTCAAAAATAATATGCCATTTATTGATAGGTTCTCCTTCAGCTGGAATACCAAACAATTCACTTATGATAGCAGGACTGGCCTCTATTACTTTCTCTCTTACTCTGGTAATATTAACATGAATTTTTTTGACAAATTCCTCGACCAATTCAAGTTCAAAACCCTCATATATTTGAATAAAATCAAGCCACCCAACTTCTTTGAGTAATCTCTCTGTCTCAGGATCCAAATTGAAATTTTGAGGCTCTAAATTTCTCTTATTCTCCATTTTTTCAATTCTGCAACTCAACAGGGAAAATGGCGATCACAATTGTTTAAGAAAAACAAAAATGAGCGCTTCTTCACCAAGATGCAACAATTTCAAAAATCACACGTTGATTCAAATCTTTTGTTATTAATTTCTCTTTATTCCCTCTGGATGATTCACACGCAACAACCCTGTACTTTGCATTATGATTTGCAAAGTTGGCAGTGGTGCTGACATAAGCAAATTCATTGGCACTGATACAAAGATCTCATTATTACTTGAAATTATTGCAGAAGTCATTTAAATGCCACATCCTTATCTCTCCACCAACTTTTACAATAATTAAAACATATTTATTACAACATTAATAACTATTGGGCAGACATTTCTATACTTAAAACATTTACTTAATTTCACATCATAATAACTAAGTTAGAAAATAATATTTCGAGAATAATACTTACAATAAATACATACCTTTTTATTAATGTAGAAGTCAATCGAAACCTGGAAATTAACAAAGATTCCAATGATTTAATCAAAGAGAGCTCATGATTAACAAGAAAAATTATTACTGAGAACATTGGGAACATCAGGAGTCATTTGGAGCAAATTGGAGTTGATCGAGGAAGACCGCCATTTCTAGTTTTTAGCCATTCCTTATATATGTATATATTTATATATTTTTCATTTTTTTCTGGGAGATAAATCGCCATTTCTGGTTTTCAATCTATCTCCTTTATTCAGAAGGTAAACCACCATTTATGGTTTTCAATCTACCCTCTTTATTCGTGCCTCATTTCAAAAGATTATACAGGAGCACATTCTCCTATGGAAGAAATATCTTCCACTAGAAAATGTTTAATTCTATGTTGTAAATTTGATAGAAACTCCTCTCTTGATGTAGGTTTGTGATACATATTTTAACTAGCATAATCCTTCTTTCTCCATCTATTGGTATTAGTTGAACAACTCCATTTTGAAAAACTTGATTAATTTCATAGTGAACTGTAGATTTTTGGACCCAATGGACTCTCTAACTCTTATAGGGTTTTTCACCTAAAAGGAGAGAGATTAGATCCAAAAATGCTATGGGTTCACTCAAATAAAGGATGTGTATGATGCTGTATGAGCTAAATGAAATGATCTAAGTGCAACTAAGCTATGAAATTGATCAAATATGAATGCAAAACCTAAGAAGTAAGTAATGTTTGAAAACACATTGTGTATTGCAACAATGAACTAGAAACAAATACAAAGCTAAACATAAACGAATGAAACTTAAAGTGTGCACCTGGAAATTTGAAGGAGACTAGAAATTGCTTTTGAAATGTTGCTAATGCTGATTTTCAGGCCTTGAGGGACTCATTCACCATTCTGGGAGAATCAGTCCCAGTTTTGTAAAACTGAACCCCGTTTCAGACAAAGGGGTATCCATAAATGCAGAAAACTAAAAACTGACCTTGGAGTGGGACTCATTCTCCAACCATGGTGAATCAGTCCACTTCCGAATTTATGAATATTCAAAGGTTGATTCTGGAGCTTTCGGTCTGCACTTCGGGTTCCTACAGGTGTCCGCTTCTGAATCTGTTGTATTCGGGTCTGAAAGTGACTTTTTGTTGATATTTTGACTTGAATGATGAAGATATGACTTGAATTAATTTGAAATATAATCTTCAATGATTCTTAAGCCTCCAAGAGTCCTAAATATGCATACAAACAAGAAAAGAAAGATAAATTGTTGATTGTTAGGGCATGGGGTTTGCCTTGGTCAAACCTCGTTTAGGTAATTAAACCAAAATGATGAAATAATAGAATGAAACATGCACAATAATGGAATATATTACTTTTCCATGATGAATTATCTTGAAAGTATGCAACAATACATGAAGATTCAACCCTTGAATGCTTTAGAAAGCTAACTTGATGACTTCTAATGAAGAAACCCTAGCTTGCTTGACTTGGATGAGAAGATAGATGATAAATAAGTGATAAGAGATGTGTGAATGATATAATAGATGTAAAATGAGGATAAAAATACTTATTTATAGACAATTGTGCCTTAGTAATTGATAATACCTCATCACAGGTCGACATGGAGTGAAAATAAACTTTAAATTTCACTTTTTCTCGCTCAAAGGTCAAAATGGGGGCCAGATAGGACTCATTCTCCACACATGGTGAATGGGTCCCACCTGGATGGGACTAATTCTCCATGCATGGTGAATGGGTCCCATAGGAGCCATTCCAACAACTAAGAGGCCAAGGAATAAGGAAATAAGGTTTAAATTACATCTTTGTCGGGTGTTTGATCAATTTAAGCCTCAGGATGCACAATATGGGTTAATAGAGGTCTATTATTGATGATGTGAATGTAAAATAGGGATTTAGACATAGAATTCAATGTGAAAGTGTGATTAAATACACTTTACAACACTAAAATTAGGTCCACATAGCCTAGAAAGGCACAAAAACCAATGTGAATGTGTAAAATACACTACAACACTAGTTTAACATTAAATTCACTTTAAAAGCCTTCTATATTGATATGATGATGTAATTAAACATGTTTTATAATGTTTAATTAAGGAGAAATAGGTTCATTAGGTCTAGAAAAGTGTGAAAGTCCTTTACAAGACTCTACAACACCTTTACAAGACTCTACAATACCTTTACAAGACGTCAATAAACACATTTTATTCAATTTGCAAAGGTCAAAGACCTAGTGTGGACACATAATATGCCTCACAACACCTAAATCAAGGCCTCATTAAGTCCAATTAATCTCATGTCAAGCAAAGGGTATTTTTTTCTACGACACACATAGGGTCCCAACCATCTTGTATGAAATTTCCCTCTGAACTCTTGGAATCTAGAGTCAAATAATAGTGCCCAATCTCCTTTCTTGAATTGTTTGGTCACAATGTGCTTATCATGCCATTCTTTTCTCTACTTCTGGATTATTTCTATGCGATGAAGAGCTTCCATTCTCATTTCATCCAATCGGTTTAGCTGTAGAATCCTATTCTTTTCTGCCTCAGGCAAATCAATACCAACTTCCAATGTTGTTTTTAATGTCCGCAACTCAAATTCAATAGGCATGATTGGATTTTTTCCCATACACTAACTCATATGGAGAGAATCTAGTGGTTGTCTTTTAGGTTGTATTGTAAGTGTAAACTACTTCATCTAACCTTTCTACCCAATCTATTTTCCTTAATGAAACAATCTTTGTCAAAATATTTTCTAATTCCCAGTTAGTAACTTATACTTTCCCATTTGCTTGAGGATGATATGGTGTAGATTTTCTATTTGTCATATGATATCTTCACCTAAAAGCTTCCATCATAATAGACACAAATTGAGGTCCTTGGTCTGATACTATCTCCCTTGGTGCACCGAATCTTTGAAGATTATGTTTTTACAAAAAATCAACTACTTTATCTTCCTTTGCTATTGTCAAAGCTTTCACTTCGGCCCACTTTGTGACATAGTCTGTGCAAACTAGAATATAGTGTTGTCCCCTTGAAGGTGGATCAACAGGTCCCATGAAATCAATTGCCCATTTTTCGAATGGTTCCAGAGCTATCTGAGGTTGTAATGACATCTCCATTGTTGATGTAGGTCTTCCCATGTGCTGACATTCATCACAATGCTTAACAAAGAATGAAACATCCTTTGTCATAGATGGCAAAAAATAACCAGTTCCTAAGATCTTATGAACCGTTTTGATCATTGAATAATGTCCTCATTCTGGCTCATGATGGAAAGCATGTATGACATCATAAACATCTATTTCTACAATACACCTATGAAGAACATGATCATGACAAATCTTAAATAAAAGTCCATTTATCCATTGGAATCTAGAACTTTCACGAATTAATCTCCTTTTCTGCTCAGGATTAAAATGATTTGGACACTTCCCCATTACAAGATAATTTGCAAGATCAACAAACCACGAAGGATGAATTGATATTGCAAACAAGTGCTCATTTGGAAATGTGTCATCTACTAGCTCTTGATCACCCTGCAAAACAATTCTTGAAAGGAAATCAACAACATTATCCTTACCAGGTTTATCTACAATTGTCACATCAAATTATTGCAATAATAATAGCCATCTTATAATTTTTCCACCCACTACAACTTTATTCGTCAGATATCTAATAGCAACATGGTCTTTGTGAATGAATATCTTGTAACCAGTAATATAGTGCCTAAATTTATTAATTACATATATTACTGCTAGAATTTTTTTTCAATTGTTGTGTAATTCCTTTCAGTAGGATTCAAATTTTTACTAATATAGTAGATAGCATGCATTGCTTCATTCTCATCTTTCTGTCCCAAGACTGCACCAATAGCAAAATTGGACGCATTGACATGTATATGAAATGGAACTCCCCAAATAGGTCCTTTTTATAATTGGAGAAGTAGTTAAAGCATGTTTAATTGTTTCAAATGATTTTTGAGAATCACTTGTCCATAAGAACTCCACATCCTTCTTGAGCAATGTAAACAAAGGTTCAATTTTTTTATTAAACCCTTTAATGAATCTTCTATAATAACTAGCATGCCCAAGAAAATTGCAAACTTCAGTTTGAATTTTAGGGATCTCAATCTTTTGAATGATTTCTACTTTCTTGGGGTCAACTTTTATCCCCTCTTTTGAAATGTGATGTCCCAAAACAATCCCTTCTGTCATCATGAGGGAACTCTTTTCATGATTCAAAGAAAACGTAAGATCCTTACATCTTTGCAAAAATTTATTCAAACTTTCAAGTGCTTCTTCAAATGTTTGTGTATGTATTGTAAAATCATCCATATACACTTCTACACATGAGGTACTCAAATCTGCAAAAATTACCAGAACAACTCTCTAAAAAGTGGTTGGTGCATTACACATTCCAAATGGTAGAAAAATATAAGCATACATTCCCCAAGGAAATGTAAAGGTAGTTTTATCCTGGTCTTCAGGAGCCACTTGGATTTGATTATAACCACTAAAGTCATCTAGGAAAGAGAGATAACTATTGCCAGCTAGGTTATCAAGTACTTGATCAATAAATGGAAAAGGAAAATGATCTTTTTTAGTGGAGCCCTTTGTTTAATTCTCTATAGTCCACACATACATGCCGTTTTCCATTTTTCTTGGGAACAATAACCAATGGGGAAACCCAATGAATTTCAGATATTGGATAAATAAACCCTACTTTCAACATTTTTTCTGTCTCTTGTTTTACAATATCTCAAAGAGTAGGATTGATCCTTCTTTGACCTTGCCTTATTGGTTTAACATCTTTAGTATAAATACAATGAGTACAAATAGAAGGGTGAATTCCTCTCATGTCTTTATATTCCCAAGAAAATGCTTCGGTATGACTTTCCAAGATTTGCTTCAATTCCTTTTCTTGTGAAGAAGATAAGGATGAATTAATGAAAAGAGGCTTATCCCTTGCTACTATTATTTCTTTGGTCTTATTCTTAGAATCAAGTGGATCTTCAACAAGTGTGTTTAAGGGAAATGTGTGTGAATTTTTCTGATGTAACATTCCTTGACATTTTTTCTTGACCGATCTTTTCAGAATTAAGATCTTGTTCTGCATATTCCTCGACATGTTCTACCAAAGTAACCATAGCCAAGTCTACAACACCATCTCCTTCTAAATCCATATCCTCATCAACCCAAAGTTGAGTATTAGGCTGAAATGATGGTTGGGCTAGAGGAAAAAGTGACAATTCCTTTTGCTTCTAACCTTTAGAAATGATCATACTTCCTAATCTACAATCTATCAATGTTGCTGTAGTATCCAACCATGGTCTGCCTAAGATAATTGGATAATCAAAATTCTTCTTTCTAGCTTTAAGAACTAAAAATTCTACTGGATAATCCCATGTATGAATAGTAACCATGATGTCTTCAATAACACCTTTAGGTTTAGTAGTAGATTGATATGCCTACTGTAAAACAATTGTTGTCGGTTGAACACTTGTCATACCCAGCATTTCAATAGTGTTTGATGTGATGACATTGATAACTGCTCCTAAATCAATTAGTACATTGGTTATCTCAATTCCTCTAATAGTCAAAGTTATCACATGACTACCAGGATTATTATATTTTTGAGGTAGTGATCTTCCTGAAAAAAATTAGTGAGTTTAGTCCCTATCTGTATTGTAGGAGGTAATTTCTTCTTCCCACCTGGCGTTTTCATACAAAGAGACTTAACCAACTGATTTATTTCTGGTATGTCTTTAATGGCTTGTAATAATGGCATCTCAATATTGATTTTTTTCAATTCACGGAGAAGTTGAGAATCTACCACATTCATATAATTTGGTTGGGAGTTGTCAGGAGCCACCTATTCAGTTTTCAAATGCTTAGGATAAGGTGCTTGCTTAACCTTTTGTACACCATCAGAGTTATGGTTTTCCTTCAAATACGCTTTTTCCTCTTTCTCACCCTCCTAGTCTTTAGCATTTGGCATGGATGGGATATTACGATTCCTTAATTGAATATTGTTGGCATATATCACATTCAAGGTAGGAGGATTTGAATTAGTACATTATTTTTTGGATTTGCAACAAGTTGCGCTGGCAACTGAGGTCAGTTTACTTGTTCATTAGCAGGATTAGGACTAGTGACTAATGGAGGTGACTATGCCCACAAACACCTTGACCCCTAATTTTTCCATGGTTGAATTTGTGTTTGATTATTCTACCATTGTGGTTGGTTTGACTGCCATTGTGGTTGATTCCACTAAGGATTCATCCATTTTGGTTGACCCCATAATGTAGGTAGTGGTTGTGCTTGGTAAGGAGGAGTCCATCGGTTTGCATTTGGCCAAGGATTTTGGTTCCAATTAGCTCTAGGAACATATTGCCATTGATTAGCATTATATCCTGTATTATGGGATCTCTGCCCAACATAATTAAGTTCTTCCTCTAATTCAAGTTATTTCTTCAAATGATTCTTAATTCCAGGTAGGAGGCTACAAGAACTTGTTGGATGATGTTTCTCAAAGATTTCATAGAGATCAATTTGATTTAATGGACACTCTCTCAAAAGATGTTTACCTCTACATTTGGAACAATATATGGATAAAGGCTTAGTAGTCTACTTATCTTCTTGCATGTTGTATAGGCATGGATTTGCACCCCTTATGCAAATTCCCCTTTTAAACTTTCTCACCTTAAAAAACCAAATATGAAGGAAAAAATCCACATCAACCCATTGCCTTCATTCCACTTGGCATCTATCTTTCATGTCATAGAAGAATAACTATCGAGGATGCCCGTGCGTTGCACAAACTTCCACATGGCGCACTTATGTCCCTGATGGATTGCTGCGTTTGAAGCTGGCAGAGGTGTTATACTTCCCATTGGGGTCAATTTGTAACACCCCTCTTTGACCAACCGACCTGAATATGGCTATTTTTCTCATCCCACCTTCAAAAACACTCTTCATGCATTTCATCTTCTTCACAAGCTTTAGCAATCTTCTTCACAAGTTCTATAAATCTCTCTTAGCATTCTCAAGCATTCTCTTAGCATCCATCACTCCCAAGCAACACTTTGGCACTCCATAGCAGCAACAACACTCCATCAAATTCGTAGAGCAAGTGTGGAACAATTCCACTGCAGTAGGGGCTTGAGTCTTGTCTTTTTCTCCTCCATTAGCTAGTGAGCTCTTGGTGGAATTGGTAAGCATTTTCACTCCTCTCCTCTACGATTTGGTTGAGTAGCACTTTACTATTTTGTAGTGTTTATTGTGTTCTTTACTTTCTTTCTCCTTTATCATACTTTTCTCTATCGTTTCTATCTTGTCTGTCCATGGAGGTGGAAACACCAAAACGAGGGTCTGATTAAGGAAGACCCCTATACAATCCCCCAACAATTTTCCTCTTTCTTGTGTGTAGGTGGACGTGCATTTGGAGCTATTTAGAAAACAAGATCTTTTGTGAGATCATATTTGTCACCCTAGCTTTAATATACTTGCTTTATCATATTCGTTTGTGTATCTCCTACTTTATAGTTTTGTTTTGTTCCCTTAGAAATCTCTAGCTAGGCTGTCAGCTCATTTTCTAGCAGTTCCCATTGTATTTTCGGTCCTCTATTTGTACGAATGCTAATGCACCTTAGAGATGCTAGAATGCCACACCGTCGTCTCAGAACCATGCTTTCATCCTTGGGTAGAGAGCTGCCTGAGGCATAGTGTTGAACCCAAAAACTAGCTCACCTAGCCCCAATCTGAGTTTTGGGTCTGTAGAGTGATTGAAGGACCTTATAGTCCTCATCATTCTCATCCCTCATTTCGAGACAACCCTTTAGAGTGAGGTAAGTTAGGGCAGCCTTTCGCACTTGGCTCTTCATGACCTAGGGCCTTGAATGTGGTTGGTCTCCCTCTCTTACATTTTTGGTGAACACGATGTGAACCAACGTCTACTCATCCATTGGTGTTGAGACTTCTCCCTTATATCCTATGATCGTTGTGCCCTTAAGTGTTGTGAAGGTTTATGAGCATCACAACCCAGTCCAAAATCTCTAGGTATATTTTTAGGAGAAGTGTATGAAACCTTTCGATGGAGAGGACGAAGGTCACTACTAGTTTCTCTATAGGCCTTTTTGCTGGATCCACCATTGGTCTCTCTACACAAGAGCAGTTGCCAAGGGGTGAGGTAGTATTCTCTAACAAGACCAACCACATCCCCACTCCTCCTGCATCTCCCACACCATCATTGGTTGACGAGCATGAGGTTATTCACATTCCTTCAGAGTATGTCTCCGCCCTCAGCAAAGGGTTGGGTGACTTGGAACATCACTTGGAAAGAGACCCGAAGTTGGCTAGGGCCACCCGAGTTATCAGTGAACTAAACTATATGATGAGAGAAGACCAAACATGCATAGAACTCTTGGCTAGTCTCTCTAGTTTGATTGATGCATATGCTCCTCCAAACAATCCTAACATTGTACGAGAAGTCACTATTGAAGACCATGAGAGATAGCTAGGAATGTCAATGCCTCCTACATTTGTGTACATGGCTGATGTCGTACCTTTGATTAGCATTCCCTCTACCTTTGAGGGATTCAAAAATATCAAAGTGAACAAGATCCCCTTGGGTTTTAGCTTCACCCCTCCTGTCACCTCTAGTGGTAAAGGTTTTGGAGGGATGAGCGGTGGAGGCTTTGGTAGTGGCAGTGGCTTTGACAACAGGGGTGGTGCTAGTGGAAGTGGTTCCGGTGGAGGTCATGGTGGTGGCTTTGGAAGCAGATGTGGCTTTGGTGGAGGCCCTACTAGTAGCAGTGGCTCTGGTGGTGGTTCCGATGGTGGTCACACCAGTGGGTTTTGTGGTGGCTTCGGTGGTGGTTTTGGAGGAGGTTCCTCTGGCCCTATATCTTCTAATGACCCTATTCTACACACTCTTCTTTAGAATATGGGTAAGAAGCAGAGCCAGTTGGTGAGTCTCTCCTAAGCCTTTTCCTAACCTATCTTCCAACCCTTCCTTCAGCATAGCCTATTGTCGGTCACAATTTTGAACACTCCCTTCCCTCAAGGAATGGAGATTCCAAAATTTAAAAAATATGGCGACAAAGGGGATCCACAAACACATGTGCTGTCCTTTAATTCCCTGTGCATAGATTTCTTCCATCATGATGCATTAATTGAAAAAATATTCCCTCAATCTCTCAAGGATACAACACTCGAGTGGTACTGTTCCTTTCTCAATAATTCCATTTTCTCGTTCGATCAACTGGTGAACCAGTTTCTTTGACAATTCCAAGCTAACATCGGGCTGAAGATGACCTTTTTGGATCTTGTCCAATGTAAACAAGGTGATAATGAAAAGATTACCAACTTTATCGCACGGTATCAAGTGCTCTTCTCAGAAATCTCGTATCCGCTACTTGATTCTAATGTGTAGAAGGTATTCATAGGGAACTTGCAAAGGCCTTGGCAGGAAAACTTTTCCCTTATGAAATACCCTTCTTTCACACATTTGTGTGAAGCCCTATGAGAGTACCAACAGATGGTAGTTTAGTTGGGGGGATCCTCCTCGCACTCCCATTCTAAAGGAAAGTCTATTGTATCGATCTTTGGGAAAGATAAAGCTATTGCGAATGTGGTAGCCGCTGCGAATGACAACAAACTCAAATGCAACCAAAAGTTGAAAAATTTAGCGAAATCTTATTCTTCCATCTTGCAAAAGTTAGTGAAGGATAAGATCATGACCTTGTTGAACCCTAATCCCCTTCAGGAACCTTACCCTAGTTGGTATGATGTGAATACCTATTGTCAATACCATTGAGATAACAAACATGATACTTAACGCTATATGCACCTATGCCATGAGATACAAGACTGCATCAAGGACGGTACTATTCATCTTGATGGAAGCAAGCAAAATATGAATAAATCGGTGGAAAAAGTGAATAGTGAATTGTAGAGATACACGGACCTATTTCCGTTGCATTCTGCTAACATGATTGTTGACCCCACCGATTCTATCACTTAGCTCGAGGCCTATGTTAACATGGTCATGGTTACCCCTACTGCACAACTTATGACCGGTTTGCTGGATGTGACATTCACTTTGCAGGACTTGCCCTTAAATAACAAGGCTTCTCCCCTCTATATTCCTACTTGCCTCAATGGTAACATTGTGACACGAGTCTTAGTAGACCCCAAGAGTCAAGTGAATGTTATTATAGAAGAGAATTTGTGGCTTAACTCACTACATAGAAAAGAGTATGAAGAAACAAAATCCACCATCCATACACATGATGGTCTTTGTTCGAAGTCATATGGCTCAATAAATTTGTCCATCCTAGTTGGACCTAGGGATGTTGACACTATTTTCGATGTCATTTCAGAGTCTAAGACCAAGGACAAAGGGACAACCAAAATTGGCTCTTCCTGTAGGACAATAGCCAACTGCCTCCTCTTCCCGAAAAGGGAAGGAGAAGCTTGCCTCCTCTTAGGCTGACTTGTCCGCTCCCCTTTCTTGGGAAGAGTATTGGATGAGCAAGCCTGGCTTTTACCCGTTAAGTCCGATGATCCCTCCTTAGTGTAGACCCAATATTAGGATATCTGAGCTCCCTACTAAACTGCCTGGACCTTGGTACTATTTGTATGGTAGAGGAAAAGGTCTCCATGGGGAATCCTCTATGTCTTGGCCTCTGCGGCCTCCTACCATTTTTGCTCCAAAAGTGGTAAACAAGAAGAGGCCCGCTGCCGAGGCACTTGAGCTGACTCCCCTCGTTGCTTCTCAACTTGCTCTTCCTGCTCCCATTTACGAGTCTATTCCTCCTCCTCCACTAGAGACAACTGTAGTGGACACTCCCATGGATGAGTAGGAGCCTTTTGTTCCTTCATAGCCTCCAACCTCCAGAGATGAACTCCCCTATATCAAGGCCTCTTGTCATGTCCTCCTCTCTCCCCCCTCTACTTCTATTCAATCTAGCTCCGTATTGCTTCCAGCTCCCGCTGTGAGTATGAATGTGTCTGACCCTAAAAAGGTGCAGGTGTTCATCACTCCTTTAGTGGAGCTACCTTTGTTGATGTACCTTGCAGATGTCCCACCTTTCCCAAAACCCATAGATATGACAAACACTTCGGTGGTATCTACTGTGATTTTCTCTTCCTCCCCTTCCTTTGCACCTCTTGCCCCATCTATGTGGAATTCACATCCCCCAACAAAGAAGAAGGTGGGGAGTGGTCCTTCCAAAAATGGAGGATGTAAGAGGATCCCACCTTCTCTGAAAGGTGGTCCTACTTTGACTTGTTCTGTCCTATTGATGGAACTAGTCATGACTTCCCTTGAGTTCATCACCACACCCAAATCACTCGGTGATAGCAGTGAATCCGGGCACAACCTTCTCCGTCTGTTGAGGTGAAACATGGCACTCCTATAAAGTGCATGTTTAACCCTTTGGATGAGGTTTTGACCTTGTTAGTGATCTTTGTAAAGTCGTTGAACTTAGCTCCATAAGAGCTGAGTGAAGGAGACCTTGCGGGGCATTCTTCCTTAGTCCTTGTTGTGGGAGGGTCGGACGCTCCTCCTCTTAACATTCCACCATTGTAGGCTCATCCTCCTCCCCCCTACGATGATCTAGAGTGGGAAGTGGATGACCTCTTGGTTGATTAGTGTTAGGGGGAGGCCCCTTCTTTATCTTTAGATTAGATGTGTGTGTGTGTGTGTTGTGATGTGTTCCCTTGTGATCATGCTATGTGTGCCTAGATGACCCTTGTCACCCTTGTTGGTGCTTGGATAAAAACATTAATTTTGTGTTGTGAACCTTCTTCCATGTGTATCATCGTTCTTCCATGTTTGTGACTTGATTTTTGATAAATTGGGGACGATGCAAATCATTGGGGGCATTTAGGCTTCCCTTCCTTGTTGACCCAATTTTTTATTTTCACTTTGTCATCTCGTGCATTCTTTACATGGTCTGATATAGTAGGGGGTTGATGATAGTTCATTTTATATACTATTATTATACTTATATATATATATTTATTAGCAGTTTTGACCCTGAAATATCAAACTACCCCTATGCCCTGTGTTTGTGTTCATTTCTCTTTTGGATTTTCCTTTATCTTTCTCTCTTCTTTGCTTGAGTTGTCCCTTTCATGTGTGACAACACCATTTCTATAACACTTCAATTTTAAGAAAACACATTCGTCACTAGAGAATATTCACAAACTTCTTTTCAAGAATTGCATTCTTGACTTGAAACCCTAATGGAACGTGTTTCCTTCATCATGGGTTCACAAAGAAAGAGCTTGCAAACCTTCCTCCAACGTGGGAACAACTTCGACCTTTCCCTCATGTGGGGGAATCTTCTTCCTTTCGAATTCCTTGATGAAGTGAACATCTTTCAAAAGGATTCCTTGATGATGAATTGATTCGAGAAGAAACATCTCTTTCCCACGTTCGAACATCGTGTCCCTTGAGTGGACCCCTTCTTTACGTTGGGTTCTCGAGGGATGCTTTTGAAATTTTTCCAACTTGTTGGCAGTCTGCATGACTGCTCACTTGCTTGTGTGGCCGCTTTTTGACATGTTCTATTTGTGGGTAAACATGTCACTTTGTAGGTGTGCATGTAAAGCCACTTCCTAACTCTGTAGAGTTCCCTTTTCTTTAGGTTTCCTCCATGTGAGAGATCTTGGGGGATGCCTCCCTATAGGTCTGCCAGTCTGTAGTGTGCTTCTTCTAAGCTTCCTCCATGTGAGAGATCTTGGGGGACACTTCCTTGCAGGTATGTGGGTCTGTAAGGAACTTTTCTAGGTTTCCTCCATGTGAGAGATCTTGGGGGATACCTCCTTGTAGGTCTGCGGGTCTGTAGAGCACTTTCTTGGGTTTCCTTCATGTGGGAGATCTTGGAGGACACCTTCCTTGTAGGTCTGTGTACCTATGAGGCACTTTATTCTTGGGGCTTCCTTCATGTGAGAGATCTTGGGGGTCATCTCCTTGTAGGTCTGTGGGCCTGTAAGATGCTTTCATTCTTCAACTTCATAGTTCTGCGAGGCTATGAAGTCCTTTACTTGTTCTATGCTCTTGAGTTTTCTAGATTGCAATCTACTTCCTCGATGGTTCAGGTATACATTTATAACCCTACTACCTTTCCGATCTACTTTACCGAAGCACTCATCAGTATTCGTGCTCACTAAAGTGTGGGAAAAATGTATAGGCATGAATTTTTACCCCTTACACAAATTCCCCTTTTACACTTCCTCACCTTAGAAAACCAAATATTAAGGAAAAAATCCACATCAACCTGTTTCCTTAGTTCCACTTGGCATCTGTCTTTCATGTTGGTAGAAGAATAACTATCGGGGATGCTCGCGCGATGAGCATACATCCACATGGCATGCTTACATCCCTGACGGATTCCTACATCTGAAGCTGGTAGAGGCATTACACTTCCCATTGGGGTTAGTTTGTAACACCACTCTTTGGCCAATTGACTTGAATATAGCCATTTTTCTCATCCCACCTTCAAAAACACTCTTCCTTCATGCATTTCATCTTCTTCATAAGCTTTAGTAATATTCTTCACAAGTTCTAGCAATCTCTCTTAGCATCCATTAGTCCCAAGCAACACTTTGGCACTCCATAGTAGTAGCAAAAACACTCCATCAAATCCATAGAACAACAACCCAATTGTAGTAGGGGATTGAGTCCTCTCTTTTTCTCCATTAGCTAGTGAGCTCTTGGTGGAGGTGGTAAGCATTTTCACTCCTCTCCTCTACGATTTGGTTGAGTAGCACATTACAGTTTTGTAGTGTTTATTGTGTTCTTTACTTTCTTTCTCCTTTATCATAATTTTCTCTATCATTGCTATCTTGGTTGTCCGTGGAGGTGGAAACACCAAAACATGGGTCTAGTTGAGGTAGACCCCTATACAACCCCCCAACAATTTTCCTCTTTCTTGTGTGTAGGTGGACACACATTTTGAGCTAGCTGGAAAATAGGCTCTTTTGTGAGATCATCTTTGTCATGCTAGCTTTACTATACTTGTTTTATCATATTCGTTTGTGTATCTCCTACTTTATAGTTTTGTTTTGTTCCCTTAGAAATTTCTAGCTAGGCTGTCAGCTCGTTTTATGGAAATTCTCACCATATTTTTAGTCCTTTGGTAATATAGACACCAGCGCGTCACGCTATCATCCTAGAACCACACTTTCATCCTCAGAAAGAGAGCTTCTCAAGGAACAATTTTGAACCTGGAAATCAACTTGTATAGCCCCATTCCAAGTTTCAGGTCTGCAAAGTGATTAGAGGACCTTATAGTCCTCATCATTCTCATCCCTCATTTTGAGACAACCCTTTAGAGTGAGGTAAGTTAGGGCAGCCTTCCACTCTTGGATCTTTGTGACCTAGGGCCTTGAACGTGGTTGGTTCCCCTCTCTTACACATGTTAAGATGAAGGAGTAGATCAATTTTCAAATTTTCAATTTCCTCCATTACTTGAGATACATTGGGAGTGAGAACTTTGTTTCTTCGGGAGTTTTTAGTCCCTACTCTAGTCCTAGATTAGTTTCTACATATCTCAATAATTTCTTCTAAAGAAATCTTATTAATGTCTCCTTTCCCCATAAGATTCAAAGACTCTCTAGACTCATCATCAATTCCTTTTAGAAAAATTGTCTTACTAATCTCATTATCCAACCCATTACCACACATTTTATGCACAAAATAAAATTTATCAACATAATCTCCTAGACTTTCATCTTCCAATTGTCTCATTCGAAATAACTCTTCTTTCCTATCTCTTCACTCAATAGTAATCTTGATATTTATCCAAAAACTCAGTTTCCATTTCCTGCCAAGTTGAGATTGTTCCTACACCTAAACCCATGAACCAATGCAAAGTTGACTCTTTCAAGGTAGAAGGAAATAATCTTAACTTTTGATTATCAAGTGTATAGTCATAGGGTTGACATAAAACCTTAAACTCAAAGAGAAATTGGTTAGGATCCTTAGAAGTTTTTCCCCTAAACGTAGGTGAAATAGAAGGTGAAATGATTTTCATAGGAGGCTCATCATCCTGTCTATTCAGATTAATAGGATAGGAAAAGGTCCTATTATTTGGTGGGGGATCATTTCCTGGTTGGTCACCCATTTCTTCTTGATAATGTTCCTGATTCACTTGTTGATTTTCAATTTGATGTTTTTGAACTTCTTGTTCTTGAACAAAATCAATATTTCGTGGAAGAAACCTTCCTAGAGGGTCTCTAGCTCATCTCATCCACAGTCTAAACTATCTTCCTTTTCAACACTAAGGCTTCAAACTTAAATAGCCAGATCTTTTATTCCCTAACAACGATGCCAAAAATGATGGGCAAGGTCATTGATGTCACTTCTTGTATCATTTAATCTTTCAATTATCAGACCGGGTGTGTCTTAGAGCTACATGCGAAAAAGATGTGTCCACAAATTGGGGGGTTTTGCACTGTAAATAGTAACTTTTGGTTTTGGTTTGATTTCTTTAGGAGATTTCAGGAGTGGAACTTAACAACTAATTTCTAAATAATTTTAAGGACTTAATCCTAACTTATTTCTTAACTAATGCTTATTCATAACCTAATAACTTAGTTCATACTCCACTGACTTAATTGTAATTGATTCATGGAAAAATTAAGCTATAACCAAATTCAATCTTAATCTAAAATTCAGAATTGAAATTTACTTGAAAAGAGAATCTATTTATGTTTGCAAGAAAATAAATATTAATCTAGAAACCAGTGACACTAAATTCCATGAATGAATTCCAAACAAGCTTTAGTTTTATCTTCCCATTAGTCATCATTATTTCTCCCATTAAAACCACATGCATTTGAAAATAGTTATTAAGTCTACTTCCTATGAACAACAATTAAATCTATAGTAAACAAATGAATATTAATCTTCAGTAAAGTGTAATGAACTACCTTGAGAACACAATGAACTTAATATAAGAGTATAAGTAATGGCAGTCACTAAAAATGATTAAACAAAGATCAACATTCTTAACTTTCCAATTGATACAAATTGAACATAAATTAACTAAATCGAAAGAACATAACACAAGGTCACCTCCTTCGGTTGAACGGGCCCTGATCTTCCTCTGGTGGGACCTTTAACACCAAGATTTGAATTAACTCCTTATTTGCATTCAAATTGGGCCAAATAGGCGAGTAGAACAAAAGTGCGTATTACAAACATTACAATATTCAACGAAGAATTATCTAACTTTAGACTAAATCTAATGATGGATATTTATATGAATATTCATTATTTAAATTCAAAATCATGGTGCTACCTACGAAGATACAAAGCAACAAACTAAAACTAAAACATAACTGAAAGTATCATAGAGAATTCTGCCTCATAATAGCTGGAACAAGGATTTTCCAAACCAACTAAGGAAGTCAATTTGAAATCATGATGAATCAATATCCAGCTGGAGTGTTTAGGAGTGCAATTGATTCCACGTTGTTAAACAATTTTTTTAACAAATTCACCTCATGAAGCATTTAATCACCTGAATGGAATCCTCAAAGATGGGATGCTAATATGATAGCAGAGATTTCAAATTGCATAGTGATTCCATCATTAACATCATTAAAAAGCAACACATTCAATGCAACATATCATTTCTAATATATCCTCAAATTAGTTAAATATAAGATAAAACAAGGAAACATATAAGTATATAATCTACCGCCAACATAGTTAATTAACAACATAATAAAGTCTTTGTAAACATAAAATGATCAATTAAAGTGTCATTTTGAGAACTCATCAAGAGATGGAGAGATGGGGGGAGAGATAGAATGAAATGAGAGAGATAAGTTCACAACTTGAGGGAAAGGCCTGAGAGGAAGATGGAAAGCGAGAGAGAGAGGGAGTGAGAGAGAGAGACTTGAGAGAGAGACCTAGATGGCTAAGGGGGGGTGGAGAGCTAGACAAGGGGTGATTATGAGACATAGAGATGGGAGAGGTACAGAGGAAGGGAAATAACTAGAGAGGCATGAGAGATATAAGGTTGTTAAAAAAATAATGACATGCAATCAAATACCATTTCATATTCAATAATTGGGAAATAAATGGAGTACATGCTGTTACCTTCCCTTTGAAGATGTAATTATAATATTTTCATTCTACAAAACATGCAGACACCCTTTGGAAGCTTTCCTAGTCTTCAAAGTAAACAATGCCTCTTGTAATTTTTTTGAAAATTTGAGGTGGTGAGACATATATTACCTTTACAAAATTCACTAACTTGCTAATTCGATGAAATTGACAACCTAACTTGGCCTGTTTGAAAAAATGATTCCAAGAAATGGGGTCTCCCGGTGATGTACATCACTAGGAGCAAGAAATGGGGTCTCCGGGTGATGTACATCACCGGGTGATAGCATTTCTTGGACCCATTTTTTCAAACAGGCCATTACATTCCCAATTTCACTGAATTGGCAAGCTAGTGGGCACACTAGCTTGCTAATTCGATGAAAATGGCAACCTAACTTGGTATGTTTTAAAAAAATGGGTCCAAGAAATGGGGTCTCTTGGTGATGTAAGGGAGACCCCATTCCTTGGACCCATTTTTTCAAACAAGCCACTACATTGCCAATTTTATCGAATTGGCAAGCTAGTGGGCTTGTTTGAAAAAATGGGTCCAAGAAATAGGGTACATCAATGGGAGACCCCATTTCTTGGACCCATTTTTTCAAGTAGGCCACATCATTTCCAATTTCACCGAATTGGCAACATAACTTGGCCTATGTGAAAAAATGGGTCATCACCGAGAGAACCCATTTCTTGGACACATTTTTTCAAACAGGCCACTACATTGCCAATTTCATTGAATTGACAAGCTAGTGGGGACACTAGCTTGCCAATTCGGTGAAATTGGCAACCTAACTTGGCCTATTTCAAACAATCACTAGGAGACCCCATTTCTTGGACCCATTTTTCAAACAGGCCAAGTTATGTTACCAATTTCACCAAATTGGCAAGCTAGTGGGCCGACTAGCTTGCCAGTTCAGTGAAATTGGGAGCGTGGTGGTCTTTTTTTAAATCACCGATAGACCCAATTTATTGGACCCATTTTTTAAAATAGGCCAAGTTAGGTTCCCAATTTCATTGAATTGGCAAGCTAGTGGGCCCACTAGCTTGCCAATTCGGTGAAATTGGCAACCTAACTTGGCCTGTTTTAAAAAATCGGTCCAAGAAATGGGGTCTACTAGTGATTTACATCACCGGGAGACCCCATTTCTTGGACCCATTTTTTCAAACAAGCCACTACATTCCCAATTTCACTGAATTGGAAAGCTAGTGGGCCCACTAGCTTTCCAATTCAGTGAAATTGACAACCTAACTTGGGCCACTATATTCCCAATTTCACTGATTAGCAAGCTAGTGGGCCCACTAGCTTGCCAATTCAGTGAAATTGGCAACCTAACTTTTCCTATTTGAAAAAATGGGTCCAAGAAATGGGGTTTTGGCGATTTACATCACCAAGAGATACCATTACTTGGACCCATTTTTTCAAACAAGCCACTACATTTCCAATTTCATCGAATTGGCAAGCTAGTGGGCCTATTTGAAAAAATGGGTCCAAGAAATGGGGTACATCACCGGGAGACCCCATTTCTTGGACCCATTTTTTCAAACAGGCCACTACGTTGGCAATTTCACTAAATTGGAAAACTAGTGGGCCCACTAGCTTGGCAATTCGATGAAATTGGCAACCTAAATTGGCCTATTTGAAAAACTGGGTTTAAGAAACGGGGTCTCTCGGTGATGTAAATCACCGGAAGGCCCCATATCTTGGACCTATTTTTTCAAACAGGTCACTACGTTGCCAATTTCACTGAATTGACAACCTAACTTGGCCTGTTTGAAAAAATGGGTCCAAGAAATGGAGTCTCCCGGTGATGTACCCCATTTCTTGGACCCATTTTCTCAAAAAGGCCACTACATTCCAAATTTCACATAGGCCAAGTTAGGTTGTCAATTTCATCAAATTGACAAGCTAGTGGGCACACTAGCTTACCAATTCGATGAAATTGGCAACCTAACTTGGCCTGTTTGAAAAAGTGGGTCCAAGAAATGGGGTCTCTTGGTTATTTACATCATTGGGAGACCCCATTTCTTGGACCCATTTTTTCAAACAGTGGGGTCTCCCAATGATTTACATCACCGGGAGACCCCATTTCTTGGACCTATTTTTTCAAACAGGCCAAGTTAGGTTGCTAATTTCATCAAATTGGCAACCTAACTTGGCTTGTTTGAAACAATCACTGGGAGACTCCATTTCTTGGACCCATTTTTTCAAATAGGCTAAGTTATGTTGCCAATTTCAACAGATTGGCATCCTAATGGGCCCACTAACTTGCCAATTCGATGAAATTGGCAATGTAGTGGCTTGTTTGAAAAAATGGGTCCAAGAAATGGGGTCTCTCGGTGATTTCCAAGAAAATCCCTACACCCTCAAACCTTATCCCTATACCCTATACCCTCAACCTTATAAGCAAAACCCTAAAAATTATCCCTCAACCATAAACTTAAACCCTAAACCCTACATTCAATCTTGTACCCTAAACCTAATACCCTCAACCCTATACACTTAACCTTGTACCCTCAAACTTAAACACTATCCCTCAACCCTCAACCCTATACCTTAAAACCTAAACCCTACACCCTCAACCCTCATCCCTATACCCTATATCCTCAACCTTATAACCTAAACCCCAAACATTATCCCTCAATTCTATACCCTCAACCCTATACTTAAACCATAAACTCTACACTATCAACCCTTAACCACATACCTTATACCCTCAACCCTCTACCCTATAACCTATAACCAATATCCTAAACCCTAATCCCTATACCTTGTACACTTAACCTTGACCTTCAACCCTAAACATTATGCCTAAACTATAAACTGACAAGCCTAAGCCCTATACCTTAACCCAAAACCCTACATTCAACCTTGTGCCCTCAACCCTAAACCCTCAACCCTCAACCCTAAACCCAATACCCTCAACCATATACCCAATATTCTAAACCATAACCCTATACCCTATACCTTGAATCCTAAACACTATCCCTCAATCCTCAACTCTATACCTTAAACCCTAAACCCTACACCCTCAATCCTCATCCATATCTCTCTCTCTCTTCCTTCCTCCCACACACCTTCCCTCTCTACTCTCTAACCTATCCTTATCTACCTTTCTCTCTACCTCCCTCATATCTCTCGATCTCTCCACCTTCCTCTCTCTCTCTCCCCTTCGCTCTCTACTTTTCTCTATATCACCTTTTTCTCTCTATCTCACCTCTCTCTCTCTCTCTCCATAGCTCTCCCCTTTCCCTCCCTAGCTCTCACTCTCTCTCTTCCTTCCTCCCACCCACCTTCTCTCTCTACCTCTATCTATCTAACATATTCCTATCTACCTCAATATCCCTCACTCCCTCTCTCCTTCAATTTCTCTACTTTCCTTCCCCCCTCTCTTTCCCTCTCTCTCATTCTCTATATCTCACTTTTCTCTCCCTCCTTCCCTCCTTCCTTCCCTCCCTCATTCTATCTTTTTATATATCACCTCTCTCTCTACTTCTCCCTCCCTCTTCCACCTCTCTATCTCTCCTTCCCCATATGATTCTCTCTATATCTCTCCATCTCTCCCTCTCCCTCCCTCTCCCCCCCCATCTTTCTCTACAAAATTCTCTCTCTCTCTCTCTCTCTCTCTCTCTTGAATAGATGGAACTATTTGGAGACAAAATGGTATCTAAAAATGTATAAAACTCAAAATTGACCTAGAAGTGGGACTCATTATCCTCGGAGAATAGATCAATTCAAAGTTTGAATATTTGAAAGAAGTTGAATCTGGAGCTATGCAAATCACTTTAATTCTCTATGAGTGTTTGCTTCCAAATTCTGATTTCCAAACTTGAAAATGGGTTTTGTTGATATTTTGACTTTTTGAATGAAGAGGAGCCATAAACAACTTTTCAACTTGATTCCTTAATAATTTTAGCTTCCAAAGACCTAAATCTATAGCTTGGAGACAAGGAAGAGGTAAGTTGAATGTTTAGGGCATGAGGGTTTTCAAGTCGGTCAAACCCACTTTGGGTATTTAAAAGAAAAATGATAGAGAAAAAGAGCCAGAATAGAAACATGCAACAATGGATTTGATTACCTTTCCATGTTATTTTATTTTGAATTTCTACAACAAAACATGAAGGATCTTCCCTTGAATGTCTAAAAATTGATCTTGAATGACTTGTAATGTTAAAACCCTAAGTTGCTTGACTTGAGATGGAAGATTGGTGGATGAATAATGAATAATGAATATGAAAATAAGTTAAAATACTTATATTTATAGGAATTTCACCTTATTTTCCCATTAATACCTCATCACAGGCTGACATGAAGTAATATTAAACTCAAATTTCACTTTTTTCTCGCTCAAAGGTAAAAAATGAGCCAAATGGGACTCATTCGCCACACATGGTGATGGGTCCCCACCTGATGGATGTCCATGCATGGTGAATGGGTCCCTGAGAGGAGACTTCAATAGCTAAGATATAGGGAGATGGAAAAAGGGTTCAAATTACAACTTTGTTCAAGTATTTGATCAATTTAAGCTCAGGGATTACTAATATGGGTTAATAGGGGCCTATTAGTGATGATGTAAAGGTGAATTAGGGCTTTGGATAGATAATTAAATGTGAAAGTGTGATTAAATACACTTTACAACACTAAAACAAGGTCCACGTAGCCTAAGAAGGCACAAGAACCAATGTGAATGTGTAAAACACATTACAACACTAGGTTGAAGTCAAATTTAGTTTACAAGCCTTCTAGATTTATGTGATAATGCATTTGAATTTATTTTATAATGTTAAATTAGGGAGAAATGGGTTCATTAAGTCTAGAAAAGTGTGAAAGTCCATTACAATATTTTACAACACCTTTACAAGACATCGATAAAAGTGTGTTATTCAATTTACAAGGGTCCAAGACCTAGTGTAGATAGATAAAATGCCTCACAACACTTGACTCAAGGCCTCATGAATTCCAATTTATCATGAATTATTCCCATGTCAAGCAAGAGGTCCTTTTTTCTATGATACATTTAGCCCCCACTTTAGTGAGAGGATGAACTTGCTTCAAAATCACACTAATGGCGACATTCAAGAGAGATCCAACCATATAGATGCAAATTACAAAGAATGAAAAAGAGTAAAGGACATTACATAAGCCCCCAATATCCAAGATCCTAAGTCAAACCATCAAGATATAAAATAATGCAATGGCAAGAAAGAGAAAGATGAAAATGAAAAGGTGGATCAAGTTTTGGTCATTTGTCTAGCTAGTTGTGGATTAGATATAGCTTTGTTTGTTTCAGAAAGAAAATGGATACTCACTCTGAGGTGACCAAACTATTGGTTGTACATTGGGTGAGAAGTCCACAACATACTCACTCTAGGGCCACAAAACTCCTGATTGTCCATGGGGTGAGAAATCCCAAAGGTGAGAAACATACACTAGTTGGTATGTACTCAGACACATAGGTGGCTATGGGGAAATTCATGCTACTAAATGGGCTTCCCGCTCAACTTTACCAAAATTATACCTCTTGATAACCTTATTAAGGTGCCATAAAGGAAATTTATTTTTGAGCTCTATGAGGTAACCAAAACTTTGTATGCTTGAAACTCATAGACCTTGTAAATGTTGTAAGGAATGTTCAAAGGGATTTTACTTAGTTCGTGTAAGGTCTCATCTTAGGGAACATTGTGTTTAATGTCTCCAAGAGAGGATAAATGCAAAAGAAGTATCATGCTCTTGGAGGGAATCAAGCCCAATGAGGCCACCAAGAAAAGGACGCATGACAAGAATAAATAACACAATGAAATGTGAGTGGTGATGTATGCCCCAACTTTAAAGTGGTTGCGAACAACAGTACTATGAGAAATGGCTTTAAAGTAGAAGAAGGAGAACATGAGAGCTTATTTGGAAATCCCTATGGAAAGTCATATGTTTCTGATAAGCTATTTCATGAAAAAGGGAATTATGTCATATTTAATCCAACTTAAGGCATCTTTTCCACATCCCAAGCTTGCTCTTATGTATTCATGAAAAGTTAACAACTAGCCAAAGGAGGCAACCACATGTGGCATACAAGGGAAAGAATTGCTAAACCCATTGCCCCTATTGAGTGTAGGACAAAGGTGAGCTGAAACGATGGGTGAAATGAAAGTGGGAGTGAAAATTGGTTTCAATTAGAGGAATTAGGTGCCCCCACAAAGGTAAGCATACCAAACTCCTAAAAATGTTGGATTTTATGACTCAAAGAATTACATTCATTAGTAGAGTGACCATGAACTCTATGATAGGTGCAGAATGAAGTCTTGTAAGAGCATTTCTTTCGAGTTCTAGGAGGGAGGGTGATCAAGTGATCTTGGAAGAGTCTCAATAAGATACCCTTTTGATCAATGGTAGAAGGTGGTCTTTTGATCTACATCAAAGATACATCTTTCTTAGCAATAGATGTCATACTTACGCAAGGCTCTTGAGATTGCAAGATTTTGTTCTCTCCATTATAGGAGGGTAGAAAATATAATGTATTCAAATCATGAATGTTTTGTGAGATGACATTGACATTAAGCGAAGGTGTAGTTGTTTGTTTTATGTTTGGGAAAGGATGATGTCCAAGACCACTAGTGTCAAGGAGTTTAGTATGGTTGATTTAGGAGTGTGTTGCATGAAATTGTTAATGTTGGGTGAAGGCTTGGCAATTTCTATCACAAGACAATAACCAATACCATGAGATGTTTGTTGTGTGATAGGGTCTATAGGGTTGCAAATACCTTTTTCATTAGCACCACATCCTTTTCCACTATATCCAAATTGTTTTATAATCTCATAGCCTTTTCCATAAAGCATTTTCATTGCTTTTGGATTAGGTGGTTGGTCATGATTAAGTTCTTCAAAGTTTGTTTGTAATGTGCTTCTATGTCCTAAGTGGTGGAGGTGGATGCTTCTGTAGGATCATCTCCTGGTGTAGATGATGTTGATGTGTTTAAGGAATTTGTTATGTTTTTCTCAAGTTGTAAGACACTATCTAGTTTAAGATCAACATCAAGTCTATGGACTATGTTGTTGTAGATGTATTTCATTTTGCGATGAAGAGTGGAAGGCACAACTTTCATGGCATGAATCAATTGTCTACCTAAGATAAGATTGCATGAAATTTCATAAGGAATGACATGGATTGGTGTATTCAAGGTGACCACTCCAGCGGTAAGAGGCATAATGATTACCCCTAACTGTTTCTTTTTGACATTGTCAAATCAATTAATAGATAGAGAATCAGGTCAAATGGTTGATTTATCAATGCCAAGCCTATCCAAAAGGCTCACAGTACATACATTAAGAGAAGAACTAGTATCTATGAGATTTCTCTTTATCCCTTTTATTTTGTATTGAGCTATGATCATGAAAGCTTCATTTTTTTTTGCACATCCAAAGAAGGGAGTTCTCTTTGGTGGAAAACAATGTCAGCATTCAATCCTTGAATTATGCTTGCTATGTCATTTGGTTGCACATTAGAAGGGATAGGAACTTGTTGTAAGGTTGTTTGGATCATGTTATGATAGTGAGGGGAGGCTTGAAGAAGGTCCCATAATGATATCTTAGCAGGAGTATTCTTAAATTACTCGACAAGATCATACTCCTTGCGACTTGGTAAGAAAGGGTTAGGTGGGATAAGATTAGGAAACAATAAGGGTGTTGGTGTTGGTTGTTGTAGTTGCGGATTATTTCAGGTGTTAAATGTATGAACAATGGTATTATAATTCGGTTGTTGTGATACATTAGTTTGAGGAGGGTAAAGGATAAGTTCAAGTTTATTTTGAGTTTGTTGTTCATGTGAAGGTGGGTAAAGAATTAGAGGGTTGTTAGGATGTCCCACGGGGTATGTATGAGGACCATTGATCGAGGGGGATCTAATGGAAACTTGAACATTCATAACCTCAGCGGTCTTGGTTTGATGTATCTCTAATGAAGGTCAATCAAGAATCACTATTTAATCTAAGGAAGACACATTATTATTGTTGCTGTGTTCTAGCAGCATGATATTCTTCCTGGAAGGAGATCTTTTAGGAGAAGATCAAGCCACATGTTCTTGACAAGTAAGAATTGGTTCTTCCAAAATGACTTCATCACCAATAGGGGAATGATTAATGATGAGATTGTCAAGAGAGGGATGGGGAGGAGAAGATTTTCGTTGAATGCCATTGTCTTTAAGATATCATTCTCTTGTTCCATGTTATCTACCCTACAAGGATTTTAATATGTTCATCCAAGTTTGAAGTTTTTAAAGTAGCTTCATCACAAGTGAGGGAGGCATCAAGAGAAGGATCACTATGGTTTTTAAATAGATTATCCCAAATGGGAGGAGCATTAGGGAAGGGAGGGTCAAGAATCTCATGACTCTTAATAGAGACATCTTTTAATACCAACCTATCCTCTTGACATCGAGGAGGGATATTAGGAGATGGAAAAGTGTGATTGGCATGGGTATGGAGATTAGGTAAGCTGGTATTCAAGAATGTTTCTATGATTTCATCCTCTCTTTTTTAATGTCTTCCAAAGGTTGAAGAGGAGAGGGACAATCAAGACTCTCAATTCTTGTATCTCCTTTCACCAAAACACCTTCATCACTAATAGGAGAGGTATTGGGAGAAGAAAAAGTACGAGTGTCATGATTATCTACACTTGCATCCTCTTATGTTATTATATTCTTGGAAATTCGATAGGTACTAGGAGGGTATGCAAAATGCTTATCAAATGTTTTACTTTCTTGTCCTAGATTATGTCCATGAAAAATAGAATCATACAAGCCACTTGCTATTCTAGAAATAGGGAATGCTTTAAGAGAACACGTACTAACATGAGAAAGTAAATAAAGTGAAATGCAATGAATTAAAATGAAATGCAATTTTCAGATATGACACAAGGTAATTTTTTTATTACACTATGCACCAATCAGAAAAATGACTTGTGGAAAATGCAAATGTGAAATGGAGAAATGCATGAAATGAGCTATTTTAAGCTAAATCTAATGAAATTCATGTTACAGAAACTCAGTCACGTGATATAGATAACTAATGGCAGCAAACAAAATCATAAAACAAGGTTTTTAGCTTTGTAGTTCTAAGGTTGTTTCAGGGGTGAAAAGGGATTGCTTCACCCAAGGTGGCGAATGAGTACCAATAAGGACTTTTTTTAGAAATTTTAGAAATTTTTAGTGATATTTATAGTGAGTGCTATGATGTAGAACTAAATGAAAAATGCAGAATTTTAAAAATTTACATGAAATTAGATGGGGTAACAACTCAAGTGGGCTTAACCCAGAGAAACTCCACTGGTTGGCAGTTGGGCGATCTTGGGATGGGTGACCTCCGGGACGGACCGATGCTTCACCTACGTGAGCATCACCTAGATGCAATGAGTGCTAAGTGGACCATTCAATATCATGAGAGATGGGTTCTTGTTGAACCACTACTCATGAAACATGGGTCAATGAGTTTGACTTCAAACTACACAGTTGAATCCACGATAGCAATATCATATGAAATTAGATGCCAAAAATGCAACCTAAATGTAGTTTTTATGAATACAAAAGTTGAAACCGAGAATGCGAATGAATTCATGCAAACCCTAATGCAAGATCAATGAAAGCTAGATGTATGATGAAGGAATCCAAATCAAACAAGAAAGCATTCAAAAAAATAGGTTCACCAAAATGGAAGATAGATTTTTGGCACCCTAATTATTTCTAACACTTCTAGGGATTTTCAACTAAAAGGAGAAAGATGGGCCAAAATGCAATGTTCACATTCAAAGATTATTGCAATATGGATGGAATATGGATGAAATATACCTAGATGAAATTTTTAAATGCAAGAAACTAATAAGATTAACTAAATAATGAATGGAAACTAAAGGAAAACTTGTTTGAAAACACATTATGTAATGCATAAACACCTAGAAATGAATAGAAAACTGTAATAGAAATGAACCAAATTGAAAGTGTGCACCTAGAATGTGGATGAAGACTAGAAATGACATTTGAAATGCTACTGATGCTAATTTTCAGGCCTGGTGGGACTCATTCACCATTTTAGGTGAATTAGTCCTAGTTTTGTAAAATTGAGCTGGAACCTATTTACAACGAAAGGGTAACTAAAAATGCAGAAAAATTGAAATTGACTTGGAAGTGGGACTAATTTGTCACTCATGGAAAATAATTCCACATTTGAATTTCTAAATATTCAAAGGTGGAATCTAGAGCTCTCAGTCTATACTTTGATTCTCTATAGGTGTCTACTTCTAAAACTCTGATTTTCAAACCTGAAAAATGAGTTTTTGTTGAAATTTTAAATTTTTGAATGAAGAGAAGACCTAAAAAACTTTGTATATTGATTCTTAAATATTTCCAAGCTTCCAAAAGACCTAAATCTACAAACACACATGGCAAGAGAGAGAAAAGTTGAATGTTAGGACATGGGGGTTTGCCTTGGTCAAACCCCTTTTAGGTAATTAAAAAAAATGATGAAAGAATGGAATGAAACATGAAATAATGGAGTTGACTACCTTTCCATGATGTTTGATCTTGAAATTCTACAACAAAACATGAAGGATCTGCCCTTTTATGTTTGAAAATTGATCTTGAATGGCTTGTAATGTTAAAACCCTAAGTTGCTTGAATTGAGATGGAAGGTTGGTGGATGAATGAATGAGAAAAGCTATGAATTATGGTTAAAATACTTATATTTATAGGAATTTCACATTATTTTCCCATTAATACCTCATCAAAGGCCGACATGAAGTAAGATTAAACTTAAATTTGACTTTTTTTCCCCTCAAAGGTCAAAAATGGGCCAAATGGGACTCATTCGCCACCCATGGTGAATGGGTCCCATAGGGGGCATTTTGACAACTAAGATGCCAGGAGATAAGGAAATAAGGTTTAAATTGCAACTTTGTTAGGTATTTGATCAATTTAAGCCTTGGGATGCATAATATGGGTTAACAAGGGCTTATTAGTGATGATGTAAAGGCCAATTAGGGCTTGGGATAGAAAATTCAATGTGAAAGTGTGATTAAATACACTTTACAACACTAAAATGGGTCCACATAACCTAGGATGACACAAGAACCAATGTAAATGTGTAAAACACATTACAAAACTAGGTTAAAGTCAAATTTAGTTTACAAGCCTTCTAGATTTATGTGATAATCCATTCAAATATATTTAATAATGTTAAATTAGGGATAAATGGGTTCATTAAGTCTATAAAAGTGTGAAAGTCCATTACAAGACTTTACAACACCTTTACAAGACATTGATAAAAGTGTGTTATTCAATTTTCAAGGGTCCAAGACCTAGTGTGGATGCATCAAATGCCTCGCAACACTTGATTCAAGGCCTCATCAAGTCCAATTTATCATGAATTATTCCCATGTCAAGAAAGAGGTCCTTTTTTCTACGATACAATTATTAAGTTATGAAACAACTTGGGTACAATATAAAAGGATGTGGTGCTAAAGAACAAGGTATTCGTGTCCCTATAGATCCTAACATGCAAGAAATGAATACTAGTCTTGGCTATTGTCCCTCGAAAGAAACAAACAAGCCTTCAATCAATATCAACACTCTTACAAAATATTGTTCTAAGCCAACTTTAACATTAGCGCATCCTAAACTAATAGAAACTATTGGACTTGGTTATTATCCTTTAAAAGAAACAAAAGAAACAAAGAAGCCTTCACTTAACATTAATGTCATCACACAAAACAATCCTAGGACATGTCTTAGTAATGATTAGAGTTAATTATATTTTACGGTGTCGTTTAAAGAATACAACAATATCTCACAATCTGAAGAGTCTTGTGTAAGTATGACATCTTGTACTAAGCAAGAGATATCTTTGTCACAAAATCAAGAACCATCCTCTGTTAATTATCAAGAAAGTATCTTGCCAAGACTCCTCCAAGATTGTTTGATATCTCTCCCTCCAAGAACATGAAAGAAATTTTACTACAAGTGTTCATTTTGTGCATATCATAGGGTTCATGGTCATTCTACTAATGAATGTAACACTTTGGGTAATAAATTTCAACATCTTAAGGAGTGTGGTGGTCTTCCTTGTGTTGTAGTACCTAGTTCCTCTAATTGATACAAATTTTCATTCTATTATGTTTTTCATCAATCATATCGGCTCATCCTTTTTGTTCACTAGGTGGGGGAAATGGGTTAGGTAGCCTTGTCCTCATATGGCACTTTTCATTATCTATTTTGGCTAGTTGACCACCTTCCATGTATATATAAGAGTAAGCTTGGGATGTGGATGGCATGCCTTAAGTTGGCTTACATGTGATGTACTTTTTTTTCTAGGTTTCACATCACATTTTAGGGGAAACCCTTTATTCATGATGTAGTTTCATTTGGGGACATATGACTTGGCATATGGCTTTTCGAATAAGATCTCATGTCTTCTTCATTGGCTACTTTAAAGCCGATTGCTCATAGCAATGGTGTTAAAAATTTCTTTAAAGTGGAGGCATACATTGACATTATCTTTCAACATTTCTCATGTTTCACTGTGTGATTTTCTTTCTTCTTGTGATATGTCCTTTTCTTAGTGGTGTCATTAGGTTTGATTTACTCTCAGAGCATGATATTTCTTTGATTTTTCCTCTCTTGGAGACATTAGGATGGATTTTCCCTAAGAACATACTTTATATGAGCTAGGAAAAGTCCTTTTGAACAAATATTTACGTTCATGTTGTTCATAAGCTTGAAGTGTCATTTGGTATGGTTAGTACGTATGCAAGCCAACCATAGGCATGACTTTCCCATAGCCACTTGTTTTTGTGTGTGAGCACATACTAGCTGTGTGTGTATGTGTGTGTGTGTGTGTGTCACATTTTTGGTGGCTCTGCTAGTAGATATCAAATTCCATTAGCCTATGTGAGCGTCTATTTTGTTTGCATAGTGGACATCGTGTTCCACCTTGTAAATGTTTGTTTGGACAAAAAGCTAAAGCTTGATCCACATCAACTTAGACAAATAGTCAAGGCTTGATCCACCTTTCTTTTTCCTTTTGCTTTCTTCTTTATGTCTTTGATAGTGTTTGCTTCTATCTTGTTGTTGCTTCAAACATCATTCACATACATGTGTTATTTTGTGCCTATGTTGGTCTGCCATAGGATCTTGATCTTGGGGGCTTGCACAACCCTCTTGATTATTGTCATCCTATCTCACTAGAATTGGTACACATGTACCCCTCTTGATGTGAATTCATCTACTTTAGTGTGAGTTCAATGCAAGTTCATCCTCTCTCTAAAGTGGGGGTAAATGTGGTGATGTAAAAAGTATACCTTTTCCTCACTTAATTTAGGGATAATTGATAAGATGAGCTAAGTGATGCCTTAATTTGGAGTTGTAATATGTTTTACATATTCACATTAAGTTTTGGGCCCTTTCAATTAAAATTAGGTTCATTTATGCCTTGATTAGTCCTATTTTGCATCCACAAGCCTTATTAAATGCATTTTTATATGGATAATCCTAACACTTAACAAATGGAAAATCATAATTTCATATTTGAGGCTATGTTCCAAATCTAGGGGGATCTAGGGATATTCGAGTTATGTGTTCTAGATCTAGGGATCTAGGGATATTTGAGGTTGGGCATATGAGTCCCACCTAGGTCTTGGGAATTGATTTTAAATGTTACATTGAATAAGACACTTCTTTGAATCTGCATCCTAGGTTTAAGCCATTGGGACTCATAAGCCCAACCTAGCGTACAAGTCTCTCTTTAACTTGGACCCAATTTAATTCAAATTCTTAGTAGGATTTTACTATCCTAGATATGATGTCGGCTTATAGTGTTGTAAATTCAACAAAATTAGGCATAAAAAAGTATAAATACAAGGCTATTTCACTTAGTTTAACCTACCAATTTTTAGTCAAGCATCCTAAAATTTCACAAGAGCATTATAGAGTATTCAACAACATTCAAGAAGTCATTCAAGGGAAGATTTGTAGAAGATTATTGCAGCAATCAAGATCCATATTATCAAGTCAAAGATTTAGAAAATAATGCATGTTGTTGAGCTAATATGTTGATGTAGCATCCAATATCTAATCAAGTGTTCAAGCTATTATCCTATTCAAGTTTCATGATCAAGATCTACACTCATTGAGACCAGTTCATGCTAGTTTTAGATTTTCAATCCAAGGTTTCAACAAGGTTTGGTGAGTTGTAGCATTCATTTGTTCATTCTTCAATACTTCATATTATTTCATTTTATTTCAAGGTTTAATTACTAAAATGAAGTTTGACCAAGGTAAACCTCCATTCCCTAACAAAACAACATTTTTCTCTGTTAATGTGTGTTTGCAGATCTAGGTGAATTGAAGATTGAAGATCCTTTGAAGACAAAGTTGCAAAAGTTGTCAAGAAGTTGTCATCATGAAAACCAACCTACAAGCCAAAATTTAGACTTTCAAACTTGAAGAAATAGGAAGGAAGCTATAGAACATCATTAGAGGCTACAAAAGTATCAGTCAAACCCTAGTAATGGGACTAAATCACCCTACTAGGTGTATGAGTCCTAGTATACTCTTTCTTCCATCTTTCTATAGATCTTGATCAGTCACCAAAAACTTCCAGATTCTACTTAGGATATTGTAGTAGGACTAAATCACCCAACTTGGTGTATTAGTTCTAGTGTGCTTCAAAGGGCAAATTTTTAGGGTTTTTAGACCTTTTTTTAGCCTCTCCACTTCTCCATATAGTTTTTTGTTTCATCTTGTTTATCAATATAATTTCATTCTTTCAAGTTTCTAGGGTTTTGTGCATAAGTGTTTGTACTTCTCCTTTGAAACTTCATTCTAATGGTGAACTCCCATTTAATCACACAAGGAAACCACTAGTCTTTCCCTCAATTGAGTCATTTGGTTGAGGGATCTTGGTTTCCTAATGAACTAAAGAGTGAAATTGGTCTTAAGTTCCACCTCTCAAAAAGGTGGAACCCTATTTCTTTTTGTTCAATGTGTAAGGGGTATTAATTTATATTTTGGTGACCATTCTCATATAGTAGGTCTTTAATTATTTTAACATACTATTTTAAGACCATGTTTGGGTCCATGGTATTTTTTTATCTTTATTTTCTAACCTTCCTTAAGACTATATACATTGAAGACTTTGTATAGAGGAGGTATGTTTATTATGCAATTATTATAATGTTACTTGAATTATATCAAATTTAAGTAGATTATATGATTTATATTGATGTACTATTTTATAATATTGAAAGGGTTTCTACATTTATATTTTTTGTTGTATGTATTTGTTGATTTCATATTGTTGTTAGAAATATTTATCCATGTTATATTTCATATTTAATGGTTAATAGAATTTATTTCTAATCAACTTATCTATACATTTATAGTTTAAATTGATACATTTATTAGTACTATTCACTAGTTTATTCATCATTACAATGATCATATAGTCAAAATAGTGTTTCTAGAGTAAACTCTAGAATGCTTGGTATTGATTCTAGATTGATTTTCAATTTGAAGTAATGAGGTAGAGTTAAAATATCACACTTTATTATAATCTGCTATAAATAACTTAAAAAACATGCAAAACAAGCATGCATTAAAAAGGAATTTTTATGGTTGATACAAGATTACTCTTACAAGCTAGATGATCTTATATTAGTTTCCAATATGTTTCACAAAGACATGTTCTCTTTGGTCAACTCTAAAAAATTTAGCTAAATGATCAAAGAGAATAGGTCTTAGTTGTGCAAATTCTCTACAAATGATGTTATAGATGTAAATTCATTTTAGTGCATAAAAATTGAAGAGTTCTTATAAGAAAAATTAGATGCTCAATAATGTTTAATTGACAATTGAATGCATTTAAATGTAAGAATATACAAATAAATCATAGAAACATATGTTGAGTTTGATTTTGAATACGTGATAACATGTGGGGGTATGCCAAAATTTGAATATAGTTTTTTTTTAAAATAGATTCAAGTGTATGGCTATGGGATCAACCCCACATTTTGAAAAATATTCAAGACACAAATATAGTCAAATCAAAGTGGTTGAAAGATACAAAGGGGGAATAAATGAATGGTAATTGTGTGCCTATATGTATAAGGCATAAATCAATGTATGAAAATATTTGTATATAGGGATAAGTGAAGACTAGGAAAATAGGCATCATTTTATACAAAATTATAATTGATATATAGACATATATTAAGGAATTCTTTAAAGATAGACATAAAATTGTGTAAAAAAATAATATGAGTATGCAAATCTCACAATTGAAATTAAATTTAAGGTTTGAGAGTTATTTTAACTATAGATTTTAATGTGATATTCTCAAGACAATACCAAGAGAACTATATATTGACCTAATTTCTTCAATATCTTATTCACTATAGTAATATGTATTTTTAAAAATATGATACAACAATTCATTTTCATTTAATATATGTAAATATAAATAAATAGAAAAAACATATGATCATAACTACTAGTAAATTATAAAATCAAATTCATTAGTGTCCCTTTCAAAATTTACAATGAAAACCTAATGTATAAATTATTTTTATAATAAATAGTGTATTGTTATATTAAAATTCAAAATAATTTACATTAATTTACATAAAACAATTTGCAATATAGACATTCTAAAACTTAATTGGAAAATCCAATTACAAAAAAAGACATTGTCTTAAGATATACAATTTTTTTAAAAAAAAAACTTAATATAATTGTGCAAATTTCATCATTAAAATTAATTTTAAGGTTTGCTCATTGTGATATGATGATCATTGTGATCTTGTCAAGACAATACCAAAAGAATGATATGATGATCTAGTTTCTTTGACTTTATATCTACTATAATAATATAAATTTTAACAAATATGATACAACAAATCATTTTCATTTAATATATATAAATAAAAAGAAATAAATAAATTATTTACCATAACTATTATTAAATTATAGAATCAAATTCACAAATTTTACAATAAAAACCTAATTTTTTTTTATAAAGAATGGTATACCTTTATATTAAAATTCAAAATATATTACATTAATTATAAAATCACATTCTAAAACTTAATTGGAAAATCCAATTATAAAACAAAAAAGATCACACCCAAATCAACTTAATTCTTTTAAAAGAACACAAATTTCAGAACCAAATTTTGTGTAATCTCATAAGAGGTTCCTCCAATGCTCAGTTGAGAGTCTGACTGACTGAATTCCCGAAGGTTTGCCAGTGGGAAATATCTCACTTCTCACCCTGTTCATATTCAAAACGATACATTTCAGAACTCTCAATTCTATAGTCAATTTAAACAAATTTCTTTCGAAGGTGGCCGTGGTTCGAGTCTCCCCAACAGATCTGGCATCAGCTAACTGTGTGTTTCAAAAAAACTTAAGTATAACCACACGTACCTTTGGTAATACGATAAAATTAGCCTGAAATCCAAATCCCTTCGTATGTGACAGCGAAAGGATCTCCAACTGCTCTGCTTTCAACAGCTCTATCACCTTGAGAAGCAGACTTGCTGGGCACGAAACCATTTTTGTCTGCACATTAATTATAATTTGAACTTTGCTGGGGATATCCTTACATTGCTCTAAGATCACATCGCCGCTGCGGTAAAGTAATGAGCTGCCTAAATTTAAAGACTCCTCTTGTGACTCGAACCTGCCACTTCCTCCTCCATTATTTGAGAAATTCAAGGGAGTACATTCGCCCAACCTTTCATTCTGCTGTTCCAGCTTCACAGCACGAAGTTTTAGTTCACTCAAATAGCTTGTGGCATTTGCCAATATTGAATGCTTATCTTTCTGCAAACAAGGACACAAAAAATCAGAAATAGAACAAATTCACATCATTAGAAATTCGTAGAGAAAAACATAAAATGACGTTATGGCAATATCAAACCCTACAATTTCTAGGAAGAAGAGAGTAAATATTCTGGAAATGCTCCTTTAATTTGATTCTCCTATTTCGCTCTGCAATCATGTGGTGAAATGCAGATTTGCCTCGATTCTTGTTTTTTGCATTCAATTCTTGATTATTGTTGGCAGCAGGAGCAGGGGCAGGAGCCTCTGGACTCGATCCCTGGATCTTTAACTTTCTATCATGATCCATTTTTCCCAGAAATCTGAAGCATTTTTTGTGCAGAGTCTCGGAGGAGACGAGATAATCTGCAACGGCATTTGAATGGACTTTAATATATGCGCTGAAGGCACTGTGCTGAGGCGGCGAAATACTATTTTCCGAGGAATTCCCCGACTGCTGAAAATTTTCGTCCATTAGGGCATCGTAAGGAGAAAACTTAAATTCGGCGTCGTCCAGTATAATGATTTCAGAAGCACTTCCTCCACTTTCTAAGAAAGATTCAATGGCGCTGTAGCCACCATTGATCGGACTAAAATCGTCGGTTTCCATCAGGCCGATTGTTTAGACTTACATTTGGATTCCCTCTTTGAACATATTTATGTAGAGATCTGCTCAACAAGGTCAGAGATTGTTGGTGATGTACGAACAGATTACGTCATTCCAACTTTAGATGCATCGTATTCTCACAAAGCAATCGACCGGAGAACTTGGACTTTTTTAAAACAGAAAAAATCGCTGAGGAAATCTGCCCAACTTTGGAAAATAAACCCCTCTATTCATGTAGTTTAGTGATGATTCGCTAGAATGTTTGGCCACGCACGATAAATAAATGTTGGAAGAAATGGTGCAGTCAATGTTTGAAAATAAAATACTAGGTGGGTAAAAGCGTTATTCTCACGGCATGCATTCTTCTTAATGTTACATTTTGCATTTTGTTTTTGCCCAATTTTGACTAAATGTGTTAATACAATTATATATAAACATGTGTCTCTTTCAAGGATAAATTTTTTTCAATTATTTACTATTTTCTAATGTTAATGACATATAAAATTACTATCTTTTGTTTGACCATTAAATTCAACAATGTTTAGGTAGAGTTACTTTTGTATGGAGTTTGAGTTTGAGTTTAAGTTTGATTCTTTTTGTCTTTTTCTTATTTATTCATTTTTCCTTTAAAAATAATAGAAAGTTTTATTCAAACATAGTTAGACTAACCGTAATTTCAAAATGTCAAAGAAATCCAAAACAAAGTAGTGAGAAACATTGCTAGTATAGTCTGCTCCAAAAATTATAGCATAGAAATTTGATGCCAAGATAAGAGTCATGCCCATATATCATGTATAAGTGAAGATAAAACCAAACACAAGCAAGTGATAAGGCCAAAATCCCACGATAGTTCAAATCAAAATATTACTAATTAATAAGGAAAGAAATAGCATGAAAAAAGTGCCACTATAGTCATCATTGATTTTTCATGTGCAAAATACATTTAATCGCATCAGATATTGATACAACACTAATTGAGAAGTGCTACTACATAAAATGGTCGAGAAAAGTTACGAATACTCCCATATTTAATGATTTATTGTTTATTCATGATAAAGACACACAATTAGTTGAATGGCTAGATAAAGCAAACAAATAAATATGAAAGCATGCATATTTAGAGGCATTTGCTTTTGTAACACTCTTAATTGGTGCATAATTCTTCCATCACATACAATTGTGTGACACATCATAGGAAGCACTTAACAAGTTAAAGGATTTGTATAATTCTCATTTAGAATTATAATTCATATGATAATAATTGAAATTAGTCATACTTTAGTTGAAAAATGTAATTTAAAGAGTCTAGCTTCATAAATCTAAGTAATAAAATATGTTAAAGCCATTATGAAAGGTGTCTCAACTTTACATCTCAATAATATTTATTTAATTGGTTATTGTATTTATTTATTATTTTGTACTCACATGGGATAGAGGGTGTCCCACTTTGAGGTGATAGTTTTGGCCACATGTTGGATGCTTTTTAATGTGTGCAAGATGTTGCAATGGCATCTAATGTCATATTGGCATTCTAAGACGTAGGGGGTTACTTATGATAAACTTTATAATGCATATCAGCGAATGATTATGTAGAGTCACATAATGGACTTGATTTCTTACTAACTTTATGGTCCATGTTATGAATATTCATAAAACATGTGTGGATATGGATAATGAAGTGAAAATGAACCACCCAAACTGATGATTTGTTTATGATAATGATAATGTAAGAGGGTCTTTAAATATTACAATTTTGACACATCCTAGTTGATTTGGGAGTTGCAATATCTTATTAATATTTGAGTGTTGTTTTTAGAATGACATTCTCCCACAGTGTGAAAAAAACTCCATAGGAGAAATAAGTAAGATGCATGCATGCTAAAAAACCCTATTATAAACTTGACATTAAACTTATAATAGAGAGAACAAGGCAATCAATGTGTAAACTCAGTGGAAAATAAGTAGTATAACTTGTCGATGCATGAATGAGTTATTTGATGTGGATAAAGGATTGATTAATATAGAATGTATATATTTCATGAAGATATTCCCAATCTGGAAGCATGTACATATGATCTTTGAAACAATGTTCTACATATGGAAAGTATCTTTGGAATGAGGGTTTTTATAGAAATTTAGCTCTTGACATGGATGGTTGATACCATACATATTAGATTGGATAGATACAATTATTTTACATGTGAGGAGGGATGAAAAGGATTCTAATGGAAGGATATGATGTAATCAAGTATATAAAGAGATAAAATCACTTTATTTTACATGAGGAAAGGACATACAAGCAAGTAGAGGATTTTGAAGAATGCATTTAGATGGTCAAGGTTGAACTTGTATCCAAGCATATGGTGCATACATGTATATTCCTAAAAGGATTTTTAGTGGCTGTTTATGATTGAAATTGAATCAAGGGTGGAGATGTTTATAAAGGATTGAGTTTTGGGTATTAGTGTTGAAGTAGAAATGATTATCATTTAATTTTTAAACGAGAAGAGAAATATGCATTACCTAATAAATTAGATAAGAATATATCTAATTAATTAGTGGGTGAATGTTAAGATAATTAATTAAATATGATTAATTTAATAAGTTGACAAGGTTATTTTTTATTAAATAAATATGGTTTTTTAATTAGTCATTAGAGAAATCTTGGTTTAATTAATTAATTATTAAATATTTGATATAGCATTAAATATGGAGATTAATTGAAGCTTGAAATTTTTATGATAACATATATAAGTGGATTTTAAATATCTATATTTTACCTGATTTTGAGATAGAATTGTGAGTAAGAGAAGTGATTTTATTAATGAAGATAAGTATAGATGCTTGATGAGATAGAACTAGTGGTAGGGTGTTGTGATAATTTAGAGGGAGCACTATTAGAAATTAGGCTAAGGATGCCATCTAAAGAAAATAGATGGGTTTACAAGATTCAAGTGGTCACTCAAAAGGAGACATAGGTCTTAAGGAATGAAAAATTTAGTGAATGGGTTTAAATGAAAAAAGGAAAGGTGTGGTGAGGAAATGGTTAGATTCATGAAAGTTGGGATTTATAAATATTTATGAAATTATGTTAGTAAAGGGGTATATATATATAAGTTTGTATGTGTGTGTTTATATATTAAAATATTAAAAATCTTTAAATAGAAAGAAAGAGGGGATATTATATATTAATGTGTAAATTATATGAATAAATTCACAAGAATATTATAAAAATATAAATCTACATAGATGATTTAACATTTTGTTTTCATATTTATTTCATATAAAATTGATTCCATAAATATTCATCAACTTGGTGCAATTATGAATAGTTTTATAACTGAAAAATAGATTATTATTATGATAAAATCAATTCAAGTGTAAACATAATTTAGAAAATTTCAAGGCTATTTCTTATATTAGAAATATAATTTGAAAAAATATTGATTAAATAAAATAAATTTATATTTAAAAAATCACTTTGCACCCTGTTGATAATGTTTTCTGCACAACAACTCATATAGAATATGATATTCTATCTCTCTTGAAAAGTAGATCTCTATTAGCACGCCTCCAGAGATAAACCTAAGGTCTCTAATGTCAGGTCTTGACAATGCATAAACAACTCAGTAATAAATGTGAAAACGTTGGTAATGACAAAGGAACCTTACTACATGCAAATACTGAATCATTTAATTTATCAGATCTAGCAATATGATGATACTTCAATCCTAAATCTAACTTAAATGATAAAGAAATAGCAAAAGAGAGAAGGTTTTAAGAGACTTCTAAGTTTAACACTAACCCTAAGATTAACAATGCAAATGATTAACACTTGAAATGGACCAATCCCTCAAAAATTAATCCCTGCTCGACCCAGATGAATTTGCAATCTCATAGAAATAGTGCAATCTTCTATGGTATTAAAGATTTTTAGATCATGAAAATTCATCGAAAACAACCCTATTACAACTGAAATGAATAAACCTTCACAATTGAAATAAGCACAATAAATATACAGTCCAGGCTAACTTTGCAAAGCAACCAACAATCAGCTAGCTGCGAAAAGTGTGGACCAGGGATTGTTGCAAACACTTTAAGCATCAAACCATAAACACCATTGAATCATGTCTAATTCTAAATCTAACATATATCTAATATTTCTCAAGCAACCTCAAAATATAGAACAATAGGAACCATGCAAGATAAATCAACACAAGAGAATTCACCAAAGGATAATGTCTTCAATTGTAATGAATCGCCCAATAACAACAACAATTCCAGTGTTCTATGTTGTGAAGATAATAACTGAACAGAATAATAGAATGGAAAGACATAATGCTATCATTATCAACATAATGACTGAAAAACTAGATAAAGCTCAACAAGGGTCCTTGGTTGTTGATTTGGAAGAGGTGAAAGATAAAAACTAGAAAGAGGACATTGGGATTTCGAAGAGAACCATGGCTAATCTAAAAAGAAAGGCACCCCCATGCCACATATAATTCAAAATTTCAAGAAGGGTGTCCAAGATATGCAGGATCTGGAGGTCGAGACTGAGATTGTTCTGAAGAATTTGGATTAGTTGTTGCTATTTTTTTGGTCTGCATTTCAGTTGGCTCCTTGTTTGTCCTTCCTGGCTTCTTTTGGTTGGTTGTTGTTTATTCAGGATTTTTCTTTTATTGCAGCCTATTTAATTCATTGAAATTTTTGTCCTTTCCTATCTTTTGTTGTAAACTTTGTGGTTTTGGGCCCTATAAAACCCATCTTTTCCTTTATAAAAAATAATTCCAATGTTCTATGTTACAACACTTGTTTAAAATGAACTAACTTCTAACTCTAGCTCTACTGCTTGATTCACTCAAATATCCAAAACTATATATCTAGCCCTTACAAATGAGGTAGAATGTCATATTTATAGAAACTCCCAAGGCATGTCGGCCTAATTAGAATTTACAATAATAATAAATGGCCATAAAACAAGTCAGCCAAGAAGAATTCAAAATAAGATAGAATATGCATTAAATGCATGAACTCCATCCAGGTCAGCCTAGGATTTCTAATATAATTCTGACCAATGCATGAAAAATAATAGGGAAGCACAAATTTTGATGTAGCCTTGCATTAATTGCTTCCTCGTTTATCTTTATTTCATTCCACCCTATCATGTATCATCAAAAGTACCCTGTCCAAGTCGGCTATAAGTGGCAAAGGTAAAACCTAAATTCTCTTCTCAATAGATTTAATATTTTCTCTTGACTACTCCACCGACTTATCCAACTAAACCTTACTGGTTTGATACTTATCAATAACTGCAATATAGGTGGTCGCATCATCCAACTAATGCTCAGTAATTGGATCTTCATTGATTGGAGAATATACATCTCACCACCACTTTCTCAACTATTGTAAACTCAAATGCTTCAGTGCAAAATTCTTTCTCCCTTTCATCACCTCAAAGAAAGAAATGTATTTATTATAGATATCAGTCAGGGTGTCTTCAATTTTCCTCCTCTACTTATATACCTTCTTCAAAATCTTTTGCCTTATTTTCAAAGACTCAAACCATTCCCAAGGTTCTACAGCTCTGGAGGAAGGAAGAATTCCATCATTCACTAACTTATCTTTCGTATACTCCATGATGGTCTTAGTTTTCTGCAACAGGAGATCCACATCTTCTTTATCTTGAACCAATACATCTTTCAACCATTTATTGATCTAATTGTATCTCTTTTGGTTGAAAGGATGTCCTTGATAGTGCTATCTCCCTTAATTTTCACCCCTTGTAACTAGATTGTTGTGGCAAGAGTAGTTGTCTTCATTCTCTCTAGCTCTGTTATGGTTTCTTGTAGCATAAAACCTAGAGTAGAAGATGAGGAGCTTATAGATTGCAAGGGCTTCATCAAGTCCTCCAAGTACTTCATCAATCTTTCATTCTCCTTCTTCAACTCTTGCTTAGTATATGTCTCCTTCCTTAATCTACCCAATATTGTAGCACTAAAACCTTCATATTCTTCAATTTCTTGCTCCATGGAGATAGGCCCTAAGTTTATAGTTTCTATACTATAATCATAACCAGTCACATCTTCCTTATTCTTATCAGGACCTGGGGTAGCAACATGAACCACTCTGTTATTCGCCCCATCTCTTTCAATCCTTTAAATAACCTTGGCGTTCTTCTTTATTTTTCCTTTTCCAATTTTGGCCAACAAATTATCCCAATTAGGGAGAGTGTCCTCCATTATAATCTGTTTACTCAATCTTTCGCCAAGCCAGCTAGGAATGGCAGAAACTAACTATTGCTCACCTTGCTTATCTTTTTCAAGCTGGTCCCTATGAGAATCCACATTTGAATTTTTCTCAACAAGAACTCCAAATTTACTCCCTTCTTCATCCTTATCTCCTGAGTTTTCATCCTTTTCTACATCACGTTCCTATTCCTTAGGTATTGGTGAAGGAGTCCTCTCAGGTATCTTTACTTTTGCAAGAGACCCATTTCCATCATCATCGGTAGGTGAATCATCAAATGTCACTAAGGGGGACTGCAAAACTTTTTCTATCTCTTCCTCAACACTGTAGAGTTCACTCTCTTGGAATTCTTCATCCTCCTAATCTTGATGGCCCCCAACATCTTTGGGTTCATATGGTACATTATGAATTCCACGAGGGGTAACATCATATTGCTCTACAGCAAAAGTAGCTAAAGGGAATTCCTTTCTTGACACACTATCCTTGGGAGGAGTTCTTGATCTCCTCATATACACTTGAGTTTTTTGCCTAGAAATCTCCACATTCACTATCAGTGGGTCGGCCCTATCCTCTAGTTTAAAAAATTCCTTCTTCTTTTGAGACAATCTCACTATTCATCTTCTCTTACTTAGAGGAGCACCACCTTCATCTTCCTTTTCCATAGATTCCTCTCCTTCAGTAAATACCTTCTTCCTAGGAGCAACATTTGTCCTCTTAGCACTAGGCTTCCATTTATTTTCCTTCTCAGCTTCTACTTGAGCACCCTTGATCTTGATCTCAAAAGGAGAATCTAGCTTAGCCTTACTCTTAGGATCTTCCTTGACTGACTCCTCATAAGTAGAATTGGACTCCAAGTCACCCATCAGGTCATAGGTGCATTGCACACCTTCACTTTCTAGTTCCCAAATCTTATGTTTAAGCCACAACTTTGTATACTTCACTACTGGAGCAATGGCTTGCACTAATTTTTCCTTTTTTTTCCTCCAGCCAATCTATTTCACTAATTGGTTTATCTTTCATAGCTTCATAATCGTGGCCTTGAATCACATCCCTATCATCATCTATCTAGTCCAGGATGACCTTACACTATATAGCCTAATTAAATCAATTGGCAGTGTAGAGAATTTCTTCATTTTTATCTCAAACTCATCCTTGTAGTTGGCCCAGTAGTCCTCTATATCAATCTTGTGGTTGTATTCCCTACTATATTTCTTATGAGCTTCACAAGTTATGTCAAATATGGACCTTTTAGAATGGAAGGATAGAGTTAGAGTACCCATATTTTCCTTGGATAAGTGTGCCATCTATATAGAAGGACAAGCCTCATTGTCACCTATTCTGAGGGGAAAGTCATTTCCAAACCCGGTTTTGTGTTTTTCCTTCTTGACTATAGCATCAAAGTCACATATTTTCCTTGTGACCTCCAGGAGTATGAGATGATCAGTAGGATACCTTGGAAGTCTATAAGGAGCTCTCTAGCAACCATCTATCCTGATGTAAGAAAAGGTGGGGAACTGTATAAACCAAGCCCCATACTTTATCAATTCCTTAGCATGACCAGATATTCTAACATAGTCTATACCTTGAAGCAGCCTTGTGATGTACATGGTGAATGCATCATTCACCCTCCTATAGCTGGTGTTGCCTAAGTGTAACTAAGGATAGACTTCATATATTACATTCTTCCCAAGCGTGCCTCTGGTACTCAGCCCCTTATATGGGTGGAACCTTGCAAGTGCATAAACTAAATAAGAAGTCATGGTGAAGCTCTTTGTCTGCAACACATTGCACAACTGATCATGAATCATGGCACTTATAATGCCTGCCCAGTGAGAATCTACTTTTTGTTCCATCCTCATAATGACAAAGAACATCCAATTCTCAAAGACTCTAGCACTTTTCAAACCTATCACCCTGCTAAGGAGTGTGATGGCATCATATTACTTTGGTTTGAACCTTGCCCTATATAATTGTTTTGGTAGCTTTGAGATGTGGGGCTTGGTTTTTTCCAACCAAGAATTAACCACTTGTAGAGCCTTGTTTGTATTATCCTCAAAAGAACTCTTGAAAACATCTAGGTCTAGAGCCACCACATAAGATCTATTAGGAATGTCAAAAGTCTGTTCCATAGATACAAGAGAGAAGTTGGCCAACACCCTAACTTGAGGTCCCATCACCCTTTGTGTGCCCTTGTCATAGTGTCTAGCACACTCTAACACCAACTCATAACACTACACAGTTAGAGGAAACCATACCACATGAGCTAACCTTGATTCTATGAATCTTCTAGCAAACAACAGGGGGTTTGGTTGTGCCATTCTTGCCTTGAATTCCTCATCATACCACCTACCTACATTAGTGTCACCAATTTTAGAACAAGTGGATGATAACTTGGATTCAAAAACCTTAATCTTTATGTCCAAATTAATTCTTTCTGCTCTTGAGAGCGAAGATCCTTCAACACTTGAATCCATAAGCTTGCCCATCACCTTTCTAGGCATCTTCCTACTCAATTCAACCTACATCCAATAAAGAACCATAATAAATTCATCTTTATAGTATTAAGATAGATTCTTAACCAACCATAAGCAATTCAATCATGATCAACCAACTCAAAACAAAGATCCAAAATCCCCTAATTTTAAAATGAAGCACCTGTAATAGGAAATCTAGGATTTTGAAACATCCGAAGAAATCAAGCTAGGGAGGAAATCTGGGAAAATCCTCGCTAAGTGGATTTTAACAATTAAGCATGAATATCAAGAATCAGTAACCATAAAATGGAAGGAAAGCATGCAACATCCTTTAAATTTCTTATTTCAAGCATACAAAGCATAATATATAATCATTAAACTCACTACCCTTCAGATTCTCCATAGTGTGAGACAATTTCAAAAAAATCCGCCAAGGAAGGAAATCCAGGAAGTATATGAGATTTCAGGGTTTTTGCGTACATCTGGGAGAATGAGCAGACAAAGGAGAAACTGGGGAAATCTAAAAGTGTTGGAATTCCATGAAGACCACAAAATCCTGAGAATTATTATTTCTCTCATTTTCGCCTAGAATGATCAAACAACTACAAATTGAGGGCGCTTGGGCTCATATCTGAATTGTTTTAAGTCTTTCATCCATTATCCGTGGGTTCCAAACATTCTCAGAGGAAAATTGGAGAGGGATGGTGATGCCCTAAATTTAGTCACCAAATTTCTAAGCTCAAACCCTAAATTTTTTCCATTAATGCAGAGGGGTTAGCTTAGATCCCAATTGCCATTCTCACTAAGTCCGAGGATGGTCTACTTAAAGGAAACACTGATGAGTTTCACCTAAGTGAAATCGAAAATAGGTTCATGAATTCGTTTAGGGCTGGCAAATCAATCAATTTCAGAAAACCCTAAAACCACCCAAAATGGAAATAACCATGCATACAGGATAGAGCTCGAAAAGGAAACATGAGAATGCTAGGAACCATTAAACTCAAAAAACAAAAGCAAATCCATAGCCACATACCCAAATGAAGTGAATTTAGCTACAAAAATGACTTGAAACAAAATTCAATGCCCTAGCAAGAAACCAAAGATGCAATAAATCCACAAATAAATCCATGAATCAATTGCTCGAACTAGCGAATCAATCAAGCACTCGGCCTAAAAAATCCTCAATAGAAATTCAATGAAAATGACAACAAGAAATTTTCCAAAATCCACTAAATACTAGCCAAAAGGATCATACCACCAAGCATTAATGCTATTGACAAGATAGTCCAAATGCAATCTGGGAATTCGACAAGGGGTCATCCCACAATAATGGGTTACACTTTTTGGCCAAACTTGACACTGAAATCAACATTTTCAAAAAAAACTTCACTTTCTGACACCTATAGTAGGTAAACTATTAGGAATTTGAAAATGATGTAAACTAGTGATTTGTGAGATTTTTTCTGTAGATTTTAAATATATATTTTTTAAAAAAATTGGAATTAAATTGTTTTTTTTTTGCGTCTCCTTTGATAACTAGTTTTTAATAGTAAACAACATTTTTTAAAAGTGATGTGTACTTCGACACGCATAACTTTTTTTCTACAAAGGATAAAATTTTGATTCTTTTTAATTTAGGTTGCTAACATTGGTATCTATTGGTTTCATTTTGTTTCATAACGTTTTGTTGAATTTTTTTTTTTAATTAAGTTTTGAAGTCAAAACATTTACAATTTAGACATAGGTGCACTTCGGCACGCATAACTTTTTTGGTATGTATTGAAATTCAATTTATTTTTTTTGTTAGAACGAGGACACCAATACCTAGTATATATATTTTTCAAAATTTTTTTTCTCAAATTTAATATTTTTCCACAATGATTTTTCACTAAACTTGATATTAGGTGAAAAACCTATGTTCGATAAAACTAAAAAATAAAATATAATATAAAAACAAAATATATTAAATTTATAGTTGTTGGAAAGCCGTTTCAATCTCTGATCATCCAACTTGGTTTATCAAGTTGACTCCATTGCACCTCCCCCAAGCGATAGTCAAAAAAATGCATAAATTTTGAGATGGTGGAGGGAAGGTGAAAAAAGGGGGTTCATTAGAACCCCCTTCTAATGAAGGGGGTTCATTCGAACCCCCTTCATTAGAATGGGGGTTCATTCGAACCCCCCTTATATGGTGCAAAATGGGGTTCATTAGAAGGGAGGGGGGCTCATTAGAAGGGGGGAGGGTTCATTAGAAGGGGGGGTTCATTAGAAGGGGGGTGGTTCATTCGAACCCCCTTCATTAGAAGGGGTAAACCATTTTAAATTTTTTGATGAGAATTTCTATTTTTTCTTCATTTGAAAAATTGTAACCCACTATTGTGGGTTTACCCCATTGAGAAGGAAAAAATTTAAGAAAATTTGATCCATGCAAAATTCCACGAGGAATCAAAATGTTTGGATCAAAGCAAAAAAGCAACCACCACTGGGTTTTTAAGGAAACTAGGGAATAAGATAATAATTCAAGCACATGCAAAGGTAACAAAACCTCAAAACCAAGGGCCAAAACACTAAAAACGAATGCAAAAGAGGGTCCCTGCTTTTAGCGGGGTGTGTGTCAGAAAACTACACAACAAATCGCAACTACTGTTGGGAAAATGCTTCAAAGAATTTCAATGACATACTAGAATCAAGAACCCAGAATCTCTAGTTTTGATCTCCCTATCGCACAAACAAATCAAAATGCAAAATTAAAGAATCAGAACCAAAGTTAGATTGAACCTTCCATAAATGAAAAAATCCAAGTGTGTGCAAGTTAGTTCATTTCCCTCCTTGGGCTACTGCAAAAACAAAGTTCAGTCAAGTTAGGCTAAGTAAAGATTCTAACTCCCAAAGCAACCTAGATAGAGCCTCGTTTCTAGTCAGGCATCCATATCCCTGATGAGGTTATCACTGTGATTCTCCTAAACATAGCTCTACTACCAGCCAGGCGTCCATAGCCCCGATAGAGATATTTGGATACTCCTGATAAGTTGAATTCATTCCTTTGATTTTCAACATTTTCTATTTTTCTTTTGTATATATATATTTCCTTTCTTTTCATTCCAACTTATGAACAATGAAGTTCACACTCAGGGCTGAGAACCATAGTGGCATTGAAGTAGAAATAATATTTTTCACCTAACAAGACCTTACAAAGATCCCACAACAACTTCAGGATTCTTAAGATATATGAAAGATATATGATTTCAGAATTCTTCAGGTTCAAATCAAACCAATGACCCATCCTCTTTAAATCAAGCACTTAGATTGTTTGATGATAACAAAAGACCTTGGCCATCCATTCAAAATGCATGATTAAAGTTCATCAATGGAATACTTAGAATAGTCCCAAATAAAAATATAATTGCCATTCAGGTGCAACAAACCCAGAAGAAAAGAAGAATACCTCCAAAGCAAATGCAGAGCAAAAATGAACCAAAATGAAAGCAAAGCAAAAGCAAAATAGAAAGGGAAAGCTATTCTAACCAAAGAAAAGCAAAGCAAACCGTCAGGAAAGAAAACCTACTCTAACTATGTATAGGAAAAGAGCTGAAAACAACTCAAGACTAGAAGTAATGCTTCAAGTACTGCCCATTGACAGGCAATGGGATATCCTCTCCAGTGAGAGCCTTTAAGCAAAAAGCATTATCTCCTAGGATCTCTGAAATCTGATAAGAGCTGAGCCAAAGTTTGTCAAATTTATCATGCACCCCTTTTTGGTCATGTGCCTTATCCTAGTAAAGAACCAAGTCAAAGATTGTAAAGGCTTTTACCTTAGCTCTCCTATGAAACCATCTTTTAACTATGCCCTAATGCTTGGAAAATTTCTCTAAGGCTTCATCTCTCCTTTCTTCAAGGTGCAATAGCTCTGCCAGGTAGGCCTCACACCTATTCTCTTCATCATAATATTCATTAATGAACTATAAATTGGGGATCCTCAATTGAATAGGAAATAAAGGTTCTAGGCCATACACAAGGTGATAAGGAGAGGTCCCTAAGGAAGTCTTCTGTCTTGTACAATCTTCCCATAGAGAAAATCTAAGTTGAGTGTGCCAGTCCTTGGAATTCTTCTCTAATAACTTACAAATGATTGTTAAGAGGTTTTTATTGGAAGACTCAACCAAACCATTACCTTGTGGATAGTAATTAGATGCAAAATTTATTATGATTCCATGATCAAAGCCCAATTAGAAAATTTCAATGATGCAAATGTAGGACCATTATCACAAACTATAGATAAAGGGCACCCAAATCGATTGATGATACCCGATTCCATGAAATTAATTACAAATTTAGAAGTACATTATTTAGATGAAAGAGCCTCAGTCCATCATGTAAAATAATCAATAACAGTGAGAATATACCTATGGCCTGCAGAAAAAGGTGGATTGATGGGACCTATGAAGTCCATCCTCCACTATGCAAAAGGTTTTACCTCAAAGACCGGTTGAAGTGGAAGAGTTGCATACTTCTCCTTGGTCACTACAGTTTGACACACATGGAAAGTTCTGACATGTTTTTGTGTGTCCATGAATAATGTGGGCCAATAATAACCAGCCCTCAAAATCTAATTTGTAGTGGAATGTACAAATCCATGACCAGTACAGTATCTATCATGAAATTTAGCCATGACTCTTTCGACTTCTTCTTACCCCAAGCATCTTAAGTATATACCTTCATGATTTATTTTGTATAAGAAAAATCCTTTCAACATGAAACTATCACTCTTCAAATGTAGTTCCCTTCTCTTTGTTGTGTTAAGATGGTCAGAGAACCTTTGATTGAAGAGATAGTGAATAATATCATCATACAAGCCCCCCAAGAAAACATCTTCAAGATTGTAATGCTAGACTATAAGGTCATGGCCCATTTCTACCATTGCTCTCGTAAGTCCCTTCCCTCTTACTAGCTTCATGGGTTGAATCTCAATATTTTATTCCTGTAACATGGTCACCCACTTTTCTCTGAATTCTCCCAACTCATTTTGCATCAATAATAGCTTGACTGTAGGATCAAGAACTATTGCAAAGACCTTGTTCCTAAGAATATAGTGCCTGAACTTCTTCACAACTCTAACAAAGGAATAAGCTTGCTTCTCCACACTTGGATACCATAGTTCTACATCTTTTAGTGGTGCACTCATAAATGCTATAGGGTACTCATTCCCTTGATCAGACTTTTGAGTCAACATGCCAGCACAAGAGTGGTCAGAAGCAAATGAATATATGTAAAATGGCTTCTCATAATCAAGAATTACCAATACTGGAGCCTCAAAAATAACTCTTTAAATTTTTGCAAATGATTATTTTTCCTCTACACTTGATTCAACCTTAGCTTCTTGCTTCAACATGGCATTCAATTTGTTAGCTCTCAAAAATGCAAGCTGAATGCCTCAAGAGGCTGCCAATCTCTTAATATGCTTTAGGGTAACATAAAAGGTCAAAAAGCTTTCAACCTTCTACTCTTCAGGTGCTTCTAGACCTAGGCAGGTGTACCTATCTGAATGGAGCATACTTGACTTATGATTTTCTTTCTCGCACAATGATTTTTCCACAATGGCAGATAGAAGTGAACAAATGAAACTGAACTTGATAGCAATACCAAAAGCAATCTTCTGATCTAAATCCTAAAATGTTCAATTAATAGATGTAAAGAAACTAAATGAATTCAAAATGATGAAGTGCAGAGACCAGTGCCTTATTGGGTATGCAGAGTTGAATGAAATAGAAGTGGGAAATTTATTCTAGCAGAAACTCAAATTATTAGCATATGATCTGTTTATAACTTGTATAAACATGCAAGATTATGACCACTAAGCTCTACTTTAATAATCCAGATGAATCTCCCTGATTACTGTGATCAACCAAAAGGATTTAATCGCTTCTTGAGAGAACTAGTTAATTAACCACATAGATACAACAAATGTGCACTGATGAACTGAAAGTAAACTTGTTACATCAATTTAAACAACCAGAAAGAATCAATCATGGAGATAGCTTAGCAATACTTTTCAATAAACTCAATAGACAATTGACACAATAAATAACCTACCACACTAACTGACTTTCATTGAAATCACCATTTCAAAACATGCATCATAGTCTCTGATAAGAGAAATTTATTCTATTATATCCATCCTTACCTATTGTAAATGATCTAAAATATGATATGTCATATTACATTTGGAAGTGCAAATTTATACACCAGTATCAGGAATCATGTCGCTTCAAATACATGTCGGCCACAGAAGAAAATTACATGTCAGCCATAGTATATGAGTTTTAATTAATCATTCGCCAAGACAAGTCAACAAGTATGCCGAAGGCAATTATATCGTCAGTCACTCTTTTTTCCTATTCGCCTTCGCCGTGACTTTCCATTGTCGAAGAGATATCATGTCGATCACATATGTTTCACTGATAGCCCCTAATGTTTTCCCAGTCACCAAGACATAAGAAGTTTATCACCAAAATGCACTTTTCATTTGATTCATTGTCGCTGTAACTTAATGGTATCCGAGAGACATCATATATACCACATTGAGTTTCACCAAAAATCTTCATCTATCATGTATGTCACCATGACATAAGTTTTCTTTTGCCGAGATGTGCCTTTGCATCACCCGCTTTGCTGTGACTTACTGTTATTGGAGAGACCCTATATAGATCACTTTATGTTTCCCCAAGATGTTGCTTCATCCATCCTAACTTGCTGAGACAAGGGAAAACTCACACCGAGAAGCAACTCCCATTCACTTTTGCCAAGACATTTCAAAATCTGGGAGAGGTCCCAAAGAGTCCACTAAGTCATACTAAAACATCTTGAGCATATTTAGATCACCAAGAGAAATCAAATCTCACACCGACAGAGACCTTATGCCATTTTTATACATGAGACCCAACGAAGTTGCTATGACATTTCACCAAAGCCAGTAACTCATACCAATATATCAATTCATCCATCGCTGATTGATGAGACAATAGAATATTGTTATAACCTCTCACCGAAAACAACCTGTTTGGCTGAAATGAACATTAGAGCACAAGTCCGTAAGACAAAAAAATCTCATTGTGGCATTACATCAATGCCCAAACTCTTTCCGATATACATATCCTCCAGTCGCTAAAACAATGACAAAGTCCTATTGATAACTCAAACTAGATGAAATCCGATTGCCATGACATCAGAAATGTCTTGCCGATAGGTAACACAGATGTTTGCCAAAAAAATGGATCAAGGAGACCCATAAATTGTCATGCCGATAGGAACCAGAATGTGAAAAATGCATGATCTGATGGATTCAATGAGACAAATATGGACAAAATGTGAGCAGAATGATATGAAAACAAACCCATATATTTATGATGAGGACTATATGGAAACTTAGGGTTATACAAAACATATGAAAATATTCAGAGACTTATAGTCCCAATAGTGGCTCCATCTGGGGGTGAATGATAGTAAGATCATTGCATGGATCCAGATCTTTGGGTGAGCAGACTAGATACAAAATGAGAAAAATGGAAATGGACAAAAAGCATATGGAATGAATGCAAAATGAATGCAATATGGAGGTGAACCAAAACCCTAAACTACTGTGCATGGAAATTTTTTTAAAGAGGACAAGCAAGAGTTGTCCATGCACAGGCAACCCTTAATCCTTTATGTTTTAACTTCACCTATTCTGAGCTGTTACAATATGAAACTCAAACCATACTTTCCCCTGTCAAATACCTGGTTTTGTCTTGAGTTCATTAGATTCTTCCTGAAGATATTCATGCAATCTTTTCTGTCATTGTTATTGCAAGTTTTTAGAAAATCATCATGCTCAGTATGGACCAAATTCCCTACAATATTCAGCAGTTTATATTCTCCATCATCAGACAAAACTCTGTTATCTTCAACATACAAAATATATGCATACTCAATGCAAAATTCCTCATTATCTTTCTCACTGTTATGCATTATGAAACATTCTCCCGACCGTACTAAAAATTTACCATCAGAGTGATTCTCTTGAGAATTAAAAGGTTCTGTCATATCAACTCTGTCTAGAACAAACAAATCTGAAACATTTTGCACCTCCCTCAAATCATCAATTGGAGACAATACTGGATCATGACTCATATCTTCAATATCATGCATATATGAACCAATCAAAGCTAAACCTCTATCATCCTTCATATGCAAACAAATGTCTTCTCCACATGAGTTAGAAATTTTAAAATCACATACCTCATCTCGAACAGACTTTTGATCAACTTCAAAGGCTTCACCATCAACTCGAGAAATGCACTGAGATTCATAAGAATCATCACACAAAGATCTTTCACTATCAAAACAAATGTAAGCTGGACACAAAACTTTAAGATCATCCTTGTGCTCACATTTCTGATATTTAAGAATTAGCAAATCTAAAATTTTCTCACTACTGAGTGAAAAAATCTCAACATTTTCATCACTACAATCATATTCTTCACTTTTTTCATCATCAAAAAGAGGCCCAGGATCATTAGAGAATGAAAAATAAAAAGAATTACTAACACAGTCATTTGTTCCATAACTTGACACATCACTTTGTTTATCTAAAAATACCTTTTTCTCAACATCAAGTGGATCTGAAAACACCTAAAATTCATTCTTGGGAATACCTTTGCAAAACATCATCTGATCATCCTTTAACTCTTCATCATACAATGGGCTTAAAAAGTTTTGAAAACTGCTTTCAAATGTACAAACCTTTTTTTCATTGAATGTGTCTTCGTAGCTTTCAACTGCAGTCGAAGGTACTATTTGTTCACTGCCAAATGGACACACATTGTCCATTGCTTGTTCCTCTTGATCACCACAAGAACTGCAAGAGTCACCTTGCTATAAATCAGAGTCCACAAGTTCCTCAAGTTCTTCATCAGTGTGATATGATACACAATCCCCTTCCATTTATTTTTTCAATTCATCAACATGACAATTATAGCTATTCTCTTCATATGTTGATGTACTATCCTCCTCATTTGAGAATGTTTCATCTTGATTTCCAAAAGGGCTGCTAGAATCCCTTGATTGTAGATCAAAATCCACAGGTGTATCTTCACAATCTAAATACCCACCGGATCCATTATAACACACACTGCTTTCCCTATCACAATCTGTTATGCAAGAGAGATATCTTTTTCCTTCATCTTCATTATGCAAGATATCATAGGAATCGTACTCACTTGCACATATCTCATCTTCTATTAGCTGCATTGCTTGATCAATTCCTCTATACTCATCAGAAATACAATCATTGGACTCAACATTGATAGTGCTCTTATACCTCTCCATGATATCAATAAATTTATTCACTACATCAAAGGTATGCCGCTTATTTGGCCAATAAATTGATTCTGGCTCTGCTACTCTTACGAATTGCTCAACAAACATAGCCCTTGTAGGCCTATAATGAGAAGGTAATTGCATACAAATTTTTCTCATTCTATTGTACAGAGAAGTGAAATCTTCTCCATCATACCCCCTTATGTCAAGAAAAGCATCCCAAAGATTTTTGAAATATTCATCATCTCTAGATTGTTGGTTCTGATACATACCTTGTTGTAGATTTTTGGCTGACATCTCCAAGTGAATTAGAATTGTGATGCACTTGACATTGATCACATTGACATTGTACTTGACATTGATCACACTGACATTCTTGGTAACCTTCCAATCTTTGTCTAGGAGGGAATGGATAAGCATTCACTTGCTTTTGCTGTGCATGATATGTACTGCCTTCATTGTAAAAATTTCCAATTGTACTATCAGGCACATGAGGAGTCCAATGCCTGCCTGCATTTGAGTATTCATTCGTTCCATATACAAATTCCATTCTTCATCAAGCTTTTTCAAAGTCACCACCTACTTTTCCAAAAGTAGGAAAAATGATTCTTTTTTATCTTCTCCCCAGCGGAATCACTCTTTCTTAATCTTCTCAAATTACAACCTTTTCTTCAATGACTCTATATGATGGTCTTCAGCCAAATTTTCTGATGTACCCCCCAGTAGAGTCATCAATTTTTTAGCTCTCTGAAACATAGGCTAAATGCCTCAAGAGGCTGCCAATCTCTTGATACGCTTTAGGGTAACAGAAAAGGTCAAAAAGCTTTCAACCTTCTACTCTTCAGGTGTTGTCAGACTTAGGTGGGTGTACCTATCTTAATGGAGCAGACTAGACTTATGATTTTCTTTCTTGCACAATGGTTTTTCCACAATGGCAGATGGAAGTGATAAAATGAAACCAAACATGATAGCAATAGAAAAAGCAATCTTCTAATCTAAATCCTAAAATGTTCAATTAATAGATATAAAGAAACTAAATGAATTCAAAATGATGAAGTGTAGAGACCAGGGCCTTATTGGGTATGCAGAGTCAAATGAAATGGAAGTAGGCAACTTATTCTGGCAAAAACTCAAATTGTCAACATATGATTTGTTTATAACTTGTATAAACATGCAAGATTATGACCACTAAGATCTACTTTAATAATCCAGATGAATCTCCCTAATTACTGTGATCAACCAAAAGGATTTAATCGCTTCTTGAGAGAACCAGTTAATTAACCACACAAATACAACAAATCTGCACTGATGAACTAAAAGTAAACTTGTTACATCAATTTAAACAACCAAAAAGAATCAATCATGGAGACAACTTAGCAATACTTTTAGATAAACTAAACAAACAATTGACACCAGAAATAACCTACCACACTAATTGAGTTTCAATGAAATTGCCATTTGAAAACATGCATGATAGTCTCTGATAAGAGAAATTTATTCTACTGTATCCATCTCTACCTACTATATATGATCTAAAATCTGATCTGTCATATTACATTTGGGAGTGCATATTTATACACTAGCATCAGGAATCATATCGCTTCCAAATCATGTTGGCCAATTGTAGAGTTCAGGTACATTTCACATGTCGGCCACAAAAGAAAATTACATGTCGGCCATAGTATATGAGTTTTAATTAATCATTCACTGAGACAAGTCAACAAGTATGTTGAAGGCAATTATATCATCAGTCGCTCTTTTGTCTTATTCATCTTCGCCGTGACTTTCTAGTGTTGAAGAGATATCATGTCGATCACATATGTTTCACTGAGAGCCCCTAATGTTTTCTCAATTGCCAAGACATAAGAAGTTTCTCACCGAAATGTACTTTCTGTTCGATTCACTATCGTTGTAACTTAATGGTATCGGAGATACATCATATAGACCACATTGAGTTTCACTAAAAATCTTCATCTATCATGTATGTTGCTGTGACATAAGTTTTCTTTTGTCGAGACGTGCCTTTACATCACCCACTTTGTTGTGACTTACTGTTATCGAGGAGACCCTATATAGATTGCTTTATGTTTCGTCGAGATGTTCCTTCATCCATCCTGAGTTACTGAGACAAGAGAAAACTCATGCCAAGAAGCAACTCATGTTCGCTTTCACCAAGACATTTCAAAATTGGGGAGAGGTCCCAAAGAGTCCACTAAGTCATACCGAAACATCCTAAGCATATTTAGATAGCCAAAAGAAATCAAATCTCACACCGACAGAGACCTCATGCCCTTTTTATCAGTGAGACCCAATGAAGTTGCTATGACATTTCACCAAAGCTAGTAACTCATACCGATATATCCATTTATCCACCACCAGTCGATGAGACAATAGAATATTGTTATAACCTCTCACCGAAAACAACTTGTTTGGCCGAAATGAACATTAGAGCACAAGTTGGTAAGACAAAAAAATCTCGTTGTGACATTACATCGACGCCCAAAATCTTCCCAATATACATATCCTCCAGTCACCGAAACAATGACAAAGTCCTTGCGATAACTCCTAGTAGATGAAATCTGATTGCCATGACATCAAAACCGTCTTTCTGATAGGCAACACAAATGTTTGCCAGAGAAATGGATTGGGGAGACCCAGAAATTGTCACGCCAATAGGAACCAGAATAAGAAAAATGCATGATCCGATGGATTCAATGAGACAAATATGGACAAAAAGTGAGCAGAATGATATGAAAGCAAACCCATGTGTTTATGTTGAGGACTATATGGAAACTTAGGGTTATGTAAAACATGTGAAAATATTCAGAGATCTATAGTCCCAACACAATGGCTTGACAATTTCATCAAATCTAGTGATGAACTTCCTTAGAAAATTGATTTTTCCAAAGAATGACTTCATTTCCTTCTTGCTAGTTGGTGGCTGAATCTTAAGTATGGCTTCCACTCATTCTAGTTCAATAGCAATTCCTTTCTCTAAGATAACATGTCCTAGCAACTTTTCCTCAGTAACTCCAAAGATGCACTTCTTTGGATTAAGAGATATACCAAATTTCCTACACTTTTGAAACACTTTGCATAAGTCTATTATGTGGTCTCCTCTCTTCTTGGAAAAGACTGTCAAATCATTCATATAAATGATTAAATGCATTTACCAATTATGTCATTAAAGGAAATGTCCATAGCCCTCTGAAATGTGGCTGCAACATTAATCAAACCGAAAGGCATTCTCCTATAGGAAAAAGTGTCCCACTTTGTGGTGAAAGCAGTCTTATGCCTATCTTCATACTACACCATAACCCGGTTGTATCTAGAGTAGCCATCTAGAAAGGACATCATTTGAGATCCATTGACAATCTGAAGTACATCTAGTGAAGGTACTAGATAATTGTCCTTTTTTGATGCCCTGTTAAGGTTTCTAAAATCCACACACAACCTTATTTCACCATTCTTCTTTTTCACTAGAACTAGATTCACAACCCAGGTGGAATGTCTAACTGGGAATATGATTCTTGCAGAAAATAGCTTATGCACTTCCTTTTGAATTATGGGTTCCAACAATACATTAATTGGCCTTTGCCTCTACCTGAAAGGTTTTACTCCTAGCCTCAAAGGGATAGTGTGAGTTATAATTGACATGTCATAAGTTTTTAAATCCTCATAACTCCAAGCAATCACATCCTGATATGTATGTAGTGCGTCAATATTCCTTTCCTCTCCTTTGGAGTACATACTTTACCAATGAAGAAATTCTTGACATCCTCATGAGTCTCCATGTTGTATGTATCACATTGTCCATTGATAGACTCCTTCTTAGCATCTTTTTCTTGGTCTTTGACCTTGTCTAAATAAAAAATCCTTCCTAACTGCACCATTCCTCTGGGAATAGTATTAGTCTTCAAATTGATTACTCCTTCCAAATCCACCTCTGCTTCTTGTGGTTTAGTTTCATCAATAATCTGAGAAGCAAAGACATCCAAACTTGTGATGAAATACAAAATATGCTTATCATCTTCAAATACCTGGAAGTTGGTAACATTTTTAGGAACTGAAGGCATTGGGGTCAATTCCATTGTAAACTTCTTCAATCCAGAAAGAGACAAAGGTTGCAACATACTAGCTGCTTGAGCAAGGGAATGTATTGTTTGATTCTTATTGCATGGTATCAATTGAATGTTGAAGGCATCAAATCCTTCAATAAGGTCCCATACTCTCTTCCTATAATTGGTCATTCTTCTATCATGAAAAGAGTACTGCCTCCTAACTTGCTTAACCACTAACTTAGAATCCCCAAAGACTTACAAAATATTGATCCTTTTCTTTAGTGCTATTAGCAACCCATGGAACAAATCCTCATATTCTGCTACATTTTTAGTGTAATGAAACTGATGTCTATGAGCAACAAAGAAATTCTTACCTTTTGGACTGATTAACTCAAATCCTGCCCTAGCTCCTTGCTTTGATTTAGATCCATCAAATCATAAGATCCAACAACCAGCACCTGTAGACTTTCTTGTTGTATATTTTGTACTATTGTTGTTGGAGGGTTCTTTAGAAAGCATCACTTTCTTTCATTTAGGATCCTCTTGAACATTTTAAATATTGATTTTGACTGCTAGGATGGGTTTGACACATTTTTTCACTTGTTCTACTAAATTCTGGCATAAGTAATAGTCTAGTTTAGAGTGGGAGGCATTATGGACTCTACACCAATTTGGCAAGAGAAAATCTTCAAAATTCATTTCCCTACCCAACTGAATTTGATCCTTAATGCACTTCTGAATGAATTCTTGGAAATTGTCTAACAAGCTGAGTTGGTGATCCTCCTGAACATCTTCATCAATTGGTTCCACTAGAGCTTTAGTGCCACTAGATTTCACTATGAAATCAACAGGCATTGCATGCAACATAAGGACCTCTTCTACATCTAACTCTTCAAAAGGAGTTGCAAGCACATAATTAACCATACTCACTTATGATATCTGTAGACATGTCAAATTTACATCATGCATAATCATATTCCATTCATCAAATAAATCAAGACTTTATTTAAATCAAACCCAAATCATATTCCACCATTTTCTGATTTAAATAAATCAAATATTTAAGTCCTAAAAGTCAAAAACATCTAAGCACCATTAAATCAGCATAATAATCATTTATTTAATCTAACCCTAATTAAATACTATTCTCACCCACTTGCATTCTCTAGATATCTCCACTTACACAAGTAAATCAATTTTATTGATTTATTTAAAAAAACCTCATTTTCCCTCAACATGACAAGTCCAACATTGCATTTATTGCTGTTTTTCTTGTCCCCCTCTCAAAATTTATGGCAAAATTTGAATTCAAATTCTCCCTCTCATGGGCACTCTTCCCAAATCTTGCACAACCATTGACCACTCACCACTTGACAAGTGTCTTCTTCTCATTGGAGGATCTTTAATCCCACATTCACCATCTTGGCCAATCTCTCATCAAGAAAATCTATAAAAGAAGGCCTTCATTCTCATTCATCATCCACAACTTTTATGCAAGGTTACTCTCTTAATTTGAGAACTCATCTTTCTCATCATCTCCATTTGCATTTCATCATTTTAGCTATTGATCAAGGGTTGGGAAAGGGTCACTAGCACATGTGACACCAATCCACTATGGAATAGGTGACTTGTTATTGCTTTCCTAATGCTTTAGTTTTTATTTTGTCATGTATGGCATTTGGAAGTCTTTACAAGGTATTTCATAGAGGTATTTTGTTAGATTTGTGAAATACTAGCCCGTATATCAAGTTTAGTTTTTGCAGATTTTTAATGGATGCCTACATTTTGCGCTAGAAGGAGGGCATAAATCTGACCAATGTGTTACTGATTTAATGCATATCTAGATTTAATGTGCATATATATGTCACTTCAATTTCTAAATTTGATTGATAGTTCATTGTTTCTAATTATCATCATTATCAACTTCTATATGCACTATTTGTTTCAGTCTATCATACTTCCAACATAATTGTTTACTACATGTTAGTTATAAGCTTGTGCACATAGTAACAGTTTTAAACCATTTTGATGTGTCTTTTCTGTGCATTCTCATTTCACCTGCTGGTCTATTGAAGGAATCACGTGATTTAAGAGTTTTTGTGCCTTTTACTAGACGCTGCTTGTGTTGGTCATGCCTTCAAAGTATTCTGATTTGTCAAACTAGTGCATACCTTAAAAAATGCAAAGCTTTTCATGGATATTTTTTTTTGCTGAATCAAACTTTGTTGTGCCTTTCAATGCTTTCGTGAAATAGATTACTAGTGGCCTTTTTAATTCAAATTCAATCCTCATTTCCTTTCTCACATACAAAAACACAAACTTAAGGATAAAGGATACACGAGATTGTATGAGATGCTGCAAGGCAGTTTTCGAGAAATATCATAGCTATTGGAAAATTAATATTTCTAACTAAAACATATTTTTTATTCCTAACTATTAACATCTAACCAAACCTCTCCTGTGCTTTATGCTTTGAGGAATTTTCATTTGTGCATAGGTAGAAGGGACACTATGAAAGGATTGCTCGCCTAGCTTCCTGTCAAAATAATTCACGCCTTCTCTTTGGTGTAGACAAAGTGGATGCTGTGATGGCTGGGGAGCTTGGATTTACACCCAGCAGTAGCATTTTCTCAAAAAATTATCTTGCCTTCTGACAAAGACCTAAGGAAAGAAAATTTACACCTACTATGTGTATTTTTCTTGAAAGTTTGTTTACATCTTCCAGTAGATCTTTCTTCTATTCTTTTAGGCGAAGTCCTGCAATCAATGACAATTTAGCTTCACACCTACGAATTACATTAAGAATGATAGCACAAGTTTCTAAATTTCTAAACACATGGCATTTTTCTGAAAGTATCAACACTGGTCAGAATTTGAAGAGTTAAAACATACGCCTTTAATTTGCAGGAATTCAAATTTTCTTTTTACGCGCGAGTTTGGGGTAGTTACATGCATTAATCTGAAGGCTATGTCATAAATATGTTTGACTAGAGTATCCTTTAAAATTTATGACTTACCAACCTTTACACCTGCCAATTACATTCACCTAAATTAGTCAATGTGCCTATTCTTTAAGACTATATCTCTTGAAAGCATTCTGTTTAAAATCTGCGTACCTCATCCTTTGTTGGGCGCAGACAATAAGACACTGACAAAGCTAGAGAACTCAGCTTTAGACTTGCCATTTGCATTTACTGGAATTTATGCTGTAGCATACATCCGCCACTTGCATTTACTTGGAAAGATTTGTTTTAGGTGTCATTACATCTGTCATTTGTATTCACTAGCAAACTTTCCTCTTTGGTATTTATAGCGCAGTTTTGTATCTGCCAAAAGTGTTTGCTTAAAGTCTTATGTCCTTTCAAATTTATGTTTTCGAACTGCAGTTAACATTAAAATCTTTTTGATACATGCTATCATTGTTGACTTTACCTCTACCAAATGCATTCACCTAGAAGTTTTGTTTGAAAAGTTTTACTCCCTGATTTCTCCATGCACCAAGTAAAGGTATTGCACAACAATCTAGGTAGCATATATGGTTGGCGGCAATAAAGATTGAGCAATATAGTCAATTGTTTGCATTAAGTTATCAAAAATATTCAATTGTCAATATGCTACAACATCTTCTTTATTAATCACAGATTTGAAAAAGGCATTGGGTCTTGTCCAAGTATGCTGGGTTGTTGAAACTTTAATGCTGGAAACTCAAACTAGTTGATGATTTAAAATTTGGGGTAACTAGATCTCTCAAGTGCAAAGGGTTTAAAATCAATACGGTCAGAATATATATTCTGATTTTATTTTATTCTATGATTTCATTGCCACACGATAGATACTTTCGAAGGATTTATTTGTTTAAGGCTAAGTTATTTATTGGCTTTCAAAATTAAACTTATAAATTGTTGCATCTATATGGTCTTTTTGAGATAATCAATAGGTGAAGCTTATGATAGTGCTTTCGAAAGTTGCATTCTTTGTGGTTTATAAAATTCATAGGCTTGCCAAAGTTTATCACATCATTTTACTTATTTTGAAAAAGTTAACATTTGAGAATAAGGTTATATATTTGAAAGAATTATGCTTTGTGATTGATTCATTGGCTCAATATCTTTGGATTATGATTCAATTAAAAATTCTTCTTTTATGATCATCCAAATCATTTGTTCCTTTAAATTGAAATCATATTATTGTTGAAGTTAATGATCTAAATGAATTCAATATTTTGATCCTCACATAAGTGTCTTTTGTTTAATAGGTACAAAGTGAAGGAGAAGGCTAGCAAATGAAAACAAAATGAAGAGAATTTTTTTTTGAAAACTCAAAGTGTTTTTTAACGCTTTAAGTGTTTGTTCAACACTTATTTATGAAATTGTTACCTTTTCACTCCTAGGGCACTAATTTTCCTTTGGGTCTAAAAAGAACAATTTGATTTTCCCGATTCACAAAAGGCTAAAATTCAAGCTTAGACACTTACTAGATTTCGTTTTGGGCTAAAAATTGGACAAGCAATCTTCATATTTCATTTGGTGCTTAAAATGAATCACACAATTGCTTTGAAGGCTATAAAAAGAACAAGTGCTTGAATTGTGTGATTTTGTCTTTTGAGTTCGTATCCTCTCCCCTTGTGCTTCGTGCGATCTAGGGTGCAAGAGAAACACTCAAAATACATTTTATTGCTTTTAAAAACTTCAATTTGGGTTTAAAATTGAACATCTTGTGTGAGTGTGAGTAGGGGAATTTTCACGTACATTCTCTTTCTTTGTGCCATCAAAGATTGATCGAGTTACGGATTGTGTCTTTGCTTGCTTTTATTTATCTTAGAGGGCCTGCCTTGGGGAAAAAGTACTCACCCAAGGGAATGACTCAACCGGTAACACTATAAAGACAAGAGTATTTCCAGCCGGGATATAAATGTGGGTATTGGTTAAGCGCCATTATCAGGTGGTTGGCTCCAACAAGATGGATCTGAAAGGGGACTCTTGTTGTATGGGTCAATCTCCACGAACGGAAAGTCCTTACTAGAACCCATGTGCTATAATTTGCCAAAATCCTTAATCTATTTGTTGGTGCAAGAACGGTCATTCTAAAGCCGCCCCACACTTTTACGGTCTTTATTAGAAATGGAAAACATGCCATGGGAGTTTCATGGGTGTTGATGCTTGGCTGCCCTGTATAAGTGAGTGTCGTGTAGGGGAGCCAGTGGGGTCAAGCATCTAACCATTTGCTAAAGATAGGCATAGCTAGACTTGTCCAAGTGGGGATTCAATAAATATTGTCTTACACATCCATAGGGCTTGTACTTGTTCTTTGTTTGAAAACATAGTGTTGTATTCGAAAACATTTTGCAAACAAACATTCAACATGATTTTCAAAATTTCAAACCCTTTTGAAGACAAATATCATTGACTCAAGCCATATGCTATTGCTTTCCCTTGGGATTCATGTCCTTAGAGGTTCCTAAGCATTGGATTATACCTCAATTTGTCTTCTTGAGTAAACAATAGGAAAACCCTTGCCTTAATTTCATTGAATTTCCACATAAAATATCTTGTGGGGTTTAAAGAAATTAAGACATTGGACATCTTAGTTTGAAAATTTAATCAAAGAGAGTGTTTTTGGTAAAATAAAGACATTAAGAAAAGCTAAGCAAAATGAACTTTCATGTGTGTTGAAGACTCCAAATCCCAAAAGCACAAATCATTGATTGGAAATCCAAAATGTTCAAATCATTCCTTGGTTACAAAGGTCTTTAGGAAGCATATGCATGCTCTTCAATACCTAGGTCTAGGAAAACACAAAGTGTCTTTTTTAGGTTCACCTAAAGCATCAAAACAAATCAAACCTCTTTCATCCATCTTTCAAAACATCAAAATCCATCTCACAAATCATCTTTTGAAAAACCTTAAAATCATCCTTGAAGTGCTAGGCTTTATGAAAAAATCAAGCAAACACCAAAATCGTTGAGACCAAGTCCTTGAAAATATTTATCAAAACACCTTTTGGCTAGGCATGTGTAAATGCATCCTTTTTCATATCATTAGTCAAAGTCATCCAAATCATCTTGTCTAGCTTAGTGTATATAGATGAATCCTTCTCCATATACTTAGTGAAACAATCATCTTATTTGGGTAGGTGTGGGTAGATGCATCCTTCTCCTCACACATATCCAAATCATCATCCTTTGAACACAACTATCCTTTAGATCATTATCAAACATCTTAGGGTCTTTTTGGTCAAAATAAAAATAAAAATCCAAATCAAGATCAAAGACAAAATCTCAAAATCCAAAAAATCAAACCAATCAAAAATCCAAAGCCTAGTATTTCATTCAAGATCTATCAAAATCCAAAAACATCCATAACATCCTTAAACATCACCATCATATCATCATCACATTTGATCCTAAAAGCATCCTAGAAACTTTCACTTTGGGACATAAAATAGAGATTAATCCAAAGAATCAAGAGATTCATCTCCCATATTCTCGAAGATTGATCCTTGTTTTATGGTTCAAACGAGATCTCAATACAAGAAGAGTATGGAAGCCAACAAAGAAACACCACTTCAAGTGATCTTAGCCAAACCACTCCTGAAATGAATCCCATTGGGGATGGAAATCTCACAATTAGCCTTCCAACATCATCGCAAAACCCACAAGAGGAAACCCATGGAGAGGATCATACCTTTGGAATGTCTCAGAACAAATAGCTGAAATGCTCCAAAATCTGGACAACCATAGAATCATCAACATCATGATGAGACTTAACCCTTCGTTGTACATGCTTGAACTAGCAAAACAAGGGGCCAAGTTGCCTTCGGATTTTGATGTGAGCACTATAGTAGAGACATCTTTTCCACCAATCTCATCCACCATCCCCATTTCATCTACACCTCCATCCCAAAACGTCATGCAAAACATTCCAAAAATCATGACATTGATTGCTCCAACTCAACCAAATGTTAACAAGGGAAACACATTCCTCAATGCACTTCAATCACATCCCCTTGTGAATAACCAAAACTTGGATGCAAACACCACCTTGGAAAAATACATCCCCCATAATCCATTACACCAAAATGTTCCTCTCACTTTACATTATGACCCATCATCAACATCTTTTCACGGAGCACCACAAACACCTCTTCTCACAAATTTACAAGAAGGGGATATGTTCGAACAAAGGGGCATATTCGATACCACAACACTTTCGCAAGGATTCACCCCCCTCACATTTCCACCTATCCCACCACTACCATTATCATCCACATCACTCCTTGGCTTGGGGTTGCCTCCCCTACCAAGTATCAATCAAACCACTATCCCAACCATGAATCAAAACATTTTTCCAAATGCTCAAAACTTATTGTTGACATCAAAACAACAAACGAAAAACACACAAGCAATGGAAACATCTTCAAACACCCCCACAACATTGCAAAGCATGGTCTCTCAAGGGCCAATCACATCAACGACGCCACTTACCACATCAACAACACCATCCACCAATCAAGTAATCAACATGACAACACCATCCACCAACCAAATAATCAACACAACATTATCACTCACCACGAACACCATTCCAAATCCACCACCACCTCCACCACCACCAACGTTTACCACATCAAACCAATTTGACGCAGCATTACAAGCCGCTTTCCAAAAAGGCTATCAACAAGTGCAAAAACAAAAAGCCGTGCAACAAGCTGCTCAAGCTGCACAAGCTGCCAAAGCTGCATAAGTTGCAATACAAGTGCAACAAGTGCAATGATCTCAAGCGTTATTACAACAACAATAGAAACAACAAGTTGCTCAAGCTACCCAAGTTGTGCAAGCATTGCAAGCACAAAGAGTCGCTCAAGCACAACTTTTATTACAACAACAAGCAGCACAAGCGCAAGCTCAAGTGAAAGCTCAAGCACTACAAGCACAAGCTCAAGCACAACTTCTTGCACAAGCAGCGCAATTGCAAGCGTACCAACAAGCATTAAAGCAATATCAAGAACAACAAGAAGCAACAGAATTGGAAACCCAACAACAAGGATTGTGGGAACAAGAACAAGCAGAACAACAAGCGTTGTTAGAACAACAAAAAGCATAGCAACAAGAAGAACAACAAGAGTTGTTAGAACAGCAACAAGTGCAACAACAAGAAAAAATCCTAGCACAACAACAACAAGAGAAACAACAAGCATTGTTCATCCAAAAGCAAGTAGAAGCCTACTTCGCCCGCCACAACATACCAATACCATTGAACAATGCACCAACCAACCCATCCATCCAAAACACGATTGCAACACCTCAAAACACATTCATCCCACCCCTTGATCACCAGAATGATATGACGACACAACTCAGGTTGCTCTCGCAACAAGTGCTTGACCTTCAATCAGGGTGGACAACCAAAACGCAAAGCAACTTGTGTCCCTATCCATTTGATAGGAGCCTAGACATGAAACCATTCCCTAAGGGATTTGAGATCCCTAAATTTGACAAATATCGAGGGATGAGAAACCCTGAAGATCACATTAGGGAATTCCAGGTTCATTGTATGGAGGTCGCATATCACGATACTTACCTGATGCGGCTATTCCCTAGGAGCTTATTAGGCAATGCTATAGAATGGTTCTCTCGCTTACCTTTACGCATTAGGACATTCGAAGAAATTAGAGACACATTCATTAAGAATTATGCATGTAACATTACAATGGATGTTAGTCTCGAAGAACTATACGCTCTAAAACAAGGAAAGAATGAATATTTTGCTTCATTCCTTCAACGATGGCGATCCAAGGCCAATCAGAGAAAATGGACCATGCCAGAAGAACAAGTCTGTACAATCATAGCCAATCTTGAAAGTCATCTATCATTCCATCTCAAAGTTTAGGGTATCACAACATACGATTAATTGATCTCCAAGGCACTTAGCATCGGAAGAGCCCTTGTGACTCAACCCATCGAATCAACATCATATCACGAACTACAAAACAGCCGCCCGTTATCAAACTACAATGATAAACCTCGCACATGGGCGAGAAACAAAAATGTCACTAATGATGGTGTCATAGACACCAAGGTGGTCATTAGTGGTCCGCACCAAAACACATCCACACAACAAATCCAAACACCAAATCAAAACATTCATCACACAACGCATCAATCCAACAATAATCCCACCATCAATAACCTCAATGACCAAAGAGGACCACCTCAATGCAAGACTTATCCCAAACGAAAATACACTACTTTGGGAGAACCACTTGAGGACATCATGAAAAAACTAATCAATGAAAAACTCATCCAAGCTCCTACATTTGAGAATTACCAAGAACCTGATGTCAAACCTCCTTGGTACAATGAGAATCAACTATGTGAATTCCACAAAATCAAAGGCCACACCACAAATAATTGCATGAGACTCAAGAACAACATACAAGATCTCATCGACAAAAGAATCATAAATGTGGAACCACCTATAGGGAATCAAGACCTTAAAATCTACATGAATCTGATGCCGAATCATGGCAACAAACGGAATAACAAGGATAAAGGAAAAGGCAGTGTAAATCATGTATACAAAATAGTTGTTGCCAACCTCAATGAAAACTGCATGGTCATCACCATCAAAGGCACCCATGCCAAAGATTGTGGAGTCACCACAAGAGGCGGAAAAGTCACCATTGCAGGGTCATCCCAACCCAATAGAGTCCCTACATCAAGAGTTGTTCCATATAGCTACAATGTTGTAGAACAACTCAAAAGAATGCCAACACACATATCCATCATGGAGTTGTTAAAAATCTCATCAGCACATAAAAAGATCCTTGAGGAAGCATTAGCCTCATTCACTGTCCATGCAGACCTTGATGTAGAACAATTCCAAGCTATGGTTAGAAACATCATAACACCTAATCTCCTTACGTTTTCTAACCAAGATTTTCCCGCCCAACCATCTCACAATCGCGCACTTCACTTGGAGGTCATTGTAAACAAGAGAAAAATCAAAAGGGTCCTAGTGGATGGGGGTGCAGGTTTGAACATCTGCTCTCTCAGCCTAATCAAACAATTGAAAATATCAGAGGATACCAATGACAAAGGTAAAGGCATCACAATCAGAGCATATGATTACCAAGAAAGAGTGTCTCAAGGTACAATTAAGCTCCCTATCCAAGTACGGCCAACGCTTATGGAAACCACCTGTCAGGTCTTGGACCTCGACTTACCTTACAACATTCTCTTGGGACGCCCATGGATCCATGCAATGAAAGCCGTAGCATCAACCTTCCACCAATGTGTAAAATTTACACATAATGGACAAGAGGTTACTGTCCATGGAGATCCTGAGCCATTTTCATACTGCAAGAACCTTGAAGCCAAATATTACAAAATCCCCCAAGTGCCAAAAAATGATGAGGGCCTATCCACATCATACATCGATCCCACCACTCTCATGTCCACTTCTACGACAGAGACACCCGCCATTCCCACCATATCTGATATCAAGCTCATCATCCAAGATGATGGTTGTGGAATTTATAGGCTCCCTAACAATTCTTTTGTGATAGGAGAGTTACCACAATATCCTAGATCACAAGGACACCCACAAGAAAATCAAGCTTCCACATCACAAACGTATCCTGAGGATTATCCTGAATTCACAAGCTGGGGAGACCTTGGTCGAGAGGTTATTGAAGTAGATCCATCTCACATGTTGTACTGAGATGAAAGACTGACACCTGAATTACCAATGGATGAAAGGAGCAAAGGCCTACACATGATGCTTGCGATGGGCTATGACCGAAACCAAAGATTGGGGCAAAATGACAATGGGCTCTTAATACCAATCATGCCTAAGATGCAACCTATAACAAATCTTGGTCTTGGATGTACCCCTCTGAGAATAACCATACATGGCTAAAGTCCTCTGGTTAGAGCTGCTAATATTTCTCCTCAGCCAGTCCTAGTACAAGTGCACTCCCCAATACCCATAGGGAAAAACATGCATAACTTTATCACTAAGCCCTACATTAGTAGCAATGACGAAGATCACTTGACCAGTCTACCTAGGTTATTTGAAGATACCACCCTATGTATGATTAGTACCATATCCTTTGAACCAGATAGTCAAAATCATGAGATCCGCTTAGTCTACCCCCAACTAATCGACTATGACCAATGAGGACCACCAGTTCTCGATACATTCCAAAATGATTAAGCACTCTCAGAATTCATGAGGTTGAGGGATAACATTCTAGATGGAGATCACAAGGTAGGATTCATAATGGAGTTGGACACACACACATATTACGGGGAAATGATTAAATCCTTCAGTCGCAAAAGTGAGAAACTAAGAATCATATCCAAGTCCTTGAGTGAAAACCACACTATGGCACTCTCTGACAACAAAATAGTAAAAATAAAGGACGTATCCAATGGTGAAAACCTCTCTGAGGTGCCTGAGGATGAAGGATTCAATCTTCCCCTAAGAGCTATTCACCAAGAGAAGTCAGCAGTCTTGGCCGAAAAATGCAACCCAGTCAACCTAGGAACAGAGGAGACCCCGCATATCACATTCTATGCGGAATCACTATTATCAGAAGAGCAAGAACTCCTAGCAGCATTCCTAAGGGAAATACAAATAAACTTTGCATGGAGTTATGTTGATATGCCAGGACTTGATCCAAATACTTTGGTCCACCACCTAGCAGTGTATCCAGATGCAAAACCTGTCAGACAGAAGCTTCACAAAATGCATCCTTAAATTGCTTTATTAGTCAAAATGGAGCTCAAAAAGCTATTAGATGTTGGATTCATCCAACCAATTGATTATCCAGAATGGGTATCGAACTTGGTACCTGTTTCAAAACCTGATGGAGCTATCAGAATCTATACAGATTTTAGAGATTTGAACAAAGCATGTCCCAAGGATGATTTCCCACTCCCAACATCGACATGATAGTAGACATGACAGCAGGGCATGAGATGTTATCGTTAATGGATGGATTTTCAAGATATAACCAAATCATGATAGCAAAAGAAGACCAACACAAGACAACTTTCACTTGTTCGTGGGGGACCTACTGCTGGAACATGATGCCATTTGGTCTAAAGAATTCAGGAGCAACCTATCAAAGGGCCATGACACTAATATTCCATGATATGATTCACAAAACAGTTGAAGACTATGTCGACGACATCCTAGCAAAGTCAAGAAAAAGACAAGATCATATAGCAACCCTAAGTGCTATCTTTGATAGATTAGAGGAATACAAGGTTAGACTAAATCCCAAGAAGTGCGTCTTCGGCGTACAATCAAGTAAACTGCTAGGATACATAGTCTCCATGAGGGGTATCGAGGTGGATCCAGGAAAAGTCAAAGCAATCCTTGAGATGGAAGCACCGAGGAACTTAAAGCAAATGAGAGGCCTCCAAGGCAGGCTCCAATCCATTAGAAGGTTCATAGCACAATTGGCAGACAAGCAAAACCCATATTTGCACCTTCTCCACAAGGGGGTATCATAAAAATGGGATACAAAATGCAAAGAGGCATTCAACAAAATAAAGGAATATCTATTGACACCTCCAGTGTTAATGCCACCTATCCCAAGAAAGCCATTGATCTTATATGTGTCAGCAATAGCAGTAGCCCTAGGAGCTCTTCTTGCTCAGCATGATGAAAACGGAATAGAAAGAGCCATATATTATATCAACAGGACAATGGTCGGTCACGAGCTAAATTACTCATTCATTGAGAAAGCTTGCCTCGCAGTAGTGTTTGCATCCCAAAAATTTAGACATTATATGCTGGCACACAAGATAAATCTCGTCATGAAAATTGATCCCCTCAAGTATCTCTTATCCAAGGCAATGTTAACTGGCAGAATGGAAAAATGGGTCATGATATTATTAGAATATGACATTGAGTATGTAGAGAGGAAAGAAATCAAGGGATAGGTTATTGCAGATCAATTAGCAGAAGCACCTATGTATTATGAGAATCCTCTTGTGGGTATGTGCAGGATCATGGTATGCCAAAAAGTGGCAATATTTGTAGGGTATGTGGCTGACGACTTTTTTTTCACCCAAAATTAATGAAATGAAAAGGGTTTTTAGAGGAGATTCTCAGCTTTCCAAAAATATAAATTATGATTTAATTTGAATTTAATAA
>VDFB02270651.1:533376838-533397569 GCA_007258455.2 Sequoia sempervirens
GAAGTTTGTTAAGGGGAAAGAGAAGGCCACAAGTGAGGATTCTTGTTCGTCTGGCTCAAAGACGAGTGTTAATGGGGATGCTGAATGGAATGTGGATGAGGATAATACTTTGGGGGTTTCCTCATCCCCTGTGGCTGCCCCTTCTAAAAAAAGAAAAATGAGGGATTTAAAGAAGAAGGGTCCCGCCAAGAAGTTAGTTATGCAAAATTCAGATTCCTGTGGGTCCTTGTCTGATGGGGAATACACTGATCAAAGCTTGAGTGGGTCTCATCGCTTTCTATCCAAGGAGAATGCTGAGCTTCATGGCTAGGGTTCTTGTGCATCTGGTCGTGAGGAGGAGGAGTAGTCTGTTGAGGCTATGGTTAATGTGGTTGAGGAGGCTTTAGGGAGGGCTTCTAGAAGGATCACTAAATTGAAAAAGCATAGGTCCAAAGGTGGTAGGAAGGGTAAGAATGCTACTTTGAAACAAGTAAAGGATGCAACAGATAATACTATTGATATTGATGATTCCCCTGATCGACAATATTCTCCTCTTATGGAGGGTGTTGGGGAATTGGGTAGTGAGGAGGCCTCAAATGAGAGGACTATGTGCGAGGATGATTGTGTGAATCTAAACCTTGACAAGATGGAGCCGTTCAAGGATAATCCTCTATCTGAGGATTTTTCTTATCTCAATGATGATAATACCTCCATGTTTGAGCTATTGGATATGGCTCGGTTGGGTGCTATGTGCACCTTTAAACTTGCTAAATGGGTGTTGCAGGAATTCAACAAGGTCAATATTAAGATTAGGGGCTTGAAGGAGAACATGTTGAACCAACCAAAGGGGGTCTTCTTTGAACCTTCTAATTGAGAGGCTAGTAGAGTTAGAATGATCATTTTCTAATTTCAAAGCCTAGTGTGAAAGCTGCCTTGGTGAAATGGAGGGAAGGATTAAGGAAACAAATGAAGATATCAAGAAATTATTGCAAGTTAGTCATAGTTTCATTAAAAAATGTGTGAAGTATTTAAGGTTCTGTTTGGTAAGATTAGTCAACTCAAGGAGGATCATTTGTACTTCGTGGACATGATTGAGAAGGAGTAGACCTACAAAGGTAAGGGGAAGAAGACTGTTAAAGAAGAGGCTAAAGGCCCGAGCACTAGAACAAGGGGGAGCCTTAGGAAGACGTTTGAAGAAGAAAAGAAAAAATTAATGGACATGGTTAATATGCACTGTAACCAAAGATTGAGGTGGCTAACACCTTGAAAAATATGAAATAGTTTTTGTGTTTTTGTTGTTTTTTTTCTTTCTTTTCTTTTTGTTGTTGGATCGCTACTTTTTGGCTGCTGGTTTACTTTTGGTTGTTGCTTATGCTATAATGTTTTTATCTTTCATAGCAACATTTTGTTGTAATGTGATGTAAAGGGTTTTGGGTCCCTTCAAAATCCATTTTTCCCATATAATCAAAACTAAAAGTTCACAAGAAAAATGATTACAAAATTCATTAACTAGATTACCATGTAAATCATTTCTGAAGATCCAAATCTAAATTCATGAACTAACCATGATGATATTGTCTACATCTTCTTAAAAGATCATATGTATCAATGAACATATTTTCTCCTGAGAGCACCTATGTCATGCCAAAACTATAATCCATAATCAAGATTCCATCTTTGTTGGTTGTCATTGATATTAAAGGAGTTCATTGATGTCAAAGGTGTGATATCTAACGAGTAATGTTGTTGAACAGTGAATGTAATAGTACTTGATTTATCATTATTAATACATTTTAAGAACAATGAAATTGATTGAGCATGTAGTATGCTTGCAATATCATGCTTGCATCTATTCATGTTGATAGAGGTAATTCGTAATTCTAATCCAAAATGTTTAAGGTCAGTTACTTAGGACAAATAGATTTCTATGGTAATACAGTCATGTTCTATATTCCCTTCTAGATGTGAGATTTGCTCTGTGGTTTGAGAGGAGAGTATGTCTACACCTATTCTATCTTATTATAGAGTTTCTAGGATTTATGTTCAACATGCAAAAATATTGAAGTGACAAAAGGTTCACCGTGCTTGCCAGTTAACCAATAGGTGTTCCAGAACTATGCAACAATGACTTAAAGTGTGCAACATTTAGAGATAGCATGGGATGTTGATTTAGGTACAAGTTAAGGTTCATATGAAAGAACATGACATCATGGGGTAAGTGCAAAAATATGGGGGGAGAAAAGTGGCCAATTTACTTTTTCATCCTGAAATAGCGAAAACGCGAGCACGTTATAGTAAAACACACTCGTGTTGTGGGTTGGTTGTGACCAAGCCTAGGCTCGATCATTACCAAGCCATAACATGCTCGTGTTATGGTTTTAATTTCAAAAAAAACTCACATTTTGAGTTCCAAAAACACACGCATTTTGAGTTAAAAAAATGTGCATTTTTTTGAAATAAAAAAAACATTTCCAAAACGCGAGCGCATTATGGTCTACATTGAAATTTTTTTCTTCTCTTTTTCTTGTCTCTTTTTGCTTGTTATCTTTCAGGGAAAATATATACATGAAATAAACATTTAAGTATAAGTTGACATTTACATATGGAAAATTACTTTCTTATACTTTAAGTTATATTTCATGTATATAGTTTCAGGATGTTTGAGTCCAGTTTCAAATCTCTAGGAGTTATAATTCAAATTCTAGTTTTTTGAAGATCTTACAATTTTTTAGATAACCAAATTTTGGTAATCAACATGTCAAATATCAGTAATCAGGAGGTCAAATTTTAGTAATCAACAAGTTGTATCATCTTTCTTTCTCTATCTCATTCATTGTTTATCACTTATGCTCTAGACCTCTCTCTCACACTCTCTCCTTCCCTTTCTACTTCTATCTATCTCACCTCTCTCTCTCCTTCCATCCCTCCCTCTATTCCTCCTTCCCTCCTTCCCTCTCTAATTTTCTCCATCTCACCATCTCTATCTCCCCCTCTCTCTCTTCCTCCCACCCACCTTTCCTCTCTACTTCACTCTATCTAACCTATCCCTCTACCTCTCTCTCTCCCTCCTCTCTCTCTCTCAATCTCTCCACCTTCCTCCCCTCTCCCTCTTCCTACATCCCACCCACCTTCCCTCTCTACTTATCTTTATCTAACTAATCCCTCTCTGCCTATCTCTCACCCTCCCTTCCCTCTCTTAATCTCTCCTCCTTCCTGCTTCCCCCCTCTCTCTCATTCTCTCTATCACACTTCTCTCTCCCTTTGTCCCTCCCTCCTTCCCTTTCTACTTCTCTCTATCTCTCTCCATACCTCTCTTTATCTCACCTCTCTCTCCCTCCCTACCTCTCTGTTGGCAAGAGACACTGCACATATTTTCTGGTGTTGTCATTGATGGCAACCCTTGTCAGCTAGTAGATTCACAAGTTGCATTTTTCTCATACTGATAGACAAATTGAAGATCAATGATTATCTGTTAAGCTAGAACAAAGCATCCGGTAATTTTGTGTTCTTCGATTCATATGAAAATTTTATGTTATCATTTTGTGTTGTGGATCTTAGGGAGTATTGTTCGATGCATAATATGTGTTATCTTTAAATCTTGGTGTCTTGTATCAATTTGGGTGGAAGTTAGAAGGTCCAATGAACTAATTTTCTATTCATCAACATTTGGAGGCCGACTTGGTGAATATAGTGTGCCGCGGATATTTGAGGAGTTATTGTTTAAGTATTTTTGTGTTTGAAATTTTTGGTTTGGGTCCCCACTATGTTGTGGCCGACTCTTGTGGATGTGCATTGAATATTATGGATGATTTGAGCTGACTATTTGTGAATATTTCTTATTTTGTTGAAGCCGACAGATAATGATTAAATTCTTGGTGGCGGATATATATAAGTGATCGATTATATCATTTTGGTGTGTGTGTGTATTTGATGTGAGTTGATGTATGTTGTGACTTTTAGAAGGTCAACAGGGCGATTATGCATAGTTTCACTTGTGCATTAAATTTTTTTTGGTGCGAATTGAAGCATAACAGAGCATAAGAGTAGAATCAGTCAGAAGGTCCAAAATTTGATTGTTGAGCCTAACCAAAACTATAATAAGACATTTGTAGATGCTACTTTATCAGTTCAAATATTTGGAAGTATTCCAAACTTTTGTAAGGCAGCGAGCCTTTCATTTTTTGAGTAGCGAGCTCTAGGCAGTAAGCCTAATTGCAAGCACATTCTCATTTTGTAATCTTTTCTTTTGAGTATACTCAGAACAATATTGTGGATTGACCTCCACCGTGGTTTTTCCCCTAACATGGTTTCCACGTAAAAAATTCTTGTGTTATGGTGGTTTGGTTGTTTGTCTTATGTGCATACATTTTTATTTTGATTGAATGTTATCAACACTTTAATGATCAGATTAATAAAGTTGAAAATTGCAGAACACTGATTCACCCCCCTCTTAGTGTTGCTTGATTCCAACACTCTCCCCCGTCTCTCTACTCCTCCCTCCCTTCTCCCCCTCTCTACCTCTCCTTCCCTATATACTTCTCTTTAGATCTCTCTCTCCATATCTACCTCTCCCTCCCACATTCCCTCTCTCTCTCCTTCCCTCTCTCCCTATCAATCTCCCAACCTTCCTCCTTCACTTTGTTTTTCTCTCACACACTATCTCCCTCCCTCCCCCATCTTGATCTCTAACTCTCTCCTTCCCTTTCTATCTCTATCTCATCATTCTCTCTCTCTCTCTCTCTCTCTCCATCTCTCTCTACTTCTTCTTTATCTCTTATTCCCTATATACTTCTCTATCTCTCTCTCCATATCTCCCTCTCCCTTCCTCCTTCCATCTCTCTCTCTCCCTCTCTCCCATTATCCCCAACTTCCTCCTCTCTCTCTTATTCCTTATATACTTCTCTCTATCTCACCAATATCTCTCACTCGCTCCCTCCTTACCTCTTTAATTCTCTCTCTATATATCACCTCTCTCTTCCTCCTACCCACCTTCCCTCTCTAATTCTCTCTATCTAACCTTTCCCTCTCTACCTCACTCTCTCTCCCTCCATCCTCTCTCTTAATCTCTCCACATTCCTCCTTCCCCCCTCTCTCCATCTCTAATTCTCTCAATCTCACTTCCCTCCCTCCTCTCTCTATATCTATCTCTCTAATTCTTCCTCCCTCTACCCCTTCTATATCTCTCCTTCCCTATATATACTTATCTCTATCTCTTTCTCTCAATCTCTACATCTCCCTCCCTCCTTCCTTCTCTCTCCCTCTCTCTCCTAGTCTCTCCCTTTCTCTCAATCTCCTAACCATCCTCTCTCTCTCTCTCCATCTTTCTCTCACTCTCTTCTTTCCTCTCTACTCTTTATCTTACCATTCTCTCTATCTACTTCTCCTCACTATCTCTCCTTCCCTATATACTTCTCTCTATATCCCTCTTTCCATCTCTACCTCTCCCTCCCTCCTCCCCTCATCCCTCTCTCTCCCTCTCTCCCAATCTCCCCACCTTCCTCCTCTCTCTCTCTCTCCTATCTTTCTCTCTCACTCTCTTCTTCCCTCTCTACTCTCTATCAAGCACCATTCTCTATCCCTCCCTCCCTCCCTCCCTCCTCTCTCTATCTCATCTCTCTCTCTCTCTCTCTACCTCTCTCCTTCCTTCTAATATTATCTATATCCCCCTTTCCCTCCCTTCCTTCCTCCCACTCACCTTCCATCTCTACTTCTCTCTATCTAACCTATCCCTATCTACCTCACTCTCCCTCCCTCCCTCCTCTCTCTCTCGATCTCTCCACCTTCCTCCTTTTCTCTCTACTTCTCTCCCTATCACCTCTCTCCATCTCACCCTCTCTCTTAATCTCCCAAACCCCATATTGAATATCATAAATCTTATTCCCTATACCCTACACCCTCAGACCTCATCCCTATAACCTCAAACTTATAACCTATACCCTAAAAATTATCCCTTAACCATAAGCATAAACCCTAAACCCTACATTCAATCTTGTACCCTAAACCTTCATTGTATGAAAAAATGCCTCAAAGAAATGGGGTCTCACAATGATGTACATTTCTTTGAGGCATTTTTTCATACAACAAGCACTACCTTGTCAATTTTATCACATTGACGCATTAACAAGGTAGTGAGCTTAGTGCTCATTGTTCAGACCCCATTTCTATGAAGGCATTTTTTCATACAACGAGCACTAAGCTCACTACCTTGTCAATGTGGCAACATTGACAAGGTAGTGAGCTTAGTGCTCGTTAAATACTATCATCAGGGGTCTCTGATGATAATACATCACCGTGAGACCCCATTTCTTTGAGGCACTTTTTCATACAACGAGCACTACCTTGTCAATGCATTAATGTGATATAATTGACAAGGTAGTGCTCATTGTATCAAAAAATGCCTCAAATAAATGGGGTCTGACTGTGATGTACATCACCGTGAGACCCCATTTATTTGAGGCATTTTTTCATACAAGCACTACCTTGTCAATGCATCAATTTGGATGCATTGACAAGGTAGTGCTCATTGTATGAAAAAATTCCTCAAAGAAATGGGGTTGACAATATAGGGTTGAGGGTTTAGGTTTAGGGTTTTTAAGATTTGAGGGATTAAGGGTTTAAGAGTTGAGGGATTAAGGATTTAAGGGTTGAGGGATTAAGTGTTTAAGGGTTGAGGGTTTAAGGTTTGAGGGATTAAGGATTTAAGGGTTGAGCAATGAGGGTTGAGGGTATAAGGTTAAGGGTATAGGGTTGAGGTATAGGGTTTAGGGTCCAATGTATAGGGCAAAGGTATGAGAATTGAGGGTTGGCCTAGTTTAATGTATAGGTTAGAGGGTTGAGGGGTTAAGGGTTTGAGGGTTTAAGGGTTGAGGGTTGAGGGTTGAGGGTATAAGGTTGAGGATAAATGGTTGAGGGTAAAAGGTTGAGGGTCCAATGTATAGGCTAGAAGTTTGAGAATTGAGGGTTGACCTAGTTTAACATATAGGTTAGAGGGTTGAGGGATTAAGGGTTTAAGGGTTTGGGGTTTAGGGGTTGAGGGACTAAGGGTTTAAGGGTTGAAGGTTTAAGGGATGAGGGACTAAGGGTTTAAAGGTTTAAGGGTTGAGGGATTAAGGGTTTAAGGATTGAAGGATGAGGGTTGAGGGTATAAGGTATAGGGTTGAGAGAGAGAGAGAGGGGAGAGGGAGTGGGAGAGACCTGAGAGAGAGAGAGGGAGAGAGGGAGAGAGAGGGAGATGGAGAGAGAGTGTGTGTGTGTGTGAGAGAGAGACCAAAGATGGTGGGAGGGAGAAAGAGATAAATGCCTAAGAGGGAGATGGAGAGTGAGAGAGAGAGGGAGAAAGAGAGATAGGGGAAAGATAGGTGTGAGAGAGGTACAAAGGTGAGAGATGATGGGAAAGTTCATTGATGTCACTTCTTGCATCATTTAATCTTTCAATTATCGAACCAGGTGTGTCTTAGAGCTATATGCAATAAGGATGTCTCTACAAATTGAGGGGTTTTACACTATAAACAATGACTTTTGGTTTCGGTCTAACTCCTTCAAGAGTGGAACTTAACAACTAATTTCTAACTAATTTTAAGGACTTAATCCTAACTTATTTCTTAACTAATGCTTATTCAAACTCTAATAACTTAGTTTAGACTCCACCTAACTTAATTGTAATTGTTTCATGGAAAAATTAAGCTATAACCAAATTCACTCTTAATCTAAAATTTAAAATTGAAATTTACTTGAAAAGAAAATCTATTTACATTTGCAAAAGAGAATCTATTTACATTTGCAAAAGAGAATCTATTTACATTTGCAAAAGAGAATCTATTTACATTTGCAAGAAAATAAATATTAATCTAGAAAATAGTAACACTAAATTCCTTGAATGAATTCCAAACAAGCTTCAGTTTGATCTTCCCATTAGTCATCGTTATTTCTCCCATTAAAACCACATGCATTTGAAAATAGTTATTAAGTATAATTCTTATGAACAACAATTAAATCTACAGTAAACAAATGAATATTAATCTTCAGTAAAGCGTAATGAACTACCTTGAGAACAGAATGAACTTAATCTAAGAGTATAAGTGATTGCAGTCACTAACAATGATTAAACAAAGATCAACATTCTTAACTTTACAATTGATACAAATAGAACAAAAATTAACTGAATTGAAAGAACATAACACAAGGTCACCTCATTCAGTTGAGCAGGCCCTGCTCTTCCTCTGGTGGGAACTTTAACACCGAGATTTAAATTAACTCCTTATTTGCATTCAAATTGGGACAAATAGGCAAGTAGAACAAAAGTTCGTATTACAAACATTACAATATTTAGCGAAGAATTATCTAACTCTAGACTAAATCTAAGGATGGATATTTAGACGAACATCCATTATTTGAATTAAAAATCATGACGCTACTCGCCAAGATACAAAGAAGAAAAATAAAACTAAAACATAACTGAAAGTATCATAGAGAATTCCACCTCATAATAGCTAGAACAAGGAGTTTCCAAACCTACTAAGGAAGTCAATTTGAAATCATGATGAATTAGTATCCAATTGGAGCGTTCAAGAGTGCAATTGATTCCATGTTGTTAAACAAATTTTTTAATAAATCCACCTCATGAAGTAAGCATTTAATCACCTAAGTGAAATCCTCAAAGATAGGATGCTAATATGACAACAAAGATTTCAAATTGCATAGTCATTCCATCATTAACATCATTAAAAAGAAAAAAATTCAATGCAAAATATCATTTCTAATATATCCTCAAATTAGTTAAATACAAGATAAAACAAAAAAACATATAAGTATATAATCTACCGCCAACATAGTTAATTAACAACATAATAAAGTCTTTGTAAACATAAAATGATCAATTAAAGTGTCATTTTGAGCACTCATCATTTCTCGCCCTCCTACTATCAACCATGTCCTCATGGTTGAGGATCTAGTAAATTCCTATTTCTGTTCACCATCCAAGTAATTAAGTCAATGAAATCAACATCCTGCATCATATATTCTAAGTAAGTTCGAGGATGAGCATATCCATTCAATGTTTCAATTTCTTTCATCCATTCTCTCAAACTCTCTCCTATGAACTGTGGTGATGCATCAAATGTAGGTGCGGGCATTATGATCAAGGGTGGTCTGAATCTCATCCCAATCCAATTGGCTAGTTTCTCTTCGATAGCATCTATCAAAGTTCTCTCTAGTGAGACTCCAGGTAATGTTTCTTGGTGAGATGGGTTCTCTTCTCCTTAATGGTGCTGGAATACTATGAAACCTCTCTCTTGCTGCATTTAAAGCTCAGTATGGAATGTGATCCTTAATATTTTTGAAAACTTGAATGCTTTCAAATATATTCCTCCTATAAACTGGTGCTACATTATGTGACATTGCAAAATACCTGAATCTAGCTTTGAAATTCTTTGACTAGATGGTCTCATCTCTCATAGGGATACCCAACTTCATATGTGCATCTTTGTACTGAGATACCCGATTTTCCCATTCAACTTGATTATGCAACAATGATACAAAAGACCTAATTTGCAACTCTCCAATAAAAACATTCAGAAAGGATTGAGGAAAATGACCAAGAAGAAAACCATGCTAAAAATATTCACACATCTAGTTTTGAATAGTGGGATGACTATTGTAAAAATCTTTAAGAAATTCATTGTCATCATCATAATCTGTTTTTCTCTTCAGTATCAACTGATTTATTTTCCATTGGAGAAATATTTCCCTAAAAAATGATGCATATAACCCTGATGGTTTTCTCATACAACAATATTGCAAAGGACAGTTCTACAACTTGCTAAAATCTTTCATTCGGTTTATTTCTTTCTTTTTCTAAATGTTGATTTTGACTTCTCAACTGATTATTTTCTTGTTTCAATTTCATTGCAGCCAGAGAAAGGTATCTCCTTGGAGCAGATGAGGTGGAATCCTCATGAGAATGTAACTTACTCGACTGCTTTCTTAATTGCTCCTCTTTTTGCTCTAATTCTTCCTTCAATCTTCCTATTTCTTCTGCACTTAACCTTGCTGTCTCCTCTGCTTGGGCTAATGCCTGTGCATTAGCGTGTTGTAAGACATTCTCTATTTTTTTTAACTATCCCTATAAAATACTTTCTTTTTCTATCATTTCTTTTTCCATTTTCTTTGCTTTATTTACAGATTGCTGCAATTCCTCTTCTTCCCTTTTTAGTTTCTCTTCAAGAAATTGAATTCTTCTTTTCTCTTTCTCTAATTTTGCTTGTATTGTTGACATTGGCATTGCCTTTTCTATCTCTTCTTCTTCCTCCATCTCCCCTCCTTCCTACATTTGAAGAGATTTCTCTTGTTCGACCACTGGCTCTTTACCCTTCCTTCTTTTAAAAACTAGCGAATGTGGAGAAGAAGATTCAACCTTCTCATCTTTAAATTCCTCAAAAGATCCTTTTTCCTTTGTTTGATGATCAAATTTATCAACAAAGCTATCTTTTATTGAAATATGAGGAGATTTATCGGCATGAGGTGAGCTATGGGATTCTAATACAAAGGTTCTTTTAGGAGTTGGAAGTGGAACTTCATGTGGACTTACGACATGTTCAAGAGACTATACAGGGGTTTGGATTTTTTCATGGCATCCTAAAGTGTCTTGAGGAGATTCAGTAGGTTGCTCAAGTAAACTGTTAGGAGTTGAAACATGGGTGTTAGAAGTACTAGGGTTTTCTTCTCTTGACTCTTGCTTTTTCTTTTTACTATGGGTTTCCCTAATGGATTTCTATAGCTTCCTCTTTTTCTTTTTCTTCCCTTTTTTAGAAGATTCTCCTTTTTTAATTTTTACCCTTTTTGCTATGGGCCCCTTCTTGGGTTTTCTTCCATGCTTAACAGTGGGGGCCAAAAAAAATTCCAACCACCCTTCCCTACTAGACTCTTTTCTCATAAAATGGTGCTTGATTATCAAATTTATTAAACTACGATATCTTATAGATGATACACCCCTAGGTTTTACCCTAGATATCATAGAGGAAATTTGAGAAAATAGAAAGGTAGGCAGGTTGATTTTTGTAGAAGGCTTGGTATTACCATATCTTAAATGTGTTAGCATTCACATGCCTATTCCTACGATTGTACCATATTGGCCTTCGCAAGTGAAGAATTTCATTAGCCACATCACAACTATTTTTCAGGGCTCCTCCAGGCTGTTGCGAGCAATTCCCCTCTGACTTCCTTTATGCCAATGAATCTTAGGTCGCCTTTTAGGTTCTTCATGAAATTCCAAAACCAATTCTTTAAAAATAATATGCCATTTATTGACAGGTTCTCCTTCAGCTGGAATACCAAACAATTCACTTATGATAGCATGAATGACCTCTATTACTTTCTCTCTTACTCTGGTAATATTAACATGAAAATTTCTGAAAAATTCCTCGACCAATTCAAGTTCAAAACCCTCATACATTTGAATAAAATCAAGCCACCCAACTTCTTTGAGTAATCTCTTTGTCTCAGGATCCAAATTGAAATTTTGAGGCTCTAAATTTCTCTTATTCTCCATTTTTTCAGTTCTGCAACTCAACAGGGAAAATGGCGGTCACAATTGTTTAAGAAAAACAAAAATGAGCACTTCTTCACCAAGATGCAACAATTTCAAAAATCACACGTTGCTTCAAATCTTTTGTTATTAATTTCTCTTTATTCCCTCTGGATGATTCACACGCAACAACCCTGTACTTTGCATTATGATTTGCAAAGTTGGCAGCGGTGCTGACATAAGCAAATTCATTGGCACTGATATGAAGATCTCATTATTACTTGAAATTATTGCAGAAGTCATTTAAATGCCACATCCTTATCTCTCCACCAACTTTTACAATAATTAAGACATATTTATTACAACATTAATAACTATTGGGCAGAGATTTCTATACTTAAAACATTTACTTAATTTCACATCATAATAACTAAGTTAGAAAATAATATTTCAAAAATAATACTTACAATAAATACATACCTTTTTATTAATGCAGAAGTCAATCGAAGCCTGCAAATTAACAAAGATTCCAATGATTTAATCAAAGAGAGCTCATGATTAACAAGAAAACTTATTATTGAGAACCTTGGGAACATCAGGAGTCATCTGGAGCAAACTGGAGTTGATCGAGGAAGACCGCCATTTCTAGTTTTTAGCCATTCCTTATATATGTATATATGTATATATTTATATATTTTTCATTTTTTTCTGGGAGATAAATCACCATTTCTGGTTTTCAATCTATCTCCTTTATTCAAAAAGTAAACCACCATTTATGGTTTTCAATCTACCCTCTTTATTCGTGCCTCATTTCAAAAGATTATATAGCACATTCTCCTATGGAAGAAATATCTTCCACCATAAAATGTTTAATTCTATGTTGTAAATTTGATAGAAACTCCTCTCTTGATGTAGGTTTGTGATACATATTTTAACTAGCATAATCCTTCTTTCTCCATCTATTGGTATTAGTTGAACAACTCCATTTTGAAAAACTTGATTAATTTCATAGTGAACAGTAGATTTTTGGACCCAATGGACTCTAACTCTTATAGGGTTTTTCACCTAAAAGGAGAGAGATTAGATCCAAAAATGCTGTGGGTTCACTCAAATAAAGGATGTGTATGATGTTGTATGAGCTAAATGGAATGATCTAAGTGCAACTAAGCTATGAAATTGATCGAATATGAATGCAAAACCTAAGAAGCAAGTAATGTTTGAAAACACATTGTGTATTGCAAAAAGAACTAGAAACAAATACAAAGCTAAACATAAACGAATGAAACTTAAAGTGTGCACCTAAAAATTTGAAGGAGACTAGAAATTGCTTTTGAAATGTTACTAATGCTGATTTTCAGGCCTTGAGGGACTCATTCACCATTCTGGGAGAATCAGTCCCAGTTTTGTAAAACTGAACCAGAGTCCGTTTCAGACAAAGGGGTATCCAGAAATGCAGAAAACTAAAAACTGACCCTGGAGTGGGACTCATTCACCACCCATGGTGAATCAGTCCACTTTTGAATTTATGAATATTCAAAGGTTGATTCTGGAGCTTTTGGTCTGCACTTCGGCTTCCTACAGGTGTCCGCTTCCGAATCTGTCGTATTCGGGCCTGAAAGTGACTTTTTGTTGATATTTTGACTTGAATGATGAAGATATGACTTGAATTAATTTGAAATATAATATTCAATGATTCTTAAGCCTCCAAGAGTCCTAAATACGCATACAAACAAGACAAGAAAGATAAATTGTTGATTGTTAGGGCATGGGGGTTTGCCTTGGTCAAACCTCATTTAGGTAATTAAACCAAAATGATGAAATAATAGAATGAAACATGCACAATAATGGAATATATTACTTTTCCATGATGAATTATCTTGAAAGTGTAGACATCTAAATTTGGACACTTAATTTATCCAAATTCATCCCCTTTCATCTTATTTTTGTTAATTAAGTAATACTGCTATTATTTAATTAATATCTTTAATTCTGCCAAATCCCTAAGGTATTTAATTAATAATTAAATACTTTACTCTTTTAATCCTCCTTTCATCAAATAAATTAAATAAATAATACATTTATTTAATTCCTCACATGTCATTTTCATCTAATCCTAATCCTAATTTCTTCATTAGGGATGTGCACATGTCTAATCCTTGATTAGGATGTGTCACATCCTCCAATTTTTGCGTGTTGGCTTCTAATCCTCATTTATCTTCTAATTACTGATTAATTAATCTTAATCAATACCTTGGCCAACTCTCTCCATCCCCCAAGGAATTTTTAATTCCTTTTTATTCCTCCAAGAATCCCCTTTTCCCATGCATCTTCTAGAGCCTTTGACTTGTCACATCAAGTCACATGTGACAAAATCCCACCTTTTGGGAACCCTGTCTTATCCACCAGATTCTTCCAATCATTGTGAATTTTTAATTCACTTTTATTCACCCAATATTCTTCCCATCTCCCAATGTACTTGCAAGGTACTTGTCCTTCCTCCACCTCATGTACCTTTTGGCCACCTCACTTACACCTCATCTCCTCTTAGCCACTTCACCATCCACATGTCAAGATGTGAGGGCTTGTGAGTTCTCAACTCACCATCCTTCATCTTGACCTTGTTGGATGAATCTCAACCGTTGAATTCTTTAGAGAATTCAAATTCTTCTATAAATACCCCCTCCTTAAGGGCATTTTCAAGACTTTTTGATTTGAGCAACCTTATGCTGCCAATTTGCCTTCTCAATCATTTACTATCATTTAGCCATCCACTTTGATCATTTTTCATATTCAATCTTGCATCTAGCTACACCAAAAAGCCATCCAAGGAGCACACAAATCCATCAAAATCAAGGGCCAACCAAGGAGTCTTCAACAACAAGGAAGGTATAATCGGTTTACGTTTGTATTTCATCTATTTTCTTTGTTTTATCACTCTTTAGGCTAATCATTGAAGTGTTCTTAGCATTTTATCATTTGCATTTTTAGTTATTTTTCACATTAGAGTAGGGTAAAATTCTAAGGTACACATTTCTGGCATGCCTGGTGGGACCCACAAACGAGTTCCTATATTTCACGTTTGCTGTTGTTGAGATTTTTGCAGGAACACGTCGCAGTGGGGTGATTACACCCCTGATTTTTCTGCAGTGGGGCGATTACACCCCTAATTTACCGCAGTGGGGTGATTACGCCCCTGATTTACTACAATGAGGTGATTACACCCCTGATTTACTGCAGTGAGGCGATTACGCCCCCTGGGCTGAAAATTATTTTCTGTGCTAACATTTTCTGCAATGAGGCGATTACGCCCCCTTGGCTGAAAATTATTTTCTGTGCTAACATTTTCTGCAGTGAGGCGATTACGCCTCCTGGGTTGAAAATTATTTTCTGTGCTAACATTTACTGCAGTGAGGTGATTACGCCCCCTTGGCTGAAAATTATTTTCTATGCTAACACTTTTTTGTAGTGAGGTGATTACGCCCCCTGGGCTGAAAACTATTTTTTGTGCTAACACTTTACTGCAGTGAGGCGATTACGCCCCCACCCCCTTGGCTAAAAATTATTTTTTGTGCTAACACTTTTCTGCAGTGAGGCGATTACGCCCCTGATTTGCTGCAGAAGGGTGACTGTGCCCCCTGGAAGGTAAAACTGTTATCTTAGCTTCGGTTTTCTTTGTTATTTTCTCCCTAACATTGTTCTTGCAAGGATAGATGTGTTTTTTGCTAACTTTTTGTAGCATATTCTTGTGAAGTTGATGGAGAAAGCGAGATAAAACATCTAACATTTGCTTGTAGGGCTATCCATTTGCTCCAACTTTTTAAACTATCCTTGCTGTTTGCATTAATCTAAGAACATAGTTTAATTAGAGGGAGTAATATTCATTGCTTGCTGTGCTTGTCTTTTTGTGTTACCCAAAGGGAGCATTAGCTTGTTTTTGCTTTCCCCTTGCACTTCGTGTGAGCCTGGGGAGTAGTTGGAGACAGTTAGTGCTTTCTTTATAGTGGGACCTACTTGGGGATTTCATCACCCCAAGGGATGATTCCAACCACGCGTATCGACGGGGTATATAAAGGGGGGAGAGCAAAAGCTATACCCCAATCCAGTCACATCGTAATTGGCGAAGCGTCGAAGCTAGGGTGATACCTAGATAGACGTGAAGAGTTGGTCCGAGCCCTTCAGTATCTCGCTGGGGTTCCTGACTCACGCTTGTGACGGGTTGGTGTTCATGGTTGTGCCTCACGTACCAAGAGTATATTGAGGACTCCCTAGACACCTTGTGCATCCTAGATTAATACATCTTTGGCCATACCCTTAACACTAATCATAGGGTTGTGTTTGCTTGAGAGTGTTTTCTTGTGAGAAACCAGTGAAATTTTGACAATTTGGCCTTATCATTGTCATTTTAAAGTCCTTGCCATAGTCATTTGCATCAAACCAAGCCCCTAATTTACCGCAGTGAGGTGATTACGCCCCCTGATTTATCGCAGTGAGGCGATTATGCCCCTGATTTACTACAGTGAGGTGATTACGCCCCCTGATTTACTGCAATGAGGCGATTACACCCCTGATTTACCGCAGTGAGGTGATTACGCCCTTGATTTACCACAATGAGGCGATTACGCACCCTAATTTACCACAGTGAGGTGATTACGCCCCCTGATTTACCACAGTGAGGTGATTACGCCCCCTGATTTACCACAGTGAGGCGATTACGCCCCTGATTTACTGCAGTGAGGCGATTACGCCCCTGATTTACTACAGAGGGGCAAATTTTCCCTCCTAAACACCTGAAATCGCCCCATTTGGATCCGTTTAGCCTCTAAACCATCATTTAACCATTCCCAACCATTATCTTATTATCCTAAGCCTTCGTTTTGTCACTCTAAACCTCCAAAAACCACCATTTGACCATTTTAAACCTCCATCTCATCATTCCAAACTTTCGTTTAACCATTCTAAATCCCCGTTCATTCTCCACAATTATCTTCAATCCACCCGTTCATTTTAATTTCCCCATAATCCATTCAAAATTCCATACCCTCACCTAACAAACACCATAATTTTACCATTTACATTGCCAAACACCACCCATAACCAAACCGTCCTAACCTTGTATTACAAAGTGGTTACCCAAATTGACCATAGCACTTGAATTTGATTATTAGTCTTTAACTTCAACCCAAATCAATTTTCTTCCATCTTGAGGTGAATTCCATGTCATAAGTTATCATTATCGTCGGCCCAATCAATCCATTTTCAATCTCAAAATGGATTCGGTGCCGTGATCATCCTCTTAATCAATCAAAGCTCTAGGTCACTAAGGGTAACTTCCTTTGATTAAACTCAAGGTCTCTCTCACATCTTTTATCATCCAATCATACCCATCTAATCATCCAAATCTATCAAATCCAATCATTTTGTCAAAACATCCAATTACCCAATCAATCAAATCACATTCGTTCTATCACCATAATCCTATCCAATCCGATCTATTCAATCAAAATCCAATCAACCTTATCCAATCTAGTCCAATCCAATCACATCACCTTCGACCCAATCAATCTACTTCCATCTTGAAGCAAATTCGGTGTTGATCGTCAGAATCAATCCCATCACATCATGCAATCATCCTAATCTGAGCTTTAGTCCAATCCTGATCTGAGCTTGACCAAAATCTTGATTTGAGCTTTAATCCGTTCCCATCCAAAATCTTTTATCCATCCTCTTTATCCTATCATCATCATGAATCCTCATCCTCCATCGATAGTAGTCAAGGGAAACCCTAATTACGTTGACGACAATAACGAAAGTCTTGTCGATCAAGAGGTATACGACATAGATCCCCTTGACACTATCATATCTAGTAAGCTTTCTCCACCCACTTTCCAAAATCCAATTACTCTTATGAGCTATCCCGTTATGTCTCCATCCATGCCTAATCATGCTCCTTATACCACCTTTGACAATGGATATCCAATATCTTCTTCATCCCCATATTTGTCATGTCCTTCATCTACATCATCCTCTTATACAACATCTACATCCTCTTATCCTAATTTTCCATCCCAATACTCCTATTACAATTCCCCATCCATGTCCCCCTATCATAATCCTCTTTCCCAATCTTCCCATACTAATCCTACATCCACACCCTTTTACCTTAATCCTACATCCACATATCCTCATCCTAATCCACCATCCCAATACCCTTATTATAATCCATCCCCCACATCCTCTTGTCCCACTACACCACCTATATCATCTTGTCCTAATCCACAATCCATGTCCCCCTATCTTAATTCACCACTCCAATATCCTTACCTTAACCCTCCATCCAATCCTAGCCCTCCATCTACTCCTAGTCCTCCATCCAATCCCATTCATCCATCTACTCCTAGTCCTCCATCCAATCCTAATCCCCCATCTACTCATAGTCCTACATTCGATCCCATTCCTCCATCTAACCCTAGTCCACCAATCCATAATCCCTCATCCATTTCTACCACCCCAGCCAAGCCAACCATATGCAACTCTCTCATTTCAAAAGTTCTCCAAGGACTCATGACAAAGAAGCCATCCCCAACTCCACATCTTGAAGTCATGGAACCATGCCATCTAGAGCCATCATCCACGGTCACTAGTGATGAGACCCTTCTCCATCCCGCACCTATTATTGATGTTACCACCCCTAGTACTGCTCAAACCACTAAATCCATTGAACCCTCATCTCCTACTCCAAGAACCACCGAATCCATCGAAGACACCTAATTCCAATCCACTCCCTCTACTCCTAGGTCCACCCAAATCCAATCCACTCCTCCCACTCCTAGTAGCACTAAAATCCATTCCAATGAATGTTTTGAATTTTCCATCCCTCCATCTTCCCCACTTGAAGAGTCCCAACAAGACTCTGTTACCATGCCTCCCACACACGATGAGTCACGCCAAGAGTCTAATCCAAAGCATGCCAACATATCCCCTTCTCCAGATCAAGATCCTACCATCCCATCTAATCCACCTCAAAATCACATTCCCCCATCCATTCCATCCCATGATCCCCTTGTCATTCAAGCTCCCACTGCTCCATCTCCATCTCCATCACATGAGCCTACTACCACAAATCCAGATCCTATCATGGCCCCTACTCCCTCTCCTGATGTTGCTATCCCATCATCTCCTTCTCATGATCCCCCATCATCACCTAAAAATGCTATCCCCACACCACTTGCATATCTCCTTGGTCCTCTCACATTCCTCCATGGTGGTTCTTCGTAGAAGAAAAACAAAGCATATACACCAACCCTCCTCTTCCACCTAATAATGAACTCGCATCATTCTTCCAGAATAACAAAAATCCTGTCCTAGATCGAATGCTCAAGAGAATGAACTATCAAGGAAAAGGTTTGGCCTTCATGAGCAAGGTATTATAGAGCCCATCCAAGCTAAAGAACATTTGTATCCAAGGTCTTGGATGTACTACTCATGACTCGCAATCCAAAATATTGGTACAACCTCTAGATGTCCTCAACGAGCCTTTTTCTAAAAGAAATAGGCTCTTCCCATCGCCCACCAGTCATGTGGCCATCCTCCTCCTCCTATCCATATCACCTCAAAACAACGTCCATCTTCCTCCTTCATCTAATATTCCATCCATTTTGGGTCTTTACATCCCTCCATCTACCATCTCCAATCCTGCATCTACCATGCCCATGTTTCCCCTAGGTCCTACGTCTATTTTGGGCCCCTATATCCCAAAATCACCTCCTCCATCTCGTCCTATCCATCCTTTCATCCATTCATCACCTATCCATCTCATCCATCATAAACATCCTAATCAGGATCAACAAAGGCACATACCTAAACATCCTCCATCTACACATAATCCCCATGCTCCTACCTCCATCACTCCACATCATCCATCTCCTCACACCCATCCCATTGCTACTAAAATCACTTTGGTTGTTAAAGAAAAAATGCATAAATCCAAACATCCACATGAATCTAAGGCTCCTCATGTCCCCTCCAAAAAACATGGTGAAGAGAAGAAAAATCTAAATCTACATCAAATCCGTAGGCCACAAAGACCCACCAAAGCAAAGATCAAAACCATGTGGATCCCAAAGAAAAAAGATGCAATGCCATCACATGAAAAATCTGTTAGAACATCTAAAGTCGCTAATCCAAAAGCTAATCATACACCCCTTTCATCTCCTAAGTCTGTTTTGGGTCCTTATGTCCCAAAATTCACCATTCCATCTCGTCCATTATCCCCACATTCTCCATCCCTTAATCCTATTATCTTTTCACATCCACCACCACATGTGCCAATGTTGGTCCCGAACACATCTCCCCATCACATATCCACCCCATCATTCCATCCATACCATTTTCAATATCCCACCCATTACCCCACATATCTCCCCCATCAAATCCCTCTAATTCATCCTATTGCATAATCCACTTATCCTAATAAGGTTGTATCAACATCCAACAGTCGGTTCGAACAATGGCTCTTAGTGCCTCATATAGAACTTGATGCTCGAGTCCTTCATCCATATCCTTATCACATATCTTCTAAATTCCCTTATCCACTTCCCTATTCTTATCCATTTTCATCCCCCTACTATCCAAAAATCCAAAAAGTCAAAGAAAATCCAAAAAAAAAAAAGAAAAAAAAGAAAAAAAAATAGTAAAGAGAAATAATCCATCCAATGGTGAAAACTTGGCAAACAAGCGCCTTGGATAAATACCATGATGAAAACCTGGCAAACAGGAATCATGTGTAAATCCCCATCTACACTCGGGGGCAACTTCCTGATATGCATTCCCTCCATCCACTATGCTTCTAGCTATGCACCCATCTTCCTGTTATCCGTCCTCTTCATAAATCCCCCCCATCCCACCTATCTTCCGCATCCTACTATCATATCCCATTTATCTCCCATCCCTCCATCCTTCTTGTGATCTTGATCAAAATAGGGGCACCTATCTATGCATGCTTTGGACACCTATTGGTACACATTCCCTTCATCCATGCTCTATCATATTCCTTAGTCACCCATCCTATCCTCATCTAGTTATCTCCTTTATCTTCCCATCCACTTGTCTTCTATCCCTCATGCATCCTCATATATGACATATCTAGAGTGGGGGCATCTGCTTCCTTTGTGACATAGTCCTTGGAGACATCATCTATCATAACATCCCTTCATCTCCCTATCCATCTATCAT
>VDFB02270651.1:533397669-533428408 GCA_007258455.2 Sequoia sempervirens
ATTTGGTGAAATTGGTAACCTAACTTGGCCTATTTGAAAAATGGGTTCAAGAAATGGGGTCTCCTAGTGATTGTTTGAAATAGGCCAAGTTAGGTTGCCAATTTTACCGAATTGGCAAGCTAGTGTCCCCACTAGCTTGTCAATTCAATGAAATTAGCAACATAGTGGCCTGTTTGAAAAAATGTGTCCAAGAAATGGGGTCTCCCGGTGATGACCCATTTTTTCACATAGGCCAAGTTAGGTTGCCAATTTGGTGAAATTGGAAATGTTAGGTTACAGGGCAACGTCCAGTCCCATTGATGTACCCCATTTCTTGGACCCATATTTTTTCAGCCAGTTTCACTGTGCTAGCCAATCTCGATAAAAATTACAATGTAGTGGCTTTTTGTTTGAGGGCCAAGGAAATGGGGTCTCCCCTTACATTCACCAAGAGACCCCATTTCTGACCCATTTTTAAAAACATACCAAGCTAGGGGTTGCCATTTCACCCACTAGCAAGTTAGTGTGCTTCACTCATCTACAATTCAAGGAAACTAGAACGAGACCCTGGTGGTCCAAGAAATGTCATTCTAAGTGATGTACATCACCCGCAGACCCCATTTCTTGCTCCTCGTTATGTACATCACCGAGACCCCATTTCTTGGAATCATTTTTTCAAACAGGCCAAGTTAGGTTGTCAATTTCATCGAATTAGCAAGTTAGTGGATTTTGTAAAGGTAATATATGTCTCACCACCTCAAATTTTCAAAAAAATTACAAGAGGCATTGTTTACTTTGAAGACTAGGAAAGCTTCCAAAGGGTGTTTGCATGTTTTGTAGAATGAAAATATTATAATTACATCTTCAAAGGGAAGGTAACAGCATGTACTCCATTTATTTCCCAATTATTGAATATGAAATGGTATTTGATTGCATGTCATTATTTTTTTAACAACCTTATATCTCTCATGCCTCTCTAGTTATTTCCCTTCCTCTGTACCTCTCCCATCTCTATGTCTCATAATCACCCCTTGTCTAGCTCTCCACCCCCCCTTAGCCATCTAGGTCTCTCTCTCAAGTCTCTCTCTCTCACTCCCTCTCTCTCTCGCTTTCCATCTTCCTCTCAGGCCTTTCCCTCAAGTTGTGAACTTATCTCTCTCATTTCATTCTATCTCTCCCCCCATCTCTCCATCTCTTGATGAGTTCTCAAAATGACACTTTAATTGATCATTTTATGTTTACAAAGACTTTATTATGTTGTTAATTAACTATGTTGGCGGTAGATTATATACTTATATGTTTCCTTGTTTTATCTTATATTTAACTAATTTGAGGATATATTAGAAATGATATGTTGCATTGAATGTGTTGCTTTTTAATGATGTTAATGATGGAATCACTATGCAATTTGAAATCTCTGCTATCATAGTAGCATCCCATCTTTGAGGATTCCATTCAAGTGATTAAATGCTTCATGAGGTGAATTTGTTAAAAAAATTGTTTAACAACGTGGAATCAATTGCACTCCTAAACACTCCAGCTGGATATTGATTCATCATGATTTCAAATTGACTTCCTTAGTTGGTTTGGAAAATCCTTTTTCCAGCTATTATGAGGCAGAATTCTCTATGATACTTTCAGTTATGTTTTAGTTTTAGTTTTTTGCTTTGTATCTTCGTAGGTAGCACCATGATTTTGAATTTAAATAATGAATATTCATATAAATATCCATCATTAGATTTAGTCTAAAGTTAGATAATTCTTCGTTGAATATTGTAATGTTTGTAATACGCACTTTTGTTCTACTCGCCTATTTGGCCCAATTTGAATGCAAATAAGGAGTTAATTCAAATCTTGGTGTTAAAGGTCCCACCAGAGGAAGATCAGGGCCCGTTCAACCGAAGGAGGTGACCTTGTGTTATGTTCTTTCGATTTAGTTAATTTATGTTCAATTTGTATCAATTGGAAAGTTAAGAATGTTGATCTTTGTTTAATCATTTTTAGTGACTGCCATTACTTATACTCTTATATTAAGTTCATTGTGTTCTCAAGGTAGTTCATTACACTTTACTGAAGATTAATATTCATTTGTTTACTATAGATTTAATTGTTGTTCATAGGAAGTAGACTTAATAACTATTTTCAAATGCATGTGGTTTTAATGGGAGAAATAATGATGACTAATGGGAAGATAAAACTAAAGCTTGTTTGGAATTCATTCATGGAATTTAGTGTCACTGGTTTCTAGATTAATATTTATTTTCTTGCAAACATAAATAGATTCTCTTTTCAAGTAAATTTCAATTCTGAATTTTAGATTAAGATTGAATTTGGTTATAGCTTAATTTTTCCATGAATCAATTACAATTAAGTCAGTGGAGTATGAACTAAGTTATTAGGTTATGAATAAGCATTAGTTAAGAAATAAGTTAGGATTAAGTCCTTAAAATTATTTAGAAATTAGTTGTTAAGTTCCACTCCTGAAATCTCCTAAAGAAATCAAACCAAAACCAAAAGTTACTATTTACAGTGCAAAACCCCCCAATTTGTGGAGACATCTTTTTCGCATGTAGCTCTAAGACACACCCGGTCTGATAATTGAAAGATTAAATGATACAAGAAGTGACATCAATGACCTTGCCCATCATTTTTGGCGTCGTTGTTAGGGAATAAAAGATCTGGCTATTTAAGTTTTCCTTAGTATTGAAAAGGAAGATAGTTTAGACTGTGGATGAGATGAGCTAGAGACCCTCTAGGAAGGTTTCTTCCACGAAATATTGATTTTGTTCAAGAACAAAAAGTTCAGAAACATCAAATTGAAAATCAACAAGTGAATCATGAACATTATCAAGAAGAAATGGGTGACCAACCAGGAAATGATCCCCCACCAAATAATAGGACCTTTTCCTATCCTATTAATCTGAATAGACAGGAGGATGAGCCTCCTATGAAAATCATTTCACCTTCTATTTCACCTACCTTTAGGGGAAAAAATTCTGAGGATCCTAACCAATTTCTCTTTGAGTTTAAGGTTTTATGTCAACCCTATGACTATACAGTTGATAATCAAAAGTTAAAATTATTTCCTTCTACCTTGAAAGAGTCAACTTTGCACTAGTTCATGGGTTTAGGTGTAGGAACAATCTCAACTTGGCAGGAAATGGAAACTGAGTTTTTGGATAAATATCAAGATTACTGTCGAGTGAAGAGATAGGAAAGAAGAGTTGTTTCGAATGAGACAATTGGAAGATGAAATTCTAGGAGATTATGTTGATAAATTTTAGTTTGTGCATAAAATGTGTGGTAATGGGTTGGATAATCAGATTAGTAAGACAATTTTTCTAAAAGGAATTGATGATGAGTCTAGAGAGTCTTTGAATCTTATGGGGAAAGGAGACATTAATAAGATTTCTTTAGAAGAAATTATTGAGATATGTAGAAACTAATCTAGGACTAGAGTAGGGACTAAAAACTCCCGAAGAAACAAAGTTCTCACTCCCAATGTATCTCAAGTAATGGAGGAAATTGAAAATTTGAAAATTGATCTACTCCTTCATCTTAACATGTGTAAGAGAGGGGAACCAACCATGTTCAAGGCCCTAGGTCACAGAGATCCAAGAGCGGAAGGCTGCCCTAACTTACCTCACTCTAAAGGGTTGTCTCAAAATGAGGGATAAGAATGATGAGGACTATAAGGTCCTCCAATCACTTTGCAGACCCGAAACTCAGAATGGAGCTATACAAGTTGATTTCTAGGTTCAAAATTGTGCCTTGAGTAGCTCTCTTCCCAGGGATGAAAGTGTGATTCTAGGATGATAGTGCGACACGCTGGTGTCTATATGACCAGAGGACTAAAAATATAGTGAGAATTTCCATAAAACGAGCTGACAGCCAAGCTAGAAATTTTTAAGGGAACAAAACAAAACTATAAAGTAGGAGATACACAAATGAATATGATAAAACAAGTATATTAAAGCTAGGGTGACAAAGATGATCTCACAAAAGAGCCTATTTTCCAGCTAGTTCAAAATGTGTGTCCACCTACTCACAAGAAAGAGGAAAATTATTGGGGGGTTGTATAGGGGTCTGCCTCAACTAGACCCATGTTTTGGTGTTTCCACCTCCACGAACAACCAAGATAGCAATGATAGAGAAAATTATGATAAAGGAGAAAGAAAGTAAAGAACACAATAAACACTACAAAACTGTAATGTGCTACTCAACCAAATCGTAGAGGAGAGGAGTGAAAATGCTTACCACCTCCACCAAGAGCTCACTAGCTAATGGAGAAAAAGAGAGGACTCAATCCCCTACTACAATGGGGTTGTTCCACACTTGTTCTACAGATTTGATGGAGTGTTTTTTGCTACTACTATGGAGTGCCAAAGTGTTGCTTAGGACTAATGGATGTTAAGAGAATGCTTGAGAATGCTAAGAGAGATTGCTAGAACTTGTGAAGAATATTGCTAAAGCTTGTGAAGAAGATGAAATGCATGAAGGAAGAGTGTTTTTGAAGGTGGGATGAGAAAAATGGCTATATTCAAGTCAGTTGGCCAAAGAGGGGTGTTACAAACTGACCCCAATGGGAAGTGTAACGCCTCTACCAGCTTCAAATGTAGGAATAAGTCAGGGATGTAAGCACGCCATGTGGATGTCTGCGCATTGCGCGAGCATCCCCGATAGTTATTCTTCTACCGACACGAAAGACAGATGCCAAGTGGAACTAAGGAAACAGGTTGATGTGGATTTTTGCCTTAAGATTTGGTTTTCTAAGGTGAGGAAGTGTAAAAGGGGAATTTGTGTAAGGGGTAAAAATTTATGCCTATACATTTTTCCCACACTTTAGTGAGCACGAATATTGATGAGTGCTTCAGTAAAGTAGATTGGAAAGGTAGTAGGGTTATAAATGTATACCTGAACCAACGAGGAAGTAGATTGCAATCTAGCAAACTTGAGAGCATAGGACAAGTAAAGGACTTCATAGCCTCGCAGAACTATGAAGTTGAAGAATGAAAGCATCTTACGGGCCCACAGACCTGCAAGGAGATGACCCCCAAGATCTCTCACATGAAGGAAGCCCCGAGAAGAAAGTGCCTCATAGATACATAGACCTATAAGGAAGGTGTCCTCCAAGATCTCCCACATGAAGGCAACCCAAGAAAGTGCTCTATAGACCCGCAAACCTGCAAGGAGGTATCCCCCAAGATCTCTCACATGGAGGAAACCTAGAAAAGTGCCTTACAGACCCACATACCTACAAGGAAGCATCCCCCAAGATCTCTCACATGGAGGAAGCTTAGAAGAAGCACACTACAAACTGGCAGACCTATAGGGAGGCATCCCCCAAGGTCTCTCACATGGAGGAAACCTAAAGAAAAGGGGACTCTACAGAGTCGGGAAATGGCTTTACATGCACACCTACAAAGTGACATGTTTACCCACAAATAGAACATGTCAGAAAGCGGCCACACAAGCAAGTGAGCAGTCATGTAGACTGCCAACAAGTTGGAAAACTTTCAAAAGTGTCCCTTGGGAACCCAACGTAAAGAAGGGGTCCATTCAAGGGACATGATGTTCAAACATGGGAAAGAGATGTTTTTTCTTGAATCAATTCTTCATCAAGAAATCCTTTTGAAATATGTTCACTTCATCAAGGAATTCGAAAGGAAGAAGATTCCCCCACATGAGGGAAAGGTCGAATTTTTTCCCACCTTGGAGGAAGGTTCGCAAGCTCTTTCTTTGTGAACCCATGATGAAGGAAACACGTTCCATTAGGGTTTCAAGTCGAGAATGCAATTCTTGAAAAGAAGTTTGTGAATATTCTCTAGTGACGAATGTGTTTTCTTAAAATTGAAGTGTTATAGAAATGGTGTTGTCACACATGAAAGGGACAACTCAAGCAAAGAAGAGAGAAAGATAAAGGAAAATCCAAAAGAGAAATGAACACAAACACAGGGCACAGGGGTAGTTTGATATTTAAGGGTCAAAACTGCTAATAAATATATATATAAGTATAATAATAGTATATAAAATGAACTATCATCAACCCCCTACTATATCAGACCATGTAAAGAATGCATGAGAAGACAAAAGTGAAAATAAAAAATTGGGTCAACAAGCAAGGGAAGCCTAAATGCCCCCAATGATTTGCATCATCCCCAATTTATCAAAAATCAAGTCACAAACATGGAAGAATGATGATACACATGGAAGAAGGTTCACGACACAAAAATAATGTTTGTATCCAAGCACCAACAAGGGTGACAAGGGTCATCTAGGCACACATAGCATGATCATAAGGGAACACATCACAACACACACACACACACACATCTAATCTAAAGATAAAGAAGGGGCCTCCCCCTAACACTGATCGACCAAGAGGTCATCCACTTCCCACTCTAGATCATCGTAGGGGGAAGGAGGATGAGCCTACAATGGTGGAATGTTAAGAGGAGGAGCATTTGACCCTCCCACAACAAGGACTAGGGAAGAAGGCCCCGCAAGGTCTCCTTCACTCAGCTCTTATGAAGCTAAGTTCAACGACTTTACAAAGATCACTAACAAGGTCAAAACTTCATCCAAAGAGTTAAACATGCACTTTACAAGAGTGCCATGTTTCACCTCAACGGACAGAGAAGGTTGTGCCCGGATTCACTGCTAGGCTCATCGAGTGATTTGGGTGTGGTGACGAACTCAAGGGAAGTCAGGACTGGTTCCATCAATAGGACAAAACAAGTCAGAGCAGGACCACCTTTTAGAGAAGGTGGGATCCTCTTACATCCTCCATTGTTGGAAGGACCACTCCCCACCTTCTTCTTTGTTGGGGGATGTGAATTCCACATAGATAGGGCAAGAGGTGAAAAGGAAGGGGAGGAAGAGAAAATCACAGTAGATACCACCGAAGTGTTTGTCATATCTATGGGTTTTGGGAAAGGTGGGACATCTTCAAGGTATATCAACAAAGGTAGCCCCACTAAAGGAGTGATGAACACCTACACCTTTTTAGGGGCAGATGCATTCATCCTCACAGCGGGAGCTGGAAGCAATACAGAACTAGATTGAATAGAAGTAGAGGGGGGAGAGAGGAGGACACGACAAGAGGCCCTGATATAGGGGAGTTCATCTCTGGAGGTTGGAGGCTATGAAGGAACAAAAGGCTCCTACTCATCCATGGGAGTGTCCACTACAGTTGTCTCTAGGGGAGGAGGAGGAACAAACTCATAAATGGGAGTAGGAGGAGCAAGTTGAGAAGCAGCGGGGGGAGTCAGCTCAAGTGCCTCGGTAGTGGGCCTCTTCCCGTTTACCACTTTTGGAGCAAAAATGGTAGGAGGCCGCAGAGGCCAAGACATAGAGGATTCCCCATGGGGACCTTTTCCTCTACCATACAAATAGTACCAAGGTCCAGGCAGTTTAGTAGGGAGGTCAGATATCCTAATATTAGGTCTACACCAAGGAGGGATCATCGGACTTAACGAGTAAAAGCCAGGCTTGCTCATCCAATACTCCTCCCAAGAAAGGGGAGCAGATGAGTCAGCCTAAGAGGAGGCAAGCTTCTCCTTCCCTTTTCGAGAAGAGGAGGCAGTTGGCTATTGTCCTACAGGAAGAGCCAATTTTGGTTGTCCCTTTGTCCTCGGTCTTAGACTCTGAAATGACATCAAAAATAGTGTCAACATCCCTAGGTCCAACTAGGATGGACAAAGTTATCAAGCCATATGGCTTCGGACAAAGACCATCATGAGTATGGATGGTGGATTTTGTTTCTTCATACTCTTTTCTATGTAGTGAGTTAAGCCACAAAGTCTCTTCTATAATAACATTCACTCGACTCTTGAGGTCTACTAAGACTCATGTCATAATGTTACCATTGAGGCAAGTAGGAATATAGAGGGGAGAAGCCTTGTTATTTAAGGGCAAGTCCTGCAAAGTGAATGTCACATCCAGCAAACCGGTCGCAAGTTGTGCGGTAGGGGTAACCATGACCATGTTAACATAGGCCTCGAGCTAAGTGATAGAATCGGTGGGGTCAACAATCATGTTAGCAGAATGTGATGGAAACAGGTCTGTGTATCTCTACAATTCACTATTCGCTTTTTCCATCAATTTATTCATATTTTGCTTGCTTCCATTAAGATGAATAGTACCGTCCTCGATGCAATCTTGTATCTCATGGCATAGGTGCATATAGTGTTAAGTATCATGTTTGTTATCTCAATGGTATTCACAATAGGTATTCACATCATACCAACTAGGGTAAGGTTCCTTAAGGGGATTAGGGTTCAACAAGGTCACGATCTTATCCTTCACTAACTTTTGCAAGATGGAAGAATAAGATTTTGCTAAATTTTTGAACTTTTGCTTGCATTTGAGTTTGTTGTCATTCCTAGGGGCTACCACATTTGCAATAACTTTACCTTTCCCAAAGATCGATACAATAGACTTTCCTTTAGAATGGGAGTGCGATGAGGATCCCCCAAACTAAACTACCGTCTGTTGGTGCTCTTGTAGGGCTTCACACAAATGTGTGAAAGAAGGGTATTTCATAAGGGAAAAGTTTTCCTGCCAAGGCCTTTGCAAGTTCCCTATGAATACCTTCTACACATTAGAATCAGGTAGCGGATACGAGATTTGTGAGAAAAGCACTTGATACCGCACGATGAAGTCGGTAATATTTTCATTATCACCTTGTTTACATTGGACAAGATCCAAAAAGGTCATCTTCAGCCCGATGTTAGCTTGGAATTGCTGAAGAAACTGGTTCACCAGTTGATCGAACGAGAAAATGGAATTATTGAGAAAGGAACAGTACCACTCGAGTGTTGTATCCTTGAGATATTGAGGGAATATTTTTTCCATTAATGCGTCATGATGGAAGAAATCTATGAATAGGGAATTAAAGGCAAGCACATGTGTTTGTGGATCCCCTTTGTCACCATATTTTTCAAATTTAGGAATCTCCATTCCTTAAGGGAAGGGAGTGTTCAAAATTGTGACCGACAATAGGCTATGTCGAAAGAATGGTTGGAAGATAGGTTAGGAAAAGGCTTAGGAGAGACTCACCAACTGGATCTGCTTCTTACCCATATTCTAAAGAAGAGTGTGTAGAATAGGGTCATTAGAAGATATAGGGCCAGAGGAACCTCCTCCAAAACCACCATTGGAGCCACCACAAAACCCACTGGTGTGACCACCATTGAAACCACCACTAGAGCCACCGTCGGGCCTCCACCGAAGCCACATCTACTTCCAAAGCCACCACCATGACCTCCACCGAAACCACTTCCACTAGCACCACCCCTGTTGTCGAAGCCACTGCCACTACCAAAGCCCCCATCGCTCATCCTGCCAAAACCTTCACCACTAGAGGTGACAGGAGGGGTAAAGCTAAAACCCAAGGGGATCTTGTTCACTTTGATATTTTTGAATCCCTCAAAGGTAGAGGGAATGCTAATCAAAGGTACGACATCGGCCATGTACACAGATGTAGGAGGTATTGACATTCCTAGCTATCTCTCATGGTCTTCAAAAGTGACTTCTCGTACAATGTTAGGATTGTTTGGAGGAGCACATGCATCAATCAAACTAGAGAGACTAGCCAAGAGTTCTATGCATGTTCGGTCTTTTCCCATCATATAGTTTAGTTCACTGATAACCCGGGTGGCCCTAACCAACTTCGGGTCTCTTTCCAAGTGATGTTCCAATTCACCCAACCCTTTGTTGAGGGCAGAGACATACTCTGAAGGAATGTGAATAACCTCATGCTCATCGACCGACGATGGTGTGGGAGATGCAGGAGGAGTGGGGATGTGGTCGGTCTTGTCAGAGAATACTACCTCACCCCTTGGCAACTGCTCTTGTGCGGAGAGACCAATGGCGGATCCAGCAAAAAGGCCTATAGAGAAACTAGTAGTGACCTTCGTCCTCTCCATCAAAAGGTTTCGTACACTTCTCCTAAAAATATACCTGGAGATTGTGGATTGGGTTGTGATTCTCATAAACCTTCACAACACTTAGGGGCACAACGATCACAAGATATAAGGGAAAAGTCTCAACACCAATGGATGAGCAGACGTTGGTTCACATCGGGTTCACCAAAAATGTAAGAGAGGGAGACCAACCACGTTCAAGGCCCTAGGTCACGAAGAGCCAAGTGCGAAAGGCTGCCCTAACTTACCTCACTCTAAAGGGTTGTCTCGAAATGAGGGATGAGAATGATGAGGACTATAAGGTCCTTCAATCACTCTACAGACCCAAAACTCAGATTGGGGCTAGGTGAGCCAGTTTTTGGGTTCAACACTGTGCCTCAGGTAGCTCTCTACCCAAGGATGAAAGTGTGGTTCTGAGATGACAATGTGGCGTTCTAGTGTCTCTAAGGTGCATTGGCGTTCTTACAAACAAAGGACCGAAAATACAATGGGAAAATCTAGAAAATGAGCTAACAGCCTAGCTAGAGATTTCTAAGGGAACAAAACAAAAATATAAAGTAGGAGATACACAAACGAATATGATAAAGCAAGTATATTAAAGCTAGGGTGACAAATATGATCTCACAAAAGATCTTGTTTTCCAAATAGCTCCAAATGCACGTCCACCTACACACAAGAAAGAGGAAAATTGTTGGGGGATTGTATAGGGGTCTTCCTCAGTCAGACCCTCGTTTTGGTGTTTCCACCTCCACAGATAGACAAGATAGAAATGATAGAGAAAAGTATGATAAAGGAGAAAGAAAGTAAAGAACACAATAAACACTACAAAATAGTAAAGTGCTACTCAGCCAAATCGTAGAGGAGAGAAGTGAAAATTCTTACCAACTCCACCAAGAGCTCACTAGCTAATGGAGGAGAAAAAGACAAGACTCAAGCCCCTACTACAATGGAATTGTTCCACACTTGCTCTACGAAGTTGATGGAGTGTTGTTGTTGCTATGGAGTGCCAAAGTGTTGCTTGGGAGTGATGGATGCTAAGAGAATGCTTGAGAATGCTAAGAGAGATTTATAGAACTTGTGAAGAAGATTGCTAAAGCTTGTGAAGAAGATGAAATGCATGAAGGAAGAGTGTTTTTGAAGGTGGGATGAGAAAAATAGCCATAATCAGGGCAATTGGTCAAAGAGGGGTGTTACAAACTAACCCTAATGGGAAGTATAACACCTCTGCCAGCTTCAAACACGGGAATCCATTAGGGACATAAGTGTGCCATGTGGAAGTTTGTGTAATGCACGGGCATCCTCAATAGTTATTCTTCTATGACATGAAAGATAGATGCCAAGTGGAATGAAGGAAATGGGTTGATGTGGATTTTTTCCTTCAAATTTGGTTTTTTAAGGTGAGAAATTTTAAAAGGGGAATTTGCATAAGGGGTGCAAATCCATGCCTATACAACATGCAAGAAGATAAGTAGACTACTAAGCCTTTATCCATATATTGTTCCAAATGTAGAGGTAAACATCTTTTGAGAGAGTGTCCATTAAATCAAATTGATCTCTATGAAATCTTTGAGAAACATCATCCAACAAGTTCTTGTAGCCTCCTACCTGGAATTAAGAATCATTTGAAGAAACAACTTGAATTAGAGGAAGAACTTAATTATGTTGGGCAGAGATCCCATAATACAGGATATAATGCTAATCAATGGCAATATGTTCCTAGAGCTAATTGGAACCAAAATCCTTGGCCAAATGCAAACCAATGGACTCCTCCTTACCAAGCACAACCACCACCTACATTATGGGGTCAACCAAAATGGATGAATCCTTAGTGGAATCAACCACAATGGCAGTCAAACCAACCACAATGGTAGAATAATCAAACACAAATTCAACCATGGAAAAATTAGGGGTCAAGGTGTTTGTGGGCATAGTCACCTCCATTAGTCACTAGTCCTAATCCTGCTAATGAACAAGTAAACTGACCTCAGTTGCCAGCGCAACTTGTTGCAAATCCAAAAAATAATGTACTAATTCAAATCCTCCTACCTTGAATGTGATATATGCCAACAATATTCAATTAAGGAATCGTAATATCCCATCCATGCCAAATGCTAAAGACTAGGAGGGTGAGAAAGAGGAAAAAGCGTATTTGAAGGAAAACCATAACTCTGATGGTGTACAAAAGGTTAAGCAAGCACCTTATCCTAAGCATTTGAAAACTGAATAGGTGGCTCCTGACAACTCCCAACCAAATTATATGAATGTGGTAGATTCTCAACTTCTCCGTGAATTGAAAAAAATCAATATTGAGATGCCATTATTACAAGCCATTAAAGACATACCAGAAATAAATCAGTTGGTTAAGTCTCTTTGTATGAAAACGCCAGGTGGGAAGAAGAAATTACCTCCTACAATACAGATAGGGACTAAACTCACTAATTTTTTTCAGGAAGATCACTACCTCAAAAATATAATAATCCTGGTAGTCATGTGATAACTTTGACTATTAGAGGAATTGAGATAACCAATGTACTAATTGATTTAGGAGCAGTTATCAATGTCATCACATCAAACACTATTGAAATGCTGGGTATGACAAGTGTTCAACCGACAACAATTGTTTTACAGTAGGCATATCAATCTACTACTAAACCTAAAGGTGTTATTGAAGACATCATGGTTACTATTCATACATGGGATTATCCAGTAGAATTTTTAGTTCTTAAAGCTAGAAAGAAGAATTTTGATTATCCAATTATCTTAGGCAGACCATGGTTGGATACTACAGCAACATTGATAGATTGTAGATTAGGAAGTATGATCATTTCTAAAGGTTAGAAGCAAAAGGAATTGTCACTTTTTCCTCTAGCCCAACCATCATTTCAGCCTAATACTCAACTTTGGGTTGATGAGGATATGGATTTAGAAGGAGATGGTGCTGTAGACTTGGCTATGGTTACTTTGGTAGAACATGTCGAGGAATATGCAGAACAAGATCTTAATTCTGAAAAGATCGATCAAGAAAAAATGTCAAGGAATGTTACATCAGAAAAATTCACACACATTTCCCTTAAACACACTTGTTGAAGATCCACTTGATTCTAAGAATAAGACCAAAGAAATAATAGTAGCAAGGGATAAGCCTCTTTTCATTAATTCATCCTTATCTTCTTCACAAGAAAAGGAATTGAAGCAAATCTTGGAAAGTCATACCGAAGCATTTTCTTGGGAATATAAAGACATGAGAGGAATTCACCCTTCTATTTGTACTCATTGTATTTATACTAAAGATGTTAAACCAATAAGGCAAGGTCAAAGAAGGATCAATCCTACTCTTTGAGATATTGTAAAACAAGAGACAGAAAAAATGTTGAAAGTAGGGTTTATTTATCCAATATCTGAAATTCATTGGGTTTCCCCATTGGTTATTGTTCCCAAGAAAAATGGAAAACGGCATGTATGTGTGGACTATAGAGAATTAAACAAAGGGCTCCACTAAAAAAGATCATTTTCCTTTTCCATTTATTGATCAAGTACTTGATAACCTAGCTGGCAATAGTTATCTCTCTTTCCTAGATGACTTTAGTGGTTATAATCAAATCCAAGTGGCTCCTGAAGACCAGGATAAAACTACCTTTACATTTCCTTGGGGAATGTATGCTTATATTTTTCTACCATTTGGAATGTGTAATGCACCAACCACTTTTTAGAGAGTTGTTCTGGTAATTTTTGCAGATTTGAGTACCTCATGTGTAGAAGTGTATATGGATGATTTTACAATACATACACAAACATTTGAAGAAGCACTTGAAAGTTTGAATAAATTTTTGCAAAGATGTAAGGATCTTACGTTTTCTTTGAATCATGAAAAGAGTTCCCTCATGATGACAGAAGGGATTGTTTTGGGACATCACATTTCAAAAGAGGGGATAAAAGTTGACCCCAAGAAAGTAGAAATCATTCAAAAGATTGAGATCCCTAAAATTCAAACTGAAGTTTGCAATTTTCTTGGGCATGCTAGTTATTATAGAAGATTCATTAAAGGGTTTAATAAAAAAATTGAACCTTTGTTTACATTGCTCAAGAAGGATGTGGAGTTCTTATGGACAAGTGATTCTCAAAAATCATTTGAAACAATTAAACATGCTTTAACTACTTCTCCAATTATAAAAAGGACCTATTTGGGGAGTTCCATTTCATATACATGTCAATGCGTCCAATTTTGCTATTGGTGCAGTCTTGGGACAGAAAGATGAGAATGAAGCAATGCATGCTATCTACTATATTAGTAAAAATTTGAATCCTACTGAAAGGAATTACACAACAATTGAAAAAAAATTCTAGCAGTAATATATGTAATTAATAAATTTAGGCACTATATTACTGGTTACAAGATATTCATTCACAAAGACCATGTTGCTATTAGATATCTGACGAATAAAGTTGTAGTGGGTGGAAAAATTATAAGATGGCTATTATTATTGCAATAATTTGATGTGACAATTGTAGATAAACCTGGTAAGGATAATGTTGTTGATTTCCTTTCAAGAATTGTTTTGCAGGGTGATCAAGAGCTAGTAGATGACACATTTCCAAATGAGCACTTGTTTGCAATATCAATTCATCCTTCGTGGTTTGTTGATCTTGCAAATTATCTTGTAATGGGGAAGTGTCCAAATCATTTTAATCCTGAGCAGAAAAGGAGATTAATTCGTGAAAGTTCTAGATTCCAATGGATAAATGGACTTTTATTTAAGATTTGTCATGATCATGTTCTTCATAGGTGTATTGTAGAAATAGATGTTTATGATGTCATACATGCTTTCCATCATGAGCCAGAATGAGGACATTATTCAATGATCAAAACGGTTCATAAGATCTTAGGAACTGGTTATTTTTTGCCATCTATGACAAAGGATGTTTCATTCTTTGTTAAGCATTGTGATGAATGTCAGCACATGGGAAGACCTACATCAACAATGGAGATGTCATTACAACCTCAGATAGCTCTGGAACCATTCGAAAAATGGGCAATTGATTTCATGGGACCTGTTGATCCACCTTCAAGGGGACAACACTATATTCTAGTTTGCACAGACTATGTCACAAAGTGGGCCGAAGTGAAAGCTTTGACAATAGCAAAGGAAGATAAAGTAGTTGATTTTTTGTAAAAACATAATCTTCAAAGATTCGGTGCACCAAGGGAGATAGTATCAGACCAAGGACCTCAATTTGTGTCTATTATGATGGAAGCTTTTAGGTGAAGATATCATATGACAAATAGAAAATCTACACCATATCATCCTCAAGCAAATGGGAAAGTATAAGTTACTAACTGGGAATTAGAAAATATTTTGACAAAGATTGTTTCATTAAGGAAAATAGATTGGGTAGAAAGGTTAGATGAAGTAGTTTACACTTACAATACAACCTAAAAGACAACCACTAGATTCTCTCCATATGAGTTAGTGTATGGGAAAAAATCCAATCATGCCTATTGAATTTGAGTTGCGGACATTAAAAACAACATTGGAAGTTGGTATTGATTTGCCTGAGGCAGAAAAGAATAGGATTCTACAGCTAAACCGATTGGATGAAATGAGAATGGAAGCTCTTCATCGCATAGAAATAATCCAGAAGTAGAGAAAAGAATGGCATGATAAGCACATTGTGACCAAACAATTCAAGAAAGGAGATTGGGCACTATTATTTGACTCTAGATTCCAAGAGTTCAGAGGGAAATTTCATACAAGATGGTTGGGACCCTATGTGTGTCGTAGAAAAAAATACCCTTTGCTTGACATGAGATTAATTGGACTTAATGAGGCCTTGATTTAGGTGTTGTGAGGCATATTATGTGTCCACACTAGGTCTTTGACCTTTGCAAATTGAATAAAATGTGTTTATTGACGTCTTGTAAAGGTATTGTAGAGTCTTGTAAAGGTGTTGTAGAGTCTTGTAAAGGACTTTCACACTTTTCTAGACCTAATGAACCTATTTCTCCTTAATTAAACATTATAAAACATGTTTAATTACATCATCATATCAATATAGAAGGCTTTTAAAGTGAATTTAATGTTAAACTAGTGTTGTAGTGTATTTTACACATTCACATTGGTTTTTGTGCCTTTCTAGGCTATGTGGACCTAATTTTAGTGTTGTAAAGTGTATTTAATCACACTTTCACATTGAATTCTATGTCTAAATCCCTATTTTACATTCACATCATCAATAATAGACCTCTATTAACCCATATTGTGCATCCTGAGGCTTAAATTGATCAAACACCCGACAAAGATGTAATTTAAACCTTATTTCCTTATTCCTTGGCCTCTTAGTTGTTGGAATGGCTCCTATGGGACCCATTCACCATGCATGGAGAATTAGTCCCATCCAGGTGGGACCCATTCACCATGTGTGGAGAATGAGTCCTATATGGCCCCCATTTTGACCTTTGAGCGGGAAAAAGTGAAATTTAAAGTTTATTTTCACTCCATGTCGACCTGTGATGAGGTATTATCAATTACTAAGGCACAATTGTCTATAAATAAGTATTTTTATCCTCATTTTACATCTATTATATCATTCACACATCTCTTATCACTTATTTATCATCTATCTTCTCATCCAAGTCAAGCAAGCTAGGGTTTCTTCATTAGAAGTCATCAAGTTAGCTTTCTAAAGCATTCAAGGGTTGAATCTTCATGTATTGTTGCATACTTTCAAGATAATTCATCATGGAAAAGTAATATATTCCATTATTGTGCATGTTTCATTCTATTATTTCATCATTTTGGTTTAATTACCTAAACGAGGTTTGACCAAGGCAAACCCCATGCCCTAACAATCAACAATTTATCTTTCTTTTCTTGTTTGTATGCATATTTAGGACTCTTGGAGGCTTAAGAATCATTGAAGATTATATTTCAAATTAATTCAAGTCATATCTTCATCATTCAAGTCAAAATATCAACAAAAAGTCCTTTATTTAGAATCTGACCAGTTGACGGACACATGGGAAAGAAGTGCGGGGCCAAGCTCGAGAATCAACCTTTGGTGTTAAAGTGGACTGATTCTGGGTGAGAATAGGTCCTCAAGGTCATTTTTAGTTTCTACATTTATGGATGCCTTTAATAAAACGAGTTCGAGTTTATAGGCGGGGTGATTCTCCCAGAATGGCAAAATGAGTCCCTCAAGGCCTGAAAATCAGCATTAGTAACATTTCAAAAGCAATTTCTAGTCTCCTTCAAATTTTTAGGTGCACACTTTAAGTTTCATTCGTTTATGTTTAGCTTTGTATTTGTTTCTAGTTCTTTTTGCAATACACAATGTGTTTTCAAACATTACTTGCTTCTTAGGTTTTGCATTCATATTCGATCAATTTCATAGCTTAGTTGCACTTAGATCATTCCATTTAGCTCATACAACATCATACACATCCTTTATTTGAGTGAACCCACAGCATTTTTGGATCTAATCTCTCTCCTTTTAGGTGAAAAACCCTATAAGAGTTAGAGTCCATTGGGTCCAAAAATCTACTGTTCACTATGAAATTAATCAAGTTTTTCAAAATGGAGTTGTTCAACTAATACCAATAGATGGAGAAAGAAGGATTATGCTAGTTAAAATATGTATCACAAACCTACATCAAGAGAGGAGTTTCTATCAAATTTACAACATAGAATTAAACATTTTATGGTGGAAGATATTTCTTCCATAGGAGAATGTGCTATATAATCTTTTGAAATGAGGCACGAATAAAGAGGGTAGATTGAAAACCATAAATGGTGGTTTACTTTTTGAATAAAGGAGATAGATTGAAAACCAGAAATGGTGATTTATCTCCCAGAAAAAAATGAAAAATATATAAATATATACATATATACATATATAAGGAATGGCTAAAAACTAGAAATGGCGGTCTTCCTCGATCAACTCCAGTTTGCTCCAGATGACTCCTGATGTTCCCAAGGTTCTCAATAATAAGTTTTCTTGTTAATCATGAGCTCTCTTTGATTAAATCATTGGAATCTTTGTTAATTTGCAGGCTTCGATTGACTTCTGCATTAATAAAAAGGTATGTATTTATTGTAAGTATTATTTTTGAAATATTATTTTCTAACTTAGTTATTATGATGTGAAATTAAGTAAATGTTTTAAGTATAGAAATCTCTGCCCAATAGTTATTAATGTTGTAATAAATATGTCTTAATTATTGTAAAAGTTGGTGGAGAGATAAGGATGTGGCATTTAAATGACTTCTGCAATAATTTCAAGTAATAATGAGATCTTCATATCAGTGCCAATGAATTTGCTTATGTCAGCACCGCTGCCAACTTTGCAAATCATAATGCAAAGTACAGGGTTGTTGCGTGTGAATCATCCAGAGGGAATAAAGAGAAATTAATAACAAAAGATTTGAAGCAACGTGTGATTTTTGAAATTGTTGCATCTTGGTGAAGAAGTGCTCATTTTTGTTTTTCTTAAACAATTGTGACCGCCATTTTCCCTGTTGAGTTGCAGAACTGAAAAAATGGAGAATAAGAGAAATTTAGAGCCTCAAAATTTCAATTTGGATCCTGAGACAAAGAGATTACTCAAAGAAGTTGGGTGGCTTGATTTTATTCAAATGTATGAGGGTTTTGAACTTGAATTGGTCGAGGAATTTTTCAGAAATTTTCATGTTAATATTACCAGAGTAAGAGAGAAAGTAATAGAGGTCATTCATGCTATCATAAGTGAATTGTTTGGTATTCCAGCTGAAGGAGAACCTGTCAATAAATGGCATATTATTTTTAAAGAATTGGTTTTGGAATTTCATGAAGAACCTAAAAGGCGACCTAAGATTCATTGGCATAAAGGAAGTCAGAGGGGAATTGCTCGCAACAGCCTGGAGGAGCCCTGAAAAATAGTTGTGATGTGGCTAATGAAATTCTTCACTTGCGAAGGCCAATATGGTACAATCGTAGGAATAGGCATGTGAATGCTAACACATTTAAGATATGGTAATACCAAGCCTTCTACAAAAATCAACCTGCCTACCTTTCTATTTTCTCAAATTTCCTCTATGATATCTAGGGTAAAACCTAGGGGTGTATCATCTATAAGATATCGTAGTTTAATAAATTTGATAATCAAGCACCATTTTATGAGAAAAGAGTCTAGTAGGGAAGGGTGGTTGGAATTTTTTTTGGCCCCCACTGTTAAGCATGGAAGAAAACCCAAGAAGGGGCCCATAGCAAAAAGGGTAAAAATTAAAAAAGGAGAATCTTCTAAAAAAGGGAAGAAAAAGAAAAAGAGGAAGCTATAGAAATCCATTAGGGAAACCCATAGTAAAAAGAAAAAGCAAGAGTCAAGAGAAGAAAACCCTAGTACTTCTAACACCCATGTTTCAACTCCTAACAGTTTACTTGAGCAACCTACTGAATCTCCTCAAGACACTTTAGGATGCCATGAAAAAATCCAAACCCCTGTATAGTCTCTTGAACATGTCGTAAGTCCACATGAAGTTCCACTTCCAACTCCTAAAAGAACCTTTGTATTAGAATCCCATAGCTCACCTCATGCCGATAAATCTCCTCATATTTCAATAAAAGATAGCTTTGTTGATAAATTTGATCATCAAACAAAGGAAAAAGGATCTTTTGAGGAATTTAAAGATGAGAAGGTTGAATCTTCTTCTCCACATTCGCTAGTTTTTAAAAGAAGGAAGGGTAAAGAGCCAGTGGTCGAACAAGAGAAATCTCTTCAAATGTAGGAAGGAGGGGAGATGGAGGAAGAAGAAGAGATAGAAAAGGCAATGCCAATGTCAACAATACAAGCAAAATTAGAGAAAGAGAAAAGAAGAATTCAATTTCTTGAAGAGAAACTAAAAAGGGAAGAAGAGGAATTGCAGCAATCTGTAAATAAAGCAAAGAAAATGGAAAAAGAAATGATAGAAAAAGAAAGTATTTTATAGGGATAGTTAAAAAAAATAGAGAATGTCTTACAACACGCTAATGCACAGGCATTAGCCCAAGCAGAGGAGACAGCAAGGTTAAGTGCAGAAGAAATAGGAAGATTGAAGGAAGAATTAGAGCAAAAAGAGGAGCAATTAAGAAAGCAGTCGAGTAAGTTACATTCTCATGAGGATTCCACCTCATCTGCTCCAAGGAGATACCTTTCTCTGGCTGCAATGAAATTGAAACAAGAAAATAATCAGTTGAGAAGTCAAAATCAACATTTAGAAAAAGAAAGAAATAAACCGAATGAAAGATTTTAGCAAGTTGTAGAACTGTCCTTTGCAATATTGTTGTATGAGAAAACCATCAGGGTTATATGCATCATTTTTTAGGGAAATATTTCTCCAATGGAAAATAAATCAGTTGATACTGAAGAGAAAAACAGATTATGATGATGACAATGAATTTCTTAAAGATTTTTACAATAGTCATCCCACTATTCAAAACTAGATGTGTGAATATTTTTAGCATGGTTTTCTTCTTGGTCATTTTCCTCAATCCTTTCTGAATGTTTTTATTGGAGAGTTGCAAATTAGGTCTTTTGTATCATTGTTGCATAATCAAGTTGAATGGGAAAATCGGGTATCTCAGTACAAAGATGCACATATGAAGTTGGGTATCCCTATGAGAGATGAGACCATCTAGTCAAAGAATTTCAAAGCTAGATTCAGGTATTTTGCAATGTCACATAATGTAGCACCAGTTTATAGGAGGAATATATTTGAAAGCATTCAAGTTTTCAAAAATATTAAGGATCACATTCCATACTGAGCTTTAAATGCAGCAAGAGAGAGGTTTCATAGTATTCCAGCACCATTAAGGAGAAGAGAACCCATCTCACCAAGAAACATTACCTGGAGTCTCACTAGAGAGAACTTTGATAGATGCTATCGAAGAGAAACTAGCCAATTGGATTGGGATGAGATTCAGACCACCCTTGATCATAATGCCCGCACCTACATTTGATGCATCACCACAGTTCATAGGAGAGAGTTTGAGAGAATGGATGAAAGAAATTGAAACATTGAATGGATATGCTCATCCTAGAACTTACTTAGAATATATGATGCGGGATGTTGATTTCATTCACTTAATTACTTGGATGGTGAACAGAAACAGGAATTTACTAGATCCTCAACCATGAGGACATGGTTGACAGCAGGAGGGCGAGAAATGATGAGTGCTCAAAATGACACTTTAATTGATCATTTTATGTTTACAAAGACTTTATTATGTTGTTAATTAACTATGTTGGATGTAGATTATATACTTATATGTTTGTTTTATCTTGTATTTAACTAATTTGAGGATATATTAGAAATGATATTTTGCATTGAATTTTTTTCTTTTTAATGATGTTAATGATGGAATGACTATGCAATTTGAAATCTCTGTTGTCATATTAGCATCCTATCTTTGAGGATTTCGTTTAGGTGATTAAATGCTTACTTCATGAGGTGGATTTATTAAAAAATTTGTTTAACAACATGAAATCAATTGCGCTCTTGAACGCTCCAATTGGATATTGATTCATCATGATTTCAAATTGACTTCCTTAGTAGGTTTGGAAACTCCTTGTTCCAGCTATTATGAGGTGGAATTCTCTATGATACTTTCAGTTATGTTTTAGTTTTATTTTTCTGCTTTGTATCTTGGCGAGTATTGTCATGATTTTTAATTCAAATAATGGATGTTCCTCTAAATATCCATCCTTAGATTTAGTCTAGAGTTAGATAATTCTTCGCTAAATATTGTAATGTTTGTAATACAAACTTTTGTTCTACTCGCCTATTTGGCCCAATTTGAATGCAAATAAGGAGTTAATTTGAATCTCGGTGTTAAAGTTCCCACTAGAGGAAGAGCAGGGCCTGCTCAACCGAATGAGGTGACTTTGTGTTATGTTCTTTTGATTCAGTTAATTTTTGTTCTATTTGTATCAATTGTAAAGTTAAGAATGTTGATCTTTGTTTAATCATTGTTAGTAACTGCAATCACTTATACTCTTAGATTAAGTTCATTGTGTTCTCAAGGTAGTTCATTACGCTTTACTAAAGATTAATATTCATTTGTTTACTGTAGATTTAATTGTTGTTCATAAGAATTAGACTTAATAACTATTTTCAAATGCGTGTGGTTTTAATGGGAGAAATAACGATGACTAATGGGAAGATCAAACTAAAGCTTGTTTGGAATTCATTCAAGGAATTTAGTGTTACTATTTTCTAGATTAATATTTATTTTTTTGCAAATGTAAATAGATTCTCTTTTGCAAATGTAAATAGATTCTCTTTTCAAGTAAATTTCAATTTTGAATTTTAGATTAAGAGTGAATTTGGTTATTGCTTAATTTTTCCATGAAACAATTACAATTAAGTTAGGTGGAGTCTAAACTAAGTTATTAGAGTTTGAATAAGCATTAGTTAAGAAATAAGTTAGGATTAAGTCCTTAAAATTAGTTAGAAATTAGTTGTTAAGTTCCACTCTTCAAGGAGTTAGACCGAAACCAAAAGTCACTATTTATAGTGCAAAACCCCCCAATTTGTAGAGACATCCTTATTGCATATAGCTCTAAGACACGCCCAGTTTGATAATTGAAAGATTAAATGATGCAAGAAGTGACATTAACGAACTTTCCCATCATCTCTCACCTTTGTACCTCTCTCACACCTATCTTTCCCCTATCTCTCTTTCTCCCTCTCTCTCTCACTCTCCATCTCCCTCTTAGGCATTTATCTCTTTCTCCCTCCCACCATCTTTGGTCTCTCTCTCTCACACACACACTCTCTCTCTCCATCTCCCTCTCTCCCCCTCTCTCCCTCTCTCTCTCTCAGGTCTCTCCCACTCCCTCTCCCCTCTCTCTCTCTCAACCCTATACCTTATACCCTCAACCCTCATCCCTCAATCCTTAAACCCTTAATCCCTCAACCCTTAAACCTTTAAACCCTTAGTCCCTCATCCCTTAAACCTTCAACCCTTAAACCCTTAGTCCCTCAACCCCTAAACCCTAAACCCTTAAACCCTTAATCCCTCAACCCTCTAACCTATATGTTAAACTAGGTCAACCCTCAATTCTCAAACTTCTAACCTATACATTGGACCCTCAACCCTTTACCCTCAACCATTTATCCTCAACCTTATACCCTCAACCCTCAACCCTTAAACCCTCAAACCCTTAACCCCTCAACCCTCTAACCTATACATTAAACTAGGTCAACCCTCAATTCTCATACCTTTGCCCTATACATTTGACCCTAAACCCTATACCTCAACCCTATACCCTTAACCTTATACCCTCAACCCTCATTGCTCAACCCTTAAATCCTTAATCCCTCAAACCTTAAACCCTCAACCCTTAAACACTTAATCCCTCAACCCTTAAATCCTTAATCCCTCAACCCTTAAACCCTTAATCCCTCAAATCTTAAAAACCCTAAACCTAAACCCTCAACCCTATATTGTCAACCCCATTTCTTTGAGGAATTTTTTCATACAATGAGCACTACCTTGTCAATGCATCCAAATTGATGCATTGACAAGGTAGTGCTTGTATGAAAAAATGCCTCAAATAAATGGGGTCTCACGGTGATGTACATCACAGTCAGACCCCATTTATTTGAGGCATTTTTTTATACAATGAGCACTACCTTGTCAATGCTACCACATTAATGCATTGACAACGTAGTGCTCATTGTATGAAAAAATGCCTCGAAAATGAATATAATGTACATCACCGCGAACCATTCCTTTGAGGCATTTTCATACAACGAGCACTAAGCTCACTACCTTGTCAATGCTGCCACATTGACAAGGTAGTGAGCTTAGTGCTCGTTGTATGAAAAAATGCCTTCATAGAAATGGGGTCTGAACAATAAGCACTAAGCTCACTACCTTGTTAATGCATCAATGTGGTAAAATTGACAAGGTAGTGCTTGTTGTATGAAAAAATTCCTCAAAGAAATGGGGTCTCACAATGATGTACCTCATCGTGAGACCCCATTTCTTTGAGGCATTTTTTCATACAATGAGGGTTTAGGGTACAAGATTGAATGTAGGGTTTAGGGTTTATGCTTATGGTTAAGGGACAATGTTTAGGGTATAGGTTATAAGTTTGAGGTTATAGGGATGAGGTTTGAGGGTGTAGGGTATAGGGAATAATATTTATGATATTCAATATGGGGTTTGGGAGATTAAGAGAAAGGGTGAGATGGAGAGAGGTGATAGGGAGAGAAGTAGAGAGAAAAGGAGGAAGGTGGAGAGATCGAGAGAGAGAGGAGGGAGGGAGGGAGAGTGAGGTAGATAGGGATAGGTTAGATAGAGAGAAGTAGAGATGGAAGGTGAGTGGGAGGAAGGAAGGGAGGGAAAGGGGGATATAGATAATATTAGAAGGAAGGAGAGAGGTAGAGAGAGAGAGAGAGAGATGAGATAGAGAGAGGAGGGAGGGAGGGAGGGAGGGATAGAGAATGGTGCTTGATAGAGAGTAGAGAGGGAAGGAGAGAGAGAGAGAGAGAGAGGAGGAAGGTGGGGAGATTGGGAGAGAGGGAGAGAGAGGGAGGAGGGGAGGAGGGAGGGAGATGTAGACATGGAAAGAGGGATATAGAGAGAAGTATATAGGTAAGGAGAGATAGTGAGGAGAAGTAGATAGAGAGAATGGTAAGATAAAGAGTAGAGAGGAAAGAAGAGAGTGAGAGAAAGATGGAGAGAGAGAGGGAGGACGGTTAGGAGATTGAGAGAAAGGGAGATACTAGGAGAGAGAGGGAGAGAGAAGGAAGGAGGGAGGGAGATGTAGAGATTGAGAGAAAGAGATAGAGATAAGTATATATAGGGAAGGAGATATATAGAAGGGGTAGAGGGAGGTAGAATTAGAGAGATAGATATAGAGAGAGGAGGGAGGGAAGTGAGATTGAGAGAATTAGAGATGGAGAGAGGGGGGAAGGAGGAATGTGGAGAGATTAAGAGAGAGGATGGAGGGAGAGAGTGAGGTAGAGAGGGATAGGTTAGATAGAGAGAATTAGAGAGGGAAGGTGGGTAGGAGGAAGGAAGAGAGAGGTGATATATAGAGAGAGAATTAAAGAGGTAAGGAGGGAGGGAGTGAGAGATATTGGTGAGATAGAGAGAAGTATATAAGGAATGAGAGAGAGAGGAGGAAGTTGGGGATAATGGGATAGAGGGAGAGAGAGAGGGAAGGAGGAAGGGAGAGGGAGATATGGAGAGAGAGAGATAGAGAAGTATATAGGGAATAAGAGATAAAGAAGAAGTAGAGAGAGATGGAGAGAGAGAGAGAGAGAGAATGATGAGATAGAGAGTAGAGAGGGAAGGAGAGAGTTAGAGATCAAGATGGGGGAGGGAGGGAGATAGTGTGTGAGAGAAAAACAAAGTGAAGGAGGAAGGTTGGGAGATTGATAGGGAGAGAGGGAAGGAGAGAGAGAGGGAATGTGGGAGGGAGAGGTAGATATGGAGAGAGAGATCTAAAGAGAAGTATATAGGGAAGGAGAGGTAGAGAGGGGGAGAAGGGAGGGAGGAGTAGAGAGACGGGGGAGAGTGTTGGAATCAAGCAACACTAAGAGGGGGGTGAATCAGTGTTCTGCAATTTTCAACTTTATTAATCTGATCATTAAAGTGTTGATAACATTCAATCAAAATAAAAATGTATGCACATAAGACAAACAACCAAACCACCATAACACAAGAATTTTTTACGTGGAAACCATGTTAGGGGAAAAACCACGGTGGAGGTCAATCCACAATATTGTTCTGAGTATACTCAAAAGAAAAGATTACAAAATGAGAATGTGCTTGCAATTAGGCTTACTGCCTAGAGCTCGCTACTCAAAAAATGAAAGGCTCGCTGCCTTACAAAAGTTTGGAATACTTCCAAATATTTGAACTGATAAAGTAGCATCTACAAATGTCTTATTATAGTTTTGGTTAGGCTCAACAATCAAATTTTGGACCTTCTGACTGATTCTACTCTTATGCTCTGTTATGCTTCAATTCGCACCAAAAAAAATTTAATGCACAAGTGAAACTATGCATAATCGCCCTGTTGACCTTCTAAAAGTCACAACATACATCAACTCACATCAAATACACACACACACCAAAATGATATAATCGATCACTTATATATATCCGCCACCAAGAATTTAATCATTATCTGTCGGCTTCAACAAAATAAGAAATATTCACAAATAGTCAGCTCAAATCATCCATAATATTCAATGCACATCCACAAGAGTCGGCCACAACATAGTGGGGACCCAAACCAAAAATTTCAAACACAAAAATACTTAAACAATAACTCCTCAAATATCCGCGGCACACTATATTCACCAAGTCGGCCTCCAAATGTTGATGAATAGAAAATTAGTTCATTGGACCTTCTAACTTCCACCCAAATTGATACAAGACACCAAGATTTAAAGATAACACATATTATGCATCGAACAATACTCCCTAAGATCCACAACACAAAATGATAACATAAAATTTTCATATGAATCGAAGAACACAAAATTACCGGATGCTTTGTTCTAGCTTAACAGATAATCATTGATCTTCAATTTGTCTATCAGTATGAGAAAAATGCAACTTGTGAATCTACTAGCTGACAAGGGTTGCCATCAATGACAACACCAGAAAATATGTGCAGTGTCTCTTGCCAACAGAGAGGTAGGGAGGGAGAGAGAGGTGAGATAAAGAGAGGTATGGAGAGAGATAGAGAGAAGTAGAAAGGGAAGGAGGGAGGGACAAAGGGAGAGAGAAGTGTGATAGAGAGAATGAGAGAGAGGGGGGAAGCAGGAAGGAGGAGAGATTAAGAGAGGGAAGGGAGGGTGAGAGATAGGCAGAGAGGGATTAGTTAGATAAAGATAAGTAGAGAGGGAAGGTGGGTGGGATGTAGGAAGAGGGAGAGGGGAGGAAGGTGGAGAGATTGAGAGAGAGAGAGGAGGGAGAGAGAGAGGTAGAGGGATAGGTTAGATAGAGTGAAGTAGAGAGGAAAGGTGGGTGGGAGGAAGAGAGAGAGGGGGAGATAGAGATGGTGAGATGGAGAAAATTAGAGAGGGAAGGAGGGAAGGAGGAATAGAGGGAGGGATGGAAGGAGAGAGAGAGGTGAGATAGATAGAAGTAGAAAGGGAAGGAGAGAGTGTGAGAGAGAGGTCTAGAGCATAAGTGATAAACAATGAATGAGATAGAGAAAGAAAGATGATACAACTTGTTGATTACTAAAATTTGACCTCCTGATTACTGATATTTGACATGTTGATTACCAAAATTTGGTTATCTAAAAAATTGTAAGATCTTCAAAAAACTAGAATTTGAATTATAACTCCTAGAGATTTGAAACTGGACTCAAACATCCTGAAACTATATACATGAAATATAACTTAAAGTATAAGAAAGTAATTTTCCATATGTAAATGTCAACTTATACTTAAATGTTTATTTCATGTATATATTTTCCCTGAAAGATAACAAGCAAAAAGAGACAAGAAAAAGAGAAGAAAAAAATTTCAATGTAGACCATAATGCGCTCGCGTTTTGGAAATGTTTTTTTTATTTCAAAAAAATGCACATTTTTTTAACTCAAAATGCGTGTGTTTTTGGAACTCAAAATGTGAGTTTTTTTTGAAATTAAAACCATAACACGAGCATGTTATGGCTTGGTAATGATCGAGCCTAGGCTTGGTCACAACCAACCCACAACACGAGTGTGTTTTACTATAACGTGCTCGCGTTTTCGCTATTTCAGGATGAAAAAGTAAATTGGCCACTTTTCTCCCCCCATATTTTTGCACTTACCCCATGATGTCATGTTCTTTCATATGAACCTTAACTTGTACCTAAATCAACATCCCATGCTATCTCTAAATGTTGCACACTTTAAGTCATTGTTGCATAGTTCTGGAACACCTATTGGTTAACTGGCAAGCACGGTGAACCTTTTGTCACTTCAATATTTTTGCATGTTGAACATAAATCCTAGAAACTCTATAATAAGATAGAATAGGTGTAGACATACTCTCCTCTCAAACCACAGAGCAAATCTCACATCTAGAAGGGAATATAGAACATGACTGTATTACCATAGAAATCTATTTGTCCTAAGTAACTGACCTTAAACATTTTGGATTAGAATTACGAATTACCTCTATCAACATGAATAGATGCAAGCATGATATTGCAAGCATACTACATGCTCAATCAATTTCATTGTTCTTAAAATGTATTAATAATGATAAATCAAGTACTATTACATTCACTGTTCAACAACATTACTCGTTAGATATCACACCTTTGACATCAATGAACTCCTTTAATATCAATGACAACCAACAAAGATGGAATCTTGATTATGGATTATAGTTTTGGCATGACATAGGTGCTCTCAGGAGAAAATATGTTCATTGATACATATGATCTTTTAAGAAGATGTAGACAATATCATCATGGTTAGTTCATGAATTTAGATTTGGATCTTCAGAAATGATTTACATGGTAATCTAGTTAATGAATTTTGTAATCATTTTTCTTGTGAACTTTTAGTTTTGATTATATGGGAAAAATGGATTTTGAAGGGACCCAAAACCCTTTACATCACATTACAACAAAATGTTGCTATGAAAGATAAAAACATTATAGCATAAGCAACAACCAAAAGTAAACCAGCATCCAAAAAGTAGCGATCCAACAACAAAAAGAAAAGAAAGAAAAAAAACAACAAAAACACAAAAACTATTTCATATTTTTCAAGGTGTTAGCCACCTCAATCTTTGGTTATAGTGCATATTAACCATGTCCATTAATTTTTTCTTTTCTTCTTCAAACGTCTTCCTAAGGCTCCCCTTTGTTCTAGTGCTCGGGCCTTTAGCCTCTTCTTTAACAGTCTTCTTCCCCTTACCTTTGTAGGTCTACTCCTTCTCAATCATGTCCACGAAGTACAAATGATCCTCCTTGAGTTGACTAATCTTACCAAATAGAACCTTAAAGACTTCGCATATTTTTTAACGAAACTATGACTAACTTGCAATAATTTCTTGATATCTTCATGTGTTTCCTTAATCCTTCCCTCCATTTCACCAAGGCAATTTTTCACACTAGGCTCTGAAATTAGAAAATGAGCATTCTAACTCTACTAGCCTCTCAATTAGAAGGTTTGAAGAAGACCCCCTTTGGCTGGTTCAACATGTTCTCCTTCAAGCCCCTAATCTTAATATTGACCTTGTTGAATTCCTGCAACACCCATTTAGCAAGTTTAAAGGTGCACATAGCACCCAACCGAGCCATATCCAACAGCTCAAACATGGAGGTATTATCATCATTGAGATAAGAAAAATCCTCAGATAGAGGATTAACCTTTAATGGCTCCATCTTGTCAAGGTTTAGATTCACACCATCATCCTTGCACACAGTCCTCTCATTTGAGGCCTCCTCACTACCCAATTCCCCAACACCCTCCACAAGAGGAGAATATTGTCGATCAAGGGAATCATCAATATCAACAGTATTATCTATCGCATCCTTTACTTGTTTCAAAGTAGCATTCTTACCCTTCCTACCACCTTTGGACCTATGCTTTTGCAATTTAGTGATCCTTCTAGAAGCCCTCCCTAAAGCCTCCTCAACCACATTAACCATAGCCTCAACAAACTACTCCTCCTCCTCATGACTAGATGCACTAGAACCCTAGCCATGAAGCTCAACATTCTCCTTGGATAGAAAGCGATGAGACCCACTCGAGCTTTGATCAGTGTATTCCCCATCAGACAAGGACCCACGGGAATCTGAATTTTGCATAACTAACTTCTTGGCGGGACCCTTCTTCTTTAAATCCCTCCTTTTTCTTTTTTTAGAAGGGGCAACCGCAGGGGATGAGGAAACCCCCAAAGTATTATCCTCATCCACATTCCATTCAACATCCCCATCAACACTCGTCTTTGAGCCAGACGAACAAGAATCCCCACTTGTGGCCTTCTCTTTCCCCTTAACAAACTTCGTCGAAGTATGGGCTCTCACATGCTCCATGGTGAGAAAAATGAGGCCTTCATGAAGAACAAGGGCCCTACAGTTCTTTAAGTGGGCATAAACCGAAACTTCCAAGGATGATAGGAGAAAAAATGGGAAAGATACGGGTGCTACCACAATAGTGGTTTACACTTTTTGGGAGATCTTGATTTTTGCTGAAATCACATATTTTTAGAAAATATAATGATTTAAGCCTTGAAAAGTTTCATTTCAAGGATTCCAATTGAAGAGGGTTTGATCAACCACCTTAGCCCAAGCCCCCTTGGATAGAAGCCCGCTAGTTTTATACCATACCTATAACGGTGTCTCCTTTACACCTATCAAAATGCTAATAAAAACCCACTTTTGATTTACCTTTTGGGGGATCAAATGAATTCATTTAAAATTTATTTTTTGTAAGTATGTAGTCCTTATTATAAGCTTCCAAAAAATTATAATTTTAATTAAATTTAATTTGATTATTATATTCATTTTTTATTTCTTGTGAATGTAGGTTTTTTACAGAAAAGCAAGCTCTTTGTTCTACACATTTGGAAAAATAGAAGACTATCAAAAAAAAAATTGAAAAATATGAGTGCACCAGATATTGAATTCCTTGATCCAACAAAAAAAAAAATTGAATTTCGATACACACAAAAAATGTTGTGTTATATGGTCCACCTATGTCTGAATTGTAATTGGTTTGACTTCGAAACTTTATTAAGGAAAAAATATTCAATAAAACACTATGAAACCATTTGGAAGCACTAGATATCGTAGTTACAAATCTAAATTCAAAAAAATAGAATTTTATCCTTCATGGAAAAAAATTTA
>VDFB02270651.1:533428508-533578651 GCA_007258455.2 Sequoia sempervirens
TAATATTTGGGAGCTATATGGAGATCTTGATACTCCACCATTCCCCGATGATCATGTGTCAAAATGTCATATGCCTCTTCATTCTTCAGATCAGATACCATGTGATGATACTGCTATACATGAGTTTGATTGTCAGGAGGTTGACAAGGTTTCTTCAGATGCTCCTTCTTCTCCATCAAAGATAATTGATATAACTTCACATTCATTTATTCCTTGTTCAAATTCATTGATTGAGGCTTCCATCATTTCTATTTGATAGGACACATTCAGTTTTCCAAACTTGGAATCACAAGATGGCTTTGTTTCAGGCATCGCAAACTTGGCTACTTCTATAGGTTTGGAGGACATTCTTGAGGGGATATCTCTCCTCTATGCAGATTCTACTTTGGAGAGTTTTCTTGAGTCTTCACATTCCTTTGGCTGCATCTTGATTAGAGATCCTAATCTTGGTGAGACTATCTTGGAGGCACTTGATTCCTCTTCAAAGATTTCATATATGAGACTTCTTCCCTCTCATTTCATTATTAAATTGGAGTTTCTTCAGCATCAATCATTCAAATGGATACAAACTTCTCTCAGTGGTTTTGAGGACACTTCATTCTGGGGGGGCAATCTAGTCTCCATCTATTCCTTCAATGGAAGGATCATTGTATTACAGTCTTTGGATCTTGTTCATCATCAGTTTCCACATAGTCTCAATTTTTCATTGATTTGATTGTGGCATCTTCATCTTCCTTGGGCAAGGAGACACATGAACACTTTTCAGAGACATCATCATCATCCATATTCATTCTTCCTTCCTTCAATTCCTATCTAAAATGGGAAGCACCCTTGCATTTCTATTTGGTTTTGTTTCTTCTAAAAGGGAGACAAGTTGTTTGTCAACATTGGATCATGTTTTGTCTTTAGGTACTTACCATTTTTGCAAGTGATCACATACTATGGGGGGTTGTTTAGTCTCTCTCTTTCCCTCCTATGGGCGAGCTATTGATTGTATTGTATCCATGTGACAGATGGTGTACTTGGGGGGTATCATGGAGTCCTCCATCCTTCCTTACTTATTTGCATTTTGTTTTCATTTATAAATGGGTACCTAAAATGGCCATCATGTAGCCAGGACCCATCATTCCATCATTGCATAAACATTACATTATTTCCTTCCTAAGTTGCACTTATGGGGGTGGGGTGTTAATATAATTAATATTTAATTACACTAGCGTAAGTTTACTTTGGCATAATATTTAATTAATTCCTAGGTTGCATTTCCTAGGCAATTAGTTACAATGGGGTCATTCCCCTTTCCATGTATTTAGGATAAAAGATTCCTTCTAGAAAATGAGTTGTCTTTTCAAGAAGCCTTATCTTATCTTCACAACATCCTAGGTTGTTAGTTAGGGTTCACATGTTGTCAGATCAAGACACATGTCAGCATCATAATGCATACTACATTTCACTCTTTCCTATATATACAGGGCATTTGTACATTGCAACATATCAATAAGATAATAGAATCTCAATTTGCATGCCTACGTTGCAACAATTTCGTGTGGGTGATTTTCTTCTTGTCAAGGATCCTTCGAGGGTTGCAGCTTCATTGGATGATTCAACATCCATAATTTCTACAGCCTAGACATATTATTTTGGGGCCTTAAGCATCGAAAAATGAATATTAAATCTTTATTTCCAATTCTACTTTTTATTTTCTGAATATTATTACAAAATGAGCAAATTAAATGCACAATTGGGTCCAAAGCTAAACCTAGTGTGATATTGTCAAGGGTGACAAATTACGACACTACAATAAGTAAAACATATCATTCTATGCATCCCAATTTATTTTCACGTGATCTTGATAACCATATTCATATTTCTATCTCAAGGACTTAACTAGACCAATACTAGGCTAATTCATAATATAACAATAACTTATTTGAATGATGTTCCAAGCATTTGAAACTTGTGACAATTCCTAATATTGCCTTCTTGAATATACCTTAAGAGGATTCATCTATAAAAGCACATTTTATTTGGCGATTACTAGCTCGAGGCACATCAAAGATAGGATTCTACATGTTATTGGTGAACATATACGGTACATAAGAGAATGTACCCAATCCCAAGGCCAAATAATGATCAATTTAATTTTGGGGCCATTGATCCTTATCATATTTGTGCATGGTGAGGTTTCCATCTTATGCACATCATTTCTACACCTATATAAAGAGAAGTTTGATATTATTTGAGGATAATAAACTAGTAGGGACTTGAGGGAAAAAACAAATTAGGATGGTGAGATTCTTGAGATCTATTTTGTAATCAAACAAATAATGTTTACCATTTATCAATCTCTTGAAAACTATTATGTTTTGAATTGTTGGTGTTTCAATTAGCACCTCTAGAGTGCTTATTAGAAACAGACAACTATTCATAGTGCGTGATGACTGCTCTTAAAATTATGGAGGAGAAGCTCCCTCTTGTTTACTGATGTTTGCGTAAAAGTAAAATGGACTAAGTGTTCCTATCTTTTTTACTTAGCGGGAAAGACACAAGGGTGCATAAACACAACGTGCTACAGCTAAGGTTTTCTCTGGTTTATGCATATCTTAGCTACAACTAAACTAGCTTTTAATCTATCCTATTACCTCAAGGTAAACAAACAATGAGGGCATAGTAGCGAGAATGGATTGGTTGGATCGCTTGGTCTGATCGTCTTTCAAAATGTGTCTAAGGCTCTAAACTCTTAGATTTATGCTTGAATAAGGATTTATGCAAGTAATCACTCTTACGGTAAGATGAATCTCAAACTTGCCAAGGAGGAGGAACCCTTGTCTGAGGTAGAGGCTAGGATACAACTCACTAGAAACAACAAATTACGATGATTTGGCTAACAGGATTCCTAAGGAGGTGACGGCACTTATCCAAAGTGTAGGCTGAAATACAACTCATTAAACAACATCAAATGACAATCATTAACAACAAACACAAGGAGGTGATGACACATGTCCAAGGGGGAGATTGAAACAATATATTGTAAGAAGAAGACGTTGAAAGAACTCAGATCTTTAGATCAAATTGCATGTGCTTTCTAATTTATTTCTTCAAACTTTCTCAACGAATTACAAAAATTTGGGACAAGAAAGGTACACAATAATACACAATTGCTTATCAAACCAAACAAACTCTCATCCAAGAGTGAACAAATATGCACTTACAAGCTTGTGGCAACAATGGCGCAACAATTTTGCATAGTAAATAAAGGTTACAGAATAAGGAGCAAAGTCTCTTATTTCTAGAACTCAAAGGAGTAGGCAACCCTAAAGTCTCCTTGAGTTAACATTAAGTTCTTGCCAAGCAATCAACAAGATTTATTCCTATGTCTAAAAGTAGGTGAGCAAGCAGTTAACAGGAAATCTACTTCAGTTAACTGAAACTAAACAAAAAGTGAACTTAAATTACAAAATGTGCCTCCAAAATAGAGATCCACAATTAGTGGAGATCTAAGATAGACATCCATAATTGGTGGGATCTGACATGCATTTTCAGTGGGACATGGAGTTAACTTGGAATGAGGCATCAGGTTAACTCTTGTCACCATTAATGCTACTTTGAATGGTAGGACGTCCTAGGTGGGTACTTTACACCTCACCACCTCCATTCAACAGTTCTTTTATCCAGTTGCTAACTTCTTCTGCCTCTGGGTGATTAATGCTCCTTAGGATGATGATGTGGTGTTTCAGCATCTCTTCACCATTCGCAAGCTACTGCTAATATTCTATACACTTGGCAGTTGCATCATCCAGCATGGTGGACATGGTTGCAACCTTACTCAACTTGCAACCAGCAGGGTCATCGTAAAAAGTGTTACGTATGACATCCTAGAACTGTTTCTACACACCACCTATCTCAATGTACGTGCCTCCCTCATGTTGATAAAGGCAAGGATAGATATTACCAACGTTCTTGCAAAGTTGATAACACCTGCCATGATTTGTCGGTACTCAATCAATTCCACATAGTTGGCATCATAGGCTTTCACCTTGTATGCCAACTATTCTTTCCAAGCGAAAAGATATCGCTTGTTCTCTACAGTGGTAACTGATCGGTATGCCAGTTGTAAATCAGTGACTATGATCTCATCCCCAGGCCTCTTCTCTATTGCCTTTTGTTATGATTGTTGAAACTTTGCGTGGAGTTCATGAGCTCTGTTCCTCAACTGGTATAGCTTTACTAGTATACATCATCATTTGATGACAAATTCTTCCACTCGATTCCTCAAGTTTTTTCCATATAAGATCAACTAGTGGTGATTTTGCTCTGCGGGGAGGTCAAGCAGAGATGTTTGGCATATCGTGCATCAAGCTAGATATATACAGTCTCAACTGCTGGTTTTCAGCCTTTAAGGCTACTTTGTCTCTGTCATGTTTAGCCATTCTTTCTTGAACACTCACCGATGTAATTCCAAGAAGATCTGCCTCCACTTGACAAGTGGTTTTCCTGGGGTTGACCTTCGACAATTTGAAGTCATCAACCCCTACCTCACATGCATTCTTGTTCTTAGGTGGTGTGGTTGTCTCAATGACAACTTCATTGTCATCATTCCTTCCTACGTGAACCTGCTTCTTTAGCTTCTATACGGGAACGTCTTGAGGGACGTGGTCAAATTTTGTGAAGTCAAGCTGTTAGGATTGCCTTTCACTCTTCCTTCCAAGGAGGCTTTCAAGCCAAGACAAATCCTAACTATCCTAGCTGGAAGAAGGGATGTTAAGCCCTTGAATGCTTGAAAAATGAGATTGTGCTTTAGTATCTCATGGTGGAGAGTCCAAGTCAATGGGGAATGGTGACTAATGCGATGGTGGTGAAGTAGGCAGTTTTGTTTCCACTATTGGCACTATATCGGCTGCAGTTGCTTCCATCATGGGCTCTATATCAGTTGCGATTGTCTCAATCACTGGCTCAACTGTAATTATTTCCATGACTATCTCAAGTATGATTGTGGTTGTCTCCACATGTAGCTCTTGTTGATTTATGTCAGCAATTTGTGCTCTTCCCCATGTGTGCCCTGACATTTGCATTCCTTTGGGAGAGTTACTCCACTGCTTCTATCTGGGCTTCTTCATCTATAGATGTATTCTCCTTGGTGTACCAATCTAATTTTCCAAGAGGTTGTGATTCCACTTGATCCATGAAGAATGAAGGAAGAATTACTTCCCCATCATCATCGGATAGGCCTTCCACATCTTCTAACATGAAGTCAGCAATTTGCAGAAGTCTAAATCGGCTGTAGTTACATCTTGGTTCATCAAACTAATCTTCACACTTGACCCAATAGTGTTCCATGGAAGACTCATGTGAAGAGTGTTGCTCAAGGTGTGTTGCATGAAGGCCTCTCAGATCATACGACTGTCTCTCAATGAGATATTTAAGATTAAGTATCACCGTCTCTTGACACATGGTTTTGGTATCAGTCATTGTTTTACACCTGTAAAGTCCCATCTAGATAGGAAAGTTCATAGTTGTCTTCATTTTGAGGTGCAAATGAGAATGAACTTCGGCCAGCTGCCACAAGAACTCCATGAAGACTACCCTATTTGAAGGGTAGTAGGGTAACATGGCAGGATGACCGTTGTATCCATATAAATGTATATAGGTGAAGGTGGGGAATTGGATGAACCAATCTGCCCAGTCCACCATTGCCTCCTTGGCTGCTAGTGATATACGTACATGTATCTCATGGTTGAGGTCCATTACGGTGTGCATAATGAAAAGATCATTTATCCGCTTGAAATGTCATTCTTCTTGTGTAAACTCAAGTTGTGGAAAATGTTTGTGGACCTTCTACATGCCTAAGGTTCCCACAGTGTTTAATGCTCTAAACTGGCCTTGGAAGGCAATCAGGTATACAAGATATGAGCACATGTGGAACTAGTGAGCCTCTAAGAACCCAATCATTTACTAGTGGAGTGTATCACTGATGAGGGTGGGCCAGTCGTAATGCTCTTTGTTGCTTACAATCTTAGTGATGGTGTAGTACATCCAAAATTGAAATTGGTTCCCATCCTCCTGTCTAGTGATCTGGTTGAGTAGAGTGATCATCACTGCATACTCATCTTGGAACTCTCCTCATCCAACATTCTTAGGCAAGTTGGCCTTTTCCACTTTTAGCCATTTTTCTGCCATTCTCTACTGACACTTATCCTTTGATACTTTGAATGCCCTGTCGCATTCTCTCACAGATATGACCACATTGGTCAGACACGGTGGAATAGCAAAACACCTTTCGACATCCTTAGGTTTAAGGCTGCAAATCACCCGCCCATCCACTGATTGGATTTCTTGTGTGGTAGGGTTGTAATGCTTAATGCAAGCAATTACAAACTCCACATTCTGTAATGTGATGGGGATTGATGCAGCCTCAAGCAATCCATATTGATCAATATTTTGTAACGTGATCTGGTCCATGCCTTCAAAATCTTTTGAGTTGACCTTTGAGTGTACTTGATGCAAGTTAGTGTCTGTCATTTTTAGGAAATCATGATTCAAGACCATTTTGGTCTTGTATTTTACTTGGGAGAATTGCATTTTGAAAAAACTTAAAGATCAATTGTGCACATGACACTGTTCAGGCAACTTCTGAAAACCCTTAAAAATAGCACCTATCGAGAAGTATTTTTTTAGAAAAAAATTTGACACATGGGTATTGTTCGTGCTTTAATGTTGAACAAACCCAGTTCGTTCGATTTTCAAATTTGTAACTTTTTCGAAAAAAAATCCCTAAAAATATGGGCAACAAGTTTGTTGTTTCTAGAAAATTTCAAGAGATGGGTTTTGCTGAAAAACTGTGTTGATCATGCCTAGTTGGTTAGATTTTTGATTGCCTATTGTTTTCTGTGACATGCAAGTTTAAGACAAGAAGAGAGGGCAAAGACTAGAATAATATTGGAACTTATTTGTTGCCCTTTTGTAAAAATATGCCTCTGGATGCAACCTCTGAGAAATTATTCTTCTATGCAACTGATCTACAAAAATATGAAGAACGGTCAAAACCCCTCTATCAGATCTTGAAAAGATGTCTTGGAGAGTAAATTGTTGTTTTAGCCTTCAACATGCAAAGAAAGATAATGAAATATAACGCCTATGCTTGATATATAATGATTCAAGTTTGAATGCATCGAGTTTGGGAGCCAACTCATGATTGAGGAGTGATTTGGCTTGATTTGGAGTTCTCGAGAGTGATTTCCACTGATTGTGGGACATTTTAGACATGAGAAGCTTTCAAAATATCTAACTCAAGTCAACAAATCTTGCTTTGACCTTTTATGTGTCCTTTTTGAAGTTGAACACTTTTTCATGCTGAAGTCATGGTGGATTGCCTTTGCTGGATCCTCGTTTCTAGTTGCTTCGTTGATATGGAGCTATTGTCGATGGATCCATTGTTGAGATGAAACAACCTTGATTAAGTGGTGCCTAGGAGATGCAAAGCTCAAAGACTGAATCTAATGTCTTCAATTCAAGGGTGCCTTTTCTTAGTAGGGGCACTTTTTCACTAAACTTAGTCAATTTTCTTGAGTGTTCTCAGTTCTACCATTTTGACCCTCTGTGCTCTAATCTGAGAACACTGCTGACTGATGAGTTTGATGATCTCGTTGAAATGTGGGATGGATAACTAGCTCAATCCTGGAAAGGATGTCTAGTTTTGTGAAGCGTGAAGATTGGTTTAGGTACTTCTAAAGCAAGGGTGTCCCTGGCCTGTAGGGGTGCTTTTGTCTTTTGGAATTATTATTTCCATGTTGCAAACCTTCATGAATGGTCCTTGTTCAATATTTGTCATCAAATGTCTTATTTGTTTGTCATCTTCACTGACAATGTCGTTGTTGAGATTGATCAAAATAGAAGTCATCTTGGAGGTCACCATGCTTGCAGATTGCATTTGACTGCCTAAAAAGATGGGCGCCTTTTCTCACCAAGGGCGCTTTTCCTCAACACTTAGCCAATTTCTCCATATTCATCATTCAACTTCCACCTTTGATGTTTTCTCCTTGATCTCTGCCTTTGATTTTTTGACAGGTCCTGTGAACGTACAGTTGGATTGATCATGAAGTTGAGAGAGAGCTGAAAAAATTCCTTGTAGAAAGTAGCTATTGAAAACTTCATTAGGTGACTCAAATTCAAGGGGGCCCCTGCCTAGCAGGGGCATTTTTGTCTTGATATGCTTTGATCTACCTTTCATTTTGCATGCTTTGATGATCAATAGTTGTCATTTGATGTGTATTACAGGTTCGTTGCAAGGCTAAGTTGATGCTAGAGAGATCAACTAAATGTAAGTTCACCAAAAAGTGACATCTGGATCATTTAGTTCAAGGGCACCTTTTCTCAGCAGGGGCTCCTTTTTCCATGTGTAACTACATTGCCTCCTTGGTAGCAAGGCGTGCCTTTTCCAGAGTTAGTCAATTTTTGCAATTTTCAATTTTGAGAATCCCCTCCATGAGATAGCATCTTTTTGGAGTATTTTCGCTATGGTTTCTTCATTGAAGCTTTTGAGGCTTAGCTTTCAACACCTAGTACTGGCCATTCTACCATTAATGGTTGTAGAGGTCCTAACTTTCTTATTGAAAAATAAAAATAGACCCACCAGAGTAAAACACACTTTTTGGTGATTTTGACTTGACCAGTGTGATCTTGAAGTCAATTCATCCTATCAAAATCATTTTCAATTAATTTTGGCAAGGTCCTATTTTTAGTGGTTTTCCTAAAAACAGGGGTTTGAAACCCTAATTTTCAAATTTTTAGAATTTTGCAGGTATCTTCCTTGACACAAACCTACAAAAACCTTATGTTTTGTTTGACCTATAACATACTTTTGACATCTTTACATGATCTAGATCATTTTAACAAAAATGTCTCTTTGAAGCAAACATTTATTGTGTGTACAACATTAGGCTTCATTCGGTGACCATGTCAGATACTTACGGCATATGAGAATCGATAATCTCTAGTTTTGCATACCAGTATTCTTATTAGTTGGGAAATGGAGTCAGGACTTATTTCCTAATTCACCTAATAATTGGAGTTCACCTATTATTCACCTAAAACAAGACTACCTAAGAAATCACCTAAAACACGACGATACTTCACAGAACGAGGAAACACATAACAACATAATGTTAAAGCAAAAGAAAATTATTTACAAAGAACTCACCCCATCCTCAAAGGGACAAAATGTTTCAAATATTGTCTGTTGTATGGCAGCGGGAAGAGCCTTCCGCTTGAATGTGAGAGAATGTAGAAATTCTCTCCTGTAATTTCATGTATCTGGAACAGCCCTAGCCAAAGGGAGTCAAGTTTTCCATGCATTCCCTTAGGCTCGTGTCTCTTGTCCCATAACAGGACCTTGTCTTCGATCTCAGTCTCGTTGCCAAGCCTTCTTGTCGAAGATCATCTTCACTCACTCTTGGTGCTGAGTGATTTTATCAACTACCTCCAACCTCTCCTCTTGAAGTTTCATGAGGCACAAGATGCGCTTCTCTATGGGATCTTGAAATTCTTCATCCTTTATTATGGATGCCAACTACAAGGTAGACAACTCTAGAGTGACAGGCAATACAATCTCTGTGCCATATAGGATAGTGAAGGGGGAAGTGTCGATAGCTCTCTCTTGGGCGTGATCCTATTAGCCCAAAGAGCATCGTACAACTTTTTGTGCCAAGCCCGTTGATTGGAATCAACCATCTTGCACACAAGTGTCACTATGTTCTTGTTAGATGACTCGGCTTGTTCGTTGCCTTGTGGATAGTAATCTAAAGAGTGGGACAATGTGATGTTGTAGTCAAAACAAAATTCTACTAATTCCTCTGATGAGAAGCTTGTAGCATTGTCAGACACAATCTTTCTTGATACTCTGAAGCGTGTAATGATGTTCTCTTTGAGGAAATCACACACGACTTCGGAATTAGCCTGCTTCGTAGGAATCACCTCAACCCATTTGGTGAAGTAATTTGTTGTCGTAAGAACATAGACATGTCCCTTGCTAGAATGTGGGTTGATGGGTCCTACAAAGTCTATGCCCCATTGCTAAAATAGAGCATCTATTACCAATGGCCTTAGTGGAAGGGCTGCCAGCTTGAGTTTTCCAACAAATTGTTTGCACATTTGGCATTTGTGCACCTAGTCGTATGCATCACAAAACAAAGTTGTCCAATAGAATAATGCTCACTGGATTTTGATGAGAAGTGGCCACCACTTGCTTGATTATGAAATGCCTCCAACAACCGTCGTTGTTGGTCCCTACTGACTCATAGCAAGAACATTCCATCAAGCCCACGCTTGTATAGAACGTTACTTCTAATCACATAGCTTTGTGCTTGTAGTTTTAGAATTCTTCTATGTTGTTTGCCCAAGTGTGTTGGGCATTCCCCATAGGTCAAATAGTACCACAATTTTGTGTAACATTCTTTTGCATTTTCAACTAGTAAGACCATTGGAAGGTCTTTTTCAATTTCTATTCCTAGGATACCATGAGCAAATTAGTGCTTTAGATCACCATCTTCTATTATGAGCTAACATAGAACTCTCCCGCGAACAAACTTGGTAGGCTTGATCTCCAAGTCATATTCTTGGACTCTTGCAATCCAATTGCCTCTTTTGGTGCCCATCTCTTGTTGAGTAAGGACACTCTTGACTATGGGGTTTGCAACGTATACAGTGGTGTGGGAGTTCAGGATGTAGAATCTAAAATTGTTGACTGCCCTCACAACTGCATAGGCATTCTTTTCAATTTGGGAGTATCGAGCCTCGTTGTTCTTGAAACTACTGCTCATGAAAGCAATTGACGATTCAATCTCCTCGTTCAACTTCTGTGTCAATATGGTAGAGAGGGAGTGCTCTGATGCGTAACAATAAAGAATGAATTCAAGTCAGACCAACACCGGTGCCTTATTGATGGCTTCTTTTATCTTGACGAATGTCGCCTTTCCTTTGTCAGTCCATTTGAAGGTGGATGTCTTCTTCATCATCGTTGATATATCCTTGGTCAACTCTGAGAAGTTGGGTACAAATCTTCGTATGAAGTTCACCTTGTCAAAGAAGGAATGTACCTAAGTTGTGTTGGTTGGGAGAGATAGGTTTTTAATTGAATCAACCTGATCGGGGTTAATCTGAGTTCCCTCTTTGGAGACGATGTGGCCCAGTAGCTTGCTTTCCATCACCGCAAAGATGGATTTCTTGGGATTCAAAGATATATGGTGGTACCTACATCTCTCGAACACTTTTACTAAGTGTTGAAAATGGTATTGCCGCTTCTTTGAAAAAAAGCGATGAGGTCGTCAAGATAGATGATGATCAATTTGTCTTTGAGGTCCCCAAATTCCAAATCCATGGATCGTTGAAAGGTGGCACCAACATTGATGAGGCCGAAGGGTATCCTCTCATATGCAAATGTTTCCCATGGGGTGGTGAATGCTATCTTGATCTGATCTTCCTTGGCCACTGCAATTTGGATGTATTTGGAAAAGTTGTCAAGTAATGACAACATTTTTTATCCAGTTATCGTCTGCAATGTGTGCTCCATGATTGGTAAAGGATAATTATCCTTTAGTGATGATTGGTTGAGATTCGTGAATTTTATGCATATTCGGATCTCTCTGTTCTTCTTGTGTACAGGAACGGTGTTAGACACCTAGGTAGAATGATAAATTGGGAATATGATCTTTGTGTCCACCATCTTTTGTACCTTTGCATAGATTGTGTCTTGAACACGCAGGTTGTAGTGTCTCTACTTCTGCTTAAAGGGCTTGATATTTGATTTGAGCAGAATTGTATGAGACAATTCCTTCAGCGTGAAGACTTTCAAATCTTCACAGATCTAGGCAAAGACATCCTGATAACTATCTGAGCAAGGAGATAAAGTTGTTGGTTTCCTCTATGGTACAACACTTTCTCAAGTTAACAAGCTCGGGCTTGTCTTCGGTATTGATGTTGACTTGACAGTAATCGACAAATGTCTTGTTGGTCGAATTTCTTTGACCTTGTACATGCCTTTCATGCCTATCAAATATGTCCTCCAAGGATACTAGACCCTTGGGGATGTTGTTGCCTCTTAACTAGATGATGCCTAATTCTATTGCTTCTGAATCTTTTGCTATGCATTCATTGAAGGGAGAAGCACTACCTTCAAAGAATAGTTCTTGAAATTTGTCCCCCATGCAAAGGAACTCTTTGATGTCATCATCATCATCAAAGATTTTCCAGTTGTCGCAATTGTCAAGGACAACTGGTTTGCAGATGAGCTCAATGGAGAAGGCATTCTAACGAAAGTTAGAATGGGGCGTGAAGAGAGCAGTCGATACAGCAAGGGCATCCACTCTACTATTGTGCTTGCACAGAATGTCTCTGATGTTGAATGCCTCAAACCAATCGATCACATTCCACACCCTTTTTCGATAAGACATAAGGCAACTTTTTTCTTACTTGATAGTGCTCTCTAATCTGTTGGACGATCAACTCTGCGTCGCCTTCAACTTAGAGGTATTTTATACCCATATCCCTTGCATTTTTGAGGCCTAGTATGAGCACCTTGTATTCTGCAGTGTTGTTTGTATTATCAAACTACAAGCGATAATAAAGTGGGTACAAAGTTTCTTCGGAGAGAGATAATGACAACTCCCACTCTCGAGCCTACTGTTGAGCAACTTTCGTTGAATTGCATTGTCCACATCTTTGAACTTTCTTTTGATGTGCTTGTGGCAAATCAACCTTCTTCTCTTCTTCGATCACTTCAAATAACATGGCATATGTGTTGGGACCTGTACTTTGATGTAGCACTTGTGCTTGGGGGTCTTGGGACTTCACCACCATGAATTTTGACTTAGCCTCTGGTTCCAACTTGAAGCTACCTTTCTTTAACGGGATTGTTACGTACGACCAATCCAATTGAATCTTGCCTCTAAGATCCTTGTAGAAGCTTCTACTTAGTAGCATCCCGTAACTGATTGGAATGCCAGTTATCAAGATGGTCATCATGATATTTTTCTCTAGACATGACACCAATCTTACTTGAGCATCCTTTAATTATCCTACCAATGGCATCGATTTTGACTCAAGCGAGTAACACTTGTCATGATTTTTCATGCATGATAGTCCCAATGAGTTCATGATCTATAAAGGCATGACAGTGTTTGATACTTCTGAGTCAATTATATAGTTGCTAAGTTTGTACCCTCCCATATACAAAGATATGTAGAAGGGCTTTAGCTTTTCTCCCGCTAGTACAAAAGATTCTAGCAACGTGGTTGGATTACAACCTGCTTTTGTACTACTTTGAGAATTTGATGTAATTGATCGAGATGATCTTGGAGATACTCTAGCTATGTTATTTGTACCTTCGTCTTCATCATAGACGTCATGATGTCAAAATTCGCTGAAGGTAGATCTTGAGCATTTGATGTAACATTCTCATGTGCAGACTTGGGATTAGAAGTGGAAGCTTCTTTTCCCTTTTCATTTGAATTTTGTATTTCCTCTTCTTCTTTCTGTTCTTTGAAGTGTTGGGAACATGTGAACATAGGTGTTGAAAGATTCTCGTGGTTGACAGCGAGAGAGTATTGACAACAGTCTTCTTTTTCTTGATTTTTGGGTTCGCTATGGAAGTATCTCGTTGCAGAGTTGCCATCAAAGTTGTCTATTTGTGGTAAGACAACATTCACATTTGAAGGTATGAAACTTGAGCTTTGTGCTTGATCTCCGACATATCCCATGATCTAATTCATCCTTTGTTTCTTAGGGCATGTGGATCTGGTGTGTTCGTCTAAATCATGGAAACAACAAAACACATTAGACTTCTCAGCCTCTACCTGTCTTGGTGGAGGTCCTAAAACTCTAGGCTTATAGTTATTAAAAGGTTGGAAATTATTCCTCTTTGGTTGGTACGACTGTTGAGGCTGGTACTGTTGTTGTTGTTGATATGGTGGTGGTGTGGGAAGTGCTTGTTGCCCCTTATTGGGTAGCTGCCTCTTGAGGATAGTCACCTCATTTGCTAATTTCTATAGCAATGGATTTGCTGATGCTTGGATCAACAATTTGATAGCATTGTCCTTCATCTTTCCCATGGTGATCATATGATCCTTGAGCTCAATAGTATTTTCTTGTGCGACTAGCAAGTCCTCTTTGTGGCTTCCTTTTATGAAAAAGGCTTTCTCTGAGGGAAGGGTGTTGATGGAGTTGCTCATTAGAATCTCATCTAATGGATTGAGTGTGTGAGAGTGACATGTAACAAGGCGATTAAACCTTGCTACGAACTCTCTCATCGGTTTTGTGGGCTCCATCTTAGAGTTTGATAACCGGGCAAACAACTAATGGCTATCTTCGGTAGGATTGAACCTTGCCAAGAACTTTTCACTCATGATCTCCCAACTTGTGATGATACCTGGTTGTAATTGGTTGAACCAATCGACAACATTTGCCTCAAGAGTTTTGACAAAGAGTTGAACGATGATATCTTCATGGGGTGTGGACAAAATGAAACAAGCCATTGTGAACGTTGAGATATGCTCATCGGGGTGTCGAGCCCTGTCACCGTAGAATCTTGGGAGATGCTTTCGTGATCCTTTGGGAAGTTCATGGTGACCTTGTAGGGCCAATGGGCCTATGTCATTACCCTATGGCAATGGGTTTTGGCATCTTACATTTCTTGCATTATGACCATTGTCGAACAGATTGTTGCCATTTCCATTATCGTTATTATGACCATTATCGTTATTGTTGTTAACATTGTTGGCCATTGCTTGAGCTAGAGGTTCTTGTTGTGGTTCTTCTTGAAAGTGCTCTCGAACATCTTGGAAGATTTTCTCTATGTTGGATGCTTCTTCGACATCCTCTTGAAATAGAGGATTGGTCCTCCTTGTGTATACTCGGTGAGCCAAGATGCTTACTGCCACACACGAGGTGGTAATACTAGCCTTTTTGCTGCAAGATCAACCTTTCGTTCTTCCTCGTCCAAATTAATAGTTGAGGCCCTCCACTAATCAGGTGATGTGTTCTTTTTGAAGATGAAGGTGCGTAAACTATTGATGATGTTCAATTACTCTCCTTCAATGAATGTAAGATCTAGTTGGAGAGTTTCCAGAGTAAGATCTGGTTGTTCAAATCGAGCCCAAGGACGCTAGATAGTCATTCCCATGACATAAAAGCGTTAACTTAGCTTTTCTTCAAAGTTTTATGTATCGCTGCCCCATGGTGGGCACAAAAAAATTATTGGTGTTTCAATTAGCAACTCTAGGGTGCTAATTGGAAACAAACAATTATACATAGCATGCGATGACTGCTCTTCAAATTATGGAGGGGAATCTCCCTCTTGTTTGCTAATGTTTGCGTAAAAGTAAAACAGACCAAACTTGTTCCTATCTTTTTTACTCAGCAGGCAAGACATAAGGGTGCATAAACACAATGCAATGCAACTAAGGCTTTCTCTAGTTTTTGCATATCTTAGCTACAACTAAACTAGATTTTAATATATCCTATTACCTCAAGGTAAATAGAGCATGAGGGCATAGGAGCGTGAATGGATTGGTTGGATCGCTTGGTCTGACCGTCTTTCAGAATGTGTCTGAGGCTCTAGACTCTTAGATTTATGCTAGAATAAGGCTTTATGCAAGTAATCACTCTTACGATAAGATGAATCTCAAGCTTTCCAAGGAGGAGGAACCCCTGTTCGAGGTAGAGGTTGGGATACAACTCACTAGAAACAAAAAATTATGATGATTTGGCTAATAGGATTCCTGAGGAGGTGACAACACCTATCCAAAGTGTAAGCTAAAATACAACTCATTAAACAACATCAAACGACAATCATTAACAACGAAATACCCAAGGAGGTGATGAAACATGTCCAAGGGGGAGATTGAAACAATAGATTGTAAGAAGAAGACGTTGAAAGAACTCAAATCTTTAGATCAAATTGCATGTGCTTTTTGATTTCTTTCTTCAAAATTTCTCAACGAATTACAAAAGTTTGGAACAAAAAAGGTATGAAATCATACATAATTGCTTATCAAACCAAACAAACTCTCATCCAAGAGTGAACAAATATGCACTTGCAAGCTTGTGGCAACAATGGCGCAACAATTTTGCGTAGTAAATAAAGGTTACAAAATAAGGAGAAAAGGTTCTTATTTATAGAACTCAAAGGAGTAGGAAACCCTAAAGTCTCCTTGGGTTAAAATTAAGTTCTTTCCAATGAATCAACAAGATTTATTCCTATGTCTAAAAGTAGGTGAGCAAGTAGTTAATAGGAAATCTACTTCAGTTAACTGAAACTAAACAAAAAGTGAACTTAAATTACAAAATGTGTCTCCAAAATAAAGATCCACAATTAGTGAAGATCTAAGATAGACATCCATAATTGGTGGGATCTGACATGCATGATCAGTGGGAGATGGAGTTAACTTGGAATGAGGCATCAAGTCAAGTTAAATCCTATCACCATTAATGCTACTTTGAAGGGTAGGATGTCCTAGGTGGGTGTTTTACACCTCACCACCTCCAGTCAATAGTTCTTTTATCCAGTTGTTGACTTCTTATGCCTCTGGGTGATCAATGCTCCTTAGGATGACGACGTGGTGTTTCAACATCTCTTCACCATTCGCAAGCTGCTTGTGATATTCTATACACTTGGTAGTTGCATCATCTAGCTTGGTGGACATGGCTGCAACCTTACTCAACTTGCATCTAGTAGGGTAATCGCAAAAAGTGCTTCGGACGACATCTTGGAACTATTTATGCACTGCACCTAGCTCAAAGTACACGCCTCCCTCGTGCTGATAAAAGCAAGGGATAAATATTAACAATGTTCTTACGAAGTTGATAACACTTGCCGCGATCTATTAGTACTCGATCAATTCCACATAATTGACATCATAGGCTTTCACCTTGTATACCAGTTGTTCTTTCCAAGCGAAGAGATGTTGCTTATTCTCTACAGTGGTAATTGATTGGTATGCCAGTTGTAAATCAGTGACTGTGATCTCATCCCCAGGCCTCTTCTCTGTTGCCTTTTGTTCTTACTGCCAAATCTTTGTGCGAAGTTCATGAGCTTTGTTCCTTAACTGGTATAGCTTTGCCAGTATACACCGTCCTTTGATGACAAATTCGTCCTCTTGATTCCTCAAGATTTTTCCATATAAGATCAACTAGTGGTGATTTTGCTCCGCAGGGAGGTTAAGCATCTCTTGTGGCAAAGCAAAGATGTTTGGCGTACTGTGCATCAACCTAGATATGTACAGTCTCAATTGCTAGTTTTTAGCCTTTAAGGCTACTTTGTCTCTGTCATCTTTAGCCATTCTTTCTTGAACACTCACCGATGCAATTCCAAGAAGACCCACCTCCACCTTATGAGTGGTTTTCCCAAGGTTGACCTTCAATAATGTGAAGTCATCAACTCGTACCTCATGTGCATTCTTGTTCTCAGTTGGTGCAGCTGTCTCTATGACAACTTCATTGTCATCATTCCTTCCTACGTGAACCTACTTCTTTAGCTTCTTTACTAGAACGTCTTGAGGGACATGGTCAAATCTTGTGAAGTCAAGCTGGTAGGATGGCCTTTCTCTCTTCCTTTCAAGGAGGCTCTCAAGACAAGACGAATCCTGACTAGCCTAGATGGAAGAAGGGATGTTAGGCCCTTGAATACCCAACAAATGAGATTGTGCTTTAGTTTCTTATGGTGGAGAGTCCAAGTCAATGGGGACTGGTGACTAATGTGATGGTGGTGAAGTAGGCAGTTCTGTTTCCACTACTGACACTATATCTATTGTAGTTGCTTCCATCATGGGCTCTGTCTCAGCCGTGATTGTCTCAATCACTGGCTCAACTGTAGTTGTTTCCATGACTGTCTTAGGTATGATTATGGCTGTCTCCACATGTACCTCTTGCTAATTTGTGTGCCCTGATATTTGCATTCCTTTGGGAGGGTTACTCCATTGCTTCTATCTGGGCTTCTTCCTTGATGTCGAAGGTAGTGAAGGATGAACCGATGGCGACTCTGTGCAAGGAATTACTACCTTCCTTGTCTTCTTGTTGTCCAAGTACAGTTGGTTGTTTCTTACAACTCTACTTGTCCTTTCCTCTATAGATGTATTCTCCTTGGCGTACCAATCCACTTTTCCAAGTGGTTGTGAGTCCACTTGATCCACAAAGAATGAAGGAAGAATTACTTCCCCATCATCATCGGATAGGCCTTCCACATCTTTTGACATGAAGTCAACAATTTGCGGAAGTCTAAATCGACTGTAGTTACGTCTTCGTACATCAAACTCATCTTCATAGTTGACCCAATAATCTTCCATGGAAAACTCGTGTGAAGAGTGTTGCTCAAGATGTGCTGCATAAAAGCCTCTAGGATCATACGACCATCTCTCAATGAGATATTTGAGATTAACTCTCGCCATCTCTTGGCACATGGTTTTGGCATCAACCACTGTTTTACCTCTAAAGTCCTATCTGGATAGGAAAGTTCGTAGCTGTCTTCTTTTTGAGACACAAATGAGAATGAACTTCGACCAACTGCCACAAGAACTCCATGGAGACTACCTTATCTAGAGGGTAGCGGGGTAACATGGCAGGATGACCGTTGTATCCATATACGCGTATATAGGTGAAGGTGGGGAATTGGATGAACCAATCCACCCAATCCACCATTGCCTCCTTGGTTGTCAGTGATATAGGTACATGCATCTCATGGTTGAGGTCCCTTATAATGTGCATAATGAAAAGATCATTTATTCGCTTGAAATTTCATTCTGCTTGTGTAAACTGAAGTCGCAGAAAATGTTTGTGGACCTTCTGCACACCTAAGGTTCCCACAGTGTTTAATGCTCTAAACTAGCCTTGGAAGGCAACCAGGTATACAAGATATGAGCACATGTGGAACTTATGAGCCTCTAAGAACCCGATCATTTGCTGGTGGAGTGTATCATTGATGATGGTGGGCCAGTCATAATGCTCTCTATTACTTACAATCTTAGCGATGATGTAGTACATCCACAACTAAAATTGGTTCCCATCCTCTTGTCTAGTGATCCGGTTGAGTAGAGCGATCATCACTGGATACTCATCTCAAAACTCTCCTCACCCAACATTCTTGGGCAAGTTGGCCTTTTTCACTTTTAGCCATTTTTCTGCCATTCTCTGTTGACACTTATCCTTTGATACATCAAATGCTCGTTCACATTCTCTCACAGATATGACCAAATTGGTCAGATATGGTGGAATAGCAAAACACCTTTCGACATCCTTAGGTTTAAGGCTACAAATCACCCACCCATCTACTGATCAAATTTCTCGTATGGTAGGTTTATAATGCTTAATGCAAGTAATTACAACTACACATTTTGTAATGCGATGGGGATTGATGCAACCTCAAGCAATCCAAATTACTCGATGTTTTGTAACATGATTTGGTCCATGCCTTCCAAATCTTCTTAGTTGACCTCTGGGTGTACTTGATGCAAGTCAGTGTCTATCATTTTTAGAAAACCATGATACAAGACCATTTTGGTCTTGTATTGTACTTGGGAGAATTGCATTCTGAAAAATTTAAAGATCAATTGTGCACACGACACCGTTCAGACAACTTTTGAAAACCCCTGAAAATAACACATGCCAAGAAGTATTTTTTTGGAAAAAATCTGACACATGGGTTTTGTTTGTGCTTTAATGTTGAACAAACCCAGTTTGTTCGATTTTCAAATTTGTGACTTTTTTCGAAAAAAATCCCTAAAAAATAGGGGCAACAAGTTTATTGTTTCTAGAAAATTTCAAGAGATGGGTTTTGCTGAAAAACTGTACTAATCATACCTAGTTGATTAGATTTGTGATTGCCTGCTATTTTTTGTGACATGTAAGGAGTTTAAGACAAGAAGAGAGGAAGAAGACAAGAAGAAGATTGGAAGTTATTTTTTGCGCTTTTGTAAAAATATGCCTTTGGATGCAACCTCTGAGAAATTATTCTTTTGTGCAACTGATCTTCAAAAATATGAACGGTCAAAACCCCTTCTGTTAGATCTTGAAAAGACGTCTTGGAGAGTAAATTGTTGTTTTAGCCTTCAACCTACAAAGAAAGACAATGAAATATGACACCTAGACTTGATATATAATGATTCAAGTTTGAATGCATCAAGTTTGGGTGCCAACTCATGATTGAGGAGTGATTTTCACTGATTATGGGACATTTTAGACATGAGAAGCTTTCAAAATATCTAACTCAAGTCAACAGATCTTGCTTTGACCTTTTAGGCATCCTTTTTGAAGTTGAACATTTTTTCACGCTGAAGTCATGGTGGAGTGCCTCTATTGGATCCTCGTTTCTGGTTGGTTCGTTGATCTAGATTTGTCATTGATGGATCCATTGCTGAGATGGAACAACCTTGATTAAGTGTGCCTAGGAGTTGCAAAGCTCAAAGAATGAATATGATGTCTTCAATTCAAGGGCACCTTTTCTCAGTAGGGGTGCTTTTTCACCAGACTTAGTCAATTTTCTTGAGGGTTCTTCAATTCTACCATTTTGACCCTTTGTGCTTTGATCTGAGATCACTGCTGACTGATGAGTTTGATGATCTCGCTAAAACGTGGGATGGATAACCAGCTCAGTCCTAGAAAGGATGATTGGTTTCGTGAAGCGTGAAGGTTGGTTTAGGTACTTCAAAAGTAAGGGCACCCCTGGCCTGTAGGGGTGCTTTTGGATTTTGGACTTGTTATTTCCATGTTGCAAACCTTCACGAATGGTCCCAGCTCGATCTCTGTCATCAGATGTCTGATTTGTCTATTGTCTTCACTGACGGTGTCATTGTTGAGATTGATCAAAACAGAGAAGGTCATCTTGGAGGTCACCATGCTTGCAGACTACATTTGACTGCCCAAAAAGATGGGCACCTTTTCCCAGAAGGGGCACTTTTCCTCAACACTTAGCCAATTTCTCCATATTCATCATTCAGCTTCCACCTTTGGTGTTTTCTGCTTGATCTCTACCTCTGATTTCCTGACAGGTCTTGTGAACATGTAGTTGGATTGATTGCGAAGCTGAGAGAGAGCTAAACAAATGCCTTGTAGAAAGTAGATGTTGAAAAATTCATTAGGTGACTCAAATTTAGGGGCACCCCTGGCCAATAGGTACATTTTTGTCTTGATATGCTTTGATCTACCTTCCATTTTGCATGATCTGATGATCAACAATTGTTGTCGTTTGATGTGTATTGCAGGCTGGCTGACAGGTTTGTTGCAAGGTTGAGTTGACATTGGAGAGATCAACTGAAGGTAAGTTCACCAAAAAGTGACATCTGGATCATCTAGTTCAAGGGCTCCTTTTCTCAGTAAGGGTGCTTTTTTCCATGTGTAACTACATTGCCTCCTTAGTAGGAAGGTGTGCCTTTTCTAGAGTTAGTCAATTTTTGGCATTTTCAATTTTGAGAATCCCCTCTATGAGATAGCATATTTTTGGAGTATTTTCGCCATGGTTTCTTCGTTGAAGCTTTTGAGGCTTAGCCTTCAACACCTGGTACTGGCCATTCTGCCATTAATGACTGTAGAGGTCCTAACTTTCTTCCTAAAAAATAAACCACCAGAGTAAAACACACTTTTTGGTGATTTTGAGTCGACTAGTGTGATCATGAAGTCAATTCATCCTATCAAAATCATTTTCAATTAATTCTGGCAAGGTCCTATTTTTAGGGGTTTTCCTAAAAATAGGGGTTTGAAACCCTAATTTTCAAATTTTCAAAAATTTGTAGGTATCTTCCTTGACACAAACCCACAAAAACATTATGTTATTTTTGACCTAAAACATACTTTTGACAACATTTTTACATGATCAAGATCATTTTAACAAAAAATGTCTCTTTGAAGCAAAAAATTATTTTGGGTACAACATGAATCAATAAAGTTTAGTTCTTTGTAAAATATTATGTTGTTCCATTTGAGTGTTTTGTTGGCTTCTTGGTTAGATAGTCCTCAATTGGACCCTAAACCTTAGTTACATTAATATTCTTGACATTGCACTATCACACTCACAATTTACACTTGTGTAGTTGCATGACCCAACCATGTTATGAGAGTTATATTTGGCATACTATGAGCATTCCTTTATTTATTATATGTTATGCGATATTAATATCCTTATTACATTAGGGATAATATGAACCTTCCCTAAACTATCAAGTACATGTTATGCCATGTATCGATTTTTTTATTAACTCTAGGGACCTATCTCCTTTTTGTTGTTCATGTTGCCAAATTGGGTGCATATACCTTTCCTAGTGTCCTATACACTTACATGGGTACTCTTGGCTAGTGAGGGCCACATCACTACTCTTACTTGCCCATGATAGGGATACCATTATTCGTTAATGGCATCTTCAACTAATGTGCTTACCATAACAATCATTCAACATACTTTATTTACTCAATACATGTTGAATTCATCTGCAACTATCACTTTACTTGATGCAAATGCTTACATGCTTAGCCTACATTTACATTTCATGTATTATTTCCCTTGATACAATTCCTTATATCTTATGGATGCAACCAATTATAGGGGGCTTGTTTTGTCACTGATACGCCCACATTGAGTTTGTAGATAATTACAAGTCTCTATAAAGACTTGTTATTAACACATGATGTGTGAGCATCCCATTTTCCCTGTCATTCCATTGCCACTTTCCATACACGATTTTATTTTGTAACCTTACTTCCCTCTCTCTCTCTCTTACGATTGTTGGGAATAAGATTTAGATTGTAGTTTTTGTTGCTTACACTATAGAAGATGCTCATGAAATATTTTCCCTCTATTTTGTAAGTTCTAATGGAAAGTACATGCTAAATCATGAATCTAACATGATGCCATTTGGAAGGGTCCATTACCTCGTATGGATACCATTTTGTTTGAATATTTACTTTATATACATGTTTGTGAGCGCTACATACTTTGAGACACCAAATAATTTTAGGAATTACATCCATCTCAAAGCATAGACAAAATGTAATGGCAAAATTTGCATACCCATGCTATTTCCCATTTAGTTTTTTGTCTGTTTTGAGAGAATGATTTAATATACTCACATTTACAACTAAATCTTGTGCAAAGTTTGAATTTTCCCCGATGTCATTACCCACCTACCCACATACATTCCTCTACATTCACCCCCACATCATCCATACATACACACATTCATATACATCCATCTAGTTTATACACACACCTATACCTATACATTTTGTTATCCACTCAATTTGACTATTTCTATGCCCTAGCTCATTTCCATGGATGCAAGGTCGACCTCACAATCACAAATTTGACCCCTTAATTTTTCAAAATTCAAATTCAAATCTTGATTGACTATTGCCTATTTTTCCAGCCTTTAGCCAACTAACCACACATTTACATGATTATTGCTAGTTACTTGTATTTAAAGGTATTTAATTGCACCCATTATCCTATTGGATAACATTGAATATCATTTGCATTTATAAAAGGGAATGTTAGGAATATTTCAATTGGAGTACCAAAAAGAACCTACTTCCGCATTACCTCACTCTAGAATATTTGCATGACCGAAGTGTGTTGTCTTCGATTTTTTATGTAAGTTTTTCAAGGGTTGACCTAGGAGAACATGTCCCTCAAGCAACATATCAACAACCCTCCAAAGCTATTTTTGAATGGTTCCAATCTTCATGGTGGATAAAAAGCTAGAGCAGATAGAGGCAAGGTAGGTGAGCCAAAGAGCAAAAGTACTCATTAATAAGGTCAATTTTGCACGACAAATGATGAATTTGTGGAAGTAGAAAAGATCCAGACCCATGGACTCAACTTGAGCATAAATCTTGCACATAATGGACGATCACTTATATAGACAAAGAGGCATCATTTTCAAATAAAAAATAATTCAAATTCTAGAGTCTACATTAATACCATTTATCTTTGATTATAAAGTCAAATATCACTCCCTTCTTCACATTTCCAATTAAAAATTACATTTACTCCCATTTATCAATCAATTAATCTAGATTAATTATTGGTTATATGTGCACCGATAAGGTTGTAGTCCAATGGGAAGGCTTTAGGATCTATTTTGAAGGAGTAGGGAATCTTATGAAGCAAAAAATAAATATGGTACAGGAATAATTAGAAGCTCTCCTTGAATAATAGGAACCCCTACTTTTTAGTTTGAAGATTTGAGCACATGCATTTGGGGTGAGGGTGAAGATTGCTCCACCATCTTAGGGTTTTTTTTGCCACTTGTCAATCATATGAAAATTTTAAATTCTCACCAATTATTAAATATTTTTTATATTTACTCTATTGAATTGAATATACAAGATAATAAAATTCATGAGACCACAAACTTCTCTAAATTTCAAAATTTAAACTTTTAAAACTTAAGCTCAAATACACAATTAATGAAATTTAAAATATTCTTGAATATGTCAGTTAACACCCACTAAATTTAATAAAAAAACGGCTAATTAATAAATTGAAGTGTCCTTCGGGTGCGGAGGAAAGCAATTGAAATGGTCCGAGACAAAGAGCTAAATCTATTTATTTATGATGAGACATGCGAATAGTTGAAGACCATTTAATAGGGGATGTAGATGTGGGGAAATAACTGCAAGAAACAGATGGGTCGTTGAGCAATAAAATGCAACATCTAAACAACCCACAGGCAGAACAGCCAGAATGAAATGCAGAAATAATGGATGTTCACCTAATCGACGATACATCATCTAATGCACTCAACTCCCCCATCTACTAATTTGAACTTGAGAACAAGTAAATAAATTATGAGGGTGTATTGTTTAATAACTTGGGCTTTTACTTTCTTGTCTACACATTAAATGTGCTTGCTGAACAATTTGTATATTTCATAGGGCTCAATTCTGTGGTTGTGGGAGCTGAGTCGGGTTTGATTGTTGGCTTTCAAACTTTGCTTGCAAGCTTTGTGGGCATCAATGGCAGGATTCCTTTCAGCTGTCAGGAGACTTTATCTCGCAGCATACAACTGGCTGGTTTGTGCAGGCTGGTGAGCACTTGTTTACTCAAAAAGTCCGTTTGTGCAAATTTGTTTATCTATTTATTTTCATGGTATAGAAATGTATCTTATATTATGTCGATTAACAGAAGCATATCAATCTCACAACAGAGTTAATTTTTTTCAATTTTCTTCGATTTTGGATCTAAATCTGCTTAAATTTTTCCCCATTACATTGAGTGGCATATAGATTTCGTTTGAAATGATGAATGTGGGTTGGTTTCATGTGTGTATGGAGTTACTGTAAAATTTCATCTTTGTTTGAGTAATTTTTATACGATTAGACCCAGTCATGACATTCAAACTCTGCAACTAGAAACTCAAGGGAAACCCCACAACAATGACCCAAGAACACGGCGCTTGTGTATCCTTGCTATGTAAATCAAAGGCGTATGGACAGAGTTAACCTGAGAAAAAATGCATAGAAGATCATTTGGTCGTGTTTCGGTGCCACTCCTGGACTTTCCACCGGGATAAATATGGATCAGCGCTCTTCAACAGAGGATCTTTCACCCAAACAGACTCCAGTTTTGTCTCTTTTTCATCCTTCATAAGCTCATTGTGATCATGGAAAGATCAGTTCAGCAGAAATATCAATTCTTATTTTAGCACTAATAACGCTTACCGTTTTCTTCCGAACTGACCATGTACAGTATGTCCTTTTAGCAGTCTCCATAATGTTCAATGTTCCCGAAATATATTTCCATCCGAGAAATGTAATGATGGACAGCCATTGTGTTGGCTGATTAAGTAGTGCGAAGCCAATTGAAAGCTCAAGTCCTCAATAAGTCATTGCAAATCCACTTTGGAAGCTCAGGGTTAGAAATGCCTTCCTGAAGGGCGTTCTTCTGCCAAGCATTATTTGTTTCCTTGCTGCGAACCTTTCCCCTTTGTCCAAAGTAAGCCCTTCTTCAATCAGGATCTTCAAGTTCCTTGCTTCAACAAGTTTAATTCGGTCTGCTGTATGTCCTAAATGAAATAGGAATTTCGGAACTTTTTGCTATCCCTTGTATTTCGTGCTGCATCTTATCCCTATTGATGTTGTTTTCTAGGAAACGATTTTGTTGCTGGCAATTGGGTTCCCCCAACTATTTTTCTTTAGCAAAATTTAAACAGAATCATAATTCTGATAACAATCCAATGCCTTTTACAGGCCACACCGATCAACATTTATAAACACCACCACCAGAAAATTCAAACTACTCTCTAACACAGTAAAGCATACAAGGTTCCATCAAATTATGAACTCAATAAACTCAGGGCAGACTGTATTCCTGTTCAAAACACAAGTATATGTATGACTACCTTATGACATAGGAGGGAACCAAATTGACTTACTATCTCCAGGAATAAATTTTGGTGATACAGAGTCATGAATATATTCTCTAGTTCATTTGGAGACAAGACTCTCATTACCCAAGTGGTTGATTGCTTGATTAGAATGGTAACCTAGTACCTGGATACTTCACCTAGGTGATTGAAATTTTGCACGAGGAGAGTTCCTTAAGCCTTCCAATGAGTTTGTTAGGTTGATTGCTTGATTAGAATGGTAACCTAGTACCTGGATACTTCACCTAGGTGATTGAAATTTTGCATGAGGAGAGTTCCTTAAGCCTTCCAATGAGTTTGTTAGGTTTCCAGTCAAGGCACTCCTTAATCACATTTAACGTCATTTTACAGGTACCTAGAATGTCCAGACTCAATATCATACGAGCTTCGATTCTTAGCAATTCTTAGACCAGAAGCTAAAGCATGCAATTCAGCAACTGAATTGATCCTACAATATTCCATCTCCTCCAGCCGAGCCAGTATTACCTTTCGGTCACCCTATAGAAGTTTAATTTTATTCTCCTAGCCACAATGGGAGATCAGTTAACAAGAGGCTTAATATTTTTTTGGTATTAACCCAGTATGGCTCTTCTGAAGAATTGAATTCTAATTTATACCTACCTGGTGTTCCAAGCCATTAATTCTGCATTACTACAGGGCATAGATTCTTAATACATACCAATTATGACACGGAGATTTCAAATTTTGCTACAAGTCTTGGGAAATATGACACCAAATTATTGAATATCCTTGGTGTCTTTCTAATAAAATTTGATAGTGTTAGGTCTTGAAATCATTGCTTCACAATCTTAGAACATAGTTTCACCTTCAAGGCAAAGGGTTGTCATTCATGAAGGCAAAATAGAGGCTTATCAACAAATTGAGGGTGGTTAAAGGCTAATTAACAAGAGTGGATAAACTCTTCTACACTTCAAGCTCAACTTAGACTTAGGAGAGTGTTCCTAGAGGTATTCTAAACAAGATTGAAGGTACTGAAAGATGAGACAATATGACAAGTTGCAGTTGTATCCAATGTAAGCTCAACATCAGAGGCTTTCATTGGGTTAAAGACCAACCAATTGCACAAATGACATAGCTGATATTTACATCATTGCAGGAAACACAAGATGAAGGCACAAGGACATGATTCACAAGACTAACCAAAATCTGCTTGGAACTTGCATAAGTCCATTGGAAACAGCAATGACCAACCCTTGAAAAGAGGAGAGAACTTGCAATTATAGTAGTTGGGAGTCATACCTGCTAAACTCTTGCAAAAATTTGACTGCTAGGGTTCAACAATAGCCACTGAAAATGTGTTTGCAATTATGCCCAGGAGACAAATCTTGTTTTTGGGTGGGAAAAACACAGTTGGAATGCTACAAAGCTCAAATCAGGGCCTTAATGGCAATTTGGAAGTTGTTGGGGGTAGTTGGATGAGTGTTCCTAGCGATGGTGATGGAAACGATCTGCGAGGTGCTTAATTTATGTTCCTGTCTTAAAACCTATGCCACTGGGGAGACATGTTGTACACTTTGACCAATAGGAGCATTGTATTTGTTGGGGTGACTAACATGTGGTCCAATATTATCATAACATTTTTCCATGCGTATTGACAACTAAGCCACAGCATGTAGTAACATTTCACCTTTATTCCCATCGTGTATCATGGGAATGAAAGTGAGGTCCACATTCAAAACTGCGATGCAATGAAAATTTGCCACTTGTGAGCTATCATATATAATACTGCCAAATTGGAAACTAAATCAGCATTTTCCTTAGAAGAGACAAATCCATTGCACATATGAAAGTGGCACCCACATTCAAAATCATGATATGGAGCTACATGATGCAATAGAATACTGCTAGCTGGAGACTACATCAACATTGTCTTAAGAGATATAAAAGCTATTGTGCATCGCGGAAGTGAAAGTGGAGTCCACCTTCATAATTGCAATGTGAAGGAGTTGCACAATGCAATAAAATGTTTCCAGCTGTCATAAGCTGAGTAGACTTTTGTAATTACTCCATGAAGCACACACACATTAAAGGGCCAATCATAACCCATCAACTCAGCTTGGGAACAACACAACATTGCATGAACTGGCAAGTATGACTCCTAACCCAAGAACACATGGCACAATATTGCTAGCTCGCTGTTTTAACAGAAGACTTCTTATGGAAACTGTGATGTGAAGGATGCTCGCAATGCAACAGGAAATTGACACACAGAATGCCAATGGGGACCTAAAGTTGCAATGCGACCATGATCAGATAACATAAGGAATAAAACAAGTGCGGGCGAACACCAGTTAATGAAAGCAAAGGATTGGTAAGACTGTGACATTCAAGGGAATCATGCTGTAAACTTAAGTGAAATAAACCAGAGGAACCAGTCAACATTAGAATATAAAAATACAGCAGTGACATATGCAAACGACAAAAGCACAGAAGGACTAGGGTTTTAGTCAAAAAAATAGAAAGGAAAACCCTTACAAACTAGAAAGACTAAAACCTTAAGTATCTCCCTAGAAGAACTGGAAAACTCCAATTTATAGCAAATTGTGGACAGCTCCAATATCCAAATAAGGCTTGAAATTTCCAGAGGGTCCTAAGCCCTGATCCAGGCCAAACTGGATCTCTGAAAGAGTCAATACCAGACCCTTGGAGCAATGGAACAATGGAGCAACAGATTATTCAGTTTGAGCTGCAGAGCGGCAGAGGACAGATTATGAGTCAAGATCTTGTGCTGGGGTAGCCAACCAAAGGATGCTAGTTGCCTAAGGGGAATCTTCCTTGATCCAAATCCATGGATATGATAACATTCTAACAGGTTTCGTAAATTATAATGCTATAGTCCTGGTGGTAACCCTTGGTGTCATTCCATTCTATGCCATCTTCTAAGTTTCAGATAGGGGTGTGATAAACATTAAGAGCATGCTGGAGGAGAGAAAATTTCCTTGAATCGGTTTGGAAGTAAGATAAAATAGATTAATTCATGAATGCAGAGAAGGTTCAAAGTAATCTGATATTCTGACACCATTTCTCTGTGATAGGCTTACCTTGGGATCTTTAAACTCCATTTGATTTAAGGGCTTATGAAAGAGCAGATTTTAGAATTCATTTCAACATCCCATCTAAGAAATGGCTGAACTAAATCTGCCTGAGGAAAATCAAATAAAGTGTCATATAATTGATGCTCTCTCCAGCAGAGGGGCGAGAAATACCATCCAAAAACCCAAGGTACTTGAAACACAGGTACATGCTACACAGCTGATGTTTTATCCTGATAGATTTTCCAGAATAGCTAGACTCCCAGAGCCATATTTATCCATAAACAGTTCATAGTACTTGCTCTGTTTCAGGATTTAGGAAGACAGGTCTTTAACCTGCTGAGCAGAATATTTTCCTATCCTCATTGGTGGCACTCTGTCCCAGGATTTAGGAAGACAGGCCCTTGATCTGCTGAGCAGAAGATTTTCCTAACCTCATTGGTTGCGCGCCAAAAGAAAATTCTTTGGAGATGGGAAAGGATTGACATGCGATAAATAGACATTGCTTCAAGCTAGATTTGATGAGCTGAATGACTGAATCTGACCAGATGGCATAAGCTGCTTGCCTTTCCATGCAGACAGATTCGCTTGAAAGTTGGAAGTGATTAAAAATTTGCTTTTGATTTCCTCTGAACTCTTAATAAAAAAGATAGTGATTCCCAAATAATAGCTTACAAGATGCTATTTTAATTCCCTAAGTCCATGTTTTAATTTCCAGATGCGAAATTTTTTTCTGAGGGAGGGGATGTAGCTTCTGACCTGTGCAGATCTTCCATTTATAAGAGATCCATTTGTGTAAATCAGCAGCACTAGGTTAGAAATCACAAAAAACATCATATCAAGCTCCTTTACATCCAAAAAAGATACATTAGAAGCGAGCTCCTCACTGTGCAGGGTTACAATCTGATCTGTCTCAGCAGCAGGCAGAATAGCCGGAGTAAAGATACTCTTGTTGTCAAGGGTTTGAAATTGTGAATATACCACAGCTTTTCCTCTCTTCTTGCTTTGGTGCCTTTACTTATTGCACCATTCTTTACCTGATCTGCACCTCTTTTCTGCTCACCTCCTATGTTGTTTGTTCATTTTGTTTCTTACTTTGTCCCATGAACCTTGTTTATTATTCAATAGTTCAGCTTTGTTGCCCATTTGAACATTGTTTATTTCTACAGGTTGCAGGTTCTCTATCTTGCCGTGAATACATTGAGAGAGTCTAGTCCTACTGCAGTTTATGAAGCAGTTGAAAAACCTTTGCAGTTAGCCCAAACAGCAGCCATTTTGGAAGTAAGGCAAGCTTCCCAGTGATGCTTATGCTTGAGGTTTTAATGTATTGGAAATTATTTTACCACAAGTTTTCTAACTTCTTGTGATTTATATGTTGTGGGTGTACAAACTTTCGGCATTCCAAAGATATTCCATGGTCTTGTAGGTGAGTTGGCCATATTCAAAATCATTTCCATTGAGGATGCCATATTCAAAATCACTTTCATTGAGATACTGAATACTTGGATCTGTGATGGCCTGAAAAATTGTTATTTAAGAGTGTGGTTATCATGATTCTTCTGCTTGCAGGGCTTGTGAGATCTCCCGTCTCAGCAACTCTTCCTCAAATAGGCTCAAGGCTGTTCGTTACTTGGGGAATCTTGTATAGTTTTCCTGAGGTATATTCCCTACCAATGAGAGTATTAAGGGTAGTAAATGTTATTGTTTTCATGACATCATAAGTTAAATATTTATTCTTAGAAATCTTTTATGATGTATGTAGGTGAGGACCAGTTGGCTTGTTAGCAGCCTGGTGATTAGTTGGTCATTGACGGAGGTAGGACTTCTATTTCTTTGAGCTTTCTCAGTTTATATGAAACTTAATATTTGGGTGCATGCATATATATATATATATATATATGCTGTTTAAGTTTTTAACAGCGTGGTAAGGATTTAGTGTGGCAATTTGCTGTCTGTGTGGAGGTATCGGGTGTGAAGGCAAGGTCAAATTTGAGCGTGTTTGGATATTGCTTGGTTGACATCTTGGTCTAGTGGACCTATGAGAATGCATTTCAAAGATAGTGTATCAAATGGCAGTTTGTTTAAAGATGGTGCCCTATGATTTATTTTCTTCTGTAAAATCTTTACACGACTGAAGATTGTCTAATTTGATGTTGTTATCTTTTGTAGATTAACTACTCTAGTGTATTTCATGAATGCGTAGCAATCCTTTTTGGAAAATGCAAGATAATTAGTTCAGAATGGAAATGCCCAGATGTTTAATATAGAAGACATCATATTTACACAGAACCTGTAGTAATAGAGAATGCTTCTGGTTTGTAAATGTTTTTTACATCAACAATTTGGATCACACTCTGATTCATCATCAGGATGAGGAAAAATTAAAATGAATTGCAGAGTTAGCTCACTGAATAGATGGCAAGGTTCAGAGTAGGTAAGAAGGGAATGGGAACTGAGAATGGTAAAGAAAGGAAAGGATGAGGAAAAATTAAAATGAATTGCAGAGTTAGCTCACTCACTAAATAGATGGCATGGTCTAGAGTAGGTAAGAAGGGAGTGGGAACTGAGAAGGGTAAAGAAAGGAAAAGAAAATAATAAAAGTATTAGTAATATATAATTATAAAAGTAGAGGTTACAACTCATAGAGGGGTCAAAAACAATGAAAGTAAACACAGAGATAATACAATTATCACATCAAATTGAGAAAAATGACGACATCCATATTGCACCTGAATGGGATAGGTTGCAATTGACAGAAGGAAATAAACCTAATACTATTACAAAGATCAAAGATAAATGATGAAAAAATAAATTTGATGCTAAATAAAAGCCTAAAGAAGTAGATACAAGTGATAAAAATAGAAATAAAAATACCCTTTAATATAATGAAAATAGTAGTCATCTAATAATAATACTAATAGTATTCTAAGGCTGAAATATTGAAGTTACTAGTAGAATTAATCATATAATAATAGTATTATCATACTATTAATACTCTAGTATTCAACATAGTAGTATTAATATCACTATGCTTTTAATACCATACCAATAGGTTATTGGTATACACTGTCAAGAGGATTGTAATTCGTAAGACAAAAGCATCATAATCATGGTATTATTATACTACTAATAATAGTATTAATTATATAGTATCAAAACAAAAATAGAAATGCTATTATTATTGTTAAGACTCCCAATAAACTGGATCATAATAATTAACCTCAATCTCCAACGAAAGCTGAGAGACACTTAACAACACAACAATAAAATTTCATATCCAAGGCAAGTTCTTAACATAAGGATTCTCTATAAGTAGTATAGGAGTTAATGTAAATCACAGTGTTACTTTTAGAAGATTGATAGTACGAGCAAAATACTTGGAACATAGAAACAAAATCTCTTGTGTATGTGTTTTTCTATGTCCACTGATATTTCCCTGGTAGACATGATTTGCAGTCTCATAAGTTTTATCTCTTCCCATGTGATTGGATAATAAACTATCATTTGATTTTTGCGATAATTTGTATTTCAGTTTTACTCCACCTGTAATAAACTCCGATGCCATGGTATTCTGTTGTACTGTGTTTGATTAATGATAGTAGCTGCTTGCATTACACATTTTACTCGTGAGCTTCATATAAATCCTCAGTGTTCCCTGTTGCATGCACAATATATGCATTGGAGATAACAATAATAGGTCCTTTCCTTTTTCATTCTGATTTGAGCTTATTAAGAAACATGGTTCAAGGGCGTTATCTGGATATAATCCTTTTGGTGGGATGAGTAGTAATGTTTATGATCAATTGCCACTTCAAAGTCATCGTTCTTAAGATAATTTCTGATTCGCGATGGCACACAACAGCCAGCAAGTACTGGTCAATTATAGGACACTGTTGAATCTTATTCAGATGTCTTTTTTCATAGGAAACTACACTTATTTCATTTTTAGATAACACATCATAAATCCCGACAACATTAGAATTTAAATCACATAAACTTTACAGAAATATGCACTCCATGAGGTATAGCCTTAACATCTTTATGGAAACAGGCTCACTTGGATTTGTCAAGTAAAGAAAAATCCTTCTTGGAAAACCTTATCTCCCCTAAACTGAGGGGGAAGCAATCCTGAAAAGTAATATATAAATTTGGGCTTACCAACATAAGAAATCATCACACATAGAAACTAACAGCACATTGAATTCTGTCCTGGAATTATGAGTGAAGTGAATTTGCACCAGAAAAGAACTAGAAATATGCACCAACAAGAGCCAAACACACATGATACAGTTGTTAATCTTGGATGGTGGTTGTGGGATGTGGCAATTTCTTATTGTAACAACAATCCCTTACAAAGGTTACAGTGTCTGTGAACGCTTACAGCTGTGTTCATACATTCAAAGCGGCACAACTACGCTCTCTCAATTATCTTGTACAAGTGTCTTGCTCTTGTTGAATGCTGCTCATTTGCCACAGCTCTCCACATGCTATAGATATTCAATTAGTCACTAAGTGATTGGTACTGAGCTACTACTCTCCTCTTTGACTTGGATGCTTCATCATGGTTCTCCTTTGAAACAAATGAGTGGTGTTTCAGGGCAGAGATTCATGCTTCTCTTATTGTTAAGGTAACTGTTCCTTGAGTTGATGCCAGATATCCTCTAGAGCCATTGCTGGGGCAGACATGCCTCAGCTGTTCTCCTCCTCATTTTGACATGTCATCAGGTAGCCATGTAGGAGCAAAATGAAATATCTTGGTGGTTTGTCATGTTTGTTCATGTAGAATGCTCAAGCAGATCCTACTGGTGGGAAGGTTCTTGGCTCCACAAGAACTTGATTTGAAGAAGAAAGTTGAAGGTATGCTTTCTCCATCTCCTCCTTAGTCAAGCACTTTGCTATGGTAGGCAGCCGGTCCTTTGGACAAACCAGCCACTGCTCGGTTCCTCCTGTTCTGATATGCCTGCTCTTCTTGTCCAGTATTTTCTTCCACTTGTTTAAGTAAATTTGGTGGTAAATCATTGATGGGTGGAAATACAAGTTATTTCCTTTCTTCCTCATTAAGCAAGGATGGTTCAAACAGCTTCATATTTTTAGTAGCAACAACTGAATATATCCTCATGTAAGCTGGAAGATTGAGTTTAAAAACATTTTCAGCACTTGTGAAGAATTTAAAGTGGCCATGTTGCTGCCTTCATGTTGGATCCTTTTCTTGGAAGGGTGAAGCCAAATCATGTCCCGACCTGAAAATAATGTCGTTTCCAGCATTGATCATGCTTAGCTATGTGTCTTTCTTACGAATTCATAAGCCCCTCTTGAACCAGTCATTGTATGGCTTGAATCGTTTCAACAAACTTGGCTTCTTGGTGAGTTTATCTGCCTGCTGCTTCTTTGGGATTGATGGATAGTCATATTAGTCTTTAAATGGAGCCTTTTGAATGTTTGCTATGAATTGCTGTATTGAGTGTATGCTAGATGAAATCAAGACTTTGATCCCATGTTTTTGGATGACCATAGTTGTAGACTCTTACAAATGCTCAGTGTGTCATCAACTACTTCTGTTTGGCCATTGGTTTTGGGCTGGAAAGCAGTGGATCTAGATGACTTTGTATGCATTTTGTCCCACAAGGTGATCCAAGAACCTAGTATTCCTACTGGAAACAATAGATCTTAGAAAAGTAAAGTGAACCCAAACATGATTAAAGAACTTAAAGGCTGCTTCTTGAAGATTAAGGGACTTGACACAAGGAATGAGAATGCACAATTTACTAAGCCTATCTACTACATAGTCCACCCAAGAATTTGTGGAAATGCTTTCCAACAGCCTATAGGATCTGTTAAATGAATGTGTAAAACCAACTTCCTATTACTTGGTTTACTTGTACTGCATGAGGCACAAGCGCTAAGAATTTTGAGACATGCTGATGCATATTAGGGCAATGAAAATGTTTTTGTAGGTTGGCAACTGTCTCACATACTTCAAAGCGATAAGAAGCTGTTCAAGTACATATCTCCCTTATATGAGATGATGTCTACTATCCTCCTTAGCTATGCAGAGCTTTCCCATTAATTGCAGTAGGTCATAGTTGGTATAGAAATCAGCACATTTCTTATTGTTCTCGTAGCCCTCTATACAATGCTTGTACTTCTCATCAAAGTCCTCATCATCTCCATATTGTTCAATAAATAGCTCATGAGTAAATGTTTCAGTGGTCATCATATCGCTTATGGCTGCAAACTTTTTTTTTGTGTGGCAACTTCGATAACATATTAACGACTTCCTTGGTGATCCCTTTCCAAGCAAGTATAAATTGTTGGGTTAAACAACTTGAAAGGGCAACAAACAGGTTCATTTTCTTGCAAAAGGATCACTCCCATTGCATATCCCAATGCATCTACTCCCATCTCAAATGATGTCCTTAGATTTGACAATGCTAAGACTAGTGCATGGCTGATTTTATGCTTGAGCTGTTCAAATAACTTGTGTTGCTCCTTTCCCTACATGAATACCTTCTGAGTGGAAGGCAAGGAGCGAAGATGAGCTAAAATAGTAGAAAAGTTGAAGAGTGAATTCCTCATTTGTTGTACGGTACCAAGAAAACTCCACAACTCGGTTATATTTCTTTCTATAGGCAAAATGAATATAATGTGAAGTGTATACACAAACTCTAGGTAGAGCAGATATATATGAGTAATTGAGTGCACTCTCCTCACCCTTAGTGTTGAGGGAGATCCTAAAGGCATTCTTAATGGAAGTCAAAGATATTGACAAAGATAGTTCAAGATTTTGAAGTATGTCCTCAAACCAAAGGTTGATTATCTAATTGAGCTAAAGTTGATTGGGGAAGCAATCTTTGTCTTGCACGGAAAATATTCAACAAACAATTGATGAAAATCCCAACTCTAATTGCAATAGAGGGAGACTCCTAATTGAAATGCTAGAGTCTAAATGACTTGAAATTAAGCGTATTGCGAGAGTAGAAGCATTAAGTATATATATTTGCGTGTTTGAAGGCCACTATTTTGTTGACTACAAGGACTTATAGAGGATCAAATGCTTGCAAGTTATGATTGGTAGCATCTTTCCTTTCTACAGATTCTAGTAATTGCCTTATCATCAATTCCAGGAAAACAATATAATTTAATTTCTAATTGATGTTTTTAGTTCCACCTTGCCTTATCATCAATTCCAGGAAAACAATAGTCTTCCGATACATAATTTAATTTCTAATTGATGTTTTTAGCTCCACCTTCTGTCAAATATTAGTTGAAGTCTATGCTTATGGGACTTTGGTTATTCTGTTATGTTATCACAATTTTTTAGCTAGTCTGATAAATTATGGTAGGATTAATGAATTTGTCTTACTTTTCCTTTCCAATAAGGTCAGTTAATAAGTCAATTTGTAATTGAAAGGAAATGACGAACTCAAAAAGCCTTTCAAGAACTAGTATGCATCTTTAGTATCTTATGTTTCTTGATGCAAGCACATACTACTATGTCTTAAAGTAGAAACATACACATTTTAATTTCCATCACATTAACCCTTAGAGGAAAGATAATGTAGTTTGTAGATCTACAAAAATTTCAGCAGCATAACGGTATGTAAATTAACATTTCAAGAATGACAAAGAAGAAAGATAGACAAAAGAGAAAGAACAACGATAAATGTGGGGAAAACCCTTTTGGGTAAAAAACTCCACACTCCAAAGCATCAAACCAATGCATTAATTTGCAACAAACAAGTTACAATATACTTGCAGGCTCACAACCTTAACATATAGATTACATCTTGCTCTTTTGGAGAAAATCCAACAACATAACCCTGCAATAAAATTCACCTCTCACACAACTCCTCAAGCAAGCTCTTTTTTTCAAATCTCTAACATGGGCACTTAGGAATGCCATGTGTCATATCCACAGTCTTTGCATGCATGCAAATTGAAATAGAGAACATGCACAAGTCCAAAATGACCAATAAAGCAACTTGCCAATCATGCAAATATTAAGTCACCTTGATATGCATGGCATCCCACTAGAGAAAATATAGCCAACTGTCAATTTTGAACTTTCTTTGACTTTTAGTCATTCCGAGTGGTTGTCATAGTCTCGTTTTAGCAACCTTTCGAAATCCCACGAAGTGATAACTCCAAAATCAGTGACACATGTCACTATGGTGCGCCTTTGAGAGGTTTTCACAAACTCCTCTTCCCAATTGAGCGCCCAAGTGACAAGTGGCACAGTTTCATGCTCCCCTCCACACATGTAGGAAGCCAACTTACAATCGCGTCCCACAAAGTGTTAGAGCAACTTAGAAACATATCACTTAGGATTTAATTAATAAAATATGCAGCAAAGGGATTAAAATAATTATTTAAATATCTTGGGACTCTTTAAGGTTGAGACACCTTAATCCCGACATTAATGAATCAGAGTACGACACTAGTGTTATTCTTTCTAAGATGGGTCTGTTCAAGGAGAGTGCAAACTGTTAGTTTTATGATCAGATGTAAAGCACAAAAACTTAATTCAAATTGAACACAATAACACAGTTGATACCTTGGGAAAACCCTCCTCTTGAGGGAGAAAAACCCAACAACAATATATCACGTGTATATTGATTTCACACAATAATTATCTCCTTACAAGAGGTCGATATGCAGGCCCAAATACATGCATCAATGAGTGATGCAACACAGAATTACAATGGAGTAATATGCTGATAGATCTCAGCCACTAACAAAATACTCTTCTACAGAAATCGCTTTCTCCTCTAGATGATTCGCACTTTAACTCCAAAGAATAATATCGAACTGAATATGAACAATAGAAAGCAATGGAAGAATGTGTATATATACAAGAGGAAGAGTGACGCATCTCTTCAAGTTGATCATGTCGGCCTCCTCTAGAAAGACGTGCCTCTAAGGCCTCTTGAAATCGCGACCCATCATGAAGAGATGTCGGTCTTCATTAAATAACATTTCTTTTATTAAATTTGAGCCTCTTACATAATTGCGCCTTTTCATAAATAGGCGTTTCATATAAATTAATTTACTACATTTAATTTATCCCCTTAGGCTACATTTAATTTATCACATGAGTAATGGAGATCTCTGGAAGAAGACCACGATGCTGCTCCTGAACATCAACAAGAGTCTGAAGAAGTGTTAGAAAGGTTCAAGGAGTTCAAAGCTCAAGTAGAAAACCTTTCCGGGAAAAGAATCAAAGTCCTAAGATCTGATAATGGAGGAGAGTACACTTCTGGCAACTTTCGAAATTTCTATGTTGAAGTTGGGATTAAGAGGGAGTTCTGTGTTCCCTATAATCCTCAACATAATGGTGTTGCTGAGAGAAAGAATAGATCGATCGTGGAAGTAGCAAGCCATGATCCATGACCAGGATCTGCAAACCTTCCTATGGGCAGAAGCCTCCAGGACTGCAGTCTATGTTTAGAATAAAAGTCCTCACAGAATCTTGGAGAACATGACTCCTGAAGAAGCCTTTACTGGAAAGAAGCCAGAGGTGAGTCATTTAAGGATCTTTGGATGTCTAGTTTATGTCCATATTCCAAAGGAAAAGAGAACAAAGTTGGAGCCTTCTGGCAAGAAGGGAATATTTGTGGGCTATAGTGAGACATCAAAAACCTACAGGATATACATTCTAGGACAGAAGTTGATCGAGATCAGTAGGGATGTCACATTTGAGGAAGATGTTGCATTCAGGAGATCCAAGGGTACTCATATGGAGATTGATAATGAAGAGTCTCTTCAGGATATGGAAGTTGACCATACTCCTGAGATTCAGAGGGAGATTTTAGATCCAAAGGAAGATATTGATCCAGTTGAGCCCTTGGAACCTACTGATGGGCCTATCGATATTGTGATTGGGAGAAAAAGACCTCTTTGGGCTAGGCAAACAATGCAGGAGGCAGAAAGGTTTGCAGCTGCAAGAGGAACCTTCAGAGAAAGCAAGAGACCTCACAAGTTCTCTAGTTATGTTGCTTTGAAGTCAGATTATTGAGTCTGAGCCTTCCAGTGTTGAGGAAGCTTCTAGTCAACAAGTTTGGAAAGATGCTATGATAGAGGAGTATCAGTCAATTCTCAAGAATGATGTCTGGGACATCGTTCTTAGACCCGAAGGCAAATCTATGGTATCTTCAAAATGGCTCTTCAAGATCAAGCATGCGGCTGATGGGAGCATTGAGAAGTACAAGGGAAGATTCGTGGCTAGAGGGTTCTCACAAAAAGAGGGAGTTGACTATGAAGAAACATTTGCTCTAGTTGCTCGCTATACTTCTGTCAAAACCATTATTGCCATTGCTACATCTAGAGGATGGAAGATCCATCAGATGGACGTAAAGACAACTTTTCTAAATGGTGTGATCGAGGAAGAAGTTTATATTGAGCAACCTGATGGATTCAAGGTACATGGGAAGGAGTCTCATGTTTGCAGGCTGAAGAAGGCCTTGTATGGTCTTAAGTAGGCTCCTCATGCATGTTACGAAAGGATTGATTGTTACTTGTCAAGCTTGGGCTTCTCTAAGAATGATGCTGACTCAAATCTGTACTTTAAGGTAATTGATGGTGAAGCATTATTTTGGTTTTGTATGTTGATGATTTGATTCTTATTGGAGAAGATCACCTCATTCTCAAATGTAAGGAGGAGTTGGCTTCTGAGTTTGAAATGAAGGACCTTGGGCTCATGCATTACTTCCTTGGCTTAGAAGTTTGGCAGAAGCTAGATGAGATGATTCTAAGTCAAGGGAAGCATACTATTGATATACTTAAAAGGTTTGGTATGATGGATTGCAAATCCATGTCTACACCTATGGAGACCAACCTACATAAGTTAAAGGAGGCTGTAGCTGGTTCAGATCTTGTGGATCCTACGATGTACAGGTAGTTGATTGGGTCCTTGATGTATCTAGTTAACACTAGACTAGATATCTGTTATGCTGTGAGTGCACTTAGTCAGTTCATGTGTGAACTGAGACAAATACATCTTGTTGCAGCAAAACATATCCTGAGATACTTGCATGGCACAGTTGGATATGGATTGAGATATTCTTTAGATGTGGACTTGGAGCTGCATGGTTATATTGATTCTGATTGGACAGGGAGTGTCATTGATTGGAAGAGTACCTTTGGATGTTGCTTCAGTTTGGGATCTGCCCTGATATCCTGGTGTAGTAGGAAGCAGTCATCTGTAGCATTAAGTACAACAGAGGCAGAGTACATTGCAGCTTGTGTGGCAGCTTGGGAAGTAGTGTGGCTTCGTAAGCTCCTTGCAAGATTGTTTGGACAATCAATGGAGCCTACTATCATTCATTGTGATAACCAGAGCTGTGTAAAGCTTTTTGTCAATCCTGTATTTCATGACATAACCAAGCATGTTGAGATCAAATACCATTATATCAGAGATATGGTATTGAGGAAAGCTATACATTTGAGGTATATCAGCACTGATGAGCAGACGACAGACATTCTCACCAAGCCTCTCTCCAGGATAAAGTTTGTGTACTTTCGAGATAAGCTTGGTATGGTGGAGAATATAGCCCTAACTGAGAAAGAGTCTCAGTATCAATGATCCTGTTTAATGCATTCTTCTCTGCAAGAGAAGTTTGAGGTGAAAGCCCTTGTTTCCACCCTTTGGGAAAGCCATGGTGGATGTCATGTGTGTGACTCCATGACAACATCACGTGAGAGAGTTCGTGATGATTTTCTTGTACTTGTGTTTCACCCTCTGGGAGAGCCATGGTGAAAGTCATGTTGAGGTGACAACATCACGCAAGTGATGAACACTTGTACATACCATACATGGTTGTAGCCATTATGGTTGATATCATGTTGAGGTGATATCTGATATCATGATGAGGTGATATCTCTCTTTTCCACATTTGGTTGTAGCCATTGTGGTAGACATCACGATGAGGTGATATGTCTTATGCTGCTGGAAGAATCCTCCCTAGCTGAGAGGGAGTGTTGATGTTCAGGAGCAGCATCATGGTCGTCTTCCAGAGATCTCCATTACTCATGTGATAAATTAAATGTAGCCTAAGGGCTATTTAATTTATATGAAATGTCTATTTATGAAAAGGCGCGATTATGTAAGAGGCTCAAATTTAATAAAATAAATGTTATTTAATGAAGGTCGACATCTCTTCATGATGGGTTGCGATTTCAAGAGGCCGACTTAGAGGCATGTCTTTCTAGAGGAGGCCAACATGATCAACTTGAAGAGATGCGTCACTCTTCCTCTTGTATATACACACATTATTCCATTGCTTTCTATTGTTCATATTCAGTTCGATATTATTCTTTGGAGTTAAAGTGCGAATCATCTAGAGGAGAAAGCGATTTCTGTAGAAGAGTATTTTGTTAGTGGTTGAGATCTATTAGCATATTACTCCATTGTAATTCTGTGTTGCATCTCTCATTGATGCATGTATTTGGGCCTGCATATTGGCCTCTTGTAAGGAGATCATTATTATGTGAAATCAATATATAAGTGATATATTGTTGCTGGTTTTTCTCCCTCAAGAGGAGGGTTTTCCCAGGGTATCTGCTGTGTTATTGTGTTCAATTTGAATTAAGTTTTTGTGCTTTACATTTGATCATAAAACTAACAAGAAATGTTATTTAATGAAGGTCCACATCTATTCATGATGGGTCGTGATTTCAAGAGGCCGACTTAGAGGCACGTCTTTCTAGAGGAGGCCGACATGATCAACTTGAAGAGATGCATCACTCTTCCTCTTATATAATAAGAGGAAGAGTGATGCATCTCTTCAAGTTGATCATGTATATAAGAGGAAGAGTGATGCATCTCTTCAAGTTGATCATGTCGGCCTCCTCTAGAAAGACGTGCCTCTAAGTCGGCCTCTTGAAATCGTGACCCATCATGAAGAGATATACAAGAGGAAGAGTGATGCATCTCTTCAAGTTGATCATGTCGGCCTCCTCTAGAAAGACGTGCTTCTAAGTCGGCCTCTTGAAATCGTGACCCATCATGAAGAGATGACGGCCTTCATTAAATAACATTTCTTTTATTAAATTCGAGCCTCTTACATAATCAAATAATACAAGAGGAAGAGTGATGCATCTCTTCAAGTTGATCATGTCGGCCTCCTCTAGAAAGACGTGCCTCTAAGTCGGCCTCTTGAAATCGCGACCCATCATAAAGAGATATACAAGAGGAAGAGTGATGCATCTCTTCAAGTTGATCATGTCGGCCTCCTCTAGAAAGACGTGCTTCTAAGTCGGCCTCTTGAAATCGCGACCCATCATGAAGAGATGTCGGCCTTCATTAAATAACATTTCTTTTATTAAATTCGAGCCTCTTACATAATCACGCCTTTTCATGAATAGACATTTCATATAAATTAAATAGCCCTTAGGCTACATTTAATTTATCACATGAGTAATGGAGATCTCTGGAAGAAGACCACGATGCTGCTCCTGAACATCAACAAAACAAATGATGAATCATGCTAGGTAGAATATGTAGATTGTCTTTTAAAGTTTTTTCTTTCATCCTCCTCGCTCACACTTAGGAAAGTGCAAGATTACACTTTTCTTCCCTTTAATTTCTGTTTTCTTACATGGAAAGAATAGTCACTCTTCTTGGGTCATATTTTTTTTTTCCATTTTTCTTCTTTGACTAGAAGATGACAAGAGCTTAACCAATAACTGATGTAGTGCATGCTTCTATTGCATGGATAGTTTCTTTTGAAGCTATTCTTGTTTTATCTAGGTGGTCATTGGGTTAATCTTATCATTATGTTGATGAAATATATTTTCTCATCATGGTCCTGCCAAATTTTTTTCTATTACCTTATTTTGTACCAAGTCTCAATTGACTATGTTTTTATTCAGTTAAATCTATTTGTTCACTTCTTCATTTTACAATCCATTTCATCCTGTGTTTGTACTAATGCTTATCTCAAATTGCCATCATTGCGTAAGCATGCAATACTTGCACACTCATTAGGTTTTATTTAGTGTCACATATTAAAACCCACATATATATGGGAACTTACATATGCTTTACTACAGTGTATAGTGAAATGGTTACAAATCAAAGCATGTGTCTTTATTAAGTTAAGCATGGATGGTTACATTGCATGCTACTAAAGATTTTATAAATATTTCTTTGCAACTCAAAGCACCTTTACACAGTGCTTGAGTAGTCTCATATGTTTCGGTGCATTCCTGTTTTTCATGTGACTTAACCATTTCTATGTTGTGTCTTTTGATTCCTTTCATCAGTGCCATGGGAGAACGAGTTTTGTCCATGAGATTTGCAACTATGTGCTAGTTTTAGAATGCTTCTTTCAACATTCACCATATGCTTACCTCTTTAGGAAAATATCAAATCTTTGCTTGTTTCTAAATGGTGGATTTGCTTCAATTATTTCTTGTGGACTTCTTTTTTGTGTTGCCATGCTTGACATAATAACTAGCTTTTGCAAATATTAATGAATTTTTGGCAAGATTGTTGTCATTGATGTCAAAGATGACAACGTTGGTCCAAGAAAAGGCCAAAGGCCACTAATCGATCTTTCCATAGTAGCGCTCAAACTTACATTACTCCCTTTGAAGATTGCTGGTTGACTCCCTTTGCTATATGCAAATTAGCATTAACTTAATATTTTTCTTTGGGCCAACCACACTTTGGCATAAAAATAAAGGTACTATACTCTATGTTGGCAGACCACACTTGTTGCAAAGACGGTTGGCGTTGCACCAAAAGATCGACTTGTTAATGCCCGATACAACCACCAGAGTTAATGAATCCACGAGAGGCGGTTAAGCCATGTCATGAACCTAATTGCTACGCTGCACAACACAAGGAGACCAAGGGCGCACACCTTGCAACAACACTTTGGTACATGTTACAAGGCATATATAAATGAAGTTTAAATCGCCCAAGTTAAAATGCTAAGGGATGATAAAAGGAGCAGTGATAATATGTGTCTAAAAGCAATGATTATTATATATCAAAAGGCAGTGATTATATTCACAAAAGGCAGCAATTATATTCACAAAAGGCAGCAATCACAAAGGGATGTCACCTTTGGTGAGAAATCGTCCCTCTTTTAAATAATTGCCTCCCTTCATGAAGAGACATAAGGAGGATATAAATGTATAGAGAAGTTGGAGAGAAAGCAAGCAAGTAGAATGTGATACAAGCAGATTTGTGAATGCTAGTGTGTGCAGAGATAAAAGGATATATCATTCAAACACAAGAAGAATTTATGAGGAGCAAAGAATAAATATTTTATCAAGGCAGATTTTGTGAAGAAGATTATATGTGTATCATTCATTGAGGGAGCAAATTCAAGAAGGAAAAATATTTTGGAGGTTGGTGCCTCATATCGAAGAGATTAGTGTCTCTTTCTAAGTTGGTGCTTAGTGGTGGGGATTGGTGTCTCCAGCGGTTTGGTGCCTACGAAATTTTCTAAGAAATATTTTATTTGTGGTTGGATTTGGATAGTAGATCCAAGTGGTTCTTTTTTCTGTGGTTTTCTCCTGAAAGGGTTTCCACATAAATCTTGTGTTCTTATTGTTGATGTTGTGTGATTGATATTATTGTGATTATTAATTTGAAAAAGTAAAAGATCACCTTATATTGATTCACCCCCCCCTCAGTATAAGCATGTGCTCATCAATGCTCATATATGCCCTTGGAAAACGACCCCTAATTAGGTGGAACTTTAAGCTTGTTGACATTGATCAACAAGCAAATATCGGGTTTGTCATCAACAAGCTTAGATATTTTTATTTTTATTTGACTTTTCATTGTATGGGAGCATTTTTAATAAATCCATCACCACAATAACTTTGTTTGTGAGTAATAATTTCTTTATGATCTTTAACTCATTTAATTTTGTGAATGCTCCCAAGGAAATAGGATTCACAAAGTACACAAGCTTCTCTAAGCATTTTGTTAGTATTAAGGAGAATGGCGATTTTGAAAAAATCTACTAATCTAGGATGTCCATCTTCTAGCCACTTTCCCAATTGGCAAAGCTTTCTATGAATCTCTTAGAAGCCTTCCTTGTCACACAATGCTTATCAATGCGGTATTATCGCAACTCAACTTTTTGTTAGTTGCAAGTAAAGGGTGGCTTCTATAGTATTGTTTAGATTTTTTTTTATCTTTGTGTTGTTTCCACCCTTTAGCTTCTTTTGGTATAAAATACAATATAACTAACAAGTGAAAGTATGTTGCAAACCCAAAATGTCCAAATACTTAAAGAGTGATAAATCATAGATCAAAATGGAAGTAACCATAAAAGAGATGCAAACCATAATGCAAGATATACATGGAGAAACCCTTGTGGGAAATAATTCCACACTTAAAGAGATACGAAGCTTGTATTAATCCCCAACAAGAGTTACATCAATATAACTTCTCCTTCTAAATTATTGTAGCACTTTGTTACTACTACAAAACAACTTGTGCTACCTCCTACTACAAGATCCAATCTATAGCCAAAAATAATAGAAGAAACCTTAAATGGTTTACTATACAATGGACTCAAACAATGAGCCAAGTAGTCTACATGCAAAAGATACCTCATGACATGTGTTTGGGAATTACAAGCATTGTTCTAGAAGCTTCTAGATATTTTTCATGAACTTGGGCATCCAACTTCACTAGAGGACAAAAATAGCCCACTAGAAAATAAAATAACAACTCCCTAAGTCCAAAAAAGGCTACCAACTCTTTATACAATCAATGATGCTTTTGTACACCTCTTACAATGTCATAGATGCTTCTTACAATTTTTAAAACACCATAAATAGTTATATTCCTATCCACTTCATGCCAGGTGTCCTCCATACAAGCCAAAGGAAGCTTCCCCACTCAATGCCATCTTGCAAAGAATAATCCAAGAGCCTAGGAAAATAAGATTTAATTACAAAAAATGTTACTCCTCTTGTTGGATAACCAAGTTACCTTTCCATGATTCTTGGAGGCACATGAATCATCGACTAATAAAATATTAAATTAAGATACAAAGTTATAACATTGCAAGGTTAATAATTACCAATCCTAACATTCTCCCACTTGATATTCACATTGCAATGGCATAATAGGGAATAAAATAAACTAAATTAGGTTTTAGGAGAGGCAAGGTTTATGGCCTCCATGCACCAATTGAACTTCTCCGTGCTCATTGGCTTAGTGAGAGAATTTGCAACATTCTCTAAGGTGTTCACCTTTTGTAACATGACTCTACCACCCTCAACCATTTTCCAAACAAAGTGATGCTGAACATAAATATGCTTTGTGCAAGCATGATACATTGGGTTTTTGGCCAAAGAAATAGCACTCTAAGTATTGCACCCAATACTCGACTGTTTAACTAAAAGCCAATACTTGAACACAATCTTTGTAACCACATTGCCTTTTTACGAGCATGTGCTGTAGCCATCTACTCTACTTTTGTAGTGGACAATGCAATTGTAGGTTGTTCTTTGCCCATGCAACTAATTGGTCCTCCAAATAAAATAAAGACATAGCCACTAATAGACCTCCTGCAGTGTTGATTACTAACCCAATTGAAATCAACAAAGCCCTATAAATCAACCATACAGCCCACCATTAGATCCATGATAACAAATGCATTGGTTAGATGTCCCACATAGATATTTGAAAACCCTTTTTACACAAGTCCAATGTTCCTTATTAGGATTTGCCATAAACCTATTAATAACTCCCACTGGGTGGGCAATATCAGGTCTTGTACATACCATGGCACACATAAGGCTTCCTATAGCACCAACATATGGAATTTTATACATTTTTTCAAGTTCATCATCAGTTTTAGGACATTGATTTAGAGATAGCCTAAAGCCAATAAGAAAGAGGATACTAATTGGTTTACAATCATGTATGGCCCAAAGCTGCAAAATAGTGTCAACGTACTTTTTTGATTTAACTATAATTTTTTGTTAACTTGATCCTTGTTGATTTCTATATCCAAGATATATTTTGCAGCCCCTAAATCTTTAATATCAAATGTACCAGAGAAATGACCCTTAAGTTCCTTAATCATCCTGTTATCATTTCTAATAAATATTATCAACATAAAGGACAATGAGTAGTAATTGATAATCAATTAATTTAAAATAAACATAGTGAACGACTTCTCTCCTAATAAAGCCATGATCAAATGCAAAAGCATCGAGTTTTTGATACCACATTCTTGATGACTGCCTCAAACCATACAAAGATCTCTTTAATCTGCAAACCAAGTGTTCCTATCCCTTTGCCACAAAATTATTAGGTCGTTTCGTGAATATTTCCTCATCAATATCCCCATGCAAAAAGTTGTTTTAGCACCCATTTGTTCTAACTCTAAATTAAAAGCAACAACAATAGATAAAATGATTCTAATAGAGGTTAGTTTAGCCACAGGAGAGAAAATCTCACCAAAATCCACTCCCTTAACTTGGGAATAACCTTTTGCTACTAATTGGGTTTTGTATAGCTCCAACTTACCATCTGCTTCAAATTTCTTCTTAGGTACCCATTTGCATCCAATGGCTTTCCTTCCCTCGAGCAGCTCAACCAGATCCCATGGATCACATTTGTCCAAGGCTTTTATTTCATCTGTCATGGCCTCTAACCAGGATGCATTCTCATTTGAAGATGAAGCTTCCTTCACAGATCTAGGTTCGTTGTTAGTAGACTATGAAGTAAATACACAACTGTGATTATAAGGGCCATGCCTTTCAACTGGATTACGTTGCCTTGTGGACCTTTGAAGAGGTGTAACAAGAGGCTCCTGTGGTTCCTCATAAGAACTTGAATTTGAACCTTCTCCTTCCTCAACATGTCCATCTTGTTGTTGTTCTGTCTGTGCATCTTTTTGTTTGACAATCTTAATATCAAAATGCACTGTTTTGTTAGGCTTCATGTGAGACTGTTCATCATTTTTAGATTCTTTAAGCTCTCTGAAAATAACATCCTTAGAATTTTTTTTTCATGTTACATGTTTTGGTCTTCTTGAGAAAAATGACTGAGATAACATATTTTGTAAACACTTCATGATCTAATTTGGATCAGTCACATTCTTCCTTGAACGGTTTAATGAAGAATTTTTTGAGTGCCAGGGGAAGGTTATTCCCATTGCCAATAATGGGCTGCCAGAAGGCTTAGGTACCATACTAGTCAATAATTAAGTTTGTAACTCTGCACTTTGCAAATGTTTCTTTTTTTTTGAGTTTTGTGATTGCAAATGAGAATAGGCTGAAAGGGAGATATTAATAAGATGTGTTTTCATGAATTGACATGCTTTCAAGTGCAGACACAACAACTGAAAGCATTAAATCAACTCTACGGATTGGATTGTGTGAAGCTGTAAAACAATATAGAGAATGTACTTAGGTTGCCATGCTGGCATTTGACATATGCAATTCTTACTTGGGTACATGTTGTGTCTTATGAATAAAGGGAATTAGCCTTAAGTTTGTCATTCTTAAGTATAACATGAACAATTCACACTTCCCTGTCTTTAATTCTTTGATCTATAATTTTTTGACTCTTGGGTCTTTGCTCAAAATGAGATGCAAAACTTATAATTTTTTGAATCTGCCAGAGGAGAGTTTTAATCCTTAACATTGTTTCAAGAGCATAATGAAGCTAATATTTTTGGAGGCATTTACAATTTTTAATGGGTGAAGGGATGGGTATTGTTTGGTCTCACTGTTACATTATTTGTTGCTTATATGCTTTTAAGCTAAGCCCTACCAAATGGCTGCAAATTTATCATATTCTGTTCTTCCAAATGAGCTTATAGTATTGATGACAATTTTTCAGAGGAAAAAATAGAGAGAAACGGGATGCCCTGTTTTCCTGTCTAGAAGTACACTCAATACTAGAGAAGCTTGAGAAAATTCTCCAATATTTGTCAGTCTCTTCAGTAGCAGCTTCCAGATTCATGCTAGTAGAAACAATTTTTCTATCATAAAATTGAGACAATGCTAATAATAAACTAAGTAACAATATATTCATAGTTTCAAATGTTTTTTAAATTTTTGTTTTATTTTTGTTAGTGATAATTGTAAGAGAATTTTTTCTTTTATTCATCTGGGCAAGCTAGTCATTCCCGTTCGTCGGTCTAGGATATGATATTTTAATCGCTTGTGGTTTGACTAGTAATGACATTTTAAAGGGCATTATTATAGCGAGTTGTATGGAAGCTTCCATGATCTATAATATACTTGGATTTCTAGGAATGAATTCTACAGGGCATGTCTTCTTGGATATGAAAATCTCCACGATCTGAAGTCTGCTTGGATATTTCAATTAACGAGTCATCAACATATATTTACCTATTCCTATGTGATGGTCCTGTGTTCCATGCTACCAGAACAGCAATCAAGGCAACAAAAATATGTTTTCTACAGCTCTATGCCTACCGTTGACATCATATATCCATCATACAGTCTACCTACATTCCCATATGCATGCCTGCAATGCCTTATATCATATTTCATACTCTTATGCTACTACCAACATGTCCTCCTTTAATTCCACAAGATTAATAGTGCGACAAAGAGCATGTTGATTCTTTGAACATTGCGAGTTGAATTCAACTTCTATTTGCTGTTATGAACAATAATTATGATTGTAATCTGCTGGACATGTCATGGTATGCTTTCTTAAGTACTTGAGATAGTGAAATGGCCGCATGGAATGAAAGCAAGCAAACAAACAAATCAAATCCCTTGAAAGAGATAAATTCCAGGATTTATCCCAGAGAAACCTGATGTAGGAAAACTCTAGAAAAGAGATCGTCATTTCCACCATCATCTTGTAAGTTTTACAAGCCAGTTGTTCACTTTGAGCCTTCAAATGCATTGTTCTTTGCTAGTGTGTCTAGAATGCTCTACTATCTTGCTTTGGTGTGGACAAATTGCTTATTCCGTATGCTTATTTGCTGTTTTTTGATGTGCAGTGATCTCATGCCTTAAGAACTCATTAAAGATTCATGGAATCCCTTTGGAACCCTTACATGACCTCAAGGGTATTTATGCATGCTAAGAGATGGCCAAATTGGTTGTACAGATGATTTTAAATGCCACCCATACAAAGAGATGGAAGAAAAACTGATCTAACTTCCTTTCAAATGCTTGGTTGGCTACTGTCTCACTGATTGGATTTCATGCCAAGCTGAAACTACTTTAAGGTTTCCTATCATTATTCCTACCAACCTAAAGCTGCTTTTACAGGTTCTTACCAAGCTGAACATGCCACTGTGACATACTCCTCAATGGTGGGGCCCCTAGTATGTTTGTGTAAGAGACCAGGTGTCTCTCAACCCAAACCCTCTGAATGAAATGCGTTTTTTGTTTGTTTTTTCTTTTCTTTGTATTTTTTTGTGATTTTTGAGCAAATAAGAGAAGGTGCGATTTTGCAAGGAAATGACTGGAAAAATAATATAAAATACGAAATGCTTGAAAACTACAGAACATATATCAAATATCGACGCCAGGTCCTTTATTGATCATTCCGGATGATTACAACTATGATACTTCAACTTTCGAACTAAAAGGCAATAATATTTAATATAAAAAACCTGGTTATTGCAGCCACCAGGAATGAAGAAGGGCATGTATGGCCAGCATAAAACAATGATCTCCTCCTCCAGAAACAACGTCAAATATTCCAGATAGCAAAGCACCCACATTGGAAACCACAGGAGACAAAAAGGCAAGGCGTTTCACTTGCAAATGAAAAGTACGGCCTTCCAGCAATAGTATGGCCTGTACCAGCAGCAACATTAAATATAGTACGGCCCCAATGAATAAGGTGCCAGATCTCTGTGAAACAATCTCTGTTAGGTCGCCCCAATCAACTGATGAAGAAACTCTGTAGATCCTTCCTGAAATCGATCAAGTAAGTTCAACTGCAACCTCTGTGTGAAATCACCAAGTACGACAATCTTCAACTGGTATTTCACAGTCTCAGTATGCCAGATCTTGAAGAGGGAACATTCTCCAAAATCAACTGTCTGCTGAAACCCTAGGTTTTGCAAACTTCAATGCTCAGAGCAAAATAAGACAAATTGAATAATCATAACACATGAGTTCGATTTGTCTTGGCAGTGTATATATACCCCTCTTAAGAAATTCGACCTAAGCATCCTTTTTAATAATCACTTAGGAGAGAATAATAAATAAATGGCGTCCATCTCTTAATGAATAAATAATTATTCATTATAATAAATATCCCTCTTTATTATAAAGTATTAGAAATACTTTATAATAAGCCATTAAATATTAATATTTAAATAAATTAATAAAGTGACTTTATAATATAAAGTCAAAATATTAATTATTTAATAATCATTAATTGCTCCGTTATTCTTCCATCTGATCAACAACTGATAAACTGGGTCAACTTTGAGCTAATTAGCTGAACCAGGTGCCCTGCCCAAAATAGCAGCTTCCACCTGCCCGAATTACTAAAAATAGAAAGTATCTGAAAAACCACTCTGAAAGAGTCTGCGAAGGCCCAACCTGAATCAACTAAAAGAATGATGCTCCTGAACACCGGGTAACTGCCTCAGATGATCCCCTACACACTACTGTCAGCCTACGAGGATCAGAATGATAGGCTAACCTCAAATCCAGCTGCGCTGACTAGGAAGGGGACATCATAGTCCACCCTCCCTGAAATTGCTTGTCCTCAAGCAATCTCAACTTTGGACGCTGTAAAATCTCCTCAGACTCCCATGTAGCATCCTCAACTGGCAAATCTCTCCACTTGATCAGATATTCCCTTATCAACCGCCTCCGAAGGTGTCTCTCTCTCATCTTGAGGATGACCTCAGGTACTAGTATCAATTTCCCTTCATCATCAAGGGTGGCAGAACTGGAGAGGGTATCACATGCTGACCCAATGCCTTCTTCAGGCGAGAAACGTGAAACACGTCGTGAACCCTGCTATTTGTTGGTAAGTCTAACTCATATGCAACCTCGCCCACTCGTCTGACAACACGAGATGGACCATAGTAACGAGGTTGCAGCTTCTCTGCACCACTCTTCCACAGAGTAGACTGACGATATGGCTACAACATAAGATACACCATATCACCCACTACAAAAGAACGCTCAACCCTCTTCTGATTAGCATACTGCTTCTGCTAATTCTGTGCCCGCTGGATATTGTCTCTGAGAGACCTCAAAATGTCCTGCTGACTTTGCATCATATCTCCTGCACTCGGCACTTTGCTATCACCCAATATCAGATCCAAAAGGTTGGGCGCCTCATACCCATACAATGCCATAAAGGGTGTCATCTGTATCGTCATGTGGTGAGTAGAGTTATAACAATACTCACAGAGTTATATCCACCTCACCCAAGCTCTCTGCTGCCCAGCTATATAATTGCGCAAGTAACCTTCCACCCACTTATTGACAATTTCCGTCTGTCCATCTGTCTGCGGATGGTAGCTGGTACTTGGTGTCAGTTCGGTCCCACAGAGCCTGAACAATTCCTGCCAAAAGTTGCTCATGAATCGACTATCTCTATCGTTGACTATCGTCCGAGGCAACCCATGTAACCGGAATACCTCTCTGAAGAAGAGCTCTGCAGTCTGCGACGCTGTGAATGTAGTCGTGATCGGGAAAAAGTGTGCATATTTGGTCAACCGATCAACCACTACGTAAATGCAATCTTTACCTTGGGCTTTCGGCAACCCGTGATAAAGTCCATCGATAAACACTCCCACTTCCTGTCAGGTATCGGAAGTGGCTGGAGCAATCCAGCAGGATATGTGTGTTCCTGCTTGTTCTGTTGGCAAACAGAACACTCTCGAACATACTGTAGAACATCAGTTTTCAGCCCTTTCCAAGTAAACCGTTCCCGAACCAGCTTATATGTTTTGTAGTACCTGGGATGGCCCACCATAGGAAGATCATGAAAGGCTCTCAAAATTGTATCCCTCAACTCGGAACCAGGAACCAGAAAAATCCACCCCTTGTAAATGATCAAGTCATCTACAATGGTGTACCTACCATCCTGCTCTGTCCTGTCAACAATGCTAGAAGCCCATGGGTTCTTAGCATACTCAGCAATAATCCGATGCCTCCAATCCTCTCAGATCTGCGCTATGGCATTCAACCGAGGTCTACGAGACAAGGCGCCGCTACAACATTCTGCTCCCCTTAATGAAGGTGATGTCAAAGTCATCACGACTGCAGTTTGTCGCCTCATTTAGGTCTCGCTGTCCAAGGAAGTGTTTCAGGCTATTGTGGTCTGTACGAACACTGAATTTGCTGCCTACCAAGTATTGCCTGAACTTAGCCAAAGCATGCATAATGGCTAACATCTCCTTGTCGTAAATGCTGTAAAACCTCTTAGGACCCCTAAGCTTCCTGCTCTCAAAAGCAATAGGGTGTCTCTCCTGCATCAAAATGGCACCAATGCCCTCTCCTGAAGCATCGCAAAATAAATCAAATGACTTCGTAAAGTCAGGCAATGCTAGCACTAGACATGAAGTCATGATCACCTTAAATCTGTCAAAGCACTCCTGCGCTTGTGGTGACCAAATAAAAGCTCCTTTCTTTGTCAAATCAGTAAGGGGTGCGGCGTGACGTGAGAACCCACTAACAAATCTCTTGTAAAAAGCACACAACCCAATGAATCCTCTGAGCTGCGTAAGGTTCTCTGGTACTGGCCACTCCACTATAGACCGGATCTTTTCAGGATCCATACTAACTCCCTTGGCACTGATGATGTGCCCCAGATACAACAACTCCCCCATACCTAGCTCACACTTGGATTCTTTGGCGTAAAAGGACTCCTCAGCCAAGATACCCAAAACTGTGTCTAAGTGAGCTAAATGCTCCTCCCATGACTTGCTGTATACCAGAATGTCATCGAAGAAGACCAATACAAATCTCCGTAGCTGAGAACTGAAGACCCTGTTCATGGTAGCCTGAAAGGTGGTGTTGATGCGTGTTTTATGACACAACAAACATTCTAGAATAAAGAGTCCAAAGACGCTCTATCCCCTCTTGAAAAACTACCTCGTATGCTAAGATTGCAAGTAAGATCATACGGTAATTCCAATGTTTAAGATGAATGCGGATAAGCTCTGTGGTTGATGTGATTATGCTGGTAACACAAAGGGACTTAAACTAGGCTTGTTCAATTCACAATGAAGGTCTAGACGATGAAGCTCTATTGCTTGGGTCATGGGTCAAACAAACTGAAAAAGGAGAAGGGTTCAGAAGCACTAATCTACTCCTAAGAATCCAAGAGACAGTATTGACTCGGTGAAACAAATAACCACGCTTTGCTTCGCCACGCTCAACGACAACTACACAAAGAGGGTGCAATCTTCAAGGGAATGTGCTTATGATTTTCACATCATGAATAACTACCATCAAATCGAACAATAATTATCCAGACAGAAGTTAAGCATCCACAAAATAAGCTCAGGGTAACTTTACACATTGAATGAAAATCATCCGTTCAAAGAAAGTATGAGCAAAAGTTTCACCACAAATCAATACTTATCAAATCTTGCATTCATCTAACATACATGAAAAGAAATCTACACTATGATGAGGGATAAGAACCATGACAACCCCAAAATAAGAGAAGCAATCACCATCAGAATAATGCATGCATTACTTATTACTTTGGCAATCTTACAACAGTTGCTTATCTCAACATGTTTTGCAACATGCTCCCATGCTTTACAAATGAGGGGGTGAGCTCAATTTATAGGCTCCCCAATTACAATTCAACGGCCAAGATTGATTTAGGATCAACGGCCAAGATTACAAATAAAACCCTAATTAGGGTTTGCTACCCTTCAACCAATGAGAAAATTGTATTCGAGGACACTTGTCCTTTTTACCAAATATGAACCAACAGATAAAATAGAAAGTTGTTGCATGTTGATTTGGAATGATTTGATTGGTCGGAAGATGACGAGGCGCCACCTTGGTAGCTCTGGATGTCTTACTTGGTCACTTTGTCCTTGTTCTTGCCTTAGAATATTTTTTATACCAATGACTTTATTGATTGTGCTTGATCTTGGATGACTTTGGCTTCTTCTTCTCACCTCGCCTTGGAGCACCTGCTTAGACTTGGATTGTTTTGGAATTCCTTTCACGTGCCTTGAATTTGGAGAGGAACTCCCTTGTACTTTCGCCGTAATGAAGGAAAATTGGAACCTTTTCTGTAGAGAATTTCCCATACTTAGCCAAATTTTGGCTACTTTCAAGATTTTGGTCATTTTTGTGCTCAAATAAACTTCGTCGGTAGGTTTATCTTCAATTTTGGCTTGATGTACTTGACGATGTGCCTGCCGTTGTCTTCATTATGCTTGTCTTGCCATGTGCAAGGGTGAACTTCCACGTTTTCTTTCATCTCCCTTCCGGTCGGACTTTACACTTTCTTCACCATTCTCTCCTTCGCCTCGTGTAGTCGTCCACCTGTAGTAAAACAAAACAAAGTTATTTTAGATAACTAAGCTTTTCAAGATTTTTACAAATTTCATTTTCAAGTTTTTAAATCTTCTCTCCGTCCAATTTCATTTGGCCACATTTTTCCTTCGTCCAATTTTTATTTTGTTGTGTCCAACTTTATTTAGCCATAACTTTTTCCTCGTTCAAGATTTCTCTAGCCACATCCAACTTTTTCCTAGCCACATCCAATTTTATTTGGCCATAAATTGCCTCTTGTCTAAAATTATTTTGCCATGTCCACAATTTTCCTAGCCATGTCCGATTTTATTTAGCCATTTGCCTTTTCAAAATTTCATCTTCTTAGGCACTTTGGATTTGAACTTAGGCAAATTTTAATTGTTCCTTACTTCTTTATACATGGCGGACTTTAGCACTTGTCAAGCCACTTTTCTTATGTCTATGGTAGACTTCCTTCAGCTTATTGCCATTTCTTTTTAGACTAAGGCGGACTTCTTTTACTTGCTAGCCATTCAAACTTTTCTTAGCTATGCCTTAGACCTTTTATCTCTTCCAAAGGGCGGAATTTGTTGCTTGACTTGCCACTTTGGAGGGCGGACTTTCTTATTTTGTTGCCACTCCAGCTTAGACTAAGGCGGACTTTGTTCTTTTTTTTTGCCATTCCAAAGCGGACTTCATCAATTTTTCTGCCATCTCACCCTTTGACTTAGGGCGGACTTTACTACATGCTAGGCCATTGTCTCATGCTTAAGGCGGACTTGCTTGAATGTTTGGCCATTTGCATAGGGCGGACTTCCTTGAATGTTTGGCCATTGGATGCTTTTGCTAAGGTGGACTTTGGCTTTGGCCTGTCCATTCAACCTTTTCTTTGGGGCGGACTTTATCCACTTTGTTGCCATTTTCAACCTTGTTGCTGAGCGGACTTACTTCATTCTCTTGCCACTTCCTTTTTGACTAAGGCAGACTTCAGCCTTTATAGTCTTGCCATCTAGTGGGCGGACTTTGTAGGTTGGCTTGCCACTTGATACTTGGACAGGGCGGACTTCCTTACTTTTTTGGCCATTGGACAAGGCTCAAGGCAGACTTCCTTAAATTTGTTACCATTGGACACTTTCATTAAGGGCGGACTTTGGCTTGTGTCTGACCATTTCACTCTTTGGTAAGGCGGGCTTTGGCTGTTGGATAGCCATTTGGAGAGCGAACTTAATCAGATTTCAGACCATTTCCTCTTTTCCATAGGGCGGACTTGCTCAGATCTGTCGCCATAAGCATCTCAGCTGAAGCTTCATTGACTTACCTTAGGCAAATTTTTTCAGTCTCCTCCATGATGGTTCAGATTTTCCCATGAACTGTTCAGATTTCTTGACGGATTTCATAGATTTTTACCAATTTATTGATGAATTCATCATCTCAGTCACAATTTTCTGTGCTCATTACCAGATTTCTCTGTGATTTTCCAGAATTTCTCACCATTTTTGAACGAATTTTCCAGATTTTTGAACTTTTTATGTGATTTTCCAGATTTTTACCAAAATTTCAAAAAATCTTCGAATCGATTTTCTGAGAGTTTCGTTGCTCGTTTCGAACTTCTGAGTGCGTCTTCGAAACTCGTGGCCCTTCTAAAAATAGAAACTTTCTAAAAATAGAAATTTTCCAAAAATAGCAACTTTCCAAAAATAGACCCTAAAAAATAGGGATCCCAGAATTGCCCAAAAGTGCCAAAAAAGTAGGTCCTAAAAAATAGGGGGCCCGGGGTGAGAAACCCTAAAAACTTGGAGGTGTCAGAATCGACCGAAACGACAGTCGATCTTCGTCTCCCAGGCCTTCTAAGCACAATGGTGACATTTATACAGTGATCTAGGCTCAATTTCTCCAACCGACTCGGGTGACCGCTCAAAACTCAAACTCCTCATTTGCAAAAAGACTGGTGATAAGCAGTTGCGACGCCAAGGCAAAACCAAAAGCAAAAAAAACGACGGGTCCCCATTTGCAATGGGGCGATGTGTGAAAAGGTCACAGGTAGGTAGGTGCATTGGTTAGACCGAAAGGCATAACCAAGAACTCGAAGTGACCGCAATGGCACTTGAAAGCGGTTTTCTCAATGTCGTGCTCCCTCATCTGAATCTGGTGGTACCCGGATCTCAAATCAATCTTCGTAAAGAAGATAGCACCGTGCAACTCATCAATCAGCTCATCAATGCGTGGTATCGGGTACCTGTTCTTAATTGTCCTCTTGTTGAGCTGGCGGTAGTCTATGCACATCCGAAGTGATCCATCCTTCTTCTTCACCAATACAACCGATGAAGCAAAAGGTGACTTGCTAGGTCTAATGTGTCCCATAGCCAATAACTCATTGATGGTCTTCTCTATCTCATCCTTGAGTCGTTTCGGATGCCTGTAGGGTGTAATCATAATGGGCTTTGCGCCCTCCTCCAACTCAATAATATGCTGAGTGCCTCTGTCTGTAGGTCTACCAGGTGGAATGTCGCTAAACACTTTGGAGTGTTTAGTCCTCAGTATCTGGATGTCTGGATGGTACTCACCCTTCTGCTGCTCCTGCTGTGCTGGCATCAACATACACTCTGCAGCCCAGTCAACCATATCATGACGTATGAGTCTCTCCATCCGCCTGTACGAAACCATCCTCAGATTACTGTCTCTAATGGCTTTGATGACATGAGGTCTCCCATTAACCTTGAACTTCATCTCCATGTCACGTAGATTGAGTGTGAACTCACCCAAATCGTGAAGCCATGCCATACCTAACACCACATCAGTATCTCCCATATTAACAACATAGAATTCAGTCTTGAATTCATAGTTGTTCAACCGCATCGGAATATCAGTAATCTTTCTGTCACATTTGAGGGTGTACCTATCAACCACCTTAACTCGGATACCCTCAAACTCCTATGTTTGTATACCATGTTTCTCTACCAACCGTGCATCAATGAAATTATGAGTGGCACCAGTGTTGAGTAGAGTGATTACCTTCTGTCCTGCTAGGAGCCCGCGGAGTCTAAACGACCCATCTCTTTGAAGGCTAGTCAAATGTGCCTCCTGTAGCTTCCTTCCTCCTTCGTTTTCACCCTCATTTTCGAACCTGTCATCATTTGAATGCTCAGAATCAGCTTGCTGGTTTGACAGATCAGATTGCTCTTCCCCCTCATAAAACCATTCCATCTGATTGTTTTTAACCTTGGGACGAAGAGGACATACATGTTTTTCATCATAGGGCGCCTTGCATCAGAAACACAATTTTTTCTTTCGTAGATCATTCAGTGTTTCTCTATCAAAGGGTTGTGCATTTTGTCTCTTAGGATCGGGTGGATCCCTCCTTCTGTCAAAGGGCCTATTCCTGTCAAAAGACCTATTAGGCCTCGTGTATGGTGTCAAGCCTGAAGTGAACTTGCTGCGAGGTGCTGCAAGCTCCATGTTACGTGCCTTCCTCATGGCCTCCTGAAGAGTAGGAGGATCAAATGCCTTGACCCAACCTCTCATAGGCTCCATCAAACCCTCGACGAAGAGAATGACAAGTCTCCGCTCTGAAATGCCTGTCACCATGACTGCAACCTTCTGAAACTCACCGACATAAGCATCCAAGCTACCTGTCTGTCTGAGCTGAGCTAGCTCTCTGAAGTAGAGTTCAGGATCCTTCTTGTCAAAACGCTCTATGAGCCTACTGGTGAACTCCTGGTAAGTCGTGACTGCATGATGGCCAAGTGTGTACATGCCATGATGCCACCAATCATGCGCCAACCCATCAAGATGCAAAGTAGCAAACTTAATGGCCTCGTCCTCCTGCATAGGTCTCAGTGATAGAAAATTGTCCAACTTCTAGACCCAAGACCTCACTGATGTCTTATCGGAACCATCAAAGTATGGCAAGGTGATCTTGCTAACTGCATACTGTAAATCCCTGTTCACCTGTGGCTGTGGCTGCTGGTGCTGAGGAGCTCTGCGGTCAAATCTACCTCCCCCTTTAGGTTTATGAACATCCATAAACTCATGAAAGGACAACGCCTGTCTGATCTCAGGTGCTAAGGATATACTCACCATGAAATCTAGTCACATCCGCTACTGACATGCCATTGTGTGGCTGAAACTCCTGATGATGCCCCTGCTGCTTTGCCTCTGGAGTCGAAGGTGGGGTATCCCTAGATATGAATGTAGGTTGTCCAGGCCTACGCTCATGATAGATCGGTGATGGCTGACGAGGAGCTGATAGCAAAGGCTGATCCATGCCTACAGTCCTGCTCGACTATCCAATCTGGATATAGTGCGGCTGGGATGGAGTATACTATCTAATAGTGCCCATCAACTGGGACATCATGTCCATCATATTATCGTGCTTGCGCCTAAACTCCTCAGTAATATCACCCTCTGCATGCACTTTCCCTGAATCCCTAAGTGTCTCTGCAGGGATCTCACAGTCTACCATCAGTGTTGTGACACTGTTCTCACTGCTGTTGGAGCTAGATCTGTGAATACCCAATACTCCTGACACTGTCTCACCTTCAGGAATAGGTGGACCTGTCCAATCCTCAACTCTGCCTGTTCCTATACCCTTGGTATATTGAATGATGTCTCTGCTCATGAAAAGGCAACCAAAAAGCACTCTGAATATTGAAAAAGCAACCGAAAAAGCACAGGATGGCAGGAAAACTGTGCTCTGATACCACTGTAAGAGACCAAGTGTCTCTCAACCCAAACCCTCTGAATGAAATGCATTTTTTGTTTGTTTTTTCTTTTGTTTGTATTTTTTTGTGATTTTTGAGCAAATAAGAGAAGGTGCGATTTTGCAAGGAAATGACTGGAAAAATAATATAAAATACGAAATGATTGAAAACTACAGAACATATATCAAATATCGATGCCAGGTCCTTTATTGATCATTCCGAATGATTACAACTATGATACTTCAACTTTCGAACTAAAAGGCAATAATATTTAATATAAAAAACCTGGTTATTGCAGCCGCCAGGAATGAAGAAGGGCATGTATGGCCAGCATAAAACAATGATCTCCTCCAGAAACAACGTCAAATATTCCAGATAGCAAAGCGCTCACACTGGAAACCATAGGAGACAAAAAGGCAAGGCGTTTCACTTGCAAATGAAAAGTACGACCTTCCAGTAGTAGTACGGCCTGTACCAGCAACAACATTAAATATAGTACGGGCCCAATGAATAAGGTGCCAGATCTCTGTGAAACAATCTCTGTTAGGTCGCCCCAATCAACTGATGAAGAAACTCTGTAGATCCTTCCTGAAATCGATCAAGTAAGTTCAACTGCAACCTCTGTGTGAAGTCACCAAGTACGACAATCTTCAACTGGTATTTCACAGTTTCAGTATACCAGATCTTGAAGAGGGAACGTTCTCCAAAATCAATTGTCTGCTGAAACCCTAGGTTTTGCAAACTTCAATGCTCAGAGCAAAATAAGACAAATTGAATAATCATAACACATGAGTTCGATTTGTCTTGGCAGTGTATATATACCCCTCTTAAGAAATTTGACCCAAGCATCCTTTTTAATAATCACTTAGGAGAGAATAATAAATAAATGGCGTCCATCTCTTAATGAATAAATAATTATTCATTATAATAAATATCCCTCTTTATTATAAAGTATTAGAAATACTTTATAATAAGCCATTAAATATTAATATTTAAATAAATTAATAAAGTGACTTTATAATATAAAGTCAAAATATTAATTATTTAATAATCATTAATTGCTCCATTATTCTTCCATCTGATCAACAATTGATAAACTGGGTCGACTTTGAGCTAATTAGCTGAACTAGGTGCCCTGCCCAAAATAGCAGCTTCCCCCTGCCCGAATTACTAAAAATAGAAAGTATCTGAAAAACCACTCTGAAAGAGTCTGCGAAGGCCCAACCTGAATCAACTAAAAGAATGATGCTCCTGAACACCAGATAACTGCCTCAGATGATCCCCTACACACTACTGTTAGCCTACGAGGATCAGAATGATAGGCTAACCTCAAATCCAGCTGCGCTGACTAGGAAGGGGACATCACAGTTTGAATCATCTCTAAGCTGCAGTGTACCCGCTTTTCTTATTCTGAATTTAACAAAGCATCTCCACCTTTCCTAATTCTTTTAAAAACACATCTTAAGCACTTCTCTAGTCTCACAAACTAAGTGGTACAGCTATCATATCAGTCCCCTGAATTGTTATAATTTTCAGGAACTAATTAGGTTAACCCCTTGGAGTATAGCTAAGTTGAAATTCTCAAAATTTGAAACTGCTCTAAGAAACTAGATATATAAACGAAATATAGGTGCTGCCTTTCTCTGAATGACCAGGACTCAGTTTTTATTTTCCATTGGAATTGCAGAACCAAATAGTCTGTGATGGAAAAACATTACTTTTCAAGGCGATCGTAGCCTGAAACTCAATTCTTAGAAACATCTCAATTGAATTTTTTTCTGCACACCTCATTCATTTTATGATTTTTCTCATTCTAAGTCTCATAATCCATCCTCACTAAATATTTACAGAGGAAAAGGAAATAAGGTTGTTTACCACATCTAAATCTTTTAAGTCTCCTAATCCTCTGAATGACCAGGACTCAGTTTTCATTAACCATTAGAATTGCAGAACCAAATAGTCTGATGGAAAAACTTTACTTTTAAAGACTATTATAGCCTGAAACTCAATTCTTAGAAGCATCTCAATTCATTTTTTTTTGCACACCTCCATCATTTTATGATTTTTCTCATCACTGCATCTTTTAAGTCTCATAATTCATCCTCACTAAATATTTAAATAGTAAAAGGAATTAAGGTTGTTTAGCACATCTAAATCTTTTTAAGTCTCATAATCCATCTTTTAAGAGTATCAGAGGATTTCACACCGAGGAATCCAACTTCACATCTTCTTCACATTGCCTATATGGCAGATGTGTTTCATGTAAGCATGGATCTTAGTTGGAATTACTCTGTGGCTTAACAATAAGCAAGTTAAGCCAATTAATTACTGACCTTTGGAAGCCACTTAAGGATGGGCTCTATGTTGCTTGTATTAGTCTTGAGTTCTCCACAACCTACTTCATAGCCCCAAAAAACCAAACTTTGTTTTACGAACTCACATTTCTTCAAGTTTAGCATAAGCAAATTGCTTTGGAGAGTGTACAATACTTGCCTTAGATGCTCAATTAGCATTTGCTATGTTGAGCTAAATAAAGATTGTTATCCAAGTATGCAATGGCAAACACATCCACAAATAACCCAAGTACACCTTTTATGACTCATAAAAGTTGCTGGTGCATTACATACATGAAAAGGAGTTATTAACTATTCAAAGAGACCTTGCTTTATCTTGAAGGTTACTTCCAAGTGTCCTCTTTATTGATTTGAATTTGATGATAACCATCTCAAATCCAACTTTGTGAAGTATTTACCATACCGTAGTTGATCATGTAAATCATCAATCCTAGGTACAGCGCATCTATCCTTGATAGCTGTCTTTCTAAGAGCTCAGTAATCAATGCACATACTCCACATGCAATCCTTTTTGTGAACAATATCACTGGCGAACTAGATGGTGAGCTAATTTGATTTATGACTCCTGCTCCAAATTATCTTGAAGTTGTTTCTTTACTTCATTAGACTCCAAGTATGGATTGCCTATACAATGCAATTTTAGGCAAAGTAGCATCCAGTTGCAATTGAGTATCATTATGATTTGGGTTCCTCTAGGACCTGCCTTCAGGTAGGGTATTTGGATTGCTTTCTTTATTCCTCGATTACAAAATTTGAGAGGTTTCTCAAGGAGAGTCAGCTGAAAAATTGAAGTGATTGATGCTCCTGGTTAGTAAGGACAGAGATTAGTAAAGGAGTTTAACTTTTATTATGTTTAAAGTTGTGTATCAAAGGCCTTCAGTAATTACTAATGATCCGGCTTCCATTGCTATTAATTTATTAATATTAATTTTATGTTGAATTATTGGATGTAATGTTCCACCTCTCTTCTGGGTGGTAGTTGTTTCGGCTTTTGGAATACCTCTTGGAATGTAGATAAACAATCTTCAGTGTGCTTCCTTTACTCATTAATGCAGCCAGCTTGTGAAAACTTTACTTCTTTGCACACATCATCGTTTTTGAATTTCAATATTAGCAGGCAAAAATTCTTTGTAGCATTGATTAACTATGTTTAGCTTCATTGACTGAAATGGTAGACAACACTTGTGTACCTTCATGGGCTTGAGTATGTATGATTTGTGACCTTTGATTACCCTTCGTTGGCGTTTTCTCCTCATGAAGATTTCATCCTTCATATTGGATCCATTTTGAAATCATACCCAAGGATTTGCACGTAGGTGTTCAGTTGTTCTTAAATAAGCTATTATGCAACACTTTGAGAAATTAAGTTCTTTTGAGAGTATGAATCTATTATAGCTTGGACTTTCTTACCTTGTACTTTGATCCCAATCATGAAGATTCTCTCTCTCTCTCTCTCTCTCTCTCTCTCTCTCGTATGAATCTCTCATAGCTTGGAATTTCTTACCTTGTACTTTGATCCCAATCATGAAGCTTCTCTCTCTCTCTCTCTTTCGTATGAATTTCTCATAGCTTGGAATTTCTTACCTTGTACTTTGATCCCAATCATGAAGATTCTCTCTCTCTCTTTCGTATGAATTTCTCATAGCTTGGAATTTCTTACCTTGTACTTTGATCCCAATCATGATCTCTCTCTCTCTCTCTTTTGAGAGTATGAGTCTCTCATAGCTTGGACTTTCTTACCTTGTACTTTGATCACAATCATGAAGAGCCTCTCTCTCTCTCTCTCTCTTTTCTCAAGTTGAGAGACTTTGCTAGTTTCATTTAAACTGAATACTACCTCCGCTTATCCTTAAACATTCCTCGTACAAGTTTTCCTAGGTTGCTTTCCTTTTTCTTGTTCTTTGGATGGTTGAATTGCAGTATCCAGGAAGTGTCTTTAGTATGTCCATTCATGTTGCAATGTCAATGATTTTTGGGATTATTATACTTGTGTAGCATTAGCATACTTCTCTTTAACTTTGTTTGAAGCTTGCTCTCTTGTGGTTGTTTGGAGGAGTATGCCCATCCATATTGCAATCATCATACTGATTGTTTGAAGCCTGATTGATTTGCTTTTTCTTCCCCATTTGATCTCCTTTTCCATCTCTACATTCAATGTTTGTAAACTAGCCTCATTTACGTCCTTCCTAAGTACTTGATTAACAAGTCCAGATTTCTTGAAGAGATCCTCATTATGGTGCCTTGCGTTCTAAATCCAACCGTGTACTTTTTAACATCTGGCCTTGCCTATGTCTAAGGTAGTGCCACTGACTTAATAGCCCAATGGCAAGCACTGAGTTTTTATAAGTCCCTTTAAATCTTTCCATCTTTATTGGTGACTTTCTATCAATCTGTACGGACTCTATATAACTCTTCCACCATGCAATAGCATGGCTGGTAAGTTTTAGCATTGCATATTTTGATTTTCTCTACATCACTTACACAAGAACATCAGAGTAAATCTCTTACTTTTCAACATTTATTTACCTTTTCAGGATCAGTCTGGCACCCAAATCATTTAATATCCATCTTGGCCTAACATCTGAAAGGTGGAGTGCTCTTCTTTGGTTCTCCTTCCTTGTCCTTGGAGCTTAAGTTGCCATTTTCTTTATGGTTGCCTTGCTTTTCTGTATTCTTCCTAATACTATTAGTGATGTGACGTTCCCTTTAAATAAACGGTTCTCTTTCCAGATTGGTTATCAACTTGTCTAAGTCCCTCATTATTCCAGGTTGGCTCTCGAGAGCTCAGGCTGAGATTCAAGGAGTCTCTCCATGCTTTGTTCCAGTCCATCCATCCTGTACATATAATCCCTGTTTTGAGCTTTAGACTCTTTCTCCATGGATGGAATAAGATCAGGCCTTCAACCTTTCATTCAATGATTAGGGTTAGAGCCTTTTAATTTTAATTTGCTTTTTCTTCTCTCCTGGCTAGTTCTTTTAAGCATATGTATACTGAAAGCCCACCAAATAAAGGACTTGTTCTGATACCAAATCTGATCTGTAAATTTGGGCTAGCTAAGCTAACAAATCATCACATACAGAAAATAAAAACATAATAAACTCTAATGTAAAGCTTTTTGATTCAACTGTGTAAATTTTGATACAAAAATTTACACAGTTGAATCCAAAAGCTTTACATTATAACTTCATGGACTGTGGAAAACTCATACCAGCTATAATAAACTCTCCCAGAAGCATAGTTACAAGACTCGGACTCGCCTCGGACTTGGCAAGCCAATTTTTGACTCGGACTCGGACTCGGAGCCCAGACTCGGCGCAGACTCGGCGCAGACTCGGCAAATAGAAAAACCCAAGAAATTCAGAGATTTTTAAGGATTTAACACTTGTTTCACGCACCCTTTAATAAATAAACCTTAAAGACACAATAACATCATCAAATAGAAATTACTATGATCTCATACACAAACATACATCGATCACATAAGTATAAACACAAATTTTAGCTGAAGGAAATAACACATTCAAATATATAAATATTATCAAATGTATACAAAACTCATGGAATATGAAATCCATGGCGTCAAAACAAATATCAAAATTACAAATATAAGTCTATGGCTCAAAAGAGCTTGCATTACTCATGCCAACATCACGACAAGTCATGCGCTAGTGTCTAAGATAGGTCATAGATGATGATGTAGCCATGATATTTTCTTGCATCTCAATGATTGGTGTGTATATTCAAGTGAGGAATTTATTATTAAATTTTTATTGTAGCCTTCAAGACTGCATGCTTTGTTGTCTAATGTATGGAACAAGATAATCCTTGATTATGGCTTTGACTGCAAAAGATGCAAAGATTTACAACAAGGGATATGTATTTTGTAGGTTTAATGATCATGATTCATCATTGGCCTATAACATGCTTAGACCTATAGTTTGATGAGGTTTTGGGGGAAACACCCCAATAGGATCGAGGGGTAGTGCCCTTTGCGGGGGTTGGGGGCAGCGCCCCCAGCGGGGTCAAGGGGCGCACTTGTGGGGTTTGGGGGCAGCGCCCCCAGCGGGGTCGAGGGGCAGCGCACCACACAAACCTTCATGGTGCGCACCATTTAATTAAAAAAATTGTAAATTAAAGATTGCAATTTTTTTAAAAAAATTTAATTAAAATGGCCGAGTCTGAGGCACAAAACTCGGCGAGTCTGGCGAGTCTGGCGACTCTCGGCAAGTACTTGGCAGCCGAGTCTCTAGGACTCGTTTAGGGTCACTCGCCTCGGGACTCGCGAGTACTCACCGAGTTTGGGCGAGTCTTGTAACTATGCCCAGAAGTGTCAGCGAACACGCAGCAGTAAAGACTAGAAATATAATCTAACCAGAGCCAAACTCAATGTGGAAAACTTCTGCATGGAATGATGGTGGTGGCAATGATACAATGATCTCTTACAAAGAATAGGGACTCTATGGACACTAAAACTCTGTTCATATATTTTGAAACATTATAATTGTGCTTTCTCAATACTCCTATGCTATTTGTTTACCCTCATGGACTACTGCTCGCTTCCTACAGCTCTCAATATGCCACAGCCGTCCAAATAATTTCTACAAGATTCCCATTCCTCTGGTGATTCTGAAGGTGACTGTTCCTTTAATTGATGCCCTTTTTGTAGGGCTGATGGGTCTTGACTGTTACTCTTCTTGCTTTGACATGGTGACAGGTTTCCATGTAGGAATGAAGTTAAGTGCCTTGGTGATTTGTCATGTTTGTCCATGTAATATACTGAATAAGGTCAGATCAGTAAGTTGTGTTATAACTTTAATTTGCTAGAAATCTAATGGCAGAAAACCAAATTGTATGCCATAAAGATTTCAGCTATCCTTGACCATTTGAAGTGTCCTCAAGGAGGGGGGCACCCCAAGAAAGAGGGGAAATTACTCTTTAGTTGAGATAACAAATATGTTACATCACTTGCACATCTGTATAGGTGTCATGTCCCCATCCTAGTCAGCACAGCTGGTGACGAGGTTAGCCTATCTTTTGATCCTCGTAGGCTGACAGGAGTGTTCAGAGGATCCTTTTTGGCAGTTGCTCAGTGTTGGTTAGCTCCAGTTTGCAGTGTGTCAGGTTTGGGCCTTCGCAGAATCTTCCAGAGAGTCTTTTCAGAGAACTTTCTATTTTTAGAAAGTTAGGTCAGGCGGAAGCTGCTATTTCAGGCAGGGCACCTGGTGCGCTTTATCAGCTCAGACTCGACCCAGTTCAGCAGATGGTTGAATTGACGGAGAAATAAGGAGTAATTAATGGATTATTAAATATTTAATAATTTGACTTTATTATAAAGTCACTTTATTGAAATATTAAAGTATTTAATTAATTGGCTCAATTATAAAGTATTTAATTATACTTTATAATATATTATTATAATGTGACTTAATGAGTATTTAATGCTCATTAAAAGTGGACGCCAATTATTTAATCATTTTTCCTAAGTTCAAAAGCGAAAATTAAATCATTTATTTAAATGATTATTTTAATGAAGGATTAGGTCGAACTTTTCAAGAGAGAATATATTACTCTTCACAGGCAAAATCGAACTATCTTGATTATTATTCAATTTTGTCTTCTGAGCATCTGAGCATTGGAGTTTGCAAACCCTAGGGTTTCTGGCGAACATCGTTTCTGGAGAACGTAACCTCTTCAGAGATCAGGCATACTGAGGCTGTGAGATACCAGCTGAAGATTGCACTTGGTGATTTCATTCAGAAGTCACAGATTGGGCTTAAGCATTTAATCAGACAGAGATTCATCAGTATTCAGCAGAGATTATTCATCTTCCATCAGAGGCGACTTCATCCATTTCCATTCATCTGAGTTCTGGCACAAGTTTCAAGAATCCGTACTGTTCATTAATTGCTGCTGTACAGGCCGTACCAGCAGGGGCCGTACATATCCATTCACAGAGGAACGCCTCCCCTTCTCAGCTTCTGGCTTGGGATTATTGGGCGCTTTGATCAACTAAGTTGGTGCGTTGGTTTTGGAGCTCCGAGGAACCTTCATTTATTCTGGCCGTACATTCTTTAATCAGCTGCAGCCGCCATTTTAAATCAGGTTTTTCTCATTTAGTGATTTGTATTTCCTTCATACACTGCAACTGGCTATTGTAAAATTCTTGGAAGTGAAATGTAATGCAACGCCTATCATCTATGATCAAAAAACTAGGCTTATATGGATTTCTAGAATTTATTTGAATTTATTTGCATTTATAAGTAAAATCGCATTTTTTACATTATTATCAAAACCCCTTCAAAAATCACAAAAACACCAAAATTGCAAAAACGACAAAAAATCAATTAGGGTTTGAACAGAGAACCACCAGGGTTCTGACAATAGGTATAAATTTATAATAAGTTTTGTAGCATCACATAAAGTTACTACCAGCTCTTCCTTTACCTTTGAAAACTATTTTATTGTCTATGGAGCAGTGGAACCTCTTTGATTTCTTAGCAATTTAGTTGGAGGAGTTACGATTTGGATAAAAATAGGGAAGGTTCAGTCAAAAACTTTGCTGGCCTATGGAAATTCATTTTCCTCTTTTACAGTGTTAAAATCAGAAATCTATATCAATATTTTGAGTGGAGTTGGATATTCTGAAATTTAAATAGTAAAATTAGGTCATTGAAATGTTCAACTTATGTCATCCATGGAGTTTTTGTTGGCACTTATTTTAGGAGTTATGTAACTGATAATTGTTTTCAGTGACCTTGGATATTTTTCTCAGCTTGAAACTATAGAAGGATGTCATGTCTTCGTTCCCTCAGGTTTAATTGTAGAGAAGAAGATTGCATTTTAATTTTTTAATATTTAATTTCAATGTATTTTTCAGACTACTGATGTATAATCTATTCTCACAAGTATATTGCATAATGTAGAATGGAAGGGGCATATTCTCTGACTGATGTATTACATGATATACTCAAGAGTGAGGGCATTTTTGTTCTCAAGCAGTAATCAAGCTGGTTCAATGTAATGGACAATACTTGAAATCCTGTATCTGTATACCTTTTGGCTTTGAGCTTGGTTTTGACTGATGTGAGTAGTAAATTTGTAATGCAAATTAACTTGAGACTGTTGATGCACATTCTAGTCTCATTAGTTAATTTCATATTGTAGAACGGAAGGGGTCCTGTTTTACGTGAGTAATAAATTTGTCACAAGTTGAAATGGTTTTGGGCTTAAGCAGGAATCAAGTTGGTTCATTGCAATCGATGTTAATTGAAACTCTGTATTTGCATTCCTTTGGCTTTGCTCATGCTTTTTAGTAACATGAATAATGAAGTTTTTAACATAGAGAATTAGAGAATGTTAGGGATCATGCGGGTTCTTTCTAATCAATGATGACTGTAATTCTTTATTGGGATGTCTTAGGCTTTACCCATGGTGTTGCTACATGGTATGTCTTATCCGTAGATGTTTTGATATTCTTTTAGCATTGAATTCAAGGCTGCTGTTGATTGTAATCACTAATGAGTTAATCAATCTTGATTAGAGAGCTTTGCTATTGTCAATTAGTTGAAGCTTGGGTGCAATTATCTCACTTGTTTTGATATCACCTGCTATAGAGAACAAACCATCTAAAAGTGATATATCTTCTATTTATTCTACCTAATATTTTCTTGTTCCATACAGATAATTCGATATTCTTTCTTTGGACTGAAAGAGGCATTTGGTTATACTCCATCATGGCTTCAGTGGCTTCGGTTAGTCTTATTTTATTTCTTTTCTTGTTGGTGTTTCTTTCTTTGCTGGTTTCCTACTTTTGATATTAATGGCTGGCAGATCAGTATAGTTTTTTGACGTCATTGTTCGACTGTCTGATATTCCTCAAGATAAATTTTCTTCTGGCAGAAATTGATCAATATTTCTGTGCATTACATGGATGTGTGATTTTTGTTCTTTAGGTATAGCACTTTCTTTGTAATGTACCCAACTGGCATTTCTAGTGAAGTTGGACTGATCTATACAGCCTTGCCATATATAAAGGTAACCTTTTGACATGCTTTGAAGGCTCCCTTCACTGATTTGTAATAGTCTTTTATGGGTAACTAGGTTCTAACATGCCATTTTGAAGCAGACAGGTATCAATTGCTGCATGAATGTTTTTTAGGGTCTTATTCCTCTTATTCATATTTTTGTCTTGCAGAACTCTGACTTGTATTGCTTGAGGATGCCAAACAAGTTCAACTTTGCCTTTGACTATTTCTATGCTTCACTTCTTGTACTAGCTATCTATGTGCCAGGTCTGTTAATCTTTGTTTTGGTTTGTTTTGGGGAAGTAGTTTGTGAGCTTTGTGACACACTAATAGTACTTTTCTTATTCTATGCAGGAAGTCCACATATGTATTCCTATATGATAGGACAGAGAAAGAAAGCTTTATCAAAATCCAGAAAGTCTGACTGATGCCAGTTTGACTCGCTGGAATATTAGTGAGATGATAAACATAATGGAACAGTATCTTAAAATAAGAAAGTGTTAAGGCATTGGCTATTGTACTGAAAAGCATGCATGCTATCTCGTTCTTTTGTGATGGATGAATTCTTGCTTTTCGTCCTTTTGTGCATGTGAATGCTTCTTTATTTACAAAGAGAGAAAAATAACATCTAAAGAAGTGGGGGTATATCATATGATTTTTCTGGACATTTTTGCAAGCCCCCAAGTCTTTGTTTAGGATGTATTCATAATAACACCTCAGTTTTTGTTTCATAGACTCTTTCCATCTAGAATAATTTCTTTTTAATGAGACTCAACATTCCTAGAGAAGGGGACGGCTTTTCTTCATCTGTTTTGGGTTAAGAACATAATAGGTGCCTATATTAGCGTAGATACATAAGTAGATGAAAAAAAATTCAATAATAAATCAAATATTGAAATTGCAAATGCGGCTCAAGGAGCTAAGCTGCAATATATATTGTTATTTTAAAAAGAAATCTTGAATCTATCCTTGCATGCTTTTTGTATGTACGTGCTCACATGTGCCTGCTTCTGTATCATTACAGAGAAATACGTCTATTGTGTGGCATATACATCCTATTGCCATGCGTCAACTCAAAGAATAATCCAGCATATATAATAGGGACGATGCTTACAGCCATCATTAGTTTAACAAGATGATTGTAATATTGGCATTATCATTTCTTGCTCAAGTGTCTTCAGACCTATAGAATTGTTAAATATCAAGACATTTTGACTGGTGAATTTAAAGGATTTTGTTGATAACTTTATATTGGAATAAAGCTGACAAATATGGCTCAAAGAGCAGCATTTAGCACAGACGAAGCAAAACTATAAGTTCCCAGATAGCCAGAAGAGACTGAGAACCATCTACGGTGATACAGTATCATGTTCAGCAAAAAAGAACTACAATGACCACCAGATCCACAGCACAAATTCAGCTATAACAAGGGATGTTACAATCACAAAAGTTACATAATAGCATCATAAAGATCATAATGGCAGTTACAATTTAGGGATCAGCTAATCAACATCATTCTTCTTATCTTTCCTGGCATTCTCTTCAGCATCTAGAATCAGCTTTATCTTATTAGTCAGGTCCCGCTTTGTATATTTAAGAATTTTTCTAATCCACCAACATAGGAAAGTTGAAATAAGAACATTGTGATAGCTACCATGACTGCAGAGGTCAAAATCATTTTTGGAGCCAGAACCAGCACCCTCTTCACCAAACAGCAGCATCGACTTTAGCCTTGGCCTTGTTCAGCAAATGACCACCAATGTTTTGCTGAATCTCAGCCTTGGCCAAATTAACCTTTTCACATACCAGCAGGGAAATGAGAGAAACTGTGACTGACTATGAGAAGTCTGAAATATCCCTGCAACGGCCTCGGAACAGATGCTTATTTCTCTTCCCACAAAAATCATAAAACATCTATAGAAAAGACTAACAATATTTTATCAAACAATTGGACAGATTGATTGGAAGAATTAGCAGTGTAACCAAGACAAACATTACACCAAGTAATAGTTTGAAAACCAATACAGTTTGACCATACAGGTAAGAAACAACTCTAAACTAATTTAGCATAAGAAAACTTAAAGAAAAGATGCTCAAACATTTCTAAATCTTCCGCAAACAGGACATTTCTGCTTAGAACAAAGATATCTCACCAACAACCAGTGTTGGATTATATATCATATAAAAAATAACTTTAAGTTCTATCAAATTGGACCACATTACTAGACCTAGTCATCCAATTGGCTTCAGATTCGTCAACCGGTTGAAATGAACTTGGAAGTTCACAAAATTAGCAAGCATGCAATGCACATTCTTAATAACAAATTGGACCAAATATTACAAACCCTAGTCATCCATTTGGCCTCAGATTAGTTAACCCCCCAAGGGAGTTGAAATGAAGGTGGAAATTCACAAAATTAGAAAGCATACACTCTTGTTAGTGACTTTTAGAAGTTTTTTTTTTAATGGGAATATCATGTAGAAAAGGACTTTTAAAGTTCTAACGAATTGGACCAAATAGCACTACCTTAGTCATCCATTTGGTGTCGTTAACCCCTAAAAGGAAGTTGAAATGGTGGTGGAAGTTCACGAAATTAGAAAGCATGCTATACATATTCTTGATTGTGAATTTTAAAAGGTTTTTTCATTTCTTTTTGATTTGAACAGTTTTAATCCCTCATTTGTGAGCAGAGTTTAAGCTTATACTTTTTCAACTAAGTGCCAATGATTGAGGGGTATCCATTTTGCCAAAATCCTTGGGTCACAATCCCAATCTCATCCCATAGGATATTGGGGGTCTCGCACTAAGCAAAACTTGATCATTGATTGGCTCATTTAGAGCCATTCAACTTCAATAACAGACCAAATGCCTTTTGTCAACCTTTAGAAATTTAATTATCATAGGACAAAGAAAAGTTTTCCCCTAAATTGGTATTATAGTTCCTTTTTAACATTATATGATTATTGCCAACAACAATTAACAAGTTCGTTCTTTTTTGGGCATTAGACAAATCAAACCTAATCTTTGTAAGAGTTGGCTATGGAGATAGCCAACCAAGATCCAGAGGCCAAATGGACAGCACAAAGAGAGAAAATGGACAGCACAAAGAGAGAATATCAATATGACAAAAATAAATTGTATTCCTATCAAGAATGCAAATAGAATTCATTATACAATGTATGAGAGACCCTTGAAAATATAGCCAAGGTGAGACATAGGATTAGATAGGATTGTGACAAGTGTCTTGATCTTGTCATGTGACAACTAACTAATCAAATATTAAATGACCTAGAAAAAAATATTAAATGACATGATAATATCACACCACCTATGACTTCTAGAAAGATTCCTAGGACCTAAGTAAACTTAACATGTGAATAGGGTCTACTAGGCAAACTAGTTAGGTAGGAAACCTTATTCACACCAACACCCCCCTCAAGTGCAACTTAAGGAAGATGAAACTAATGCAAATAATGCAAAGATGATGATGGGTCCTGGCTACTAGGCCATGCTAGGTACCCATGTGCAAATACAATCTTTCACAAACAGAGTAAAAGAGAAAACCTAGTGGGACAAAGCTCCTCCCCAAAAGAGAGATGAAAATAAAAACGCTCTCATTGAAAAATGAGAAGGACAAAACCCCATACGAGGAAATCCCACTCAAACTTACTTGATGATCATGAAATTGAAGTTGGAGACTCATTGCATCATCAACAACCATTCCATTTCTAGAATTGAGAAAAATCTCATTTTGATGATGCTATACAAACTTGCTTGTAAATGTTAGAATATTAAATTCGAGCCCAAAATTCATTCGATCACCCTAAAAATGGAGGTGGAGGCTCATTTTGAACTATCAAAAAATTCTACTTATTTTTTTAGAATGAGTTACAAATATTAAGGTTTTGATGTTAGACGTTTTGAGCTTGCCTACCATCTCAAGGCCTAACAATAAGCTTTCACTACCAAACTAAGGGTTAATTTGCTTAGGCAATGAGGAACAAATACAAGTTCCAACACAAGGTAGTATTGTGTTGTTTTTCATACCATTAGTACCTACTGTATATGTCTAAAAATGGTCATGATTAAGCTTGTTAATTAATTAAATATGATTTATTTAATTAATTCCTCTAATGTCCTCTACATATAAATAAATTTAATTATTTATTTATATCGTTCATCTTCCAAATTCTTCTACCTTAAATTAAATAAATAATTTTATTTAATTACTAACATTTCTTCCCTCCGCTTAATTAAATTAAATAAATTTGTATAATTTATTTATATTTAATTATCATCCTATTCTAAAGTTTAAATATTTTTGAATATTTAAATAATAGAATATTCTCCATCCCATATTCGAATTTAAAATATTAAATATTTTATTTAATATTTTCCACCTCACCTTAATTTCATTTTTAAACATAATTAAAAATAATTTATTTAATTATGTGGGTTTCCATTTCCATTTTCCCTCCTAAATTAAATAAATTTAATTTATTTAATTCTAACTCATTTTTAATTCACCTTTCCAAATTTCTAACTCATGCTAACTCGTCCTTCTAAATTAGTATCTTATCTTTCGAAATGGAAATTTCTCTTCGAAACTCAACGAAGAAAAAGGGGAACCTTCCATCCTCTTCTCCACTTTCGAAAATCTCCCGCCGTCCGTTCGAAACAAGCTTAATCCGGACCGTCGATCGATTCAGCCAATCAAATCTGTTCGAAAACTCTATAAAAACCCGAGCAAATCCAAGCTTTGGTTAATCATCCAGAATCATCCATAATCACCCCACATTCACACGCATATGCATACTCACGTTCAGGCAATCAGCTTTATGCATTCACATCATTTTCAGCGTCACATTCCCACTTTCATGTTAGCATAGGTTTGCATATTATGCATTTTAAAATCTCGTTCTTCATGCTGTCATTTTGTTGAGCTCTACCTGCTGATCTGAGAGCCATTTCGAAGCAACAAAACGGTGAAGATAGAGGAGGATAAAATGATTTCGAAAGGCTGTTGTTATGGTTTGCACATTTTGTTTTCTTTCTTTCAGCTTTTTCGATTTAATGTTTTATTAACATGTGTTTGAATTTAATTTAAATTTGATCCAATTTTCTCACACACATTAAAATGGCGCCCACCGTGGGGCTGGAACCCACGAATTTAACGTTTTCTGCAAGTTTGTTTTGACAGTTTCGGCTTTCTGGAATCGGTTTTTCGGAAAAATTTAACGTTTCGGCACATTCGAAAAATTCCTGACGCGCATACAGAATTTTTAACTTTTTGATTTTGCAGAATTTCGACGCGCATCCCGTAACTGTTACGGCGCATCCCATGACTGTTACGGCGCATCCGTGGCTGTTGAAGCGCATATAGTGACTGTTAAAGCGCATATAATTTTTTTCACATGCACAGTAATTGTTTGGCTTTTCTTATGGCGCATCCAATTTCTGTTTAGGTGCTTATAGTATCTGTTAGGGCGCATATGATTTCTGTTTAAGCGCTTTTTGTTTCTGTTTTGGCGCATTTAGTTTCTGTTCTGGCGCATATATGTTTCGGCGCATACAGCCTCTGTTTTGGCGCATATATGTTTCGGCGCATACAACCTCTGTTTAGGCGCATATACTGTAACAAAATCACAGAATTCTGAGTCTGACGCATTCCGCAGACAGAATTCTGTTTCTTTTTCTGAAAGTTTTAAAATGAAGCAACCCTAGGGTAGCCACATCTGGATTAAAATGAAGCAATCTAGGATAGTCACCAAACAATGAATTTTGCAGTTTAAAATTGAACAATCTGTTTTCGGTGAAGCAATATCTTCACCTAGATTAGCTCATTGTTATTTGGGGTTTTAAAAAGAACATTTGCTTGCTGTGATTGTGGCAATAGGTATATGCTCTCCCCTTAACTGGGTGATCAGAATACCAGACTTGCCTTTTAATTTCATGCAATGTTTGTTTTTCAATTACATCCTTTAGAGAGCCTGCCGTAGTGGGAAAAAGTACTCACCCTACGGGAACGACTCAAGTGGGTTCAAGCCAAAGCCAGGCTATTCCGCCCCACTATAAAATTTAAAGCAGATCTGGGGAAACCCTCTTCTGCCGGTAGTGTGCAAGATAACCATCCCCAAAGCCTTTGTTCTAAAGGTTGGGAGGTCTCTGAGGAGTTTATTATTGCATAGAGCGAAATCACCGGAGCCTTTAGTGTGGTAGCCGGTAGAAGTCGATTGCCAAACATTAGATTAATCCTGTCTGAGGGGAGGAAGAATCTGCTTTTAAGACACTCACCATATAGCTAGCGGGGCCAGTTTTAACAAGGGGACGTTAAAATATAAAGTAACTTCTGATGCGGCGCTGAAAAAGACAAAACTGCAGAGCCCCGCCGAGGAGTGACAGTGATAAATTGACAATTCTAAGATGTAGAGTGATGAGTTACTAGAATGACCTACTTGAGCACTTAAGAGTGAGTCTGTCTGAACTGTCTTTCATGTGAAAAATGTGAAAACATTTGATGAAAAACATTTCTTGAATCAAACACTTCATGTTAGTATAGGGCTTTAAAGAACAACTATTTTTGAAAATGTTTGTTGTGTCTTCCATTACATTAATTCAGATAAAGAGAGCATCCAAATGAAACATGAAGAACAACAACTGAAAGCCACTTAGGAATTTTGTCACCTTTTTCCATGCTTAGGGACTGGAAGTCAACAAAGTTCCCCAAGAAATCAATCTCCAAGAGAATCAAGAAACCTAAGAAAACGTTAGGATACAAGAAAACACTGCAAAAGAGGAAATTCTTGTACAAAAGTCGACAAGTCTTGCTTCACTATCGAGGATTTCTCCACCGATATCAGGATTTTGTTAGAGGATTCACTGATGAATATGCTGTAGATCCCTTAGATTCCCGAGCTTATTATCAGAGAAGAGCTCTATCACAACGGCATAATCATAACCAACCTCTTGAATTTGACAACATACCCCAACCTTCCATAGAATATCCTTCACACCCAAACCATATTCTTCAAAGATCTTGAGAGAATCTCCTTGAAAACAAAGATCAAAATCTTTTAGAGTGCACCCTTCAAAACAGCTTTTTAAATTTTTGGGCTCAAGTTTCCCCATCAGGATTCTGAAATCCTTTATCATCTTGGAAGTTACAACCCATAAGTTAAGATCTTTCTTGATCATATCATAAGATTATCTTACCTTATCAGATCAAGATATCATCACCATTGCACTCGTCAAAAACTGTGATCTAAGTTTAAAGGAAATTTTCAAAAACATATGCCTATCTCCACAAGATCTCAGCACAATAAATCGAAGGATACGAACCACAAAGAAAGTCATATTCAGAACATTCAAGAAGAAGTAGAAAGCAGTAATCCCATTTTTAGCATAAATCAAAATCCAATTTTTAACATGGACAATAAAGAAGATCCTTTCCATCAAGTGGATAGTGATGAAGAACAAGAAGAAGGTCTTAAAGAAGTTGAACAAGATCCAAAATTCCATAAAGCCATTGAGAAGATCTTGCAGAGAGATAAAGAAAAATATTTTCTCTATCTAGCCGAACAAGGGGCTAGATTACCTCATGACTTTGACACTGAAAAATTGAAAAACAAACCTGAAGAGACACCCCTTTCAGATCTTAGTGCCTTAACCCAACAAATCAAGGCACTTCAAGGACAAGTTAGAGAATTGCAAGGGGGAACAACCACAAAGAAATACACTTTGGAGGACATATGTCCTTATCCTTTTGACAGAAGTTTAAACATGATTCCTTTTCCCAAGCATTGTGAAATACCAAAATTTGATCGCTATAATGGGAAAACGGATCCAATTGATCACGTTAGAGACTTCAGAAACATGACATTGGAGTTTGCTTACGAGGATACTTACTTGATGCAATTATTTCCTAGGAGTCTGGGAGTGCACTCTATGGAATGGTTATCCAAAATCTCACCTCCCGTAAGGACATTTGAAGAGTTGATCAATTTATTCATACTACAATACACCTACAACATACAACATCAGATCACCATGATAGATCTTTGTAAAATGGCACAGAAACCTGGTGAACCTTTCATTACGTTTCTCCAGAGATGGAGAAGAATGTTTTCCAGATACCCACGTCCTGTTCCAGAGAAAGAAAAGATGGTTACTTTCATCAATAGTTTAAACTCAGAAATGAGCTATCACTTGAACTTACATTGTCCTTCTTCTTTTGACAAGATGATTGAAGATGCCTTAACCATTGAAAATGCTTTGGTCAAGAAAGGCATAATAAAACATGACAAAGAAAATCCTAGCTCATCCAACCATCATAATCAGGACAAATCCAAATTCTGGACCCGCAACAAAAATGTGGTGAATGATGGTGTTGTGGATGCAAATCATGGTTCAACCAAACCATTCATCCTCACTACCCCAAACACTCGCAACAACAATGTCAACTCAATTGCAAATCACGGAAATAATCCTCCTCCTCAAAGGAACAATACAAATCAACACTCCACTTCCCATCAAGGGACTTCAAACAACAACCAGGGTTACCGAGGAAACAATAACAATCACAATTCTTTAGGGAACACCTCAAATTCAAATCCACAAAGATTTTCGTTCTTCTCCAATAGAAGAACTTTCACTCCATTGAGTCAATCCCTAGAATCCGCATTCAAAGAGTTGATGGCCAAAAATGTTATTACTTTACCGCCTCAACGAAATTATGAACCCACTGTAAAGCCTCCATCATGGAATGAGGCATACTATTGTGATTATCATCGATGTAAAGGTCACCGCACCAACAACTGCCAAGCCTTGAAAAATGCCATTCAAGACTTGATTGATAATGACATCATCACAGTAGAAGGAAATCAACAAACCAATGCAGACCACCAATCATTTCGCAATCCTTTACCTAATTATCAAAAAGGTGAGTCTTCCGACAAAAAAGTAAATCACATCAATGATGATCATATAATCAACCATCTCTACACAGACGATGAGCGGGTAAATGTCATAAAAATAAAAAAGGAGGAATACAGAGAAGTCAACGCAACAACAAGAGCACAAGCAAAAGTTGTCCTAAAAGGTGCTTCTTCAAAATCCACTGAACCCCCACCTCAACATCAATATGATTTGGTCAATCAACTTTGAAAAAATCCCGCTCAAATTTCTATTTTTGAACTATTAAAGATTTCTCCAGCCCATAAAGAAATTCTTGAAAAAGCCCTTATTGAAACCAACGTATCTACTGATTTGGATGTGAATCAATTTCAAACCATGGTAGGGCATTTGTCCTCATCTACTTGTCTTTCATTTTCTGATAAAGATGACGTTTCCATAACTCATCCTCATAACTCCTCTTTGTATTTAGAAGTCATGGTCCATAAATTTCGCATCAGACGAGTTCTAATAGATGGAGGTGCTGGTTTGAACATCTGTACCTTGAAGTTGGTAAAAGCTTTAGGATTTTCTAAGGACTCTATTGATTTCAGAAGAAAGATTACCATAAAAGCTTATGATGATGAAGAAAGAGCATCCAAAGGTCTAATCATGCTGCCAATCAGAGTGGGCCCTGTTATAAAGAATACTTTTTGTCAAGTACTAGATCGTGATCTGGCATATAACATCTTGTTGGGTCGTCCTTGGATCCATGAAATGCAAGCTGTCCCATCCACTTACCATCAATGTCTCAAGTTTCCTTATGATGGACAAGAAATCACGATACCTACTGATAATTCCAACATTCAAACTTGTGCCAACATAAAAGCCAGTCAAGATACTTTGGTCCCTAATAATCGAGAAGCTCATACTAGTACTTCTCTAAAGATTGACACACAAATCAGTCAATTGACTAATAGCTTTGACAGAAAGATGAAATTCAAGGATCATGGAGTTGGAGAATACTCTCTTTGTCTTGTCAATTTACCTACATCACCTCGATCACATGGACAACCGTCTATTAGAGAACATCAAACATCAGCAGCATCAACATCAAAGCAAATGCCAATAGAACCAATTACAAAATTTAATGGGCAATTCATCAAAGAAAAATTCCCCATGGAAAACCCTGAGGATACTGAAATTCTAAATTGGCTCTATAAAGAGGAAGATGAAGCAGTTTCTAATGTCAAATTGCCCACAGACAAATATGGAAAAGGATATTTAATCATGCAGAAGATGGGTTATGATGAAGGACCTATTGGAAAAAGGAAGGAAGGAGTAGTTGAACCCATTCACCTCCGCGGACTTGCTGCAAAAGAGAAAACTGGATTGGGTTATGATACTAACTCTCAAGAAAGAAAATCCAAACACGGCGATGTCTTTACATTGCAAGAAGGCTCAAATTCATAAGAGGCATGTTTGACAACAATTCAGAATTTCCTAGACAACAATTCTGACACAGACTCTGCTGAATATGAATGGGACACCATTTACAATGATGAATTCTAGAGAGATAAAGAGGTTGATGTAATACACCAGTATGCCCCAACTCTAATAGAAGGGCAAGGTTCAGGGTCCCAACCGCGAGGATTTGAACCACAGGTCGACTATAATTCTAGTGATACCGAATCAGATCTAAACGAACAAGACTATCATGAGGACAGTACCATCATTGATCCACCTTATACCTTGGATCCTATAGACCACTCCGTCATGACCTTGACCATAGCCGATCTCACACAGCCTGATGACCCGCTACCTTTACTCCATATTGACCTTATTGATTGGGATTTTATGGAATCTATTAACATACCTATGTTTCCAAGTGATGAAGCTATCGTAAACTTCCTTTCCGCAGAGGATGCAAATGATTGTTCCACCAGCGATTTTTGACATAGAGTTTTTGATTAGGAGAGTGTCAAGTCTCCTAGCTGCAAAAATAAAAACAAAAAGAAAAGATCTAATGGTGAAAACCAAAATCTGGCAGTATTAGATCAAGCAAAAGATAAAATAAAGAGCGTATCAGATGGTGAAAACCTCTTTGAGGCGCCAGATGATGGGACTTTTGACACCCTCCCGGAGCATTACCATGAGCGACCGCCTATTCTGATTGAACCTACAAATGCTGTCGATCTTAAAACTTCTGACAAACCAAGAATTTTACAGTTGGCCACATCTATGACAGAGAAAGAAATACCAGAGTTTATGAAATTCCTGAAAGCAAATCAAGTCAACTTTGCATGGTCTTACGCCGACATGCCTGGTCTTGATCCTGATCTTATCATGCATCATTTATCTATCAAACCAGGGGTCAAACCGGTAAAGCAAAAACTCAGAAAGATGCACCCTCATGTTGCATTGTTGGTTAAAGAGGAACTGAGAAAACTTCTTGATGTGGCCTTCATCAGACCAATTGATTATGCAGAATGGATCTCCAACATTGTACTTGTATCCAAACCAGATAAAACTGTTAGAATATGCACAGATTTCAGAGATCTTAATAAAGCATGTCCTAAGGATAATTTCCCATTACCAAATATTGACACCATAGTTGATCTGACAGCTGGCCATGCCATGTATTCATTAATGGATGGTTTTTCTGGATATAACCAAATCAATATCGTACTTGAAGATCAAGAGAAAACAACTTTCACGTGTCCATGGGGAACTTACTGTTGGAACGTCATGCCTTTTGGTCTGAAAAATGCTGGAGCTACCTACCAAAGAGCCATGACTACAATATTTCATGACATGATGCATGTCTTCATGGAAGATTATGTGGATGATATACTGGCAAAATCATACACCAGAGAAGGACATCTTGAAGTATTGTCCAAAATATTTGCAAGATTGGAGAAATTCAAAGTTCGTCTTAACCCTAAGAAATGTGTTTTTGGGGTCAAGTCTGGAAAACTCTTGGGGTACATTGTTTCAGAAAAAGGAATTGAAGTAGATCCAGCAAAAGTTCAAGCAATTATGGAAATGCCCCCACCAAAGAACATCAGTCAGCTAAGATCACTACAAGGACGACTTCAATCTATACAGAGGTTCATCGCACAATTGGCTGACAAGAGTTTACCATTCACACATCTACTGCATAAGAATGTTCCTTTCAAGTGGGATGACAAATGTGACTTGGCCTTTCAAAAAATCAAAGAATATCTAATGACTCCACTGGTTCTCATATCACCAGATCCAGACAGACCACTCATCTTGTACATTGCTGCAACAGAGACGTCTCTGGGGGCACTACTAGCACAAGAAGACTCTACAGGAAAGGAACGCACAATCTACTACATCAGTAGAACATTAACAAGTCATGAGCTCAACTACACTTCTATTGAGAAGGCTTGTCTGGAAGTAGTCTTTGCTTCACAAAAGTTTGGACATTACATACTGACCCATACAGTCAATTTGGTTTCGAAGATTGATCCACTCAAGTATTTATTGAGCAAGGCATCATTGATAGGAAGGTTAGCCAAGTGGGTAATGATTCTTAGTGAGTTTGATATCCATTATGTTGATCGTAAGGCAATCAAAGGACAAGTTATCGCTGATGGTCTTCTTAGCTTTATCTACAATGAAGTTATGCCTATCTTTTGTTAGAAAATCCTCTTCTTCTTCTAAACAGTCTTGAATTAATTTCTACTTCTTAGTGTTAGTCCCTCCTCAAGTGACTATTGTTGGTCTAATTTTCTTCCTATATTCAATTATAACCTTCCTCCACAACATCTCCTTTTTCTCCAGATATTATTTTTCTAGCTATTCTTCTTTAGTGAGGTAGGTTTCTCTTACCTCATCTATATTCTCAACTTCTATTTCTATCATCTTTTAGTATTGGGGGATCATTATGTGGAATCTTCATTTTTAGTTTTTCCCCACTTTGCTGCATCAAGCCTTGTAAATTTTCCACTTTTTTAAGTACTTGGCTGTTCTTATATTATTGAGTTACTTTAGAGTATTTAAAAGAATAATGTGCATTATATCCATAAAATCCACAAAATTTCTTCCTTTCTTCCTCACATTCATTTGTGTAATGACCCATTTCATTTCACTTGAAACAACTAGCTTCTCTTCTTCTATGGACTTGAACTCTTCCTATACCACATCATCCTATGTTGTCATTGCGACATCCTCTACTGCCTCCTTGTGAGTATTCATCTTGATAACTTATGAAAGGTATTTCATCCTAAATTTTTGGTATTGCATGTTGTTTTTTGTTAACTATTTGTTGATTGATTCTCCACTGCAGTCATTGATAAACATAATACTAGACATGAAAGTGTACTTTTTCTATTCCTTTCACCTTTTCCATCCCTTTATGAATGAGCACATCATCTTCACATCAATGATTTCCCTAGGGATAATGTTCATATCTTAGGATGAATAATAATGAGGGATACTAATCATTTTCAGGCTCATGTCACTCACTGTAAATACCCCATTATACACTCTTAAGCCTTCTAGGTGGTTCTACAAACTCCACTCTTAGCACAACTCCTTTCTTCCCTTGCATTATATGGAACCATTACAAATATGTCCCTCATTAGAGAAAGGGTTCATTAGATCTTTTTTTTGTGTGGAGGTGTTTATTTGTTATGGTTTTCCCCTTTCATCAATATTTCTTTGTTAATCCTTAACTATTCCAATTCTAACCTTAAATTTTCTATCTTTGCATTCCCACCTTTCTCATTTTCTTCCTAGGGTTGAGTTTCAATCCTTAAAGCCAATTCCACCACTTCCATTTATGAATTAAAGAATTTTCCATCCATTGCTACTAATTAAATTAACAAACTAGAGATAAACTATGAACTATTCTTTGCATCTTTGTAAGGGGATCTTCTAAGTTTTTTAATCACACCCTTGAACCTTGGTCATACTCCGTTGTGGTTTCACCATTGTTTTCTATTATCTTCCAGATCTTGCTCACATTTTTTGAGGGGAATTCTAGAGATCAATTTTTTTTTAGGAATTCATCTTTTAGTTGATTAGTCCATTTTGAAAGGAAAAGATGAACTCAAAAATACCTCCAAGAACCAGTATCCATCTTTTCTATATTATGTTTCTTTTTAAACCAAATTTCAACTACTTGATACAAGCACTACTACTATGCCATTAAAACAAAAATTGTCAGTTGATTTCCCAAAACAGGAAAATAATGTAGTTTGCAAATCTAAGTAAATTTCAATAGCATAACATGTAAATTAACACTTCAAGAACATGAAAGAAGAAGAATAGAAGAATAAAAGACATAAGAGAAGAAACACCAATATACTGGGAAAAATCCTTTCCGAGAAAAAACTCCAAAGCATTGAACCAATGTACTAATTTGCAACAAACTCTATTACAATACACTTATAGGGTCTAATACTTAACATGGATATTTACATTTTGCTCTTCTTTGGAGGAAATCCAACAACATAATTCTACAATGAAAAAATTCTCCTCACAACTCCTCAAGCAAACTCCCATATTTATAGAACACCAATATAGACACCTAAAAAAGCATCATCAATATTTCACAAATCCAATATTTGTAAAAGATCAAGAAACATGAGCTTTAACTCAACTTGCTAATCCAAAAAATAACCTTATCCTCATCTTAGGCATCCATATTCAAGAAAACATTTTATCCATATCTTAGGCACCTAAAATAGATAAAGCTAAAACTTGCTTTATTCCTTTTTAGTTTTGATATAGAAGTTGCTAACTGAGACTCTCAAGTCAACATAAGAAGTTGCCAAAAAAGTTTTATCACCAATATGGAAACATGTGACATCATCCTCCTAAAAAATATGACCTCCTAGAGTGGGCACCAACTTTGTAAAAACTATGGATCTTGCCATACCTCATCACCTGCCATGTAGGATGCCATCTCAACAATAGAACCCACAAAGTGAATGGAAACTTAGGAAGTTTAATATAGTAGGATATGTTAATATGCTCCTAATAATCAATTAGTTAATGCTATGACTCAAAGGTTGAGACACCTTAATCCCAACATTCTCCCACTTGTCGAACACTTATGAAGAGTCAATGTATACAATAGGATTTCAACTAATAGGAGCCAAACAATAAAACATCATCATAGTTATCCATGAAACCACATGAATATACAACATACTCTCATGCACTAACAAGATACATACAACAACATCCAATATGTCCACCATATCAAGAAAGAACTCTTGTCATCCTTGAACATGTCACCTATTCAAGAAAAACAACTTGAGCCAAGGTGAAGATGAACCAATCTAAAGAACACAAGCATCAAACCAAGTGATAACAAAGACTATAGGAAACTGTCACAACTCCACTGTGTTCACGATCTTTACAAAAGCGCCAATGTACCCAACTTCAAACCCATTACCAGAACACAACTCTAAAGTCAAAACTTCCTCCAAGAACAATATCGAACACGAATGTTCCAAGATAGTTAGAAAAATAACCACAACTTATTGTGAACATCCAACTAAAAAGCCCGTTTGATTGGAAATAGCAACCACAACAAATGCTAATCCATCCAATCATCCATACCTTAAAAGGTATCTAAAATATTAGTATAACTCATGCCAACAATGTATTCAACTCATAAACTACAATCACAAGCTCCCTGTATAAAACTTGTCAATAAAGAACATAAACATCTAGGAACTATGTAGTAACAAAGAACAATCACAATGATCCACACATGCAACACAAACCACTACATAGTCTTTGATAACATGTCACCATAACTCTCCCAAGTCCACCACACTAAATCATGTGAACACAAACCTCTAGAAAGAATCCATAGAACAAAGATAAAACCTATAAATCATATTCCAATCATGTCCTTTTGCCAACACCTCAAAGTACTAAGCTGTGCCAAGTAATATCTCCCTCATAACCCCAAATAAAAAGCCTCAATGAAACCCAAAATATTCAATCTCATTAGATCAAACATAACATATATAATATCACCACATGGATGTAAGCTTCTCTAAACAAGGAAATCAAATTGAAATCCATTCCCAACATATGAATAAACCAAATAACATCTTCTAAACTTCTCATAAGTCAAAAACATATACCCAAGAAGCATTAGGGGAAATTTACATAAAAAATGGGCCTCCTAAGAATGACATCATTAGCTTTTTAAGTTATCAAAATCAACTAAAAGATGACATCAACCTGTACAGTGACATCATCCAAAATAAAAATAAAATTATTTATTTTATAAAATAAAACTTTCTAAAATCTTATGAATTAACTCATGATGGTTAATTTAACTCTACATATCCTATTCTATCTCATTCATCTTTCTAAATATAAAATATTCTTTTTGTTTTTTAGATTTATATTCTTAAGTTCTATTATATAAATTTTTATATTTTCAAAAAAATATTTTTATTCTTTAACAAAAAAATATAAAAAACATTTAAAAAACATTAAAAAATCATAAAAATCATTTATGCAGCTCTGCCAAAATCATTTAGTTTTGTCCATGCTTTTTGTTTTCCTTAGCTTTTCTAATTTTTATTTTTTTTATTTTTCACTTTCAATTTTTTTTTCCAAATTAGTTTCATAATTTTTAATTTTCTCCACTTTTTTGCTTCAACCATTTCTAATTTATTTTTGGTTTTTATTTATTTTTATTTTTTCTAATTTAATTTTTTAATTTTTTTCTATATATTTACACAAACAAAATGAGTACTCTCATCTCCACGAATTATTAAACTTGTTATAAACATATTTAAAATAATAAATCTAAATCTATAATATGAAATTTGATTTAATATATAAAATAAAATATTAAGTATAAAATAAAATATACTTTACCACTATTTACGTTGAGAGGCACTCTACAATCGTGTAAATATATAGCAAAAATAAAATAAAATAAAAAAAAAAAAAATGGAAAAAAAAACCAAAAGAAATTAAAAATTGTTCTCACAAAAACTATGAACCAAATAAATTGGAATAAATAAAAACCAAAAATAAATTGGACAAAATAAAATAAAACTAAAAAAATCAAATTGGAAACCTGAAGGAGAAAAAGTTGGAGAAAACGAAACTATGGAAAAAATAATTGAAAAAATTAAAAATTAAAAATAAAAAAAATTGCAAAGGAAAGAAAATGAGAAAATCAAAGAGACTATGGAAAAAAAGGAATTTTTTTTGACGGTTTGTTATCACTTTACGTTTTATGAAAAAATTAATTGTCAAAAAAATTTAAATATCAATTTCAAACCTATTCAAAAATAATTATATAAAATTAAAAATAGTTTAATCCTTATTCAACTCATTATCTAATATGCTCACCAATACAAAACAAATGTTGTATTATCTTGAAAAAAATCAAAGCTCGCCGGTGATGTAAAAAAATGTTATAAAAAAAATGTTATTGAAATTTATTTATAGTTTAATCCTTAAATTCATCTATCTAAAAACATAAATTATAAATTATTTGTAAAAGCTAAATAAAATTTTAACATTCTCACCAATAAACACAAATGTTGTATTATTTTGAAACAAATCAAAGCTCAATCACTAATCACTGTAAACAAAATGTTGTAAAATAATTGTGTTGAAAAAACAGTGAAAATTTACGGTCTAATAAATTTTTAGGTTGTAATATACGGATAGACCATCAAATTCCAGGCCTGTCCCTCAGCATACTTTTTAAAATATAAATATACTATTATAAAACCTATAAACGTGTTTATTTAAATAAACATACATAACATAATAAATCTAAATCTATAAAATCATATATATAAAATAAAATACTAAGTAAAAAATAAAATATCTAAAGTTACTTTTACTTTGCCACTTTTTAAATAAAAACAAATAATTTTAAAAAACAAATAATAATAAAAAAAAGTGAACTTGACTTTTTTAATAAATTATAATAGAAATATAAGTTACCAATAATAAATTATAATAGAAATATATGTTACCACTTTTAAAAAATCATGGTCTTCAGTTTTTTAAGGAATTATAATAGAAACGTGTGTCCCCACTTAACAATTTGTATTATATTAGATAATTTTTGTTTTTTAGAGTTCTTTAGGAGGCCCACTTTTTATGTAAATTTCCCCTAATGATAATCATGCCAAACACTCCTCAAGTGAACCCTCTAGAACTAGAAACCATAGCTCAAGATCTATCTTTATGAGAAGAAAAAGCATAAAACATAATGCATCTAAAAATAAAATGGGCTATACCTTTCAGATGATTATTTTCCAAGTAGACCAAGAGTGGAGAATGAGAACGCTCCTCCAGGATGTTAGTGTAGGTTATCATTTTCCTAGCGAGATTTATTTTCCTTTAGTTTTAGGTTTTTCCTACACTAAATTATTAAGCTTGCTTAGGATAATAAAGTGAGTTTATTACTAGGAAATAAGTGATGTGGTGTCCCCTTCCTTAAAGGGTGGAACACTTTCTACTTTTGGTGGTATCCTCCACTTTTTGTGGTTGATTCCTATTGGTTGGATTTGTCACCTACATCTTCTCCTTAGTTCTATATAAACTCACTACCTAGCTTGTATTTGCATCTTTTGCATATTGGAAGCTCTTAATGCAACTCTCATATCAATATTACATAATCTCTTGGAGTCCTAGTTTGCATTCTTTACGTTTTCCTAGTTTATGTAACTTTGATTTTCTCTTAAAAAGTTCCTTGGATTATTCAATCTATTTCATATTTATAACATGGTATCAAAGCTTTTGTTTTGAGAAATCTAAGTTCATAGATTTGTAATTGAGAGATTGAGTTTTCATTTAAGATCTTGTAAATTTCCGTATGCTCTTCTCTTGCATTTTAAAGGATCTAGAGAATTAGAAAGGATTTCCTCTTCATATTGAATATGTGTTTTGTGATATCTGGGTGATTGCAATATTTCTAGTTATATTTGCAGTATTTTGATTGTTCCAACATGTCTGAGAGGCTCAAGAAAGTCAAGTTTGGCTTTTGATTCATCCAAATTGAAAATCATTTAACGAAGTTGTAAATAGGGATTTGAAGCTTAGATCTAGTGAACATTTTTTTCCAAAAGCATTTTTGGCCAAAACAAACCTTACATTTGCGTTCAGGAGGCCAAGGAGACAAATTTTGACATAAAATTTTCCTATATTTGGAACTAGGAGCCGTTGAGGAAAATGTTTTTTGCCTATGGACCCATATGGTCCCCAAGTCATGTAGGTACGACGTCAAATTAAAAAAATTGCAATTTTTTTTAAAAAAAGTTATTATTGTTGGGTTTTTAAAAAAAATTCATTTTTTTTAAAGCACATAAGTGTTGCGCTCATAAGCGTGCTTAAGCCATTAAGCACCTAACTATTGTGGCTTAAGCCACCCATAGACTAGGAATGGGGCTCTTGCAATTTTAACAAGCTGCAACAGTGAATAAAACCACCAACGATATTTGGCCACTAAGCGGTAAAAACTACCACTCGACTGTAGTTTAATAAATCACCGAAATACCTAATAATTGCCGCAGTCTCTAATAAAAATGCTAGTGGTTTATTACAATAGCTTTACCAATTTTTCCACCAATGCACCGCTTATAGGCCGCTTTAGCCAACGACGACACCCAACGACCACCAGGGCCCTCAAATAGGCCAAATTGAGCCCTTTTTTCAAACTTGTATAACTTTTCGCTATGATGTCCGTTTTTCAAAAATGAGATATTGTTGAAAAGTTAGAGGTGAGAAATTTCCATCCATGGAGATATCGATTTTTTTTTCCATTTTGTACCAGATATTTCAAGTTGAAGTTGTTTGTTGCTAATTTCTTCAACATGCCATAACTTTCACCCCGGTGCTCTAATTTTTGGAAATGAATAGGCATTGGAAAGGTAGTGAAGAACACTACATAACTATAAGACTAATTTTGTAAATGTTGTCTCAGGTTCATTTTTTATCAAAATTTGTAATTTTGGCTATTTTGAGTCTATTGAGCATTGTATATTGGAAAAGGATTTGTAATCACACTGAATTATAAAGTTTCAATCTTATAATATTTAGGGGTGTGATTTTGGATACTAGTGAAAAGGGTGGGGGTTTTCTTGGTGTTCTTGTGTTCACTTTTTTTCTGCATTCTCTTTTGCTTTTCTTCATCATGAGTTCAACAAAAGTTCCTACTCTAACTGCATACAACTATTTTGAGTGGAAACCACAAATGAATATTCACTTAAGAAGTCTTGGTTTGCATAGAATAACAATAGGACTTAAAACAACCAACTGAAAATGAAGAAAAACCTAAGTGGTTTAACAAATGTGATGAAGCATATGGAGCATTGTGTTTGTCTGTATCTCTTGATTTACTCTTTCATACCAAATCTTTGAATACTCCAAATAAAATATGGAAAAAGCTATAATCTCTATTTGGAACTCAAGATTCTATTAGAGGTCATATGTTGGAGAACGAACTAACCAGTTTAAATCTAGGCAACTTCAACACAATTCAAGATTCTTCACCAAATTGAAATCACTAAGGCTACAACTACAACAATGTGGAATTACTAAGAAAGATGAACAACTGATTGTAAGTATTCTCTCAAAGCTAAGTTCTAAGTATTCAATATTTGTTTCTACCTTCTATGCTACTAAGGATGCACTTGGGTCTCAATTCAAAATGCCATCTTTGGATGATTTTGCTACTTCTCTCACACGAGAGTAGGATAAGATAATTTAGATGGGCACTCTTAAGTCTTCTAAGTCACATGCATTGGCTACCAACCTTGGCACAAATGGACAACAGGGAAAAATTGGTAATAAGGATAAGAAATAAAAGAATAGCAAAGAGAAGAATAAGAAATAAGCTACTCCAAAAGCAACTAATGAGACCTCATCTTCAAAAGATGACAAGCCTAAGAAAGAGAAGGTAAAATGTGCCTATTGTAAGAAACCCAATCATGAGGAGCATAAATGTTTGAAGAAATAAATAGATCACTTGACGTACATTCTTGAGAAGAATAATCTCAGTGTTCTTGATTCCATCAAATAGAGTTCAGATGAGGGATCTCACAAGGCCAAAGACAATTTCAAGGGGAAAGTAAAGGGAAAGGCCCTTGTAGAAGTTGCTTCTCCACCATCCACATAGGTTCTTGATTTGGGTGCCTCGCACCACATGGCTTCAACTAAAGACAAACTTGAATCTTTGGAGCCATGTACTATGCCTTCCATTTTGATGGGTGATGACACTCTAGTTGAGGTGTGTGGGAGAGGGTTTTTTGATATGGGAGATGACACATTTCAAGATGTTCTTTGTGTTCCCTCATTGTCAACTAATTTAGACCATCAATCTATCAAATCACTCACATAAGTACAGGCAAGCGAGTTGAGTTTACTCCTGATTCAATGGTGATTCATGAGTCACACAATGATTCTACAATTGTAGTTGGGAGAGAAGATCATTAGTATCAAATTTATTTGTTCTCCCACTTTGATCTTGATCAACCTTTGACTGTTCTACTCACTTATTTAGATGATGCGAGTAATTTATGTCATCGAAAATTTGGCCACTTGAACTACCACTACTTACAACAACTCAACCAATAGGACATGGTTACAGGATTGCCTACAGTTCAGTTTTCTGATGGTGTTTCTCATGGTCGCATCCTTTGAAAGAATCCATAAGATAAATTTGACAAAGGAAAAGCTTGGAGAGCCTCACATCTTTTGGAGTTGGTACACTGTGAATTAGTAGGACCATTTCCACAACCATCTTTCAGTAGAGCTTGATACGTTTTGACATTCATTGATGACTTTTCTAGGTACACCATTGTGTACTTTCTCAAACAAAAGTTTGATGTCTTCGATTCATTCTTGGAGTACAAGGATTTTACAAAGAAACAAACTAGAAAATCTATCAAATTTTTGTGTACAGATAGGGGGGAATATGTCAACCACATGTTTATGCGCTAGTGTGCTTCAAAGGGCATTGATTTGTAGCATATAGATCCCTACAATCCTCAATAGAATGGAGTTGTAGAATGGAAGAATCAGTCCTTGAAAGAGATGGCCAATTGTATGATTCACTCCAAGTCTTTGGCACCACCTTTCTGGGGAGTAGCCATCAACTATGCATGTTATATCTAGAATCATGTTCCTCATAAAGCTATGAAGGGGGTAACTCCTTTTCAAACTTGGATTAGTAAAAAATTGTTAGTTAAGTACTTTCAATTGTTTGGATCTAGTGCATGGGATCACATTCTAGTAGAGAAATGCAAGGCTATGGATTCATAGAGCAAGCCTTGCATATTTATTGGTTACCCAGATGATGTCAAAGGTTACAAGATTCTTCATCCTACCACACACAAGTTTTTCATTTTGAGGAGAGTCCTTCCAGTTCTTCTCTCAACACTTCTCCCACCACCATCAGATTGGAGTCCTTGAATCATGGTGATAGTTCTTCAGAGGATCATATTCCTTCAGATCTTGATGAGGAGTCTTCTTCCTCCACTTTAGATGATGATAATGATCATGAGGATGTACACAGTTCATCTTTAGAGGATGATGATTCTCCTCCTTCTCCAATTGTAGGGCCTCTTTGAGATCAACAGACATTGCAGTCAACAAAGGATTGGGTAGAGGATCCTTTAGATCATAGGAGAATAAGATTACATGTCTTCCTTGCCTCATATTCTAATCCAAAGAATTTTTGAGAAGATTCTGGTGTCCTCCAGTGGGATGCAATAATGAAAGAAGAGTTTAGTTCCTTGGAAAGGAACCACACCTGGGATCTTGTCCCACTTCCTAAGGGAAGGAAACTTGTTCGATGCAAGTGGGTCTATCGAACAAAATTTACGACAAATGGGTCAATTGAAAAGCATAAGGATCACTTGGTTGCTAAAGGATTCTCCCAAATTCTAGGGATTGAATACTCTGAGACTTTTGCACCAATCAGGGTGATCCCACAAAGCTGGTTTACAATTTTTGGGAGATTCTGATTTTTGCTGAAATCACATATTTTTAGAAAATATAATGATTTAAGCCTTAAAAAGTTTCATTTAAAGCATTCCAATTGAAGAGGGTTTGATCAAACTACCTTAGATCAAACCCCCATGCGTAGAACCCCGCTAGTTTTAAACCATACCTTTAATAGAGTCTCCTTTACACCTATCAAAATGGTGATAAAAAACCACTTTTGATTTAACTTTTGAGGGATCAAATGAATTCATTTAAAATTTATTTTTTGTAATTATGTAGTCCTTATTATAAGCTTCCCAAAAAGTATAATTTTAAATAAATTTAATTTTATTATTATATTTATTTTTTATTTCTTGTGAATGTAGGGTTTTCATCAAAAATCAAGCCCTCTGTTATGCACATGTGAAAAAATAGAATATTATAATAAAAATAATTGAAAAATATGAGTGCACCAGATATTGAAGTCCTTGATCCAAAAAAATAAAATTGAATTTTGATGCATAAAAAAAAAGTTGTGTTATACAGTCTACCTATGTCCGAATTGTAATTGGTTTGACTTCAAAACTTGATTAAGAAAAACATATTCAATAAAACACTATGAAACCAATTGGAAGCACTAGATATCGTAGTTACAAATCTAAATTCGAAAAAATTAGAATTTTATCCTTCATGAAAAAAAAAATTGTGTTATACAGTGAGCATCAATCCTTAAAAATGGTGTTTACTGAAAAAAACTAGTTTTCAAAGGAGATGGAAAAAGAAGTGCAATATAATTCCAATTTTTTTGAAAAAAATATATTTAGAATCCACATAAAAAATGTCACAAATCACTAGTTTGCATCATCTTCAAATTCCTCACGGTTTAGCCACGATAGGTGCTCAAAAGTGAAGATTTAGTTAGAAAAAATTAGTTTAGTGTCCAGTTTGGCCAAAAATTGTAAACCAGTATTGTGGGATCACCTATCACCAAAATGAATTCCATTCGACTTGTTCTTGCCATAGCTACAACACATAGATGGGATGTTTATCATATGGATGTGAAGAGTGCTTTTCTTCACGATGATTTTTAGGAGGGAATATACATGGAGAAACCACAGGGGTTTATTTAGGATCCTTCACTTGTGTGTCATCTTCAAAAGTCTCTCTATTGCCTCAAATAGGCCTGTTGGGCTTGGTATGCCAAGATGGACTCCTTCCTTCTGAAAGTTGAATTCACTCGATTCCATTATGATCCTAATGCCTATATTTCATAGCAAGATGATACTCACACCTTCCTGGTTCTCTATGTTGATGACTTGTTGATCATAGGAAGTCATTCATCCACCATTCAAGTAGTGAAAAATACCCTTTATGATCAGTTTTTGATGTCTAACTTGGGCTTGTTGCACTAATTCTTAGGGATTGAGATCACTTAGTCTTCCTCAGGTATCTCTCTTGCATAGTCTAAGTACACACTTTATATTCTCTAGAGGTTTCACATGGCTAATTATAAGCCTACATTGACTCCATTTCTATTAGGGGTGAAACTTGAGGCTAAGTGTTCTTCACCCTTGGTTGATGGCACTTTGTATCGATAAATTGTTGGTAGTATCATTTATCTGATTCATACGAGGATCAAAATTTTATATGCAGTAGGCATGGTCTCTCAATTCATGCAGGAGCCATATGAGCTGCACTAGAAAGAAGTTAAGAGAATTCTTCACTACATCAAGGGTACTCACAGTTATAGAATTCGCTATGCAACGGGTGTGGATTTTGACTTGGTGGGACACAAATTCAAATTGGGTAGGTGATTCTCAGGATATAAATTCTACTTCAGGGTATTGCTTCTCCCTTGGTTCTAGTCTAGTTTGTTGGTCAAGCAAGAAGTAGTTGGATATTTCTCTTTCATCTACAGAGGCCGAGTATCGAGGAGTGGTTAATGCAACTACCAAGGCCATATGGCTCTAGAAAATTCTCACTGAGTTTTGCATTCCCTTTCAGAAGCCCACAATCATCTATTGTGATAACTAGAGTGTGATTTAGATCTCTCACAATCCAGTCCATCATCAGTAGACCAAGCACATCGAGATCCACGTGCACTACACTTAGAAGTTGATTCATTTAGAGATCATTGATCTCAATTATTGTCTAACATCAAATCAAACTACAAACATCTTCACCAAACCCTTCATTGAGAGAAAGTTTCTTCATTTGTGAGCTTTTCTTGTGGTGTGGTTGGTGTTGTCTTTGGGGGGCTACTTAGTCCTTCTCATATTCTCTCTATTCTAGGGGGTTTTCTCTCTCTATTTATGGGGGGCTTCTTCTTCTTTCCAGGGGAATTTGATATGTACATGGGTACCTAACATGGCCTCATTTTTTGGGACCCATCATCTTTTACATCCTCTTAAGCAGTGCTTAATGAGGGTGTTAGTGTATTTTTTTATTTTCCTAGTGGGATATTCATTTTCCCTTAGTTCTAGGTTTTTCCTACACTTTTATTAAGCTTGATTAGGATAATAAAGTGAGTTTATTACTAGGAGATAAGTGATGTGGTGTCCCTTTCCTTAAAGGGTGAAACACTTTCCACTTTTGGCAACATCTTCCACTTTTTGTGGTAGATTCATGTTGGTTGGATTTTCCACCTACACCCTCTCCTTAGTTCTATATAAACTCACTACCTAACTTGTATTTGCATATTTTTCATACTCTTGCATATTGGAAGCTCTTAATACAATACTGTCATATCAACATTACATAATCTCTCAGAGTCTTGATTTGCATACTTTATGTTTTTCTAGTTTATGTAACTCTAATTTTATCTTAAAAAGTTCCTTGGGTTATTTAATCTATTTCAGATTTCTAACACAGGATAACCAAGTCATCATGACTCACTCCATGAAGAAAAATCTCCTCTATAGATCCAACATGAACTCACATTCATATCGAGGTGAAGGCTCCTCATAATTTCTGTTGAAACCTTCAACAAGTAACCATATCAAAAAATTCCTCACCCAATCCTCATATTATCCATGAGCATCTGTAACAGATCAAGCCATACTAAAATCCAAATGCAATACTGCACTCTCATGAAGCTCTCAAGCACATGACCAATATACTCAATACCAAGAGAAATAACCAGACCATTTTCAAGAACTAACAAGTCATAAAGCAACACCTTAACCAAAGACTCCAAGAATCCTCTATGTCTAAACAAGATGTCAACATATCCATTCACATGAAGATAAACATCTCCTAACAATAAAATTGAAAATTTCAAATAACTCCCATTGCAACAACAAGAGCCAAGAGCTCCTCCATAACACCAACAACTACTACACAAGATCATCCTTCACCAAGTGATGAATCCACATCATTTCCAAATATCCCACTACAATGTGATACTAAGCTCTCCATGACATCATGATAACCATCTCCTAAATGAAGATTCTCTCTGAATCTAACACAATCAAATACTTCACCTACATTATCAATGACATAAAATAATTTGTAGAACCAATATCTCCAAGTTAAGAAGATAAAAAACATGCTACAAGTCCCATAAATGACTATCCAAGCATTCTCATCATCCATCCTATCATCTCAAAGAAAAATACCAATGCAAAAATGACCATAGATAAGGCCAATTGATAAATTTTGCATCAACATTGAATCAATCTCATGGATATAAACAATCCACATTTGAGTCATCCCACTGCATCCAATGGGTAGCTAATCCACAAACTAAATAACTTAAAGATCCATAACCAATGAAACATACAAAATTATCATCACATTAGTAACATGCAAAAATGAGGTATCAAATAAGATAACATGTAGATTTCAAGACTCAAACACCAGATCACTAGCAAACCCAATTTTCCAAACAAATCCACAATTGAGCACCGTAGGAAAGGAACCAATCAAGCATTCCTACAAAACTCAAATTATTTTCATCCAAAAAAATTCAAGAGTCTGAACATAATCTCTCCAAAAATATACAAACCATAGATTTTTATTAACATGTAAAACTTGAAAAATCATCTTCATGTAAATCTTGATCCACTTAAACATCATGAAAAATAGAACATCACATATTTCATTTGAAACAATACAATTTCCTAGATCTACACAAACCTGCAACTTTTTAGAAGATAGGAAAACTGCAAACCTTTCAGAGGAAAAAAGTTATTTAGAAACTTATAAAATATGAAATATACCAACTTCACAACCCAAAAATCACTAATGGTAAAACATACCAAAATTTCCTCACCAAGAAAGATACAAACCTTCTCACACCATGCATAAAGCATACATGCAAACCTGCAACTACCTTACATCCTAAAATAACCCCAAAGAATCATAATATGAAAAATAGTTTATCTATAGATCTACAAAACTGCAAGTTTTGATTAACCATGTAAAACTTGCAAAACCACCATGTTTAGTAACACACATGAAAATCCATATCCACTTATCATCTGGAAGACCCACAAGTCTAAAAAACACCATAGTAGTTAAACCAAAAAAATGGAATAACATGAATATGCATAACCATATATTTTGAATAGAGAATCCATAAAACCCTCAGATCCAACCAACATGAAATTGGTACATGCGAGTACAACCGACCAAAGGAAGAAGAGGTATAGGAACTCTAGGCCCATTAGTAGGACAAATCCACAACCACCATCATGTACAAGCATACAAAAGAGCTAGGATATTCAAAAAACTTTTAGATCATTCAATAATCTACTCCATAGTCTACATGCATTCAAGTCTAATGAAATAGTTTCTTCCAATGCCAAGGACTAAAACCAAGGACCCAACATAAGCACATAAAACCATAGTCATGGCAACCCAAGTTTCTTCATATGAATAGGAAACCAAGTACATATAACCAACATAAATACTTTGTTGCAAGATGGTGTGTCCCTTGGTCTCCTTTGTGTAGTGCGGTGCTTGGGTTTGTGACATGGATTAACTGCCTCTTGTGGATCTTGTATAAATCTAGCAGTTGTATTAGGCATTAACAAGTCAATCTTTTGGTGCAACAACAACCACCAATGTAACAATTGGTATCAGAGCCAAGGTCACATGTTCGAGCCCCTCACTTGCACTTGGGGGGATTGTTGCAAGATGGTGTGTCCCTTAGTCTCCCTTATGCAGTGTGGTGCTTGGGTTCGTGACATGGATTAATCACCTCCTGTGGATCTTGTATAAATCTAGCAGTTGTATTGGGCATTAGCGGGTCGATCTTTTGGTGCAACGATAACCACTAATGTAACATACTTTGTGTTGCAATGGATTTACCATTGCGCCAACAAATCAACTTGTTAATGCCTGATGCAAATGTAAAATTTAGACAAGATCCATGGGAGGCAGTTAAGCCATGTCACAAATCTAGAGGGCAGTGCTGAACAACCCAGGGGACAAAGGCACCAACCTTCCAACACTTTTTTGCACATGACCACAAAATGTAAGAACACACCATGCATGAGGGTTATAATAAACTGTCAAATAGGAGATAAAACTCAATATCATATCAAATATAACCACATGATCAACTCCAAAAACTCCATATTATCCATCCTTCAAAATGTCTATTGTCTACTAAAAACAAGATGAACTACAAAAATTCAGCTTAGACAAGGTTAATAATCAGCCAATTCCTTTAGGAACATATTCCCTCAATCTTTCCAAGCTAAGAAAACAACATAAGAAATACCTAGAACCTTAAACACCATGAATTATTCACATGCAATAACATACAAACACATGCAAGAAAAATTTAAGCTAATGCAAGTACATGCAACTCACATGCAAGTACATACAAATCACATCATGCACATGCAAGCACATGCATAACATGAAATTGAGATTTGATACTAATTGAAAGGGAAAGATGAACCCATAAAGACCTTTGAGAACTAGTATGCATCTTCAATATACTATGTTTCTTTTTAAACCATATTTTAACTTCTTGATACAAGAACATACTACTATACCATTAAAGTGAAAATTGACATAGTTGATTTCCCATCATATCATCTCTTAGAGGAAAGATAATGTAGTTTACATATCTAAGTACACTTTAAGAACATGAAAGAAGAAGAATATAAGAATGAAAGACAAAAGAGAAGAAATACCAATATATGCGGGGAAAACCCTTTTGGGTAAAACCCCATACTCCAAAGCATTAAACAAATGTATCAATTTGCAACAAACTCTGATATGTAATACACTTGTAAGCTCTAAGCCTTAACATGGAGATTTACATCTTGCTCTTCTCTAGAGGAAATTTTATAGCATAACCTTGCAATGAAAAAATTATCCTCATAACTCCTCAAGCAAACTCTCATATTTATAGAGCACCAAGATAGAAACTTAAAAAGCATCCTCAATCTTCTACAAATCTAATATTTGTAAAAGCTCAAAAAACATGGGCTTTAATTGAACTTTCTAATCCTAAAAAAATCTTATCCTCATCTTGGGAATCCATATTCAAGAAATACATCTTATCCATATCTTGTCCATATCTTATCCATACATATATTGGGCACCTAAAACAAATAAAGCTAAAAGATTCTTTATTCCTTTTTAGTTGTAATATAGCAATTTCTAACTGAGATTCTCAAGTCAACGTAGGAAGTTACCAAAATAGTTTTATCACCAATATGGAAACATGTGACATCATCATCCTAAAAAATAGGACCTCTTATAGTGGGTGCTAACTTTGTAAAAAATAGGGATCTTGCCATACCTCATCACCTACCATGTAGGATGCCATCTCAACAATAGGACCCATAAAGTGAATGGTAACTTAGGAAGTTTAATACATTAGGATAAATTAATATGCAACTAATAATCAATTAATTAATGCTACGAATCAAAGATTGAGACACCTTAATCCCAACACATTCCTTATTTCTGATGGGGCATTCTTCATGTACCATTTAAGTTCATTATTCCTCAGTGTTCCAAAAAATCATAGAGTTTGGTCTAATTATCTTTGATCCTGATCTCATCTTAGAAGAATTTAGAACAAATATATGTTTGGATGCTTCTTTGGTATCTTTTATAAAGATAAGATGTTTAATTTGAACATGTTTTATTTTCACAAAAGTACTATCTTCCAATTTGTCTTTATTTCTTTAAAATTCTTCTCTAATATCACTTTTGTTTTCCTTTTATGTTTGAGGCCCCTTGGTTCCTTTCTCCATCAAATTATTAACACTCATAGCACCCTTGACAACCTCTTACTATTTCACCAATTTCCTCACTCTACCCTTAAATTTGGGTAATTTAATTGCAAGTAAATCTTCACCTAATAATTTCTCACACTCTCACAAAATATCTTCTTGATAACTCTTCTTCCTGAAGGAAAATTTGATTCATTCTAGAATGAGCATTTGAGATTAGTAAGTGTCTTTGGTAACATTCATTTCTTTAGATTGCCTCAAAAAAATGTACTACTATGCCATAAAGTGGAATCAGACAGTTTATTTCCCACCATTAATCGTTAGAGGAAAGTTCATGCAATTTTAGATCATGCAAGATCAACTATTTTCAACAACATGCATTAAACAAATTCAATAAATAGAATCATTAAACAAGAAAATGGAATATAAGACATGAACAAAAATATTTATGTGGGGAAAACCCTTTTGGGTAAAAAACCCCAGACTCTAAAAGCAATGTCCATTGTATTATTCAACAACCAAATACACAATTACAATACAATGTAGGCTCTAAGCCTTTACATGAGGATTTACATCTGGAGAAATCTTGCAACATAACCCCTTTGAAATCAATTACACCTCTCCTATTCCAATGCACTATGACATTACATACAAAATTCTCAAGCATTATAAGAAAATTCCATAATAGACTCTTCAACTTTTGCAACCATTGAATAGTCATAACCAAAATCTTGCCGAGTCCAAACTTGAACCATCATGGGGTTGCACTAATCCTTCACCACACCACCAATTACCATAGTATCACACTATAACACTCCACCACAACCCATTCAAATGACTATTGCGATGTCGCGAGTTACTGCTATACCGTAGGATACCGCTCCACTATAGACCCCTTCACCTAATTGTCAGGGGATTGTGGGTTATGAATCCTCTTGCACTACCACACACCTCCTCATGAAATATCACAAGATAGTGGGATCTATACGACACTATCGCAAGCCTCCTCACAGATTGTCGTGGGATGGTGGGATATCTCACACTATCACAAGCCTCATTCATCAGACTATCCATCGGCTATCAGGGATCAGGGATCTTGCATAATCCATATTGCTCAGAGCTCAAGCAAGTAGACCAAAAACCATACCTCCAAACAATGAAGAATGGAGTCCTTTCATAGGTCGAGATTCAAGGTTTCTCAATACCCGATACCGCAGACCTCACAAATAAAGCATATGATGGAACTCCGAAGTCCAATTGCAAAAATACTTCAAACATTTGCTAATCTGAAACTCCTTCAAGTTCACACACCAACATGTCCATCTGACGAAAATACCAAGTGGCACTAAGATCTCTAAACCAAGCAAAAATACCATCACTATCAAAAGCTTACACCAAGTTGTGTATCCAAGCTATTCATGACATTGTGATACAAATGTTACAGGTCCCCATAACTGACTATCCAGGTACTCTCTTATCATCCATCCTCTCATCTCAAAGAAACCACACCAATGCATAAGTGACCACAGACAAGGCCAGCTAACAAGTCCGCATTAACACAAAATCAAACCTCATGGATATAGACAGTCCACTTTCGAGTTGTCCCATAACAAACATGTAGGTAAAGACAACCCACAACATTGCATAACCCCTAGATCCAATCAATATAACATGCAAACCCACTATTGCATTGGAAACTGTAAAATTGAAACCTCAAAGAGAATTATCATGTAGACAACATAACTCAAGCACCAAATCATACACAAATCCGATTCACCAAACAAGTCCACAACCCAAGCACCATAGTATAGGAACCCACCAAGCATTACCATAGAAATGTTGAGTGACTAATCATGTACCAAAACTCGCATGAAAAGAAAACATCTCACCTTCTCACACCATGCACGAAGCATGCATGCAAAACTGCAACTATCTCATCTAGTAACACCCCAAAAGCCAGGGTCTAGAAAATAGCTTAACCGTGGCTCCACAAAACCACAAGTTTTTCTTGACTGTGTAAAAAATGCAAAACCATTGTGTTGAAAAAACCCATGCACATCCACCCCGACTTCACATCTGGAAGACTCAAAAGTTTGAAACAAAAAACATCATAACAGTTAAAATAGAATAATGGGTTATCATAGATGAGCATAACCTTAGAATTTTTTTAAATTTTTTTAATACAAAAATCTATAAATGTAGACACCGAAAAAGTCCTGATTGATACTATGCATATGATTCTGATCAACTAACACCGTTTCTTCCTAAATCACTTCAAATTCATCAATTAATTGAATAATCAACATTATTTAATTGAAATCAACAAATTCAACTATTAATCAAGTAATTAAATTTATTGGATTAATTCACCCTTCTTCTAACTAATTATCATCATATTTAATTAAATCAAATCATTTAATTAAATCCCCTTTTAATCCTCTCATTTGATTAAATCAATCAAATCAAATGTCACAATATCCTAATTCACTCTAATTAATTAATTTTGGATTAACTAATCCTAAATCAGCTTTCTAATCATCATTATTAATTCCTCCAGCTTTTAACTCTTCAAAAGTTAAATCAACCCATGGTCAACTAACCAGGTTGCACATGAAAATAATTTCAATTAATTATTTAAATCATCTATTTTCACTCACCAAGGCATATTCCAAGGAATATTCCTCTCAACAACCTCTCATTCAATTTCCCTCCAAAGGTTTTCAAAAACCTATCACATCCTCTTACATTTGCAATAAATTCTCTTACAACCTTTCAAATCTTCTTACATCCTCTCAAATCTCATTCAATTCCTCTTACACCATTTTCAAATTCTCAACCATCAACATTTACTTTTCTTCCATCCTCTTCCACTCACACATTTCCCAAAATGTGCCCCACCCTCATCCAATAGAATTATGACACTTGGCACATTCTCATTGGCTCTTCTTTTATCCCACATTCACCAATTTCATCCATTCTTCAACCATTGGCTTCTATAAATAGAGGAATCCTTTGCATAATATGGATCCACAACTTAGAGCATTATCACTATAGGCATTCTATTTCATAGCTATCATCACTTTCATCATTTTCAAGCATAGTCATCACCATTTGAAGCCATTTTCATACTTAGATCATCTTCAACCATAAAGCTTGTCAAAGGGATTGGGAAAAGGCTTCTCTCCACATCAAAGGAGCACCACTCCCCCTATGGGATGGAGGTTTAGCTAGCTTTATTTAGATTACATGCTATATTTTGTTAAGTTTCTTGTTATTTCATGTTTTCTATTGAATTTGGCTAAATAATTTCATAGGGAACATTAGATTGTCTTTCTAACATGTTTGAAACTTGTTTTTGATCTCTTGTTAGTTTGTGTAGGTTTGGTGTTCACATTTTGGCATTGGAAGGAGGGCTAATCATCTTAATCTCTTAATTTTTGCTTGTTTTTTCCATTTTTTGTAGACACAGGAACACAATGCCACCTTTGTGCAATTGCGAGCCTGTAGAGTGCCACTTTTGTCTTGCAACGTTGCCTTCGCCGTTTTGCATCGCATATGCACGTCTCTGTCACGCTGCATTCATTAGAGCGCCACCTTTGCACATTGTCTTCTATCTTACTTTCTATCTGTAGAGCGTCACTTCTGAAATTCTGCCACATTCAAGCTCTCTGCCTGCTGGAGAGCGCCGCTTTTGTTTTTCAGTGCCACATTTGACAGTTGCAGAGCATCGCCTTTACTGGAAATAGGGGAAAATCAAGTTGGAGGCTGAAAATCATTTTTTAATGCTCTTTATAATAGCTTAGGTCTTCAATTTCTACATTTTATTTCCTGTTCTAGGACCAACTAAGATTAATTTGGGCTTAAAATTAACCTACAACTCAAGCTTTGTCAAATTTGGTTAAAATTGGATCTTAGATACTTACTAGAATTTGGATTTTGGACAAAATTTAACAATCAACTTCACACTCAAATTTTGGTTCTCCAAAAAGAACTCATTTTTGCTTTTGAGGATTTAAAAAGAACTTGTGTTTGCTTTGTATTGTAATTTTTTTTGCAACTAGTGTCATTGGAATGCGTATGCACTTCTCTCATGCTTCACGATGATCTTGAGAATCAAAATCATTTTGGTGACATTGGTTTCCTAAAATATTACCTACACATTTCAAATTTGGGTTTTAAATTTGAACAAATCACACTAGTGTGAGAAAATGATAGTGTGTGCTCCCTCCTTGTGCTTTATGTGAAATGGGAGTTCATACTACAAGTGTACTCCCTCACTTTTGTTACCTTTAGGGGGCCTTCCTAAGACCAATTTGAAGGTGACTCCAACCGGTTTTTCACTCGGGCCAGTATATAAATGGATAAGACTAAACTGTCAAGTCCTCATGGTATGTAGGCCTTATCCGTATAGTGTCTTTCAAAAACTACTGTAAAAAGTATAAGAGCCCCTAGTAGGATTGATTAAAGCCTTTAGTGGCTTGCTGGACGCTTGCAAGGTGCCATGCCCCTGATTACCCTGACTAAGAACCAATTTGTATAGAAACCAAAATCCTTACTGGTTGTTGGTGCAAGAATGGTTGTTCTAAAGTTGCCCCAAAAATGTATTATTCAAAGTAGAAATTGAATAAATCCTTTTAATCTCTGGATTTTAAGGATTTTGAGATTTGGTAGCCCCGAGAAGTGTGTGCTGTGGAGGGGAGCCAATGTCGCCAAATCTCTAGCTGTTCGCTTTGTCTCAGTGTTTGGAGAAATCCAAGTGGGGACTCAACAAATATCATCTTTTCTATCCTAGGGCTAGTGCAATCTATGAGTTAGTTAAACACATTGCTTGAAATCTCAAAAGTTGAAACAAACATTCAACAAGGTCACCAAATTTCAAACCCTTTGGAAAGAGCAAATAACTTTGAAAATTCCACATATTACTGCTTGTCCCTAGGGATTCTATCCTAAGAGGCTTCTAAATATTTGGGCCTAAATATCAATTTGCTTTCTTCAAAGTCAACATAGGAAAGCCATGCCTTTGATTCCTTGATTTTCACATAATGAACCTTGTGGAATGAAAAGGAGTTGAGACATAGACATTTAGTTTGAAAAGCTAAGCAATAAAGTGTTGATGTGGTAAAAATAATCCATTAAGCAAAGATAAAAGACAATTGAACCCCACACATGTGTTTGTTCAAATGATTTTCTGCAAGATCAAAATCCCAAAACCAAAGTCTATCGATCATCACAAGTATCTTAGTCCAAGAGATCTCAAGAAACATCAGTCAATGCTTTACCAAGTTAGAGATATATTTCTTTATAACTTCTACAAATGTGCTTCAAAGGATAACCCAAAATTGTACTCATTCTATTATTGTCAAAATCTAGCTCTCTTCCAACATTTTGAGTATCTCACTTTGTAGGGTTGAAAGTTCTTAGAAGTATAGCATGTTCTTCAATACCTAGGTCTTGTAAACAAAAGTCTCTCTAGGTTCATCTAGGATAAAAAATCAACACTTTCATCCATCCCCAAACATCAATCAAAACCCATCTCACAAAAAACTCTTAGAATCTTGGAAAACTCATTCATGCTAGACTTTGGTAATCCTTCAAATCAAAATAAAAAATCATCTTGTTTGACTGTGTGTGGATGAATCCTTCTTCATACACTTAGTTAAATTATCACCTTGTGGACAAGTTTATTCCAAGATAACATCCAACATCTTGGAGTTTATAAGTTCATTATCCAAAATCCAAATTAAATCCAAAATAAAAAATCCAAAAGTCCTAAAGTCTAGTATTCCTCCAAGGTTTCTTAAGAGTTCAATCATTCACATCATCCATCTGTCATTTATCCCATCACCATCATTTGATCCTTAAAAACATCCTAGATTTTCTTCTTTGTACCTAAAGTTTAGACCAACCTAAGGAGTTAAAGGTTTACCTCCCACATTCCTGAAAGTTGATCCTTATTTTATGGTCCAAACTAGATATCAACACAAGAAAAACATAGAGCAAAACAAAGAAACATCCACTTCAAGTGACTTGAGTCAAACTGCACCTGAATTCAACCCCATCAGATCTAACAATCCCCCACTCAACCTTCCTCAACTACCACAAGATCTTCAAGAGGGAGGTTACCAAGTGGGGGATGTTACCAATAATGTCCTAGGAATGACCTAAGATGAAATCATGAAGATAGTCCAAAATCCTGAAAACCACAAGATTGTCAACACAATGATGAGACTTAATCCTTCACAATACATGATTGCATTAGCAAAGGAAGGGGCTAAAATCCCTTTTGATTTTGATGTAGGCACTATTGTGGAAAAACCTCTTGGGATTATGCCACCAGTATCATTCACACCTTTCCAAAACATCATCCAACCCATCATACAACCAACATCATCAGATGCCCGATGTCAACCCATGATTACCAAGGGGAGTTAATTGCTTCACGCTCTTCAAACACATCCCCTTGTAAATAACCAAAACTTGTACACAAAAACCATCTCGGGTCTACCAAATACTATCCCTTAGGTCCCAAAGCACCCTTACGTTCCACTCATTTTCCATGACACCAAAAATTCATCCACTTTCGCCGCATCATCGACATATCCTCTTGATACACAAGTCTCTCTCCCCATGACATCCGAAGGACAAGTGGGTCTATTTGGACAAGGGGGAACCTTTGATGCCTCATCATCACTTCCTCAAGGAAACATACCACCAATATTCCCACCATTTCCCCCTCTAACATCAACATCCACACCAATCCTTGGTTTAGGGAAACCCCCTTTACCTATCCAAAATCAACCAAGTAAAAACAATCCTCCAATTGTGAATCAAATCAACATACCAAATCCTCCAAGCATGCCACCGATATCACAACACTAGGTGGCACCAATCCAAACAATTCAACCAATCATCACTCCATCTACAACACCTCAAAATGTGGTCTCCTAAGGACCAAGCACATCAACCATACCGTCCACCACACAACCCATTGCAATCACTCAAACACCTCAACAAAATCTCATCACACCATCTCACACCATTCTGAATCCTCCACCGCCACCACCAAATCTAAACATGGAAAATCACTATAGCATCATGCTACAAGCTACCCAAAAAGCCTATCAAAAGGCACTTAAGCAATTCCAAGCCCAACAAGCCATGCAAGCTGCATAACAGGCCGCACAACAAGCACAATAGGCTGCCCAAGCACAAGGGAAAACACTATTACAACAACAACCCACACAAGCTGCATAAGCTACACAGTCTGTCCAAATTGCACAAGCCACCAAACAAGCTCAAGCTCAGGAAAAAGCTCAGTATCAAGTGCAACAAGCTCAAGCATAAGCCTTGTTACAATAACAAAATTTTTAGCAAGCTTTGCAACAATACCAAACACAACAACAAGCAGCTCAGTTACAAGCCCAACAACAAGCATTTTTGGCACAACAATAGAAAGACCAAGCGTTGTTGGCACAACAACAACAACTATAGGCATACCAACAAGAATTGCTTGCAAAAAAAATCCTACAACAACCTCCCGCAAGCACAACACCAAGTATGAAAAACACCCCACCCATCGCTCAAGCAACAAAACCACCCCAAAACACATTCATCCCACCACCTGATCCACAAAATGATGTGTCTGTACAAATTAAATTGCTCTCACAACAAGTGCTAGAACTACAATCAAGAAAAACAACAAAAACACAAGGGAATTTGTGGCCCTATCCATTTGATAAAAGCAATGCGATGGTTCCATTCCCACAAGGATTTGAGATACCTAAATTTGACAAATATCATGGGACTGGAAACCCTGAAGATCACATCAGGGAATTTCATGTTCATTGTATGGAAGTTGCATACAATGAGTCTTATTTAATGCAACTATTCCCTCAGAGTTTGGCTACTCTAGCAATGGAATGGTTCTCCCACCTTTTGATGAGAGGCTAAGGGATACTTTCATTTACATTATTTTATGTTTAAAAGACTCATTATTTTTGTTAATTAACATGACTGGCGGTAGACTATAGACTAATATATTTACTTACTTTGCTTTTATGTTTAGCTAATTTAGTAGATATATTTGAAGTAGTGGTTTATGTTAAATGCATTACTTTATGATGATATTAATGAGATAATTATGTAGTGTTGATCTTTTGTTGCCATAATTGTTATCATTTTCTTAAGGGTTTTATATAGGGTAATTAAAAGACTGATGATGAAGTTAAACTCCCTGTTTAATTAAGGAAGATAATCACGCCATTGATCGGCCCAGCTGGATGATGAATCACTCAAGTCTAAATCGACTTCTTTGTAGTCAGTTAAGGAACTTCTACTCCCAACGCCGATCTGGCATATTTCTCCATGTCTATTCTCCGTCCTATTTTAGTTCTGCTTTAGTTTTATTTTAACCTTTAGTTAGAGGCCTTGAATCTTGGCAGTTAATTGCCATATTTTGAATTCAATAAGGATATGTTTATAAATATCCATGTTTCGGTTTTAGATAGGAGTTAGATAATTTTCAATCAAAATTCTGTAATCGATGGCAATACTTTGTTTTGTGTCCCACTTTGATCAATTTGAATGAAAGCAAGAAGTTAACTCAATCATTGTGTTAAGAGATCTTACTTGAGGAAGAGTAGGGCCTGCTCAACCAAGGGATTGATCTTGTGTTGGTATTTTACTGAGTTATGCTATTTCTGTTCATTGATATTAAATCTGAAGTGTTAGATGTTAATTCTGGAATGATAAGTTGTTGAATCATTTTCAGTTTATTGGATGTTAAATATGGATAGTTAATTCTACTTGAATCGCTTTTAAGTTTAGTTTATCATGGTTAGATTAGTTTGTTAGAATCATTGTAAGGTTTATTAAATTAATCAAATTTAGATGCTATTCTAAGTAATTAAGTTTGGTAATTATTTTTTGAGTTTAATTTGAAGCAATGGTGGGAACTTATGGAAAGATGGAATTGAAGTTTTTTGGAAATCTATTCATGGAAATTAGTGTTTATGTTTTCTAGATTAATTGTCATTTCCTTGCAGTTCATTTCTGTTCTTAAAATAACATTTAATTTTAGCAAATCTTAAAATATATTTATTTTAAAGCAAAAATATAATTAATTTTAATTTGGTATTTTAAATTAAGAATTAAATTAAATGTTAGTCTTCTCCACGAATCGGTCTCAATCAAGTCCAATGAAGTCAGAAATAAGTCAACAAAACTTTAGTTTAGGAAATAAGATATAATTAATCCTTAGGAAATAGTCACTGCAATTCAGCTCTTGAGAGCTCTTGAAAGCTCTTGAAGAAGCCAAATCAATACTTGAAGTCACTGTTTATAGTGCAAAACTCCCCCAAAAATCTGTGACAACCATCCTTATCGCATATAGCTCTGAGACACACCCGGTTCAATAACTAATTGACTAAATGATGCAAGTTGTGACATCAACGACCTTGCCCATCACCTTCCCCCCATAATTAAGAAGTTTCAAGAAATTCTGGACTTATTCATATAGAACTATTCATTCAACATAGGAATGGACGTGAGTCTAGAAGAGCTATTTGCCCTAAAACAAGCCAAGGGGGAAACATTTGCATCCTTCTTACAATGATGGCAATCCAAGGCCAATAGGAGCAAGTGGGCTATGCCAGAACAACAAAAAATTAGGCCCATCATTTCTAATCTTGAAGGGACCTTTTGCTTTCATTTGAAAATGAAATGTATCACAACATATGATCAATTGATCCCCAAGGTGCTCAACATCGAAAGAGCCCTTATTACAAAAGTGGGCACACCTACATATTAGGATAATCGTCCATCAACTAGTTACAATGAAAAACCTCACACATGGGAAAAGAACAAGAATGTCACTAATGATGGTGTCATTGATGCCAAAGTTATTATCATTGCCCCAAGGAAAAACAAACAATCATATCAACAACTGCAAGTCAATAACCAAAACAACACATAAACCAATACATCATCACAACAAGCCAACAATCAAGCGGTCAACAACCTAAATACTCAAGGGGGAACACCCCTAAGGAACAAGTATACCCCTAAATAAAAATACACACCACTTGGGGAACCGATCAAATCTATCATGCAACAGTTAGTACAAGCAAATCTCATCAAGATCCCTGTTTATGAAAATTATCAAGAACCTCAGGTTAAACCACTGGGGTACAATGAGAAACATCTCTGCGATTTTCACAAAGTAAAGGGACACATGACAACTAGTTACATGCGATCTTAAAAATTTGATTTAGGACCTTATTGATGAAAAAACCATAACCATTGAACAACCCGCAAGGAATCAAGATCTTAAAATATACACGAATTTGATGCTCGATCACAATAAAGGAAACAACAATGGTAAGGAAAAGTATAATAATGTGAACCATGTGTATGACCATGTTGTTGCATCCTTAGATGAGTGGGTCATCATTGTTAATATCAAAGGATCTAGAGCCGATTGTGGAGTCACCACATGTGGTGGCATAATTACCATTCCTAGACCATCACAACCACCCAAGGCACCCATCACCAATCCAAAGTTAATCCCCAATGGGTATAATGTCCTGGATCAACTAAAAAAAGACCCCTGCCCATATTTCCATCATGGAATTGTTAAAAATCTCACCCGCACATAGGGAAATCCTAGAAAAGGCATTGGATGCATCCACCATCCCCTCAGATCTTGATGCAAACCAGTTCCAAGCTATGGTTGGACATATCACCACACCACATCTCCTAACATTCTTAGAATAGGATTTTTTGACCCAACAATCCCACAACCATGCACTCTCTCTTGAATTCTTAGTTTGTATGAATAAAGTCAAACAAGTCTTGGTGGATGGAGTTGCAGGGTTGAATATTTGTACTCTCAAGCTAATAAAGAATCTGGGATTCTCTAAAGATGTCATTGAGAAAGGTAAAGGTATTACTAGTAGGGCATATGATGATCAAGAATGAGTGTCTTAAGGAACCATTCAACTCCCTATTCAAGTAGGGCCAACCATCATGGAGACTACATGCCAAGTCCTTGCTCTTGAACTTCCGTACAATATCCTCCTAGGACGCCCATGGATCCATGGGATGCAAGTTGTGCCATCCACATTCCATCAATGTGTGAAATTTCCTTATCAAAACCAAAAAGTCACTGTCCATGGTGATCCCGAACCATTCTATTATTGCAAGAATATAGAGTCCAAGTACTACAAGATCCCTCAAGTCCCAAAGAATGATGAGGGACCCACATCTCCATATATAGACCGATCTACCCTAGCCTCCACTTCTGAGACAAAGACACCCTCCATTCCAGAAATTCCCGATATCAAGGTTATCATCCAAGATAATGGTTGTGGAGTCTATAAAATGAAGAAGAGTGCCTTTGTGATAGGAGGGGTACCTCAGTCTCCTAGATCCTATGGGAATCCACAACCGATTGACACACCATCTCAAACCTTCAAAGTAGAACCCTCCAAATTCAAAAGGTGGGGGGACCTAAGTCAAGAAGTGGTAGATGAAAAAAATATATCAAGCTTATTGTATCAAGATGAAAGGCCTGTACCTGATCTTCCCATGGATGATGACAACAAAGGATTGCATTTAATGCAAGGATGGGGCTATAACAAAAACGAAAAGCTTGGGAAAAATGATAATGGACTTTTAGAACCCATTATTCTTGAGAAGCGTATGAAGAATCTTGGCCTTGGATGTACCCCTTCGAAGATAACCATACATGGAAAAGGTGCCTTGGTTAAAAATGTTAAAGCTCCTCCTCAGTTACCAATATCCACAGGTCTACCCTTAGACAACTATACCTTCAATATAACCGATGTGTGTGATGAGGACCCCATCACTGACCTACCCATGTTATTCGAAGATTCCTCCCTTTTCATGATCATTACCCTATCTTTCGAACTAGGTAACCAGACCAAGGAACTAAAACTTGTCTACCCCCAACTCATCAATTATAACCAACAAGGACCACTGATCTTAGACACATTTGAAAACGACGAGGCTCTCTCAGAATTCATAGGACTGCAGAATACTCTACCATGTGGAGATCATAATGTAGGGTTCAAAATTGAACTAGAAACACGTGCATACTATGGGGAAATGATTGAATCCCTCAGTCACAAAATAGAAAATCTAAGAATAATATCTAGGTCTTTAAGTGAAAACCACACTGTGGCACTTTTTGACTCAAAAATAGTAAAAACAAAGGATGTATTTGACAGTGAAAACCTCTCTGTGGTGCCAAAGGATGAGGGATTCAATCTTCCCCTTTGTGCTATCCATTAGGAAAAATCAATAGCATTGGTAGAAAAATGCAACCTAGTCAATCTGGGAATCGAAGAGACACCACACATCTCTTTCTATGTAGAATCATTTTTAACCAAGGAATAATAAATCCTAGCCGCATTTCTAAGAGAAAGAAAGGTAAAATTTGCATGGACCTATGCTGACATGCCTGGTCTTGATCTAGAGGTGGTGGTTCATCATTTAGCCGTCTATCTAGAGGCAAAACCTGTAAGACAAATGCTGAGAAAAATGCATCCACAGATCGCATTACTAGTCAAACTCAAATTGCAGAAACTCCTCGATGTGGGCTTCATACAGCTAATTGGTTATCCATAATGGGTTTCAAACCTTGTGTTAGAACTGTAAAATTTTGAAATTTTCATAGTCAATGGCATTCATGAGTTTCTAAAATGAGTCCTCATCATAAGCATAAAATTCCCTCTTCATATTGTATTGCTTATTTTCTATCATGAGATCCATTTAAATCCATCTAGTCCTTCACATTCCATTGTATTACCCATATCGGCAAGACAGGGTGAAGGTCTCCCCGACCTATATTTTTCACTAATGTATGTTTGTTGCAGACTATCGGCAGGATAATTATTTTGTTTCGGCGACAAAGAGGATTCATATCGGCATAAGAATCATATTCGGGATGAGGTCATAGCGACATATTATCTCTTGCCGACCAGCGTATGAAAAGATACATCGACATAGGTTGGGGCATCGATGTAATGTCACGGCGAATTCAATATGTCTCACCCACTAGTACATAGAAGGGTCATTTCGGCCAAACTGATGGGTATCAGCGTGAAGTCATAACGAAATTATATTGTCTCACCGATCGGATCATAAGCAAACATCTCGGTAAGACTCACATGCATCGGAGTGAGGTCTTGCAGTCTTGTCGACTCAAATGTTATGCCGATAGAGATATGCATTGCCAACAAGAGAAGTCTTTGGTGTAAGTTTCACTAAGGTTTGAAAGTTATACCGACAGAATATGTCGGGGTGAGTCTCATCGAATGGAGTAATCTGGAGGAATGGGTTTGGCGAGACATTTGGTATCAGTATGAGTCTTCGCGAAGATTCATGGTCTTGCCGATGGAATTTTTTCATCGGTAAGATTTATTTTGTCGGTGTGAAACTCAATGGTCATGGCGAAGTATGTTTTCATCAGCGAAGGGGTGACTTTGTCTCAGTGACTGGAGAATACATTGAAGAATGCATATCGGTAAGACACAATGATATCTATGAGACATCTCCTCGACTTGAAGTTGTCACAGTGACATGAAAAATAGAAGTGGTAGTCATCAATTTGATTCTAGGTGTCAGTATGACCACAAAATGTCTTGGAGAAAGGTGTAATAAATGTTGCAAAAGGACTTCACCCTAGATTTGAAAATCTATCACCGATAGGACATTTGATGCAATAGTGCCAGTTTCAAATGAGCCTTCATTCGTGCTTCATTAATGCTGCGAAGGGATATAACAACAAAGGTTTAATCAATTCTTCAGTACCGAATTGATTACAGAAGAATTGGTAAGGTGAACAGAGAACCAAGACGTCTTTTGGTCTGAGGAGCTCGAGCAGAATACTGTAAGTAATTGCATCTATGCCTTCTAATTTTAAGTTCTGTAATCTCGAAGAATGGAGTCTTCTGGTTCTGGAAAAGCTAAGGGTAGAAAGCTTGGTGAGAGTAGTTAGTCAAAAGGAAAGAAACAAAAGGTTGATACAGAGCATGAGGGCATTGAACGAAGGATAAACTAGGATCTTATTGACCAGTTACCTGGTTCAGGGCCTAAAGCCAAAAGGTTCGCACAACTTAGGGAAGAAGTTGATAAGTTAGATGATAAATGCAAGTTCATAGGTGATGTCTAGACTGCTGTAAGAGGATATGAAGTATTCAATTTTCACTACCATAGGAGAAACCATTTTGAACCAGTCTGTAATCCTTGGAAGCTAAATGTAGGGAAACTGGTGTGCCCTAATGTATTTGTGAATGCAGAACTAGTGAAATTGCTTGCAGATCATTATGATCCAAAACATAAGGCTATATGTGACCCATCTGGGAAACCACAGATATATGTGTCAAAAGAAGCAATAGGTGAGGTTTTCAGATTAGAAGGGTTATGCAATGAGGAGATCAATTGTGAAGAATTGGAGAAAGAATTTTCAAGAATGGATACTACTTATAAGGGCTGGAGGTTGCCAATTCACAGGATTAAATAGGGTAGCAAGCTAGATCCTCTGCGAGATAGTGAGGGGCCTCCTTATCATGTGGATTTGTTTGAGCCTTATATGAAGTACACATATTTCTTAGTGTGTCAAGTGTTGGGAATGGATGCCCCATAATTCATGTCAATTGTGCCAATGATTATCACAGAAGATATTCAGTATCACAATTCCAGGCAATTTGACTATGCCTCATACATTTGTAAGGGGCTTGATTCAGGGTTGATGGCTATCAAGGGTGGATCATCTATTGTTCATCTCAGACACTATTCATTGTTGATGCACTTGGCGCTATATTTTGGACAGGAGTTAGGAGTGTGGCCTCCAGAATTGAGGATTTCTCAAATTGGTAGGGAAGGTGAAGCATTGCCTGTTCAATTGTGGATTGCTATTTGGGATAGTAGGTTTGCTAGTTCCAGTTTCATTCATTTTGAGGAACATTTTGTAAAAACATTGTATAAGTTGTATCAATTTCCTTGTAATTATTCATTGACTGATGAGATTAAAATTTTCCTTCGGCCAAAAGACTTCAATGGGCCAATTGATCATAACTGGGGAGATTGGTATTGTTTGGAGGGAGCTACAGTGATCAGAGTATATGGATTTGAAGATGCCCCTTTCATTCTGCCAAGGACAGTTTGAAACAAAGTTGCATATTTGGAAATTGTCAGACAGATGGATTACAACAGTGTGATGCATTTTAGCTCTTTTGGGAAGCAGGCTTTTATGCCTAGTACATTGTGTTTTGGTGACTTCACTGTGTTGTCTAAGGAAGGATACAATTCAATCCTTGATAGATTGTTGCATTATAATATGAAGAGAGGACCACCCAGAAAGGATTTTGATCCAGAGGGATATATCAATTCTGCTAAGCTAAAGATAAATTTTGGAGGGTATCAACGTGTACCCTATCCCTTTGATGATATGATCAGAAACTTGGATGAAGATGAAGCTGAAATGGTGGTTGAAAGGTATAACCAAGGGCTGTAGGAAACAAAGCAATTGACTTATGGAGGAGAGGAGACACCAAGGGATAATGTGCCACAAGGTAAACCAGAAAAGGTATCTAGGTTGAGGACTCAGCAGTGTGTTTTCCCAACCAGAGAACATAGTATAGAAAGTGGTGATGTTGATACAAGACATATGGAATATAGATCATTTGTTTCTGATGATGAGTTTATAAAGTCCCCAGAATTCAAGGCATTCTTGTATAAGTAGAAGGGGAAGGAGATAAGAGAAAATGTTGATGATGTCACTTCAGGAAATGAGGAACAATTGCTAGGCCGATTGAGGAAGTGTGTGGATGATGAAATGACAAATATGACTCCTGAAAAGGGAAGGAAAATGTTGGAGAACGCTGGTGTCATGATCTTTCTTGGTCTTGACTTAAACTCTACATTGGTTTTTGATAGTTTCTTGAGGGATAGCAATGCTACACACAAGCTCGACAGAGAAAAGGTAACAGAGGTGTATGCAGGCTCTAAGTACAATACTAATGAGGGATCATTGATGATATGGGATTTGTACCCACCCCATAGGAAATCAGTAGTAATTGACACAGAGAAGGCATTTGGCCATGTCATGACCCTAAAAGTTGGAGAGGCTGATCCTATGGCTATTGCAAAAATTGGGGTTGATATTGCAAAATCTAACAAAGCACAGATCCAGATGTTGATAAAAGAAAGAGAAATGTACAAGGAAAATAATGAAAGAAAGTTGAGAGAGAATGATAAACTGAAAGACTTGGTTAGTATTTCAATGGGGCCAACCAAAATTCTCACTCAAGGAGAAAGTTCGCAGGAAAAAGATCATTGGGTAGGATCAAGTGCTTATTCTCAGGGAAAGCACGATGCAATTGCAATAATTGTCAAGAAGAGGTAGGATAATTTGACATCTTGGTTAAATAAAATGTGGGGAAAATATTCTCATACTCTTTTCGCATTGAAAGAGCACACAAGGATGGATGGACGAATTATGGAGAAGTTTCATGAGATAGCCCAAAGAGACGCTTCTAACAGTGCAACACTTGAGGTTGCAGATCATATTGTAAATTGTGATCGAAACTTCTATGTTGAGCTGCAAGGGGATGAACAAGGGGTATTTTGATGCTACCAAGAAAACTATGATCACATTCTCTGATGATAAAGGAGAATTGAAAGAAGCCACCAGATGGAAAAGTGAATGTGAGTCAATACTGAATGAAGTTTTGAAGCTAGCTTCTGCAGAGGATACAACATTAGAGGAAGTAGCGAGCAAAATAAGGAGATGATAAGGATGGAAATCACGATCCAGAATGTTGTTGGAGATGCAGACAGATACGAGCACCGGGATTATTTTGATCATCTTGCTAAAACTCACATGTGGCTTAATAGAGCTTAATTATTCTCTATCTTTTTGTTTTGTAAAATGTGATATTTCAATTTTTGAAAGGACGCGTCCTTTTGTATTCTCAATGTATAAATGTCCATTTCTGAAATGAAATAGGGATAAGTAGAATAGATTAGAGAATAGAAGATATATGGTGGAACACAATGTTTTCATAGTTCTGAGACTCTGGTGTATGTTTTGAAGTCATGGAGATATCAATGAGAATTATCTGATTTGCTGGCGTATTTTTTGGTGTCAATTGTTTTGTTGTGCCTATTGAAAGAGTTATTTAAGTTTTCTGTAAGATTAATGTTGTCTGGTTATTTAAATTGACATAACAAGTTATGTTCAATTTTTCAGTACATATTAGTTGTATATGTGTGATTGGTTGATAGATTATTTCAAGGAAGGATTAAATCCTTTTAATTAATCATAATAATCAGGGAAATTCTCTAGATAAGTAAGAAGAACTTAATAATCACAATCTTGCATTTTTATATTAGTTATAAACAAAAATATGCGAAACAATTTGAATGTCCTCCAGAAAGAAGTCACTCATTTAAGATTTCATTTGACTCTGCATACCCAATAAGGCACTAGTCTCTGCATTTCACCATTAAGATTTATTCATTTTTCTTTACATCTATTAACTGAGCATATTAGGATTTAGTTTTGAATATTGGTATACAATTTATACCAAATTTGATTTATTTGTGTACTTCTATCTGCCATCGTGGACAAATCATTACAAGAAGAGAAGATTAAAAGTCAAGTCTACTCAATTCATCTAGGTACACCCGCCTAGGTCTAGCAACACTTGAAGAGTAGAAGGTTTATGTCAATTAGCCTTGTCTATTACCCTAAAATGTATCAAGAGATTTGCAACCTCTTGAGGTACCCTTTACTTGCATTTTTGAGAGCTAACAAATTGGTGACTCTGCTGGGGAGTAACAAAGAATTTTTGCCTTAATCATAGAGTTAGAAATCCTATATATAGATTCCACTGGGAATAACAAGTGACAATATTTTCTCACTTTTAAGAAAGTGAGTGGTGACTCTGATAAAACATTGCAATATGAATGGGAGAAGATCTCAATTTAGGGGAGGTCATTCTAGAGCTCCTGCTGGCAGTAGTAAGTGGACATACAAAAATGATAAAGCTGACAAGGGTAAAGGGAAAAGTGAGGACATGTGTATGACAAACAAAGACAAATAATAAATACCTCATGGTGAAACATATAATTTTTTTGATACATGGATAGATAATTCAACTGCAAAACCTTGTACCCCAAAAGATCAAAGAAATCCTTTTCACGATCCTCAGAAACAGGCTAAATTTAGAGCCGAACTCGAAGCTGAACGACTAAGAATTCAGCATGAATATGATCAAAAAATGGAAGGTAACCAGAATTGATCCATTGATCAGGAGATTCCTCAAGAAGATTATGAATCTTTAACTTATGAAGAAGTTAAAGCAAAGTTTAAATCTCAGAAAAAGGAGAGGGAAGAACAGGAGAAGGCCCAAATGATACAAGCAATGAGAGAATTCAAATTGCAGAAAGCTCAGAACATTCCTCACACAGGTGGTTGCCCCCCAAAGTATGTACCACCTCATAAATAGGGTAATTATTGTATAGGGCCTTCTGAACCACCAAGGATCCCTCACCATCAAATTGGGAATCAATATAGACAACAAAATCATCCACCTCATATTCCCACACAACATACAAATCATCCACCTCCTGGTCAGCATCATGTGCCACAAAAAAATTCACAATATAATAACCCTATGTACTAGTATCAATATCCACCCAACCCTCCTCCTCATCAGTATACCACCATGATTAGACAATTTGATTTGGTAGGGTTTCAGCTGTACCCTTATCCCATGGATGGCAGCTGGAGAGGCCTAGTGCCCAAGTTTATAGGGAGTAATGCAATTACAGCCAAAGATCATTTAAGGAGTTTTAATGCCTTCATTTAGGATTTGGATGTTCCTTATGAATATTTGCATATGAGATTATTCATGATGTCTCTTATTAAAGAAGCTAGGGATTGGTTCAATAGCCTAGCAACGACTTCTATTTATTCTCTCCAAATATTTCAAGACCGATTCCTTGAGCAATATGGGAATCAAAGTGCACCTGATGCTACTCTTCATGAATTGATGCGCATTCAGAAAAATCAGAATGACTCAATTTATGATTTCAACCAGAAATTCAATAAACTGCAGAATAGAATACCTCCTGGATGAAAGTTGTCAGACTCTATAGCATTGAGTGTTTACTTGAATGCATTCGATCCTAAAATAGGATATGAATTAAGAAATAGATTCCCAAGAGACTTGGCTGAAGCTCAGAAGACAACATTGACAATTGAAAACAATAGGAGAGCTGCTGGGATAATTGATAAGAGAGAAAATCATAGGGCTCCTCAACAAAACAATAGTTATCAATATAAACAGGAGAACGCATATAGGAATGAAAGGCCTAGGCCAAGGTTACATGACATGCCATATAATACAAACTGGAAGGATGGAAAACCAGTAACTGATAGGCCTGGAAGCAAAGAAACTCCCGATCCATTGAGGAAGAAGGGAACCTATATGGTAAATAATAGTTATTTCTGTGAAGTCTGTGATAAGCCACATTCTCCAGAATATTGTGTTGTGGCCCAAGCAACGCAAGAGGAAGGAATGTTGATGGGAAACAATGGAGAAGATCATAAAGTGTATTTAACTTCAAAACTTTTCACCATGTGGAGGAGAGATACTCATCTTCAGAGGATGAAGGTTATGAGTATAATGTTTCAAATCAGAAATACAATATCCACATGGCTGAGTAGCAGATCCTTTCTAATTTTGAAGAAGATTATACAGAGCAACATTCTGTTGAAACACCTACTCAATGCAGTATGAGGAAACTCACTAAAGAGGAGATAGAGAGATTAACTATTGCTGCAGTTGAAGAAGCAAAGAGTAAGTACTGGTTGAGAAATAGGACAGTAAATGAGAAGGAAGGTGTCCCTAGGGGAATCTTTATGAAAGAACAAAAGGTGACACAAGGAATTGTGAAAAGGGTTGAAAACAAACAACATGATGAAAGCAAACAAAAGCCTGTCCAAAAGGATGAAGTAAAAGAATTATACAAAGAAATTCAAAAGACTTATCAGCCAGGTAAAAGAGAAAAGGAAGAGAGCAAAGGAGAAACATCAGAACAAAAGAAAATGATTAAGGCAAAAGGTTCTTCTTTTGACTTCACTCAGGCTTTGTCTCAGGTAAAGATGTCTGTTCCACTTCTTGAGATGATGAAAATTAAGGAATATAGGGACAGTGCAGTGCAATTGATAACAAATGAAAATGAAAAACATGTAAATTCTAAAAATAAGATGGATGCTAAAAATAAGCAGGATAAATTAAATTTCCCAGAAATATGCATGAGTAATGTATTGACAAGTCCTCCACAAGTTGATCCTTTCTTCACTACATTACTTATAAATAACAAATTATTGAGGAATTGCATGATAGATTCTGGTGCTGCCATGAATATTATGCCAGTAGGAGTGATGAAACAACTAGGCATGTGGGTGGATACATATGAAGGAAAATGTTATGCAATGGATAACTGACCTGTTCCTGTGGTGGGTATAATGAAAGATGTTGAAGTCAAGCTAGCTGCTTATCCTCAAGTGGCTTACAATATTGATATAACAGTAATAGACACCCCCCTCAATTCGGTATGCTTTTATCAAGACAGTGGATGACAACTATTGGTGGAAATGTTCAGTTTGATCTGTCATATTCCAGTTAATGGTTAGGAAGTGAAGTTGTATAGGGAGTTGAGGATGAACTAGCTTATTGATTGTGTACCACAAAATCAAATCAATTGTTTTTGTGATGTTGATCTTGGGAGTTTCAATATAGAACCATCCCAGCCAAAATTGACCAATAGTGATCCAATTGAGAAGCATGCTGCACAAAACCACAATGGTGTGTGGAAGATGTATTTTGATGGAGCCTGTAGTCAAGAAGGTAATGGAGTAGGGATAGTATTTGTTTCGCCTGAAGGTATTACATTTAAGTATTCATTCCTATTAGCATTTGAATGTACAAACAATGTGGTGGAATATGAAGCTCTATTAACAGGACTGAATATAGCTGTGAAACATAAAATCAAGTTGTTGGCTATTCTTGGAGATTCAGAGTTGGTTGTTTCACAAATCAAGTCCAAGTATGCAGCAAAACATAAAATATTGAAGCAGTACATAAATGATGTATGGGATACAATTGAGTTGTTTGATGCCTTCTCAATTAAGTGGATAGATAGATCAAAGAACATAATGGCTGATTTTCTAGCAAATGTAGCATTGAAAAGAGATGATATTGCATTGGATGGGGTGTCACAAATTGAATTCAAGACAAGACTTGTTGTTCCTGACAAAATTTATAGTTGGTAGGTCTTCAATGATGATACTGATCTTTTGAAGTTCCTCCACTGTGTAGATCAGTTTGAAGCCCAAGAGATCGACTTCAATGCCTTTGCTGAAGAAGTGGATGGGAAGCAAATAGTTTTTGGGAAAAAAATTCTTACAGATCAAAATAAATAAGCTTCCTAAATGCTTAGTGGCATTGGAGAGGGTGTATGATGGGAATGATCGCTCTCTCATGAAACAAACACTAGTTAAAAGGGAAGATATTGAAGAAATTAACTTGGGAACTGAGATGGCATTGAAAAAGGTGTACATAGGGAAAAAGATAAGCCCTACAATAAGGAAAATGCTGATAGAATTGCTGAGAAAATATAAACATGTGTTTGCTTGGTCTTATGAAGACCTAAAATCATACAGGGAAGATTTGTTTCAGCATGAGATACCATTAAAGCCGAATGCTAAGGGCATTTGAGACAAAAGAAAAGACCCATAAATCCAACTTTGCAGGCCTAAGATGCAGGAGGAGTTGGAAAAGCTCAGAGATGGAGGAATTATTAAACCAATCAAGCACTCAATGTGGGTTTCAAACTTGGTCCCTGTGAGAAAGAAGAATGGAGATATTAGGCTATGTGTAGATTTCAGAAATCTAAACATAGCATCCCTCAAAGATAACTATCCTTTACCCAATATGGAAGCTGTATTGCATAAGGTAACAGGGTGCGAACTGTTGTCTATGATGGATGGGTTTTCGGGGATATAACGGAGTTATGATCCGAAAGAGTGAGCAATATAAGACATCATTTACAACTCCTTGGGGAACATATGTATACATAAGAATGCCATTTGGTCTCACTAATGCAGGGGAAACCTTCCAAAGAGCTATGGATGTGGCATTTGCAAATTTGATCAATGTTATCATGGTGGTGTATCGGGATGACCTCACTACTTACTCAAAGAAGGTTGAAGATCATGTTCATCATTTGGAAAAGGTATTTATAAAATCCCTTGAATATGGTATTAGCTTGAACCCTAAGAAGTGTCATTTTGCAGTTACAGAGGGTAAGCTCTTGGGACATATTGTTTCAAAGGAAGGGGTTAGGATAGACCCTGAAAGGGTTAAGGCCATTGATAAAGTTCTTGTCCCTAAAACTGTTAAGGCTATACAGTCATTCTTTGGATAGATTAATTTTTTAGGAGATTTGTTTCTAACTTTGTTGAGATCATTAAACCCATGTCAAAAATGTTGAAAAAAGGACAAAAGGTAGAATGGACTGGAGAAGCTTTGGAAGCTTTTGTATCCATCAAACAAGCTATCAAGGAGGCTCATGTCCTTAAATCTCTGGATTTTACAAAGCCTTTCCAGATATTTTCATTTGCCTCAATGCACACTATTGCTGCTGTTATGTTGCAAAAGAATGAGGATGGTCATGAACAGCCTGTGTCCTTTTTCATTAAGTCATTACAGGGGTCTAAATTAAAGTATGATATAATGGAAAAATAGGCATTTGCACTAGTGAAAGTTGTAAAAGCTTTCAGGCCATATCTTGTTGGAGCAAAGGTTGTTTCTTATGTTCCTCACACAGCTGTCAAGGATATTCTGACACAGTCAGAAGTAACAAGAAAAATATGTAAATGGATTAACAAAATCCAAGAATTTGACATGGAGATACAAATCACTAAACTGGTAAGAGGTCAGGGCTTAGCTAAGTTGATGATAGAAGCGAATATTGAAGTGAACCAAATTTGCAATGTAGAGGGAGAGAATACAATTGCAAGCATTGAGCATACTCAATGGTATATAGATGTCATGCATTATCTTAAATACATGAAGTGTCCAGAGGAATTGAATGACAACCAGAAAAGAACGTTGAAGTTGTAGGCATCTAAGTATGTCTTCATGGATGGAGATCTCTTTTGGAAGAATAGGGATGGTATACTATTGTTATGTCTAGATGAATTTCAAGCCAAACATGTCATGAGTGAAATGCATGGAGTTTGTGAAGGACATTACTCAGCAAAGACAACTGCGCATAAAATTCTTAGGGCAGGGTATTATTGGCCAAAGGTTTTTAATGACTCTTTTACATATGTGAGAAAATGTGAAGCTTGCCAAAAATTCTCTGGAAAACTGAAGTATCAGGGAGCTTTGCCACTTCGACCCATGCAAGCTGATGCCCCTTTCCATCAATGGGGAATCAATTTCATTGGAGAGATACAAGAAAAATTAAGTGGTGGACATAGGTGGATACTGGTGGCCACTGATTATTTTACCAAATGGGTAGAGGCGATCCCAACTAAACAGGCTACAAGTAAGGTGGTGACACAGTTCCTAATGGATAACATCATTACTAGATTTGGAATACCAATAAGATTGATCACTGACAATGGGATGTGTTTCAGATCAGATGAATTCAGAAATTTTTGTAGTTCAAATGGTATTACTATTTCTTATGAAATCCCTTACCATCCACAGGCTAATGGTCAAGCTGAGTCTAGTAATAAAAGTCTTATGAAGATTATAAGGAGGATGTTAGGTTAGAACAAGAAAGCTTGGGATGAAAAATTAAAATTGGTTGTTTGGGCTGATAGGAATACAATGAAAAAGGCAATTGGGAAATCTCCATTTGAATTAGTGTATGGAACACAGGCTAGGATGCCTTTGCAGAATTTGTTACCAGTCTACAAGTTTGTCCTTCAGGAAGATTTGGATATTTCTGAACCTATGGAGGAAAGAATGGAGCAACTAGCTGAACTTGATGAAATAAGGAGAGTTTCCCAAAATCAAAACATAAAGTTGCAGAAACAGATGAAATATTTATTTGACAAAAAAGAAAAGGATAGGAAATTTGAGGAAAGTGATTTGGTACTGATGTGGAACGCAAGGTGCCAGGAGAAGGGAAAACATGGGAAGTTTGAAGCCTTGTGGCTAGGACCTTTTGTGGTGGTTGGAAAGAAAGGAAAAGACTCATACTATCTGCAGAATATGGATGGTGAAGACCAATAATTTCCTGTACATGGGCAATTTCTAAAACAATTTTTCTCTTGAGTAACATAGAGGATTATGGGTTGCTAGTGCATGGAAAACTCTTGATGATCCTCTTTAATTTTTTTTCCATGCACAGTAGTTTAGGAAATAAAAGGAACAGGACTTGCCAGTACATGGACAATCCTGATTTTCCTTCTTTCAAAATAATTTTTTTCATGTACAGTAGTGTAGGGTCACTTGCATCCTCATTCATGCTGCCTTGCTCACGTAAACCTATCATCTTGAGTTTGGTCTGCTCAACTAGAAATCTGGATCCTTGCAATGATCTTGCTATCATTCATCCCCAAACGGAGCCATTGTTAGAATTGTAAAATTTTGAAATTTTCACAGTCAATTGCATTCATGAGTTTCTAAAATGAGTCCTCATCATAAGCATAAAATTCCCTCTTTGTATTGTCTTGCTTATTTTCTATCATAAGATCCATTTAAATCCATCTAGTCCTTCACATTCCATTGTATTACCCATATCGGCAAGACAGGGTGAAGGTCTCCCCGACCTATATTTTTCACTAATGTATGTTTGTTGCAGACTATCGGCAGGATACTTCTTTTGTTTCGGCGACAAAGAGGATTCATATCAGCATAAGAATCATATTCGGGATGAGTTCATAGCGAAATATTATCTCTTGCCGACCAGTGTATGAAAATATACATTGGCATAGGTTGGGGCATCGATGTAATGTCATGGCAAATTCAATATGTCTCACCAACTAGTACATAGAAGGATCATTTCGGCCAAACTGATGGGTATCGGCATGAAGTCATAACGAAATCATATTGTCTCAAAGATCGGCTCACAAGCAAACATCTCGGTAAGACTCACATGCATCAGGGTAAGGTCTTGGCGAGTGGCTCTTGTCTTGCTGAATCAAATACAAGGGGACTCTATCAGAGTATTTTAGAGTGAGGTCTTGCAGTCTTACCGACTCAAATGTTACGCCAATAGAGATATTCATCACCAGGAGAAGAAGTCTTCGGCGTAAATTTCACCAAGGTTTGAAAGTTATACCAATAGAGTATGTCGGGGTGAGTCTCACCAAATGGAGCAATCTGGAGGAATGGGTTCGGCGAGACATTTGGTATCGGTATGAGTCTTCACGAAGATTCATGGTCTTGCCGATGGAATTTTTTCATCGGTAAGATTTATTTTGTTGGTGTGAAACTCAATGGTCATGTCGAAGTATGTTTTCATCGGTGAAGGGGTGATTTTGTCTCAATGACTGGAGAATACATTGAAGAATGCATAACGATAAGACACAATGATATCTATGAGACATCTCCCCGACTTGAAATTGTCACAGCGACATGAAAAATAGAAGCGGTAGTCATCAATTTGATTCCAGGTGTCGGTAAGACCACAGAATGTCTTGGCGAAAGGTGTAATAAACGTTGCAAAAGGACTTCACCCCAGATTTGAAAATCCCTCACCGACAGGACATTTGATGCAATAGTGCCAGTTTCAAACGAGCCTTCATTTGTGCTTCATTAATTTCATGATGGGATGTAACAGCGAAGGTTTAATCAATTCTTCAGTACCGAATTGATTGCAGAAGAATTGGCAAGGTGAACAAAGAACCGGGACGTCTTTCAGTCTACGGAGCTTGAGCAAAATACTGTAAGTAATTGCATCACAACCTTCTAATTTTAAGTTTTGTAATCTTGAAGAATGGAGTCTTTTGGTTCTCGAAAAGCTAAGGGTAGAAAGCTTGGTGAGAGTAGTCAGTCAAAAGGAAAGAAACAAAAGGTTGATACAGAGCATGAGGGCACTGAACGGAGGTTAAACCGGGATCTTATTGACCAGTTACCTAGTTCAGGGCCTAAAGCCAGAAGGTCCGCACAACTTAGGCAGAATTTGATAAGTTAGATGATAAATGCAAGTTCATAGGTGATGTCTGGACTACTGTAAGAGGATATGAACTATTCAATTTTCACTACCATAGGAGAAACTGTTTTGAACCAGTCTGTAATCCTTGGAAGCTGAATGTAGGGAAACTGGTGTGCCCTAATGTATTTGTGAATACAGAACTAGTGAAATTGCTTGCAGATCATTATGATCCAAAACATAAGGCTATATGTGACCCATCTTGGAAAGCACAAATATATGTGTCAAAAGAAGCAATAGGTGAGGTTTTCAAATTAGAAGGGTTCTGCAATGAGGAGATCAGTTGTGAAGAATTGGAGAAAGAATTTTCAAGAATGGATACTACTTATAAGGGTTGGAGGTTTCCAATTCACATGATTAAACAAGGCAGCAAGCCAGATCCTCTGCAAGATGGTGAGGGTCCTCCTTATCATGTGGATTTGTTTGAGCCCTATATGAAGTACACATATTTCTCAGTGTGTCAAGTGTTGGGAATGGATGCCCTAGAATTCATGTCAATTGTGCCAATGATTATCACAACAGATATTCAGTATCACAATTCCAGGCCATTTGACTATGCCTCATACATTTCTAAGGGGCTTGATTCAGGGTTGATGGCTATCAAGGGCGGATCATCTATTGTTCATCTCAGACACTATTCATTGTTGATGCACTTGGTGCTATATTTTGGACAGGAGTTAGGAGTGTGGCCTTCATAATTGAGGATTTCTCAAATTGGTAGGGAAGGTGAAGCATTGCTTGTTCAATTGTGGACTGCTATTTGGGACAACAGGTTTGCTAGTTCCAGTTTCATTCATTTCGAGGAACATTTTGTAAAAACATTGTAAAAGCTGTATCAATTTCCTTGTAATTATTCATTGACTGATGAGATTAAAAGATTCCTTCGGCCAAAAGACTTCAATGGGCCAATTGATCATAACTGGGGAGATTGGTATTGTTTGTAGGGAGCTATAGTGATCAAAGTATATGGATTTGAAGATGCCCCTTTCATTCTACCAAGGACAGTTCCAAATAGAGTTGCATATTTGGAAATTGTCAGACAGATGGATTACAACAGTGTGATGCATTTCATCTCTTTTGGGAAGCAGGCTTTTATGCCTAGTACATTGTGTTTTGGTGACTTTACTGTGTTGTCTAAGGAAGGATACAATTCAATCCTTGATAGATTGTTGCATTATAATATGAAGAGAGGACCACCTGGAAAGGATTTTGATCCAGAGGGATATATCAATTCTGCTAAGCTAAAGATAAATTTTGGAGGGTATCAGCATGTACCCTATCCCTTTGATGATATGATCAGAAACTTGGATGAAGATGAAGCTGAAATGGTGGTTGAGAGGTATAACCAAGGGCTGCAGGAAACAAAGCAATTGACTTCTGGAGGAGAGGAGACACCAAGGGATAATGTGCCACAAGGTAAACTAGAAAAGGTATCCAGGTTGAGGACTCAGCAGTATGTTTGCCCAACCAGAGAACAGAGTATAGAAAGTGGTGATGTTGATGCAAGACATATGGAATATAGATCATTTGTTTTTGATGATGAGTTTATAAATTCCCCAGAATTCAAGGCATTCCTGTATAAGGAGAAGGGGAAGGAGATAAGAGAAAATGTTGATGATGTCACTTCAGGAAATGAGGAACAATTGCTGTGCCGATTGAGAAAGTGTGTGGATGATGAAATGACAAATATGACTCCTGAAAAGGGAAGGAAAATGTTGGAGAACGCTGATGTCATGATCTTTCCTGGCCTTGACTTAAACTATGCATTGGTTTTTGATAGTTTCTTGAGGGACAACAATGCTACACACAAGCTCGACAGGGAAAAGGTAATAGAGGTGTATGCAGGCTCTAAGTACAATACTGATGAGGGATCATTGATGATATGGGCTTTGTACCCACCCCACAGGAAATCAGTAGTAATTGACACATAGAAGGAATTTGGCCATGTCATGACCCTAAAAGTTGGAGAGTCTGATCCTATGGCTACTACAGAAATTGGGGTCAATATTGCAAAATTGAACAAAGCACAGATCCAAATGCTGATAAAAGAAAGAGAAATGTACAAGGCAAATAATGAAAGAATGTTGAGAGAGAATGATAGACTGAAAGACTTGGTTGGTATTTCAATGGGGCCAACCAAAATTCTCACTCAAGGAGAAAGCTCTCAGGCAAAAGATCATTGGGTTGGATCAAGTGCTTATTCTCAGGGAAAGCACAATGCAATTGCAACAATTGTCAAGAAGAGGCAGGATAATTTGACATCTTGGTTAAATAAACTATGGGAAAAATATTCTCATACTCTTGTCGCATTGAAAGAGCACACAAGGATGGATGGACGAATTATGGAGAAGTTTCATTAGATAGCCCAAAGAGATGCTTCTAATAGTGCAGCATTTGAGGCTGCAGATCATATTGTAAATTGTCATCGAAACTTCTATGTTGAGTTGTAGGGGGATGAACAGGGGTTGATTGATGTTGCCAAGAAAACTGTGATCACATTCTCTGATGATAAAGGAGAATTGAAAGAAGCCACCAGATGGAAAAGTGAATGTGAGTCAATACTGAATGAAGTCTTGAAGCTAGCTTCTGCAGAGGATACAACATTAGAGGAAGTGAGCAAGTAGAATGAGGAGATGATAAGGATGGAAATCACGATTCAGAATGTTGTTGGAGATGCAGACACATACGAGCATCAGGATTATTTAGATCATCTTGCTAAAACTCACATGTGGCTTAATAGAGCTTAATTATTCTCTATCTTTTTGTCTTGTAAAATGTGATATTTCAATTTCTGAAAGGACATGTCCTTTCGTATTCTGAATGTATAAATGTCTGTTTTGGAAACAAAATAGGCGATAAGTAGAATAGATTAGAGAATAGAAAAGACACGGTGGAACACAATGTTTCACAGGTCTGAGACTCTAGTGTATGTTTTGAAGTCATGGAGATATCAATGAGAATTATCTGATTTGCTGGCGTATTTTTTGGTGTCAATTGTTTTGTTGTGCCTATTGAAAGAGTTATTTAAGTTGTCTCTAAGATTAATGTTGTCTGGTTATTTAAATTGACATAACAAGTTATGTTCAGTTTATCAGTACATATTAGTTGTATCTGTGTGATTGGTTGATATGTTCTTTCAAGGAAGGATTAAATCCTTTTAATTAATCACAATAATCAGGGAAATTCATCTAGATCAATAAGAAGAACTTAATAATCACAATCTTGCATGTTTATATTGGTTATAAACAAAAATATGGCAAACAATTTGAATGTCCTCCAGAAAGAAGTCACTCATTTAAGATTTCATTTGACTCCACATACCCAAAAATGCACTAGTCTCTGCATTTTACCATTAAGATTCATTCATTTTTCTTTACATCTGTTAACTGAGCATATTAGGATTTAGTTTTGAATATTAGTATACAATTTATACCAAATTTGATTTATTTGTCTACTTCTATCTGCCATCATGGAAAAATCATTACAAGAAGAGAGGATTAAAAGTCAAGTCTACTCAATTCATCTAGGTACACCTGCCTAGGTCTAGCAGCACCTGAAGAGTAGAAGGTTTATGTCAATTAGCCTTGTATGTTACCCTAAAATGTATCAAGAGATTGGCAGCCTCTTGAGGTACCCTTTTCTTTCGTTTTTGAGAGCTAATAGGGTCTTCCAAATAGTAGAAGGCATAATCCCACATCCAACATGGCATTCCAAAGAGCCAAAAACAACAGGTTCAAATATAGGAAAAAAGAGAGGAACAACAAGTCCCCACCACTATCCACAAGAACCTGCTAAGCAGCCAAACCACTCCAGCATCCATGATGCAAGGATAAAGGTCTAGAAGAAGGCCAAAGAGGCACCAACCAAAGAATAGTTGACTCTAGGAACCATAAATCTTTGCAACCTAAAGGGAGCCTCATAATGCATAAGCCAACCAGGAGCAAAAAAGGAACAACAACCACTCCCCCTAAAGACAATAGGAACATTAAAAAAAATAAAAATGCAAGAGAATCCCATACTGCATAGAAAAGACATGGAGGGCTACAAAACAGGCCATCCATCCACCTCACTCACCACCAGAGAAAGAGGATTCACAAGAAAAGAGGGAAACACATATTAAGGAGGGAAACAAGTGCATCAAAGAATGCCCAAAAATCCACAAAAGCCAAGCTACAACCAAGGGAAACATGCACATCAAAGAAAGTCCAAAAACTCACAAAATCTAAGCTCCAACCAAAAGGAAATGCAAGGAGAAAACCACATGCCCCAACATCCCTTGTTGCATCGTCATCATCTTCAGAGGCTCCATCTTCCTCTCCATCGCTAGATTTCAAACCTCTAGCAAGCCCACCCATTTCTCTCTCACCTGCGCTCTCTATAATTTAAAATTGTATGATATTAAGGGTACGAGCCTTTGGTTTTTGGATCTACAGGAAAGAAGCCTCACCATTTCACCAAAGGGTCTCCCCTTAACACCAAGGTCAAATAGTCTCCATTTGTTGACACAGTAGAGAATGACCCCATGGGGTTTGAACCTTGGTTGTTGGTCCTACAGGAAAGAAGCCCCACCACTTCACGAAAGGGTCACCCCTGCAAAATTTTCTATTATTGAAGAAGCTAAAGATTTGAATTCTCTATGGATGAGTTACATGGAGTCTTGAATACTTATGAGATGAGGGTTAATAGTGATAATTCCACAAGGAAGTGACATTCAAAGAATCTAAGAAGCTAGATGATCTAGATTCAGATGATGGATCATATTTGAAGGAAGAAAACTTGATCAAGAAGTTATAGAGGGTTTCCTAAAATTACAAAGGTAATTTTCCTTTCAATTTTCTTAATTATGGTGATATAAGACATTTTATTGCTAAGTGTCCATACAAGGACTCTAACAATCCCAAGAAAAAGAATGAAAAGAAGTCATTTATTAAAGGGAATAACATTCAAAGGAATAAGAAGAGTTTCTTCATCAATGAGGAGGGCTATTCAACTGATGATGAGGATCAAGACATCTTTAAAGATGGAGGAGAGAAGAAATTATTCATGGCTATGGAAACTACTAAAGATGATGCAAAAATGAATTCTAGAAATGATGATGATGAGGTAGATCTTGTGGAAGAGTTACTCTACATTAGGAAAGAGATTAAGAGACTAAAGAAAAGAATTGTTGAGGAAGTGAAGGATAAAGATAATGTATCTCAAAATCTTGAGAATGCGAAGAAGATGATCATTGACTTGAAGATTCAAGTAGAAGACATAGAGGATTGAAATTTTTTTAACTAAGAGGTTATTGTGAAGAGAAAAGGATTGTGAAAATATTGAAGTAGAAATTGTGTCACTACGAAAAGATCTTGATAAAGTAAATTATTAGCTAAAGATGAAGTTTGGAAAGAGCACTAACATTTTGGATTAGATAATTGTTGTGCAGTTTTTGCACACATGCCTCGCTGAAAGCAGGGACCCTCTTTTTCTTTCACTCTTGTTCTTTTGGCCCTTAGATTTTGGGGATTTTTGTTGCCTTGGCACGAGTTTAAAGTGTTCATCTTGCTTGCCTAGGTGTTTTCCTAAAGTTGCATATTGAAAATATTAAGTTTTGGGCCAAGTTCGGGTTTTGGCTCTGTTTCAAGATTTTTCGCCCTATCCGGATTTTCCTGGATTGCTCTCGAAGTCCGGCTCTGTCTGCTTTGCACTGTAGTTCAGAGATTTCGAGCCTTTGCAGAATTCCGCCCTGCTGTCAGATTTCCGAACTCGGTTGATTTTGGGAGTTTTGTGTCTTTATGCTTTATCATTTGCATTCTCTTGAGTTGGGATGTTGAATGTGAGTTATGCTTGGAGTTTGAATTTATGTGTCTCGACCTTGCTCTATGCTTTACGGTTAAAATCTAGGGTTTCAAGCCTAGGGCATTTCCATTTCTTTTCGATTTGCTTTCGATTGAGCCTAGAATTCAAGGAAGATCTGTTGAAGGTTCTGAGTTAGCTGGTTCCGTGCCTGGGGTCCTCAAATTCGTGATCTTCGATCAATTTGAGCGAAGTTGTGGCCGATGTTCGCGTTTTCCTCCAGCTTTGGGATTTTTCGTCGGTCCCGGATTTTCCCGGTTCCTCCTTTTTCCCCTCGTTTCCCCAGAGTTCATGTAGTGATTGTCATCTTCGTGGAATTTCGGTTTGGCCAAATTTTCCCAGATTTTCTGGGAAGTGCTATGAAACTTAATAATTCGGTAAAATGGATGATCTTAATGATAAACTCTTATTATTCCATGATTTTAACTGATAAATTATGCAGTGATTATGCATTCTTTATTCATTTTTAATGATCTATGGTTGATTTTGAGCCTTCTTCGCTATAATCCGTCTAGGCTAGATTTTTTCAGAATTTCCCTTCTGGCCCGGATTCTGCGGCTAGCACGAAATCTCAGATTGTGTAGTTTGCGATTGAGTGTGGTTGTTGGGTTGATTTCGATTTGCGTTTGAGTTTATTTGGATTACGAATACTTTGCTGATGATGTACTAATCATTATTTTCATGTTGTAATGAATATTAATGCTGGTTTTTGCTGAGTGCAGGTTGGGTCTGGCATGGTGGCAGCTGGAGGGAGATGAAGTCGAAACTTTGAAAGAAATTCAAATATCATATACTCCCCCCCTTGGCCAACTTGGAGGTGCGCTCAGGATAAGAATGGAAGGAAGCAGTTAATTTAGGGTTGCATTGGAACTTGTGCCTTGGTTCAAATTGCATTGAGGATCCTAGGCCGACTTGGATTGAGTTCAAGCATTTAATGCTAATTTATTTTATTTTGAATTCTCCTTGGGCCGACTTGTTTTTGGCTATTTTATTATTGTAAAACCCTTATTGGGCCGACATGCTTTGGGGTTCTCTATAAATTGGGCATTTTTCCTCATTTGTAATGAATAGATAGACACATAGATAGCTAGTTTGATGCAAGAGCGAATTAGGTAGTAGAGCAGAGGTAGAAGTTAGTTAATTTTTGAGCAAGTGCTATAACAAAACATTGGAATTGTTGCTGAAATTTGGTGATTCAATACAATTGAGGACATTGTAATTTTCTGGTGATCTCTTTTGTGTTGACTTATCTCACATGGTTTTTATGCTTCTATTTTTCAAATTGCTCAAGGTTATTAGATATGTGTTAGATTTAGATTTAGATCTGATTCAATAGTGTTTATGATTTGATGCTTGAAGTGTTTGCAGCAATCCCTGGTCCATACTTTTTGTAGCTAGCTGATTGTTAGTTGCTTTGCAAAGTTAGCCTAGACCTTTATATTCACTGTGCTTAGTTCAATTATGGAGATTTATTCATTTCAATTGCAATTGGGTTGTCTTGGATGAATGTTCATGATCTGAAAATCTTAATACCTTAGAAGATTGCACTGTTTCTGTGAGATTATAGATTTATCTTGGTTAAGCAGGAATAAGTTTATGAGGGATTGGTCCATTTCAAGTATTTCATCATTTGCATTGCTAATATTAGGAGTAGTTTTAATCTTAGATATCTCTTTGAAACCCTAATCTTTTGTTATTTCTTTATCATTTGAGTTAGATTTAGGATTGAAGTATCATTACATTGCCAGATCTGATAAGTTAAAGATTCAGTATTTGCTTGTAGTAAGGTCCCTTTGTGATTACCAACATTTTCACATTTATCACTGAGTTGTTTATGCATTGTCAAGACCTGACATTAGAGACCTTGGGGTTATCTCTTGAGTCTTGCTGATAGAGATTTACCTTTCAAGAGAGATAGGATATTATATTCTGTCTGAGTTGTTGTGTAGAAAACATCATCAACAATAATCAATAGCCATAGATCACCACATATCAAAACATGACTTCATTTTACTGATATGCACAAGGACAAGGTGAATGAGTAGCCTATGAAGTCTACTAATGAGAATCTAGAAGAGATTAGTTTTGGAAGTTCAAAGTCTGAAAAAAGTGCATTAATAAATGATAGTAAGGTGAAAAATGATGGTTTTATCCAAGTGTAGAGGCATAATAGAAGATTCATAAGACAAGCTTCAAAAGGAAAAGGATACAATACTAGGTTCAATATTCTTTTTTTGGTTACTATTTTAATTGTAATCATTTTTTTCATAAGGCTGTGAATTGTAGAAGGGCCTTGGTAAGAAGAAATAACTTTGTTAGGAGAAATGTATTTACACCATTTAATTTCAATTTTTTTTTGTCATAAGTGCAACAATTTTGGACATATTGCTAGAAACTATAGAAGCAATTTTGTGAGTCCTCCTCTTTTTAAAACTAAAGGAAAAAGTTTAGAATGTTAGAATAATGAATCAGATAAATTTTGGAAGAATAAACTAGAGGATAAAAGATCAGATAAATCCATGGTGGCTCAAATTACATTACATGCTCAAAAGGAGAAGAATCTATGGATCATTAACAGTGGATGTTCAATTCATATGAATGGAGACAAAAGTAAGTTTATTCATTTCAAGAAGTTTGATGGAGTATCTATAACTCTTAGAAATAATTCTATTGCTAAGATTACTGGTAAGGGTACTTTTATTTTTGATGGTGGTAAGATAAAATCTCATGATGATCTATATGTTGAAGGATTGAATCATAATATTCTAAGTGTAAGTCAAATGTGTGATAAAGGTTACAAGTTTTTAATTAGTGCTAAAGGTTTTGAAATAAGAAATAATGGTACTAGAGAGTTGGTTGCAGAAGGAAGTAGGACTAATAGTGATGTATATCATCTTAGTGAGTTGAATTGGAAAAAATATTTTTCTATATAGAGAGAAGAAAGTTGGCTCTGGCATAGAAGGCTGAGACACATCAATATTGATGATACTGTGAAGATTAGTTCAAAGGGAATGGTCAAAGAATTACTAAAGATCAAGAATCCTTAGTCTACTAGCTACAAACCATGTCATGAAGGAAAATAGACAAAGACTAGATTTCATACTAAGGAATATTCTACAACAAGGCCATTGGATTTGATTCATACGAATCTATGTGGACCAATAAGGAAAAAGAGTAAAAAAGGTGGTAGATATTTCATGATGCTTATTGATGATTATTCTAGAATGACTTGGATTACTTTTCTAAAATAAAAAATCAAAATATTTTGAGAATTTTAAAGCATTTAAGGCAATGGTTGAGACTGAAACCAAAAGTAAAATCAAGTGTTTGAGATTAGATAGAGGTGGACAATTCACTTTTGATGGGTATGGTGAATTCTATGAGTTACATGGGATTCAAAGATAGTTTTTCCTCCTAAAAATCTATAGTAGAATGGATTAGCTGAGAGGAAGAACCAAACTATACAAGAGATATCTAGAACAATGTTAAGTCGAGCAAGTTTACCAAATATATATTAGAGAGAAGTAGTTCAGACCACAATGTATATTTTGAATAGAGCTCAAAGCAAACCAAGGACTAATAAAACACCATATGAACTATGGAGAGGAAGACCAACTTTAGTTAGACATCTCGAGATATTTGGAAGCAACTGCTATATCAAAAAGGATGAAGAAAAATTGGGTAATTTTGATTCTATATCTTATGAAGGTATTTTTCTTGGTTATTCTATGACAAGAAAATCATATAGATGTTATAACAAAAGACTGAAAAATATTGTGGAAAGTGTCAATGTAAGTATTGATGAGATAATTTAGTCTATTGATATTCCAGAAGTGGAAGATAATGAAGATCCAATTTACAAGAGTAATGAAGACTCAAAATTTGATTATAAGAATATAGTTACAAATACTTTGACTAAGTATGTGCATTAGAATCACTCTAAAGATTAGATTATAGGATCTATAAGGAAAATGGGGTTCAAATCAAAGAATAATTGAGAAATAAAATGAGTAGGTACATTTTTCTCTATTATCAAATATTAAACCAAATTCTTGTACAAAGGAAAGAAAAGAGAAAAGTTCATTAGATGCTATGGAAAAAGAGTTAACTCAAATAAAGAAAAATGAAACTTAGGAATTGGTTCCAAGATCTAAAGGAAATAATGTTATTGGTACCAAATGGGTCTTTAGAAACAAGTTGAATGAAGATGGAAAATTTATCTAGAGCAAGGCCAGACTTGTGTGTAAGGGATATGCTCAAGTTGAAGGAATTGATTTTGAGGAGATATTTAATCCAATAGAAATGATGGAAGAAATTAGAATTTTTTTAGCCTTATGAGCATTCAAGAACTTCAATGTGTATCAAATGGATGTAAAGTTTTCATTTTTGAATGGTTAGATAGAAGAAGAATCCGTCATTGAGTAATTGAAAGGATTTCAATGCTTAGGTAATCCAAATTTTGTGTGCAAATTGAAGAAAGAACTTTATGGACTCAAACATGCTTCTAGAGCTTGGTATTCTAGATTGGATAGGTATATATAATAATAAGGTTTCAAGAGAGGTAGAGTGGATAGTAATTTAAACATAAAAATTGAAGGTGATCAATTGTTGATTTCTTTTGTTTATGTTGATGACATTATCTTTAGCAGAAACAATGCTTCTATGTACAAAGAGTTTCGGGATGGAATGCAAAGTGAGTTTGAAATGTCAATTCTTGGTGAATTTTATTTCTTTCTTGGTCCACATATTTTACAATCAGACAAATGGATATTCATCTCTTGGAGAAAGTACATAAAATAAATGTTAACCAGGTTTACGATAGAAGAATGAAAACTGATAAGTGCACCTATAGTTAATGGGGGTAAACTGAGTAAAGATGATGAATCTACTCTAGCAGATTAGACTTTGTACATATCCATGATTAAAATTTTATTATATGTGACTACATCTAGATTGGATATAATTCAAGTAGTTGGGATGGTAGCTAGATTTTAGGAAAAACCTAAGGAAACTCATGTCAAAGTAGTAAAGAGGACATTTAGATATCGAAAGGATACAATGGATTTTAGTTTGTGGTATCCTAAGACTGAAAAAATCACACCTACTACATAAACAAATGTAGATTGGGAAAGAAGCATAGATGAATAAAAGAGTATACATGGCAGAACTTTATTTCTTGGTGTCAGTCTTATATCTTGGCTAAGCAAGAAGCAGGATTTAGTTTCTTTCTCTACAAAAAAAGTAGAGTAAATTGCAGCAGCCTCATATTGCACTTAGGTATTACAAATGAAGCAAAAATGAAGGAGATGAAGATAGAGTTTTATGAACCTATTTCTATTCTATGTGATAATACTAGAGCTATAAAAATTTCAAAGAATTAGGTAATGCACTCAAGCACAAAGAATATTGTAATCAAGTATCATTTCATGAGGGAGAAGGTTACAAAAAAGGAGGTAAAGTTGGAGTACGTTGAAATCAAGGAGAAATTAACAAAAAAATTCACAAAACTGCTTCCTAAGGATATTTTTCAGTATCTCTAGAAGAAGTTGGGAGTTTTTTTCCCTCCTCTTGAATCAAGGGGAATCATAGGTTGAGGGGGAGTGTTGTATCCCTATCATAAGAAGGCTTGGTGGTCTTGTAGAAGTGTTTTTATAATCAAGGTGATATGGACTCAATGGGAGTGTATCTAGGAAACAAGTTTCTAGATTGTGAAAAAAGAAGCCGACCTTTGCCATTGATGTCAAAGGGGGAGAAAGAACTCAAGTGATGTGGTTTCATGATCCTAACACATTATATTTCTCTTCTTGTGTGCCTAGAAATTTTCTATTTGAAATCAATGAAAAAAGGAGAGATTGTTGAACATAGGTTTTCATTGATGTCAAAGGAGTAATGTCCTTGATGAAAAATATTTCAAAGGAGTAAGGAGTAATGCTAACTAAACAGTGATAATTAAATGTAATCCTACTTGAATTATCATTGCATTTTGAGTACAATGAAGAAGATTGGCTATAATATGCTTGAAATATCATGCTTGTATCAATTCATGGTGACCGAGGTGATCCAAAGGTCTATTCCAGAATGTTTGAGGTTGGTTACTTAGATAGAGTGATTTCCTTGGCAACATGTTCATGATTTGTATTTCTTTCTAGTTGTGAGTTTGGTTGTGTGGTTTTAATGGAGAGTATGTCTACACATGTTCTATCATATTCTTGAGTTTCTAGGATTTATTTTCAACATGAGAAAATATTGAAGTGATAGAAGGGTCACTATGCTTATCAATTAACTAGTTGGTGTTCAAAAATTATGCAAAAATAGATACTAGAATGCAACATCTGGAGATAGCATGGGTTCAAGTAAAATAGGTCAATGTTAAGGACCCTGTGGAAGCTCATGACATCATGTTATTTTTCTTGAATGCACAAGACAACTGAGGGGGTGAATCAGTTGTACATTAAAAAATTAATCCCTCATTCATATATGCATTAATCCTTAAACCCTAAACAACAATTAAACCCTTATCATGCATTAGTAGAACAAAAACATGAGAAACAGTGATGCAAACTCATCCAAACACATGAAAACACTAGTTTTACATGAAAAACCCAAGAAGGGAAAAACCACAATGAGGATTAGCTCACAATATAAAGTAATTTCAATATTGAATACAATACTCACTATCAGAGGGCTCACTACCCAAAAGATTGAAGTAATAGAAGGGTTGCTATGCTTATCAGTTAACTAGTTGGTGTTCAAGAATTATGCAAAAATAGATAGTAGCATGCAACATTCAAAGATATCATGGGTTTAGGTAAAATAGGTCCATGTTAAGTACCCTATGGAAGCTCATAACATCATGCTATTTTTATTGAATGCACAAGAAAGCTAAGAGGGGGGTGAATCAGTTGTACATTAAAACATTAAACCCTCATTCATATTTGCATTAATCCTTAAATCTATAACAACAATTAAACCCTTATCATGCATTAGCACAACAAAAACATGAGAATAAGTGATGCAAACACATCCAAACACATGAAAACACTAGATTTATATGAAAAACCCAAGAAGGGAAAAACCACAATGGGGATTAGCTCACAATGTAAAGTAATTGCAATACTGAATACAATAATCTCTCTTTTGAAGGGCTCACTGCCAATGGCTCATTTACAGATTAGAAAGAAGAAAGAATATTGTTACAATGAGAAATCCATCTTAGAGCAATAGAACAGTTCTACCACTACTTCACCAAAACATTCACACTCTCTCTGCAGAATGTAGACACCTTCTGCTCATTGCTTCTAGTAGTCTTAAGCATTAAAACTCACATTGCATTTCACACTTTTGTACTTCACATTACAAACTTCCCTTATGTTTCCTCAAAATCATCAAACATATATATCATCTTCAACTTGTAAATAAATCTACAAGGTTGGCTATGCACCTCAAACTTGCAAATTCAAATTATGTCAGCACCAAAACATTCCTACAGTGGAAAGGAATGAAGGTGGACCACAACACACCTTAAATTAGACCTAAATCCATATAAACACACCATGCTACACTTTAATAAACATCGAAGCACATCTACAATTAGTGTAAACACCCAAGGTCGGCCAAACTTGTGTTAACACCATTAAACATTAAGTACATGCTTCCTCAAATCCAAAGTGTTGAAAGGCGCAAGACAACTAAGAGGGGGGGTGAATCAGTTGTCTCCAAATTCAAACACAAAACTTCAAACACTTATCAACTTCGCAACTACTTTATTTTGTTATTAAGTATGAACATGAAATGAAAATAACAGAAAGAAAAATCAACACAAGAGACACCAGATTTAGATGGAAAACTCAATAAGGGAAAAACCATGGTGAGGATTAACTCACAATATAAAGTAATAACACAACTGAATACAAAGAGGCTCACTACCTAAAAGGACTCACTGTTTGGATACAAAGGCTCACTAACTATAGAAAAGACTCACTATCCAACGTGGAGGCTCACTGCCTACAGATACAAAAGATTACAGAAAGATCTGTAGACACTGAAAAATTGTCCTAGGCTCGCAACTCTAATTTTCATCATAATTCTAATCTTCATTTTCATAATTAAATAATGTTAATTGTTTAATTATTTTCTAAAGTCATTTGTCCTCTATTAATTAAATAACTTTAATTATTAGTACTTTCCATTGACATAGTACTATTGTAATGAGTTTGGACTTTTTTAGTTAACTAATTATTAATAATTTAGTTTTCAGCCAATCAAAAATAATATTTAAAAAAAATTAAAATAAAATTTAACTTTGTATAGTCAACTTGTAAAATATTTAACTTTACAAATTATAAAAATTATTTCTTGTGCATATGATTGGTTAAAAAGTTAAGTGTGTTATTGACCCATTTGTAGGGAAAGCAAGGTAGGAAAGCAAGGTAAACTTCTTTTAAAGAATGATTTTTTACTTTTTGCTTTATAAACCATTTCATTAAATCTTATGTTACTTAGTTTGACTTTTTTTAAGAATGTAATTATTATTATTTTATTAAAGAAAATCTCACAAAAATCAATTAACTATTTTATAGAGATTTAGATTCACACTATTAAAATAATAAAATATAATAAAAATTGTATTATTCTTTCCATTAGACTAATATCTTTGTTATCTATGTTTTTAATATTTTATGGTATAATTTAATTATTATATGCTCTCATTCTTGTTTTCATTAATATTTTTTTTTCATCATGTATATTTTTATATTAATTTATATATATAGGTTCTCCAAAAAAATTATAACCTATAATATATAGGTATATAGGATAGCCTATATTATTTTAGGTCCTTTTTATATATAATATACAACCTATTTTAATATAGATAATATTAATTTATATATATAACCTATAGAATTTATATATATTATTTTTATTTATATCTTATGTTATTGAAGGTAATATTTTGTAGGTAAATAAGTTAATCTACATTTTGTAGGTAATATATTAATTTATATTAATATATATGATAGGTTATTTTATTTTGTAGGTTCTCCTTTAACCTATATTTATATATATTAATATATATTATAGGTTATATATGTTATAATCTATTTAATTTTAACCATCTATTTTTTAATTTTAATTGAATCATTTATTTAATTTTTCAATTTATATTTTATATATACTCATCATTTTTCTTTTTTCTTTGGTTAAATTATATTATTGTTTTAAGTTTTAGTATATTTTCCTTTATGTCTTCATTTATTTTAATAATTTTGATAATTGTTCCTCAATCATTTTGTTATATAATTCATCTTTATAATTCTCTTAGAGTTCTTGAGACATTTAACCATTCAAAAAGTCAGTTACAAATAACATACATTGTTTAATCTAGAAGTATTTACTCTATCATTCATGGACTTTGAAAAATCAAACCATTTATAATAATCAATTAATTAATATTTAACAATTATTGATTTGAATGAAGAGATATAATTGCACTTGTGTCTACTAAAAATCAAATTGATAACTTAATAATATATAACAATTTTATATTATTAATAAGAGAAGAAACATTGCCAACACGTAATATCTAACTTTTAATGATTTTTAGCATATATTATATTTATTTTATTTATAAAAATTATTTAATAAATAATATTCATAATATAACATTTATTAAATATTTTATTTATTTAAAAGTTAGTGATAAAAATTAGGTTTATAGTTATGGATAGTGTTACGATCATAGTTAGGGTTAGAGATAGGTCTAGGATTAAGATAATGGTTTAAAATTTATTGTTAGGATTAGAGTTAGGATTAGGTTTAGATCATTAAAATAACTAATTAACAATACTAAAACACTATAATTAACAAAATTTACATTTATTTTATTCACATTAATAAAAATTACATTTAATTTTTATCAAATCTAAAAAACAATAATTACAATACTATTAAGGCAAGTACTAGCCACTACATGACACTTGTTTAATTCATTCATTCTTACCTTTATTCCTTCTTGATTAATTACATAAATATTATTTATTTAATTACGTCACTAATTAAATCTATCTTTTATTAAATAATCATTTTTTTATTATTTAATTTATTCCTATGACACTTTCAACTTTAATTAAATAATCATTTTAAATTATTTAATTATTCTTTAGCCTTTTCTCCATTTAATTAAATAATCTTTATTTATTTAATTCAATCTTAAAATCTTGAATGTTGAATTAAATTATTATTTAATTCATAAAAGGTTTATCCTTAGCATATTCCTCTATAATTAGATAATCTTTGCATTATCTAATTAGTCATTTATCACTTATGTCTAGATCTAAATTAATTATTCAGTTATCTGGTGATTTAATATCTGATTGTCTCTAACGAATAGACTTTTTGTCTTAATCAGTCTGTTATCTAGATTTATTCTTATCTTCTACGTGCAAACCTTTATTAATTAAATAACTCTAATTATTTAATTAATTTATTCTCATCTTTTATCTATTTCAATCTTTATCTTCTATATGCAGTCTTTATTCTTCTGTGTCTCGACCAGTTTCTACTAAAGATTAAATTATTATTTAATTTAATCCCTACCATTCATGCTTTATCACTTACACTAATCTAAACATAACTCCATCATTCAAAAATCATATTTTCTATAAATTGGCTTTACCTTTTTTTTTAAGGGGTAAAAATTTTATTGAAACTCATAAAACAACATTACAAAGAAATCAAGAGACCAAGGTCCCCAGGAAAAATCAGGCCACAAAACAGAAAAAGACAATCAACACCATCAACCATCACCATTTCCCTCCCTGTCCTCAGCAAGAATTCTCTCAAGGTCAAGACGAAGCGCTGGAGGAACCATTTCCCACTCCTCAATTCTCCATCCCTTAGCATGCTCTGATGCCCATTTCGCCAAGCAATCAACAGCCCTATTCCACTCCCTTGGAATATGAACGAAAGTCACCATCTCCATTAATGAACTAACCCACAAAATTTGTTGCACCACCCCAGCCAACTGCCAACTGACATCATCCACTTTCTGCTTAATAAGTAAATTGATCAAAACCTGGGAATCGGATTCACAAACAACCCTTCTCCATCCCAAATCATAAGCTTTCTCAAAAGCACAAAGAATTGCCAACCCTTCCATAAGGTTGATGGTATGAACTCCATCATAGATCGAAAAGAGGAAAACCACCGAGCCCAAATAGTCCCTTCCAATCCCCCCAATACCAGCTGACCTTGGATTGCCTTTGGAGGAACTGTCAATATTGATTTTTAGAACCCCAATTGGGGGAAGCTGCCAATATCTAGACCTATGAACTCTCTGCTTCGGATGCATACCACGCTTTACACATGCCGAGGCCAAGGACAACCCCTGAATCTCCAATCTCTCTACCACTTCAGCATCCCTTTTCTCCAAGGGGAATTCCAACTCACACTTAGCCACCACCATCTCCTGAACCATGCCCAAAGTTCTTTGCCAAATTTGTTGCACCAACTTCTTCTCTCCACAAAATATTCGCCAGTTCTGCTCCAACCAAATCTGCCACAATATGAAGATAGGTCCCACTGAACACACCTCCTGTAAAAATGGAGCCATAGAGGTAGGCCTACCCAGCCTCTACCAAAACTCAATCAAGGAAGAATAATGAACACAGGGACTATTCCAAACCCCCCACCAGAAATGCCAAATCTGGAGGGAGAAAGGGTAGCGAAAAAATAGATGAGCAGAGTCCTCGTTAGCCCCACATAAAACACAAACCGAGGGACCCTGGAAGCCACGCTTCCGAATATTATCCCAAGTCAAACACTTATTCCAAGCCAACATCCACACAAAACAATTACATTTTGGCCAGGAAGACTTGTTCCAGATCTTCTTCCACCACTGAATTTCATCCCCATCCACCCTATGAGACAATAACTCCCAATATCCAGAAGCAACAGTATAATCCCCTTTAGGATTGGGAGACTAGGCAAGCACATCATCATGTTGGAGAGAGCTACAACACCTACTGGAAAGGATACTATGTAGCTCAACACGTTCTTCTGGCAAACCAACATCAGGCCATTCATTTGGAGACTTCCATCTGGCCACCTCCAACTGACCACGAGAGGATAATGACTTAAAATCACTCACCCATGTCCAACCAACCTCAAGAAATCTCTAACAGAGATTCAACAAGTGAGGAAAATGAGAAATGATGGGGGGAGATCCATCCCACGAATCGGACCAGAATTGAACCTCGGTCCCCTTTTTACAAATCCAAAATAAGCCATCCTTAATAAGTGCGGCCCCTTTCTTAAGCGTGCCCCAAATCACTGAGCCCTTCCCAAGAAGGGGGTAATGAGGTATTTCCATCTGAGGGATCCCCAGAAAATACTTCTAAGAAAGTATCTTGGCCCAACTCTTATCATGCTCCTTACACCACCTCCAATACAGTTTCGTAGCCAAAGCCACACCATTCAAAGCCATCTGTTGCAAACCCAAGCCACCATATTGCTTTGGGCTGCACACAACCTCCCATCTAACCAAAATCCATTTGGAAGACTCCAAGCAACCAGCCCATAAAAATTGTTGTGTCACTGAATCTAAGTCCTTAACAAAACCCAAAGGGGCAACCTGTAGCATGCATCTGTAAATGGGAAAAGCCTGCACCACAGACTTGATAAGTTGAACACGACCAGCAAAGGATAACCACCAGTGAGTAACCTTCACCCTAAATTTATCTAAAATACTCTACCATGACTCCCGAGGCAATCTGCCCACCGAGATAGGGAAACCAAGATAGGTCAAAGGAAGAGTCCCGATCTAAAATCTCAAGGTTTGAGCAATCCTCTGCTAAATGGGGCACAAAGTGTTGAAGAAGAAAATAGAAGACTTATCCTCATTGATCTGTTGACCTGAGGCAACCAAGTAAACATCCAACACCCTACGTAAATTAGAAGCCTCCCGCATTGTAGTCATACCCATTAGAGCAGTATCATCCACAAACTATAAATAAGACTGCGGAGGTAAATTACCTCCCCACTGCCAACCCTGAATGCTACCCACCTCCACGTTCCTTCTAATCAACCTCCCCAAACCTTCAGCGAGGAGAATAAACAAGTATGGAGAGAGAGGGTCCCCCTGACGAAGGCCCCTAGAAGCACCGAATAGCTCAGAATGATTCCCATTAATAAGCACAGAGAAAGAGACTAAGGTAACACAACTCATAACCCATTGAATCCACTCCTCCACAAACCCAAAAGCATCAAGAACCTGCCACAAGAAGGACCATCGAACTCTGTCATAAGCCTTCGCCATATCTAATTTGATAAACATCGCCTTTTCCTTGGAGCTGGCCATATAATGAATGACTTCGATTGCAATAACAATCCCATCCAGAATCTGTCTACCTGCTACAAAACAACTCTATTCTTCAGAAATAAACTCCTCAAGACCCTTTTTCAACCTGTCAGCAATTACCTTAGAGATGATTTTATAAATGACATTACAGAGAGAAATGGGTCGAAATTGGCTTAACCTATCTGCTCCCTCACACTTGGGAATAAGAGCAAGGAAAGTAGAATTTAAGGCCCTTAGCATTTGCTTGTTCCTTTGAGATTCTTGCACAACCTCCAAGAGATCAAATTTGATTATATCCCAAAATTCTTGGAAAAACTCGATCGGGAAGCCATCAGGACTTGGTGCCTTCCCCTTCTGCATCTGGAAAACAGTTCCTTCAAGTTCTCCCAGTGTGATATCATTCATAAGCTGTTGGTTCAACTCCCTAGACACAAGATGAGGAATACAAGAAAGAACCTGAGCCTCCTCAGGAGACCCCCCTTGTGAGTCCTCCCTAAAGAGAGAAGAAAAATATTGTCTCACCTCATTAGAAATTTTAGGGAAGGAAGACAGATGTTCTCCCCCATCATTCACAAGACCAGAGATAGAATTCCCATGTCTCCTTGCTTTCACTGAATTAAAGAAAAAAGATGTATTTTTATCCCCTTCATACAACCAATCTATTCGAGCCTTTTGTTTCCAATATATCTCCTCCCTCAGCTCACATTCCTCCAAGGTTCTCATAGCTTGCGCTTCAGCCTGAAGAAGCTCAGGTGTCACCCCAACCTCCCTTAACCTCCTTGTGATACTATCTAACTCTTCCTGAGCCACCGCCTTTTCATGGAAGACATTCCCAAAACACTGAGAGTTCCAGTGCTTAAGCTGATACTTAACATATTGAAGAAGCTTGGAAAAAATATACATTGTCATCCCATAAGCAGGTCTACCACTCCTCCACCATTCTGCCACATAATCCTTCAGAGAAGGGTCATGCAACCACATGAGCTGGAACCTAAAAGAATTCATACGTGGTACACAAGTTGAAACAATGACAAGCTTGATAGGCCAGTGATCAGAACCTCTCCAATCCAAGATCTCGGAGCGGGAAGACCTCATCCCCCCAACCCAGTAGCAGGACACCAGAAAGCGATCCAGTCTTTCTGCGATGCAATAATCCCCAACTCTACAGTTGTTCCATGTAAACTATCCATTACTAGGTTTGATATCAACAAGATTTAAAGAGTTGATGCTATCACAAAGCAACAAAGCAGAGGGCTCCAGCCTCCCAGTACCACCCCACTTCTCCGCCAGCTCGCAAATAGCATTGAAGTCTCTGGCCATAATCCATGGATGGAAAGGTGCCATAGAGCAGACTAACCTGATATGGGACCACAAAGCTTGCTTACCTCAGAAATCAGCAGGTGCATAGATATTAGAAAAGAGAATAACCTCCCCCGTCTCAAAACTAGAAGCAATCACAGACATAGTGGATTTAGAAGACACCCACCAGAGAGGTCAAATTTTCTGAGGATTCCAAAAATAGGCCACACCCCCAGAAGATCCATGAGCACCAATACATTGACACTCACCACACCTCCATAGCCTAGGTGCCAAGTCAAGCATACTCTCAACAGATAACTTAGTCTCCTGAAGAAAAAACACATCAGGACCTTGTTTTCGAACTAAATCATGAACCGCTTTTTGTCGAGGGCCGCTGTTCAAGCCCCTTATGTTCCATGAAAGAACAATCATTTCAAGGGGCTCGAAAAGTGAGAATCCAAAGTATTTACTGACCTTGACTCTACCAAGTTCTCGCCTATCAATTTGATCTTTTCCACATCCTTCTTTCTACCTGGTTTAGAAAATTTCTCTGCCCCACCTTTCTTAATATCTTTTTGCAAAATGCCCAATTTTGGAGGCTTATGCTTCTTAGCATAATCCAGACTTGCACTTCACCCAAGAGGAGAATCCTCACCCACTGCTGGAATAATGGCCAAAGAAACCAGAACCTCTAGGCCCTCTATTGGCATAGCAACATCCATGAGCACACCATAATCACCTTGTGGTTCCATAGAAGAGTCAAGAGCAGGTCCCTCTTGAGAAAACCCCTCAGTCCCCTACTCCAAGTTTACCAAACCTGAATTTACTTCCTGTTAAAAGTGCCCTCTTCTTGCCTTTCCCTGAAAGGTCTCTTTTGCCCCCTGTTCTTACTCTAGGCCTTGACAAGAACAAAACCATCAGTATCTACCTCCACAGTAGGACCATTTCCCTTCCCCTTATCCGCCCTGGGAAGATCCCGAGAAGGCTGTGAAGGTAGGGGATCCACTGACTTGTATCTTGGAGACTTCCTTAGCAGGTGGCCATATTCACGACAGAGCCTGCAGTGGAATGGAAGGGTCTCGTAGTCCAATTGCTGAACCCAAGAATAAGAGCCCGCACACATATCTATTGCATTGGGCAGAGGCCTACTTAGGTCAATTTCAACAAAAATTCATGCAAAAGTCATTACCTTTTTACCCAAGGTCTGTGACAAAGCTCCAACTAGTTTTCCAAGCAGCGAGGCCAGCAAGAGCAACACATCCTCCCGACAGCATTCCACTGGGAGGCGAGGTAAACGAACCCACACCGGGACGTGATTTGGAAGCTCCTCAATAGGGTTAAATCCTGCATGCCATGGCTTGATAAACAACCCCACCTTATTATGAAAATAAGGTCCTCCCTCAAACACCTTGTTACGATCAGCTATGCAGTTAAAAGTAACCATGAAGTAATTGTTAGCCAACAACATTATCTCCATTTCTCCCACCAGCTCCCAAGTTCTCTGAGCCCAAAGCTCCAAAAACTGTAGTGAGACCCTCATCCCAAAAAAAATGCAATATAAGGAATGATTTGAGTAGTAATCAATATCTTCAACAATCATTTCAGGTGGAACAACAAATTTCGGTCTCACCTTGAACCGCTCTAGACAACCATTAACCTTTGTGATCCATGAACCAAAGGACAATCCCGCACTGTCCAACCTAGAATCCATTGCAAATAAATTGTTATTATATGTCGACATCTCATCCTTTGGGGACATCGAGCAAATTGTTGCACGAAAGCTCAAATTAGGAGTAACCTTAGAAGCCTCTCCCTTGGATAAAGCCATCAATCCCAATGCAAATGCACAAACCCACAAAAAGAAATAATGGGCTGAAACCCCCACCACTTCCTCCTCCCGAACTCCACAAAACCAGCCACTCTAGCCCTCCCACACTCGCACCAGATAAGGGGGAAGAGCAACAACGCTGAAAGGAACCACCTACGGCCTCTGTCCCACCTTTACACACAAGGGAACTCACACTAAACAACCATAGATCCCCGAGCTCTCCCGAATCCAAACGCCCATACATGTGGAGACACAACCCCGATCACACCAATAGGCACAAGAGGCAAGAGATTGCACCAACCAACCTCCCCAAACAACAAGGCACACCAAAAAAAGGAAGCCCGCCCCCAGGAACACCAAAAAACCCTACCCAGACCGTCCAGATACAGAACAAAATGATCACGAGCTAGGGCACGGGTTCCCTAGCTCAACCCATGCAGAAGCATTCGCAAGCCATCCTTTCTATTATAAATTGGCTTTACCTTCATCATTATTACTCCTCCCGAAATCTTATGAGTTTTGGAAGCAATCAACTTTA
>VDFB02270651.1:533578751-533632617 GCA_007258455.2 Sequoia sempervirens
GAAGGTTTATGTCAATTAGCCTTGTCTATTACCCTAAAATGTATCAAGAGATTTGCAACCTCTTGAGGTACCCTTTACTTGCATTTTTGAGAGCTAACAAATTGGTGACTCTGCTGGGGAGTAACAAAGAATTTTTGCCTTAATCATAGAGTTAGAAATCCTATATATAGATTCCACTGGGAATAACAAGTGACAATATTTTCTCACTTTTAAGAAAGTGAGTGGTGACTCTGATAAAACATTGCAATATGAATGGGAGAAGATCTCAATTTAGGGGAGGTCATTCTAGAGCTCCTGCTGGCAGTAGTAAGTGGACATACAAAAATGATAAAGCTGACAAGGGTAAAGGGAAAAGTGAGGACATGTGTATGACAAACAAAGACAAATAATAAATACCTCATGGTGAAACATATAATTTTTTTGATACATGGATAGATAATTCAACTGCAAAACCTTGTACCCCAAAAGATCAAAGAAATCCTTTTCACGATCCTCAGAAACAGGCTAAATTTAGAGCCGAACTCGAAGCTGAACGACTAAGAATTCAGCATGAATATGATCAAAAAATGGAAGGTAACCAGAATTGATCCATTGATCAGGAGATTCCTCAAGAAGATTATGAATCTTTAACTTATGAAGAAGTTAAAGCAAAGTTTAAATCTCAGAAAAAGGAGAGGGAAGAACAGGAGAAGGCCCAAATGATACAAGCAATGAGAGAATTCAAATTGCAGAAAGCTCAGAACATTCCTCACACAGGTGGTTGCCCCCCAAAGTATGTACCACCTCATAAATAGGGTAATTATTGTATAGGGCCTTCTGAACCACCAAGGATCCCTCACCATCAAATTGGGAATCAATATAGACAACAAAATCATCCACCTCATATTCCCACACAACATACAAATCATCCACCTCCTGGTCAGCATCATGTGCCACAAAAAAATTCACAATATAATAACCCTATGTACTAGTATCAATATCCACCCAACCCTCCTCCTCATCAGTATACCACCATGATTAGACAATTTGATTTGGTAGGGTTTCAGCTGTACCCTTATCCCATGGATGGCAGCTGGAGAGGCCTAGTGCCCAAGTTTATAGGGAGTAATGCAATTACAGCCAAAGATCATTTAAGGAGTTTTAATGCCTTCATTTAGGATTTGGATGTTCCTTATGAATATTTGCATATGAGATTATTCATGATGTCTCTTATTAAAGAAGCTAGGGATTGGTTCAATAGCCTAGCAACGACTTCTATTTATTCTCTCCAAATATTTCAAGACCGATTCCTTGAGCAATATGGGAATCAAAGTGCACCTGATGCTACTCTTCATGAATTGATGCGCATTCAGAAAAATCAGAATGACTCAATTTATGATTTCAACCAGAAATTCAATAAACTGCAGAATAGAATACCTCCTGGATGAAAGTTGTCAGACTCTATAGCATTGAGTGTTTACTTGAATGCATTCGATCCTAAAATAGGATATGAATTAAGAAATAGATTCCCAAGAGACTTGGCTGAAGCTCAGAAGACAACATTGACAATTGAAAACAATAGGAGAGCTGCTGGGATAATTGATAAGAGAGAAAATCATAGGGCTCCTCAACAAAACAATAGTTATCAATATAAACAGGAGAACGCATATAGGAATGAAAGGCCTAGGCCAAGGTTACATGACATGCCATATAATACAAACTGGAAGGATGGAAAACCAGTAACTGATAGGCCTGGAAGCAAAGAAACTCCCGATCCATTGAGGAAGAAGGGAACCTATATGGTAAATAATAGTTATTTCTGTGAAGTCTGTGATAAGCCACATTCTCCAGAATATTGTGTTGTGGCCCAAGCAACGCAAGAGGAAGGAATGTTGATGGGAAACAATGGAGAAGATCATAAAGTGTATTTAACTTCAAAACTTTTCACCATGTGGAGGAGAGATACTCATCTTCAGAGGATGAAGGTTATGAGTATAATGTTTCAAATCAGAAATACAATATCCACATGGCTGAGTAGCAGATCCTTTCTAATTTTGAAGAAGATTATACAGAGCAACATTCTGTTGAAACACCTACTCAATGCAGTATGAGGAAACTCACTAAAGAGGAGATAGAGAGATTAACTATTGCTGCAGTTGAAGAAGCAAAGAGTAAGTACTGGTTGAGAAATAGGACAGTAAATGAGAAGGAAGGTGTCCCTAGGGGAATCTTTATGAAAGAACAAAAGGTGACACAAGGAATTGTGAAAAGGGTTGAAAACAAACAACATGATGAAAGCAAACAAAAGCCTGTCCAAAAGGATGAAGTAAAAGAATTATACAAAGAAATTCAAAAGACTTATCAGCCAGGTAAAAGAGAAAAGGAAGAGAGCAAAGGAGAAACATCAGAACAAAAGAAAATGATTAAGGCAAAAGGTTCTTCTTTTGACTTCACTCAGGCTTTGTCTCAGGTAAAGATGTCTGTTCCACTTCTTGAGATGATGAAAATTAAGGAATATAGGGACAGTGCAGTGCAATTGATAACAAATGAAAATGAAAAACATGTAAATTCTAAAAATAAGATGGATGCTAAAAATAAGCAGGATAAATTAAATTTCCCAGAAATATGCATGAGTAATGTATTGACAAGTCCTCCACAAGTTGATCCTTTCTTCACTACATTACTTATAAATAACAAATTATTGAGGAATTGCATGATAGATTCTGGTGCTGCCATGAATATTATGCCAGTAGGAGTGATGAAACAACTAGGCATGTGGGTGGATACATATGAAGGAAAATGTTATGCAATGGATAACTGACCTGTTCCTGTGGTGGGTATAATGAAAGATGTTGAAGTCAAGCTAGCTGCTTATCCTCAAGTGGCTTACAATATTGATATAACAGTAATAGACACCCCCCTCAATTCGGTATGCTTTTATCAAGACAGTGGATGACAACTATTGGTGGAAATGTTCAGTTTGATCTGTCATATTCCAGTTAATGGTTAGGAAGTGAAGTTGTATAGGGAGTTGAGGATGAACTAGCTTATTGATTGTGTACCACAAAATCAAATCAATTGTTTTTGTGATGTTGATCTTGGGAGTTTCAATATAGAACCATCCCAGCCAAAATTGACCAATAGTGATCCAATTGAGAAGCATGCTGCACAAAACCACAATGGTGTGTGGAAGATGTATTTTGATGGAGCCTGTAGTCAAGAAGGTAATGGAGTAGGGATAGTATTTGTTTCGCCTGAAGGTATTACATTTAAGTATTCATTCCTATTAGCATTTGAATGTACAAACAATGTGGTGGAATATGAAGCTCTATTAACAGGACTGAATATAGCTGTGAAACATAAAATCAAGTTGTTGGCTATTCTTGGAGATTCAGAGTTGGTTGTTTCACAAATCAAGTCCAAGTATGCAGCAAAACATAAAATATTGAAGCAGTACATAAATGATGTATGGGATACAATTGAGTTGTTTGATGCCTTCTCAATTAAGTGGATAGATAGATCAAAGAACATAATGGCTGATTTTCTAGCAAATGTAGCATTGAAAAGAGATGATATTGCATTGGATGGGGTGTCACAAATTGAATTCAAGACAAGACTTGTTGTTCCTGACAAAATTTATAGTTGGTAGGTCTTCAATGATGATACTGATCTTTTGAAGTTCCTCCACTGTGTAGATCAGTTTGAAGCCCAAGAGATCGACTTCAATGCCTTTGCTGAAGAAGTGGATGGGAAGCAAATAGTTTTTGGGAAAAAAATTCTTACAGATCAAAATAAATAAGCTTCCTAAATGCTTAGTGGCATTGGAGAGGGTGTATGATGGGAATGATCGCTCTCTCATGAAACAAACACTAGTTAAAAGGGAAGATATTGAAGAAATTAACTTGGGAACTGAGATGGCATTGAAAAAGGTGTACATAGGGAAAAAGATAAGCCCTACAATAAGGAAAATGCTGATAGAATTGCTGAGAAAATATAAACATGTGTTTGCTTGGTCTTATGAAGACCTAAAATCATACAGGGAAGATTTGTTTCAGCATGAGATACCATTAAAGCCGAATGCTAAGCCATTCAGACAAAAGCAAATACCCATAAATCCAACTTTGGAGCCTAAGATGTAGGAGGAGTTGGCAAAGCTCAGAGATGGAGGAATTATTAAACCAATCAGGCACTCAACGTGGGTTTCAAACTTGGTCCCTGTGAGAAAGAAGAATGGAGATATTAGGCTATGTGTAGATTTCAAAAATCTAAACATAGCATCCCTCAAAGATAATTATTCTTTACCCAATATGGAAGCTGTATTGCATAAGGTAACAGGGTGCAAACTGTTGTCTATGATGGATGGGTTTTCAGGATATAACCAGGTTATGGTCAAAGAGTTTGAGCAATATAAGACAACATTTACAACTCCTTGGGGAACATATGTATACATAAGAATTCCATTTGGTCTCACTAATGCAGGGGCGACTTTTCAAAGAGCCATGGATGTGGCATTTGCAGATTTGATCAATGTTATCATGGTGGTGTATCAGGATGACCTCACTGCTTACTTAAAGAAGGCTGAAGATCATGTTCATCATCTAGAAAAGGTATTTATAAAAGCCCTTGAATATGGTATTAGCTTGAACCCTAAGAAGTGTCATTTTGCAGTTATAGAGGGTAAGCTCTTGGGACATATTGTTTCAAAGGAAGGGGTTAGGATAGACCCTGAAAGTGTTGAGACCATTGATAAAGTTCCTGTCCCTAAAACTATTAAGGCTATACAGTCATTCTTTGGATAGATTAATTTTGTTAGGAGATTTGTTTCTAACTTTGATGAGATCATTAAACTCATGTCGAAGATGTTGAAAAAAGGACAAAAGGTAGAATGGACTGTAGAAGCTTTGGAAGCTTTTGTATCTATCAAACGAGCTATCAAGGAGGCTCCTGTCCTTAAATCTCTGGATTTTGCAAAGCCTTTCCAGATATTTTCATTTGCCTCAATGCACACTATTGCTGCTGTTATGTTGCAAAAGAATGAGGATGGTCATGAACAACCTGTGTCCTTTTTCAGTAAGTCATTACAAGGGTCTGAATTAAAGTATGATATAATGGAAAAACAGGCATTTGCACTAGTGAAAGCTGTAAAAGCTTTCAGGCCATATCTTGTTGGAGGAAAGGTTGTTGCTTATGTTTCTCATGCAGCTGTCAAGGATATGCTAACATAGTCAGAAGTAACAAGAAAAATATGTAAATGGATTAACAAAATCCAAGAATTTGACATGGAGATACAAATTACTAAACTGGTAAGAGGTCGGGGCTTAGCTAAGTTGATGACAGAAGTGAATATTGAAGCAAACCAAATTTTCAATGTAGAGGGAGAGAATAAAATTGCAAGCATTGAGCATACTCAATGGTATACAGATGTCATGCATTATCTTAAATACATGAAGTGTCCAGAGGGATTGAATGACAACCAGAAAAGAACGCTGAAGTTGTAGGCATCTAGGTATGTCTTCATGGATGTAGATCTCTTTTGGAAGAATAGGGATGGTATACTATTGTTATGTCTGGATGAATTTCAAGCCAAACATGTCATGAGTGAAATGCATGAAGGAGTTTGTGGAGGACATTACTCAACAAAGAGAACTGCACATAAAATTCTTAGGGCAGGGTATTATTGGCTAAAGGTTTTTAATGACTCTTTTACATATATGAGAAAATGTGAAGCTTGCCAAAAATTCTCTGGAAAATTGAAGTATCAAGGAGCTTTGCCACTTTGACCCATGCAAGTTGATGCCCCTTTCCATCAATGGGGAATCGATTTCATTGGAGAGATACAAGAAAAATAAAGTGCTGGACATAGGTGGATATTGGTGGCCACTGATTATTTTACCAAGTGGGTAGAGGCAATCCCAACTAAACAGGCTACAAGTAAGGTGGTGACATAGTTCCTAATGGATAACATCATTACTAGATTTGGAATGACAATAAGATTGATCACTGACAACAAGATGTGTTTCAGATCAGATGAATTTAGAAATTTTTGTAGTTTAAATGGTATTACTATTTCTTATGCAACCCCTTACCATCCACAGGCTAATGGTCAAGCTGAGTCTAGTAATAAAAGTCTTTTGAAGATTATAAGGAGGATGTTAGGTTAGAACAAGAAAGCTTGGGATGCAAAATTAAAATTGGCTGTTTGGGCTGATAGGATTACAGTGAAAAAGGCAATTGGGAAATCTCCATTTGAATTAGTGTATGGAGCACAGGCTAGGATGCCTTTGCATAATTTGTTACCAGTCTACAAGTTTGTCCTTCAGGAAGATTTGGATATTCCTGAACCTATGGAGGAAAGAATGGAGCAACTAGCTGAACTTGATGAAATAAGGAGAGTTGCCCAAAATCAAAACATAAAGTTGCAAATATAGATGAAATATTTATTTGACAAAAAAACAAAGGATAGGAAATTTGAGGAAAGTGATTTGGTACTGATGTGGAATGCAAGGTTCTAGGAGAAGGGAGAACATGGGAAGTTTGAAGCCTTGTGGCAAGGACCTTTTGTGGTGGTTGGAAAGAAAGGCGAAGACTCATACTATCTACAGAATATGGCTGGTGAAGACCAGGAATTTCCTATACATGGGAAATTTCTGAAACAATTTTTCTCTTGAGTAACATAGAGGATTAAGGGTTGCCAGTGCATGGAAAAATCTTGATGATCCTCTTTAAAATTATTTTCCATGCACAGTAGTTTAGGAAATAAAAGGAACAGGACTTGCCAGTACATGGACAATCCTGATTTTCCTTCTTTCAAAATAACTTTTTCCATGTACAGTAGTGTAGGGTCACTTGCATCCTCATTCATGCTACCTTTCTCATGTAAACCTATCACCTTGAGTTTGGTCTGCTTAACCAGAAATCTGGATCCTTGCAATGATCTTGCTATCATTCATCCCCAGACGGAGCCACTATTAGAACTGTAAAATTTTGAAATTTTCACAGTCAATGGCATTCATGAGTTTCTAAAATGAGTCCTCATCATAAGCATAAGATTCCCTCTTCGTATTGTCTTGCTTATTTTCTGTCATGAGATCCATTTAAATCCATCTAGTCCTTCACATTCCATTGTATTACCCATATCGGCAAGACAGGGTGAAGGTCTCCCCGACCTATATTTTTCACTAATGTATGTTTGTTGTAGACTATCGGCAAGATACTTCTTTTGTTTTAGTGATAGAGAGGATTCATATCGGCATAAGAATCATATTCAGGATGAGATCATAGTGACATATTATCTCTTGCCGACCAACGTATGAAAAGATACATCGGCATAGGTTGGGGCATCGATGTAATGTCACGGAGAATTCAATATGTCTCACCGACTAGTACATAGAAGGGTTATTTCGGCCAAACTGATGGGTATCAGCGTGAAGTCATAACAAAATTATATTGTCTCACCGATCGAATCATAAGCAAACATCTCGGTAAGACTCACATGCATCAGAGTGAGGTCTTGCAGTCTTGCCGACTCAAATGTTATGCTGATAGAGATATGCATCGCCAACAGGAGAAGTCTTCGGCTTAAGTTTCACTGAGGTTTGAAAGTTATATCGACAGAGTATGTCAGGGTGAGTCTCACCGAATGGAGTAATCTAGAGGAATGGGTTCGGTGAGACATTTGGTATCGGTATGAGTCTTCGCGAAGATTCATGGTCTTGCCGATGGAAAATTTTCATCGGTAAGATTTATTTTGTCGGTGTGAAACTCAATGGTCACGTCGAAGTATGTTTTCATCAGCGAAGGGGTGACTTTGTCTCAGTGACTGGAGAATACATGGAAGAATGCATATCAGTAAGACACAATGATATCTATGAGACATCTCCCCGACTTGAAGTTGTCACAGTGACATGAAAAAAAGAAGTGGTAGTCATCAATTTGATTCTAGGTGTCGGTATGACCACAAAATGTCTTGGCAAAAGGTGTAATAAATGTTGCAAAAGGACTTCACCCCAGATTTGAAAATCTCTCATCGACATGACATTTGATGCGACAGTGCCAGTTTCAAACAAGCCTTCATTTGTGCTTCATTAATGGCGCGACATGATATAACAACAAAGGTTTAATCAATTCTTCACTACCGAATTGATTGCAGAAGAATTGGCAAGGTGAATAGAGAACTGGGATGTCTTTTGGTCCAAGGAGCTCGAGCAGAATACTGTAAGTAATTGCATCTATGCCTTCTAATTTTAAGTTCTGTAATCTCGAAGAATGGAGTCTTTTGGTTCTGGAAAAGCTAAGGGTATAAAGCTTTGTGAGAGTAGTTAGTCAAAAGGAAAGAAACAAAAGGTTGATACAGAGCATGAGGGCACTAAACGAAGGTTAAACCAGGATCTTATTGACCAGTTACCTGGTTCAGGGCCTAAAGCCAAAAGGTCCGCACAACTTAGGGCAGAAGTTGATAAGTTAGATGATAAATGCAAGTTCATAGGTGATGTTTGGACTGCTATAAGAGGATATGAAGTATTCAATTTTCACTACCATAGGAGAAACCGTTTTGAACTAGTCTGTAATCCTTGGAAGCTAAATGTAGGGAAACTGGTGTGCCCTAATGTATTTGTGAATGTAGAACTAGTGAAATTGCTTGCAGATCATTATGATCCAAAACATAAGGCTATATGTGACCCATCTGGGAAACCAAAGATATATGTGTCAAAAGAAGCAATAGGTGAGGTTTTCAAATTAGAAGGGTTCTGCAATGAGGAGATCAGTTGTGAAGAATTGGAGAAAGAATTTTCAAGAATGGATACTACTTATAAGGGCTGGAGGTTTCCAATTCATAGGATTAAATAGGGTAGCAAGCCAAATCCTCTGCAAGATAGTGAGGGGCCTCCTTATCATGTGGATTTGTTTGAGCCTTATATGAAGTACACATATTTCTCAATGTGAAGTGTTGGGAACAGATGCCCCAGAATTCATGTCAATTGTGCCAATGATTATCACAACAGATATTCAGTATCACAATTCCAGGCCATTTGACTATGCCTCATACATTTGTAAGGGGCTTGATTCAGGGTTGATGACTATCAAGGGCAGATCATCTATTGTTCATCTCATACACTATTCATTGTTGATGCACTTGGTGCTATATTTTGGACAGGAGTTAGGAGTGTGGCCTCCAGAATTGAGGATTTCACAAATTGGTAGGGAAGGTGAAGCATTGCCTGTTGAATTGTGGACTGCTATTTGGGACAGCATGTTTGCTAGTTCAAGTTTCATTCATTTCGTGGAACATTTTGTAAAAACATTGTATAAGCTGTATCAATTTCCTTGTAATTATTCATTGACTGATGAGATTAAAGATTCCTTTGGCCAAAAGACTTTAATGGGCCAATTGATCATAACTGAGGAGATTGGTATTGTTTGGAGGGAGCTATAGTGATCAGAGTATATGGATTTGAAGATGCCCCTTTCATTCTGCCAAGGACAGTTTGAAACAAAGTTGCATATTTGGAAATTGTCAGACAGATGGATTACAGCAGTGTGATGCATTTCAACTCTTTTGGGAAGCAGAATTTTATGCCTAGTACATTGTGTTTTTGTGACTTCACTGTGTTGTATAAGGAAGGATACAATTCAATCCTTGATAGATTGTTGCATTATAATATGAAGAGAGGACCACCCAGAAAGGATTTTGATCTAGAGGGATATATCAATTCTACTAAGCTGAAGATAAATTTTGGAGGGTATCAGCATGTACCCTATCCCTTTGATGATATGATCAGAAACTTGGATGAAGATGAAGTTGAAATGGTGGTTGAAAGGTATAACCAAGGTATATAGGAAATAGAGCAATTGACTTCTGGAGGAGAGGAGACACCAAGGGATAATGTGCCACAAGGTAAACCAGAAAAGGTATCCAGGTTGAGGACTCAACAATATGTTTTCCCAACCAGAGAACATAGTATAGAAAGTGGTGATGTTGATACAAGACATATGGAATATAGATCATTTGTTTCTGATGATGAGTTTATAAAGTCCCCAGAATTCAAGGCATTCTTGTATAAGTAGAAGGGGAAGGAGATAAGAAAAAATGTTGATGATGTCACTTCAAGAAATGAGGAACAATTGCTGGGCCGATTGAGGAAGTGTGTGGATGATGAAATGACAAATATGACTCCTGAAAAGGGAAGGAAAATGTTGGAGAATGCTGGTGTCATGATCTTTCCTAGTCTTGACTTAAACTCTGCATTGGTTTTTGATAGTTTCTTGAGGGACAACAATGCTACACACAAGCTCGACAGAGAAAAGGTAACAGAGGTGTATGCAGGCTCTAAGTACAATACTAATGAGGGATCATTGATGATATGGGCTTTGTACCCACCCCATAGGAAATCAGTAGTAATTGACACAGAGAAGGCATTTGGCCATGTCATGACCCTAAAAGTTGGAGAGGCTGATCCTGTGGCTACTGCAAAAATTGGGGTCAATATTGCAAAATTGAACAAAGCACAGATCCATATGCTGATAAAAGAAAGATAAATGTACAAGGCAAATAATGAAAGAATGTTGAGAGAGAATGATAGACTGAAAGACTTGGTTGGTATTTCAATGGGGCCAACCAAAATGCTCACTCAAAGAAAAATCTCTCAGGCAAAAGATCATTGTGTAGGATCAAGTACTTATTCTCAAGGAAAGCACGATGCAATTGCAACAATTGTCAAGAAGAGGTAGGATAATTTGACATCTTGGTTAAATAAACTGTGGGGAAAATATTATCATACTCTTGTCGCATTGAAAGAGCACACAAGGATGGATGGATGAATTATGGAGAAGTTTCATGAGATAGCCCAAAGAGATGCTTCTAACAGTGCAACACTTGAGGCTGTAGATCATATTGTAAATCATCATCGAAACTTCTATGTTGAGCTACATGGGGATGAACAGGGGTTGATTGATGCTGCCAAGAAAACTGTGATCACATTCTCTGATGATAAAGGAGAATTTAAAGAAGCCACCAAATGGAAAAGTGAATGTGAGTCAATACTGAATGAAGTTTCGAAGCTAGCTTCTGCAGAGGATACAACATTAGAGGAAGTGAGTGAGCAGAATGAGGAGATGATAAGGATGGAAATCATGATCCGGAATGCTGTTGGAGATGTGGACACATATGAGCACTGGGATTATTTTGATCATCTTGCTAAAACTCACATGTGGCTTAATAGAGCTTAATTATTCTCTATCTTTTTGTTTTGTAAAATATGATATTTCAATTTCTGAAAGGACGTGTCCTTTCATATTCTCAATGTATAAATATCCGTTTTGGAAATGAAATAGGGATAAGTAGAATAGATTAGATAATAGAAGATATAGGGTGGAACACAATGTTTTCACAGGTTTGAGACTCTGGTGTATGTTTTGAAGTCATGGAGATATCAATGAGAATTATCTGATTTGCTGGCGTATTTTTTGGTGTCAATTGTTTTGTTGTGCCTATTGAAAGAGTTATTTAAGTTGTCTCGAAGATTAATGTTGTCTGGTTATTTAAATTGACATAACAAGTTATGTTCAGTTTATCATTACATATTAGCTGTATCTGTGTGATTGGTTGATAGATTCTTTCAAGAAGGATTAAATCCTTTTAATTAATCATAAGAATTAGGGAAATTCATCTAGATAAGTAAGAAGATCTTAATAATCACAATCTTGCATGTTTATATTAGTTATAAACAAAAATATTGCAAACAATTTGAATTTCCTCTAGAAAGAAGTCACTCATTTAAGATTTCATTTGACTCTGCAAACCCAATAAGGCACTAGTCTCTACATTTCACCATTAAGATTCATTCATTTTTCTCTATATCTATTAACTGAGCATATTAGGATTTAGTTTTGAATATTGGTATACAATTTATACCAAATTTGATTTATTTGTGTACTTCTATCTGCCATCGTAGACAAATCATTACAAGAAGAGAAGATTAAAAGTCAAGTCTTCTCAATTCATCTAGGTACACCCGCCTAGGTCTAGCAGCACCTGAAGAGTAGAAGGTTTATGTCAATTAGCCTTGTCTGTTACCCTAAAACATATTAAGAGATTGGAAACCTTTTGAGGTACCCTTTACCTGCGTTTTTGAGAGCTAACACCTTGTACCTATTTCTGAGGCCATTGGGGGCATCCACATCTGCATTGGCTTCAGGGACCTAAACAAAGCATGCCTTAAGGATGATTTTCCTCTCCCAAATATAGACATGATTGTGGATATGATGACAGGGCATGAAATGCTATCATTAATGGATGGGTTTTCAGGGTACAATCAGATTATATAGCCAAAGATGACCAACATAAAACAACTTTCACCTGTCCATGGGGGACTTCCTACTGGAACATGATGCTCTTTGGGTTAAAGAATGATAGAGCTACATACCAAAGGGCTATGACTTTGATTTTTCATGACATGATTCACAAATCTTTAGAGGATTATGTGGACAACATATTAGCAAAATCAAGAAAGCTTTGAGACCACATTTCAAAACTAAGCTCCATCTTTGATAGGCTAGAAGAATACAAGGTTAGAATCAATCCAAATAAATGTTTCTTCAGTGTGCAATCAAGAAATCTCCTAGGGTATATTGTATCAATGAGAGGAATCGAGATAGACCCTACAAAGGTCAAAGCAATTCTTGAAATAGAATTACCACAAACACTAAAACAGTTAAGGGGTTTATAAGGAAGACTCTAATCCATTCACCAATTCATAGCACAATTAGCAAATAAGGCTATCCCATATTCTCATCTACTCCACAAGGGAGTAGGATACAAGTGGGACGAGAAATGTGATCATGCATTCAATAAAATCAAAGAATACTTGCTAATGCCACCAGTCCTCATGCCACCAATTCAAAACAAGCCATTGATACTCTGCATATTAGCAACAACAACAACTCTTGGTGCTCTCTTAGCTTAGCATGATAAAACATGGAAAGAGAGAGCCATTTATTATATTAGTAGAACCATGGTGGGACACGAGCTGAATTACACATTCATTGAGAAGGCTTGCCTAGCAGTCGTATTTGTAGCACAAAAATTTAGGCACTACATGTTGGCTCATTAGATAAAAATCATTACCAAAATAGATCCTCTTAAGTATCTACTTTCTAAAGCAACACTCACAGGGCGAATGGCTAAATGGGTCATGATCCTAACAAAATATGACATTGAGTATGTAGAACGAAAAGCCATCAAAGGACAGGTAATTGCAGATCAAATAGTAGAGGCACCTATGTATTCAAAGAGCCCATTAGTATTATAATTATTTGATGAGTCAATATTCAATATAAATCTGGAAGATCACTGGAAAGTATATTTTGATGGGTCCTATGCACAACATGGGTTAGGAGTGGGAGTCTTCTTCATCACACCACAAGGAGATTGCATACCTAAGTCATATAAGTTGTCTTTTCCTTGCACAAACAACATTGTAGAGTATGAGGCTATTGTCATAGGACTAAGAATTGTAGTACAATGGTAGATCATGGAACTTAAGGTCTATGGGGACTCGTAGCTAATCATCAACCAGGTCAATGATGAATACCAAACAAAGGATGACACACTTACCCCATACAAGAAATTGGTAGAGAGTTTCAAATAATTCTTCATCGACATAATTTTTGAGCAAATAACAAGGGAAAAAAATAGAGCAGTGGATGCCATGGCAATAATTAGATCACTACTAGATATCCTGCACAAAGTCCATAAACATGAATTTCTAGTAGAGCAGCTTCTCGTACCAAATTTTGAGGTACCATATTCTGAGTTCGTGTGTGAAATCATTGGTCTCGATGATCCTTGGTACCATGAAATATACACCTAATTGAAAATAGGAGTCCTCCCTGCTAACATCACCCCAAAACTCAAAAGAACCTTTATTAAGAAGTCATTCCGTTTCATTATCTTAGGTGACACCCTGTACCATAGGAGTATTGAAGGAATCCTCTTGTGATGCCTTAACCCTGAGGAAGCTTTTACTTCTTTAACTGAGGTACATGATGGTATTTTTGGTTCACATTCTAGTGGTATGACCTTGGCCAAGAAACTACTGAGGACTGGGTACTACTGGCCTACAATGGAGAGGGAAGCTCATGACTATGTTCAATTTTTTTTGCAATGTCAACAACATGGGGATCTCATCCATGCACTAGCTCTGGAGCTCCAACCAATTATAACACCTTGGCCCTTTTCACAATGGGGGCTCAATCTAATTGGAAAAATCACTCCCACCTCACCCAATGGATATAAGTTCATTATCGCTGCCATATAATACTTTACAAAGTGGGTAGAAGCCATCCCAATGATCTACATCATAGGGAAGCAAATATCCAAGTTCATCTTGAACAATCTCATTTTCTGATACAGTGTTCCACAAGCCCTTATCTCAGATAACAAGACACCTTTTAAGAACCAGGATGTTCGAGAACTATGCCAAAAATTCAATATCCAACATCACTTCACCACTCCATACTACCCCTAGGGCAACAACCAAGATGAGGATTCTAATAAAACCATCCTAAAGATCCTGAAGAAAATAGTCAACGACACTGGTCGTGACTGGCAGCTACAACTAAATATTGCCTTATGGGCCTACCAAATGAGTATCCACACACCTACAGGTGCAACCCCCTTCTCCCTAGTTTATGGATCAAATCCTCCCCATCAAGATTGAGCTCCCATCCTTAAGAATATCATTACAGAATCTCAATACTGATGAAGGATATCGAGTGTCACGATTGAACAAGCTAGAACTACTGGATGAGTGATGCATGGATGCTCTAAACCACCTATAGGTCTATTAGAACTATCTCATAAGGAGCTATAATAAGAAGATAAAGATTCAGACCTTTCAAGTCAGAGAGCTCATGTTGAAAGATAATCAGAAAAATGTACCAAATCCAGACAAGGGAAATTCTGAACCCAACTTGTTGGGACACTTCATCATCACAACAAGCTATAATTTAGGAGCATATAAGCTATCTAAACCTGAAGGTGAGCCTTTGCAGGAGCCTATCAATAACTCCCATCTCAAAAAGTTTTATGCCTAAACTTGCAAGGTATAAATCCAAAAAATACAAAAAAATCAAAAAATATAAAAATCAAAAAAAAAAAAGAAAATGATTGAAAATACTAAAGAAAAAAATCATCCTCTAGTGAAAAACACTTCGGTGGTGCTTTGGGAAATTACCTTGGTGAAAACCTAGCAAACATGCGCCTTGTGTAAATAAGCACTTTCCATCCACCATAATCTCTATGGCTGGTTCTACATCATTCATCCATCACATTCCATTGATCCTTCCATCACCCATCTACGTCCGCATCATGGCTTGATCCTATGTTTGTATCATGTTCCCTCCTAGTACTACTTGGCACATTCCTAAGGTTAGTTTGTCCTGCCTATATCAGAGTAGTCTATCACATCACATTGGGGGCATGTTCTTATACCTGCATTGGATTAGATTTGTGTATATTCTTGAAAACATACACAAAATCAAAAAATCCAAAAACATCCAAAACATGTCAAAAATCCAAAAGCAGGTCAAAAATTTAGAAAAAATCAAAAAATAGAGTCGTCGTGTCAAACTACAGGTCTCTAAGCTCTGAACGTAGGAAAGTCCATCTTTGATGTGCCCCTGAAACACATTAGGTCAGTCCTTTAGGAGTCTGTCACAATAAACTGACAATCCATTTGTTCATTTCTCATCAATAAACGAGTCTGTGTCAGTCACACTACGTGGTATCTATGTGTATAACGTAGGAAAAGATAATCTTTAATCAGCCCCTAAGGCCCCTATGATAGGTCTTTAGGTTAGGTTCTTGGTCAAAATATCAGAAAACACAAAAACATTAGAAAAATTAAAAATCAAAACATTTGTAAAACATATCGAAAATACCAAAAACAACTTGAAAATATCTCAAAAATATCAAAAACATCTAAATATTTGAAAAAATCCATCCATCTCATTTTGTTTCACCTGCGATAATCAATCATCCATAATAAATCAACCATTGCCTTCATCCTTTGGCAATACAAATAGAAACAACCACAATAATCGGCAAAAGAAAACTTCTAAATGCAAAAATCAAACTCTTGATCTTTTTAGCAAACATGTCAATCAAACTTTATATCAATAACCTTTCAAACAACCTATCAACTTGCCACCATCCACTAACATGTCCTAGGATGCATCCTTCCTACAATGAGAATTATCTTTGGCAATCACTTTGGATACTTATCCTAAACAAAATAACTTACCACCATCCACTAACATGTCCTAGGATGCATCCTTCCTACAATGGGTATTATCTTTAGCAAATACTTTGGATACTTATCCTAAACAAAACACATCCCCTTGACTAGAGGTATGAAGAACATTGGCTTGTTTGTTCACTTGATATTTTCTTTGATTTATCTTATTGTACTCATTCCAATGACCTCTCAATGATGTCTATCAAAATGATTTAGAGAGAAGGAAATGGGGCATTGATCATTATCTTTTGTCTACTGTGCTTGTTGGATGTTCTTGTAATATAACCTTGGTCATGCTTACTTTGTTTGGTTTGTAGGGAGGGTGTTTTAGATGTCTTGTTGACTATCATGGGGAGGTTTTCCTTTCTATGTTTTGGTCCGAGATGTTTGAAATATCTGAGCTACATCCTAATAAGGTTTGGTGTGTCAAGTGTGAAAAAGGATACTCCTATCTATTTGTCGAGTCAAAGTCCATCTCACTAGGTACAACGCCATCCTGGTTTTCTATACATTGATGCATTGTGCCTCAGAGTGTTATCAAACATAAGGAAAGTTACATTCTTTATGTCTCCAATCCCTGGATAAGAAAATCATCATCACTCATCACCATATCTAATAAAGTATCAACGATTCATGGACTTGTTGGACTTCTACATCGTCTCAGACTTAAGGGTTGATCCCTTTTATTCTTCTTATTCTTCTATCTTTACTAACATTTCTATCCAAGTATCGAATTTGTGTGATATATCAAAATATACATGAGGCTACCCATGGCCGATGACTGTCTATACATCATCAAATCTATCTACATCAGACATCTGAGCTTTCTAATCATCTTTGAGTTGAACTAATCTTAAATTTTTATCACGAGGTTGACCCAAAATTGAAAATTTTCATCCGATCTCTCAAGGGGGCAGTGTAGCATAATTTCTTCCACTGGGGCAATAGTGGGGCATCCGAAAACTAGGAAATTTTTGGCAGCATAATTTCTTTTTCTGGGGCAACATTGGGGCATCTAAAAAACTAGGAAATTTTTGAATTTTGATCATGGTAGTGTTATTCTTTGAATTGAAGTAGTAGGTGCCTTGCTTCAAAGAGGGGAACAATTTAGACATCGAAAAAGTCTTGATTGATACTATGCATATGATTATGATCAACTAACACCGTTTCTTCCTAAATCACTTCAAATTCATCAATTAATTGAATAATCAACATTATTTAATTGAAATAAACAAATTTATCTATTAATAAAATAATTAAATTTATTGGATTAATTCACCCTTCTTCTAACTAATTATCATCATATTTAATTAAATCAAATTATTTAATTAAATCCCCTTTTAATCCTCTCATTTGATTAAATCAATCAAATCAAATGTCACAATCTCCTAATTCACTCTAATTAATTAATTCTAGATTAATTAATCCTAAATCAACTTTCTAATCATCATTATTAATTCCTCTAGCTTTTAACTCTTCAAGAGTTAAATCAACCCATGGTCAACTAACCAGGTTGCACATGAAAATAATTTCAATTAATTATTTAAATCATCTATTTTCACTCACCAAGGCATATTCCAAGGAATATTCCTCTCAACAACCTCTCATTCAATTTCCCTCCAAAGGTTTTCAAAAACCTATCACATCCTCTTACATTTGCAATAAATTCTCTTACAACCTTTCAAATCTTCTTACATCCTCTCAAATCTCATTCAATTCCTCTTACACCATTTTCAAATTCTCAACCATCAACATTTACTTTTCTTCCATCCTCTTCCACTCACACATTTCCCAAAATGTGCCCCACCCTTATCCAATAGAATTATGACACTTGGCACATTCTCATTGGCTCTTCTTTTATCCCACATTCACCAATTTCATCCATTCTTCAACCCTTGGCTTCTATAAATAGATGCATCATTTCATAATATGGATCCACAACTTAGAGCATTATCACTATAGGCATTCTATTTTATAGCTATCATCACTTTCATCATTTTCAAGCATAGTCATCACCATTTGAAGCCATTTTCATACTTATATCATCTTGAACCATCAAGCTTATCAAAGGGATTGGGAAAGGGCTTCTTTCCATATCAAAGGAGCACCACTCCCCCTATGGGATGGAGGTTTAGCTAGTTTTATTTAGATTACATGCCATATTTTGTTAAGTTTCTTGTTATTTCATGTTTTCTATTGAATTTGGATAAATAATTTCATAGGAACACTAGATTGTATTTCTAACATGTTTGACACTTGTTTGTTGATCTCTTGTTAGTTTGTGCAAGTTTGGTGTTCACAATAAAAAACCCTTAGATCCAAGGAACATGAATCCGAGCCATGCAAGTACAAAGCATCCATAAAAGGAAAAAGTAGTTTAGGAACTCCAGACCCGTTTCAAGCTAACTCCACAACCACCAAAATGCACATGCATTTGAGGGAGACAAGCTATTGCAGAAGCTTCCATATCATCTAATGATCAACTCCGTAGCCTACATGCAATCAAGGTAACAAAAATAATGCCTTCCAATACCAGGAAAAAACACCCAACATAAGCACATTACTACATAGCTAAAAAACAACCCAAGCTTCTTCATATCATTAGGGATCCTCTCACACAGACACCCAATATGAAAGCTTTACTGCAACACAACCACAAAGAAAAAAATCCCATCCCATGCATCAAGATTATTTCCCTGTCTACTACGAGCTTTAGATCACATCATTTCAATATGACAAACTCCATTTTTTCCATCTTCACCATCCTTCAAGATGCGTGTTGTCTCCTGAAACTAAAACAAAAAAGAAAACAACTTCTACTCACCAAAGGATCAATCTTCAACCGATTCCTTCAAATTTCCTCAAGCTTTCCAGACTAGAAATCTTCATAGAAGGAATACCCAGAACCAAAAACACCAAGAATTTCTACATGCAAATCCTAGAAGAAAGCTTTGATACTAATAGAAGGAAAATTTGATTCATCCCAGAATGAGCATTCGAGATCAGTAAGTGTCATTGGTAACATTCATTTCTTCAAATTTCCTTGAAAAAAATGTGCTACTATGCCATAAAGTGGAATCAGACATAATTCATTTCCCACCATTAATCCTTAAAGGAAAGTTCATGCAATTTTAGATCACACAAGATCAACCAATTTCAACAACATGGAATAAATAGATTTAATAAAAAAATCATTAAACAAGAAAGATGGAACAGAAAACATGAACACAAAGATTTATGTGGGGAAAAACCTTTTGGGTAAAAAAACCCACACTCCAAAAGTATAGATCCATTGTATTATTCAACAACCAAATACACAATTACAATACAATGTAGGCTCTAAGCCTTTACATGGAGATTTACATCTTGTTCCATCTAGAGAAAATCCTACAGCATAACCCCTCTGAAATCAATCTCATCTCTCCTATTCCAATGCACTACGACATTACATACAAACTTCTCAAGTGTTACAAGAAACTATCATAACAAACTCTTCAACTTCTGCAACCACCAAACAATCATAACCACAATCCCAATGAATCCAAACTTGAACCATCGTGGGGTTGCACTAATCCTTCACCACATCACCAGTTACCGCAATACTGCACTATACCACCCAACAACAACCCATCCAAATGACTATCACGGTGTCACGAGTTACTGAGCTATACCTCAAGATACCGCTCCACCTTATTGTCGCTGGGTTATGGGTTATGACTCCTTCTATACTACCACATGCCTCCTCATGAACTATCACGGGAAAATGAGATCTATACCACATCAATATAGCCTCCTCATGGACTGTTTCAGGAGGACGAGATATCCCGCACTACTGCAAGCCCCATTCATGGGTTGTCCATCGACTGTCAGGGATCGGGGATCCTACATACTCCATACTGCTTAGAGCTCAAGCAAGTAGACTAACAACCATACCTTTGAACAATTAAGAATGAAGTCCTTTCGTGAGTCAGGATTCAGGGTTTGTCAATACCCAATACTGCAAACCTCACAAATAAAGCATACGATGGAACTTCAAAGTTTGATTGCCAAAACCCTTCAAATTTTCTAAGTCTTTTACCATGGCATTTGGTAAGTGATAAGCCTGAAGCCTGAACTCCGAAACCTGCGTTGTACAAAATTTTGACTCAACTAAGTGTTTCCTTGATCTCAGAGAGCCTTAACCAGTAAGTTTGAGACACCTTTTTCTCAACACTTCCATTTAGAAGGGTCCACTTTATATATTCTTTAAGTAAACTATTATCACTTTAATTGGTATAAGGGTGACTTTTGGTTTGGAGAGTTCATCTACTTATAAGGTCTTTTCATTTTTGGGCACGTGTATTTTAATAAATCCTTATTAGTTAATATATTTTTATTAATAAAATTTGAGTCATCTTCCTCAAATACTTTTATTATATCTATGTCAAATTCTAGATTATCAAAGATTTCATTTAAGTTTTTAATCCCCTCACTTTCCTTCCTTTCTTGGAGTTCAAGGGTTTTTAGCATATTATCCTTTTTTAGGCCCACATTCCTACTCACCACATCATCCAAATATTCTGCATTAAAGTTCAAAGGTTTCAATTAAGAAATTGGGTTAGTAACCCCTCAAATCCTTCAGTGATTGTGATCTTTAGGTGTGACTAATATGGAGTAGAAGTAAATTATTGAGTTAGAAATTAAATGGTTGAACACTCTTCCTTCAAGGTCTTATCTACACACTTTTAATTCCAAGCCCTCCCCTATTTGACCTAACCAATACTTCATACTCTTTTAAATTTTTATTCCACCCACATTAGATTTCCTTTTACTTTTCTTATTAGGGTTATTGGTTGCTCTAACTTTTCAATGTTAGTGATTTCCATTTTATCTCTTATTTCCTCTTATTTAGTATTTCCAAGCTCTTATTAGGATTACTAGATTGGCATAGTCCAATGAGGCTTACCTAGCCTTCTCAATCCTTCTACAACATATTTTATCTCTACTAAGTCTATTTCAACTGCCTATCTTCATTAATGCTCATCTCATATGCCATATTAATCTCTTCAAATATAATCGCTCTTTGCTTCTTGCGAGATATTGTATCCAATAATTTTTTATTTGGTTTACACTATTCCTTTTATTCACCATCAATGACTCAAACTAGATATTCCTTAGTAGTTGCATCTTTTCAAGATCTCCCCATTCAATTCATCACGCCTAGGTGTCTAACCCCTTGAGGGCTAGAGCCCAGAGTTTACTACTACACAACATCACAATTGCTTCCATGCTCATCTATAGTACTTTCTCTCCATTTTTTTTCTCTCTGCAATATTATCCCTAGGTTTGGTCCTATTCTTACGAATAATAACTAGGGTCTTGAAAATAGAGCTAAATGTTGACAAAAATGTAGGGCAATGATTTTTGTTATTTCTATGTTAGTGTTTTGTTTTACCTTAATGTAATAGATAAGGTAGACAATCAAAACATATGCAATAAGATTATATAATAACAAAATAAAATATACATATATTAATTCATCATTCATACATACATCTCTCTCACATATTCTTACTCTATCTTCTCTCTATCTCTTGCTCACAGATATCTTCTCCTCTCATACACATATTTGTATCCTTTGTATATCTATCATGTATCTCACTCTCACTCATACATGATCCATCTATGCTCCATGTCATCTCCCACTTTTCCTTATATGGCCTCTTAATACCTTTTCATGATGATTTTTCCTTATACCCTTTCATAATAACTTAGTTATTTTTTCCCATGCATTTATTTTTTCTTGTATGGTATTTATCCTTATTATAGATTATTTATGAATATTAGATTGTTTAAGGTTATTTAAGAGCTATATGACCCATATATTAGTATGAAAATAACATTAATTACATTTATGGAGCTCGTGGAGGTTGTACCTTCTTTGCATTGCCCAGAGGGTGACAATTTGCCTCCCATAGCACAGACTCTTTCCTCCCTTCTATATCATTTTTTTGATATTGAAACTAAACATGCTCTATTGTATATTGATTTTGTTTTTCTTTATGAGATTGAGAGTGTAATGAGTAAATTTTAAAAAAATTGTGATAAATTAGATTGTTGAAAAATTTCATAACTAGTTATAATTCCTTGTAAAGAAGGATATTACCACCCAAAAAAATCTTGGTATATACAACACTATTTGCATCTTCTTACCTCATTAGGTTGCCTAGTCAAAGTCGAGTTTATCAAATTTCCTCTTCCATATTTATTTATTAGTTTCGAATGCAAGAAAGAAAACTTGAAACTTATGTGCATGACATTCTAAGGCCCCTAAGCTAGGTCCAACATTTTGAGAACTTAAAAAATATTTTTTCCTTTGCTTTGTTTGAAGTTTTTAATTGATCTTCCTTAATTGTAATTTAGGACAATGACCTAATAGTTGTGCACCCTAACTTTGCACCCATCAAACATTAAAATTTTAAACTTATTTACAAGTTTATTGTGAGGACCACATTATAAAATATGGTACCACTTTAACATGTTTTTGTTGATCTATTAAAATAAAGAAAAAAGTTAGTTAAATAGTTGTACATTAAATCATGTCTTTATGTGACATTATATATATTTTTGTTTTCTTGATTGATTTGTTCTAAAGATTTCATTCTTTCTATCATGCCTTTTTGGTGTGCCTATTGTGACAATACATGATTTTTGACCTTTTTGATATTGCTTGCTCTAAATAATTAATTTCATCTAATTATTAGTAATAAAAGTCATGATTAGTAATTTTGAAGTTGCAATTAGTAGTGTTATAGTATTTTTTTTTTTAATGTCTCAATACACTCAACTATTAAATCCTTGTGCTAATTTATGTCACCAATATAAGATACTCATCTATCCAATAAAAAAATTAATTTGACAAAAATAATAAAACTTAAAAAGATAAAAAAAATAAATTACATCATTAAGTACAACTAGTACTTCTCTCTATATAAAACAAGTGCCACATAGTGGTGAGTACTTACCTTTTTAGTATTGTATAAGAACTAGCATATCTATCCTATTTCATAGTCTATATAAAAAACGTTGAGAGATATCGATTGTAGGATTCTAAAATGAGAGTAATATTTCTATTTGTGTTTTTGTTATAATATATTTTTTAGTTGGTTCATATACAATAAGAATTTCATCATCATTCACTGTATTGTCATTGGTTTATATTATCATATACAATAAGAGTGTCATCTTCATTCACTATATTATGTGAAATGGTTTACATAAAGTGGGTTTTTAACCTTTCAAAATCAGAAATGGTTGGAAATAGAGGCATAACATATATAAATAATTCATCTTGACTTTTGCAATATGATAATCTTCAAGTATTCTAGTAGATATAAATCATTTTCGAGAGTATAATACCTTTTTTTGGAGTGGGCCCAAAGTAGTATCTTTGGAATTTAGTACAATGTATTGGTGACTTTGGAATGCATTTTTGTGGGATTGTGTACATGTGTTATATTCCAAAGCTTGAAGTCTTTGTTCTTCTGCTTTTCTATTTGATATTTGCTTTCCTATCCTTAATTTTTCATATTCGTCGTATCCGAATGGGGGATTTATCCATAGGACATTTAAAGAGTTGGCATAAGAAATTTCCATGAATGTTAACCTTGGTCTTTCTTTTGATCCAATATCAACTGTCACTTTTTAGAGAGTCAAGCCTTATGATTTGTGTATTTTTAGAAGCCAAGCCAATCACAATGGTATTTGCAAGGAGTTGTGTGTTTGAATTGGTGTGATAGGAACAATCAAAGGATGTTGTTTATCAAATGGATTTCTTGTGTAGCTATCAAATTGCACCAATACATAAGCTAGTGGTTCTAGGGGGGTTGTTCCTGGGTGAAATAAAATTTCTTGGACAACACCCAAAGCTCCATTAACAAGGCCCGCTTCTATCCACAAGTTTGATGTTAGCATAAATTTTGCATTTTTTCTTAATAATATTTCAATATTGGATTCATCTTCTGTATATCCATCAGTTGCATTGACACTTCCATTTTTAATTTTTATGATTTGTGTAATTGGATTTTTCAAGGAGTATAATTTCCTTCGATTGTGGGCATGAATATTTTCATTTGTGAAAAAAAAAATGAACATTATTGTCAAATTCTTCATTTATTTCTCGATCTAATTTTTCAGTAGATCATGTAATTAGTAGATTCCAGTCATCAAGTGTAGGGTTTGCATCCCTTATATTTGTTAAAAGTTGACGGAAGCGTTGTTGTTGATTGGTAGACCCATGTTGTCTGAATACTTGATCCAGAGTAATTATAATTTTGAATTCTTCCCATAAGATCTTTGCTCTTCTATTGCTTGCATAAGGTGGTTTGTTGTTAACAAGAGACAATTGTCCTTGATCCCCAACTAAGATCATTGATATTCCTGTAAGAAGTGGATAAGTGTTAAATTGAAATATATAATCTATTTGAGCAATTGTGCGATAGATATTCAATTTGCTAATGACACTCATACTATATGCTGCATAGTTGTGTGAGATTTATACCATAGTTGTGTGAGAAATATACTTGTAAAAGGTCAATTTTCATTTTGAGGGAAGGCTTGGCGAAGTCGAGAATCGATGTTTAAAAAAAAAATTGCACTAATAAAACTCATTTCATTAATCAATATGTATTTGATATGTGATAATTCCTCTTGAAAGCTTGTTAATCCGGTTCCTTCCAATCACTTGAAATCATTGAATGGTATTTTTAATTTTGAATAAATAGTTGATGCTCCTATATTGTATGTTGTAACTCTAGTTGGTGTAAATAGAAGTAATGGAGATTTATTTGTTGATGAAGCATCTTGAAGGATTTTGGATATGGAACTTATCACATATGACTTTCCTATTCTTGATGTGCCTTGAATTATCATGAGAAGAGGAGATTCATGTTCATTTCTTTTGTAGTGTGAAATTATCATGTTTACTACTTTTGCTTGTTTGTTGTTGAGATTTTCATAGTTGGTTGATTATTGCATACAATTTTTTATAAGACAACTATTACTTTTCATGGTCGTTATGAAATTGACTACTTCATATGTGTACTATTTACCATGAAAATTATGAGACCAGTTGGCCTACTTGTCAGAATCTCTCCTTCCAAGCACATGTCTATTTATGAGATTTGCAAAGTTTCACCTTGATGAATCCTTGATAAAATTTCCCGTTCATTCTTGATTGTAGAATCTGTGGCGATTTCATTGTTATCACTTTTAGATTTTGTATTATCTTTAGTTATGTCACTCTCTATTCTATACTTAACATGCCATTGATTGTATTGGAAGTTTGACCAACATGCAATTGATTGTATTGTTATGACCAATTTCCCTTTGTATATCATGAAATGGTTTGTACAATAGCAATTCTGAAAAACAATAATCACACCATCTTTTTGAGTCACGTGGAGGAATCAATAGGAATTTTGGGAATACTATGACAATAGTTTTTTTTTCCTTGCATTCCATTAGTTTTCTATCTTGCGATTGGGATTATATATCCAAGATCTTGCCACTTCAATAAAAGAGATTGATTCCATAGAGTAAGGCCTATTTATGTATGCATCAATGAAAGAGATTGGTTCGTTTCACACATTTGAAAACTTTAGTTGATATATATTTTTATATCACTCCATCTCACCATATATATCTCACTATATCTCTTTAACTCTTCCTGTCTATCTATCACTCTCTATCTCTCCCCCTTTATCTCCTTATCTCTCTCTATCTTTAGTTCTCCCTCTATCTCTCTTTATATCTCTATCCATTTTTCTCCCTCTTCCTCTCCCATTCTATATTCATCTCTACCTCTATATTCCTCTCTCCCCCTCCATCTCTAGAGATTTATCCCTCTCTCTACCCATTCATCTCTCCCCCTATCTCTATAAATGTCTCCCTCTATCTTATTCACTCCATCTCTCCCTCCATCTCTTCTAATCTATATTTTTGTCTTTATTTCTTGCTCGATCTCCCTCCCACTCATCTCTCTATCTCTTTCTATCCATATCCTTCTCTTTGTATATCTCCATATCTCTTTTCTTATCCCTATCTATCTCTCTATATCAAGCTCTCTCTCTCTCTCTCTCCTTCTCCCTCTCCCTCTCTCCCCCTCTTTTCTCTCCCTCTCTACATATATCTCCCTCTTCCCATGTTCTCTATCTCCATCCTCTACCTATCTCTCTCCCTTTCTCTACCTCCCTCTCTCTATCTCTCCCCATCTCTCCCTCTCTTGCTCCATCCATATACCCCTATCTATCTTTATATCTCAACCTCTCTATCCCTTTATCTTCCCATATATCTCTATATCTATATCTTTCTCTTCCCATTTATCTCTCTCCCTCTCTCTCTCTCTATCTCCCCCTATTTCCATCTCCCTCTCCATATCTATTTGTCTTTCTCTACTTATCTCTATTTTTCTCTTTTTCTCTCTCCCTCTCCCCCTCTCTCTATATCTCCTTATATCTCTATACACCCCTTCATAAATTGAGTGGTCTTTTATGGTTAAAAATTATATGTCTCTTCCTCACTATTGATCCCTCTCTATGGTTAAAAGTTATTTATCTCATCCTCACTATCTATCCCTCTCTACCTCTGCACTTATCTCTTCAAATGAGAGGGAGACACACCTCTTCATTAAGGCTTTTACCTTACAAGGAATATATCCCTCCATAAAATAAGTGCTATCTTTTATGGTTAAAACTTATTTATTTATTTATTCTATTAATTATACTTAGTCATCCTTATTTTTTATTAACTATTGTCATTTATTATTTCTCTTCCCTAAGTGAGCTGTCTTTATTCCCTCATTGCATTAATAGGGACAATTGTTTCTTGTCATATCTTTAATCATTCTTTGTTTATTTTAATGACTGCCTTTTTTAAAACAAACCATCTATATGATATAATATTTTAAACTAACCAATAGAAAATTAATATCCCTTGTTTAGTTTTTCTCCACTTTAGTTTTGGATCTAGTAAAAAGAATTAAAAAGACCACAACATGAATAAGATCTCACAAGGTAAAAAAAGAGAATTCTAATTGATTTTCTTTTTTCCTTTTTGACATTTCCTTTATCTTTTGGAAAGTCTAAGCCAAAAATAATAGAATCAATATCATGTATACAATTTTTTTAAATTGAATTACTATAGATACTTAATTGAATAAGAAGACAAGATAAAATTGATACTTAATTGAATAAGAAGACAAGATAAAATTGAAATGAAGAAAGGGATAATGATAGATAGAGGTATTACCTCCAACTTTAAATTTAATTATAAAAAGTATTATTTGTTTAAATATATATGAAATTTAGTCATTTCACAAAAAAAGGTTTGTTAGAAAATCAACAAGTAAAAGTGATTCTTTATAATGATACCTAAATTTTTTAATATGCATAAAAAAATAAAAAATTAAACATAATTATTTTAAATTAATTCGAAGAAAAAAATAAAAAATTAACTAACTTTTTGATGGAGATTTAAAACTACTACACAAGTTTCACTAAAAATAGTATCAAATGCTAACCTAACAAACATAAAAACCACAAAAAATTTTAAAATAAAAACTTACTAACACAATAATTTATACCAATAAACTAAAATCAATGTAAAATTAATAATATAAAGCTTAAAAATAAATAAAATAAAATTGTCCAACTTAAAAAACATTATACAATTCACATCTTATATTTCAGATTTAAATAAAAAGCAAAAGTAAAAAAAATGATACTAAAGAATGGATGATCACTTATCCAATACACTCAACTATTAAATCCTTGCGCTAATTTATGCCACCAATATAAGATACTCATCTATCCAATAAAAAAATTAATTTGACAAAAATAATAAAACTTAAAAAGATTAAAAAAAAACATTTAAATCATTAAGCACAACTAGTATTTCTCTCTATATAAAACAAGTGCCACATAGTGGTGGGTACTTACCTTTTTAGTATTGTATAAGAATTGTTGAGTAGCATAGTTGAATTTTAATTTGTTCCTTATAACTACTAAATGTATTCTAATTAATTTTTTTTTGATCGGTAATAAGGTTTATTTTATTGAATAATGAACATGCCAAATTACAAGCCAAATCCCAAAACACTTTCCAATACAAACAAGCTAGAACCCACCAAAACCAAAACAATACCAAAAACTACTTCCCCAGCTCAAACATAATTCCTCCCAGAAGAGAAAAGGGCTTGAATTTAGCCAAAACCAGACCAACTTAACAAAGACTAAAGATCTTTAACAATTCAAAGATTTCTTTAGCCCTCCCTTGGTCTGGGATTGCAAGACCATATCAAAAGTTTTCTTCTTCTCCTTCTTTGATTTCTTTCCCATGACCATTTTCCAACCATCCTCAACCCTTATAGCCTCCTTTTTCCAATCCATAGAAGGGACCCGGGGGCTCTTCCAAGCTCTACACTCTGTAAATTCTTGAGGCTACTGATCATCAACCTTCCGCTTCCTTGCGTCTCTTGGCTGAGGCCTCCCACCACACTTCTTTCCCTGGTAATCTGGAGTTACAGTCCCTATTTTGGATGTAGTTTTCCTGTCTTCAACCAAGGGCTCTTCCTGAGATGGATCTGTTTGATTCTGACGCTGCTCCTCATTTCTTGCCTCTTGCAATAGCAATACTTCTTCTTAGTTTGGCTCCTCGAAAGCTCGACTCTCCTCCGCCACACCATTCAATAGAGATTTCTCTCGTCTTTCCTCCTGTTTCTCCACAATGTAATGCTGGGTTGATGCCTCTTTCCACAAAGAGGTGAATTTGTTAGGTCTATTCTTGGCACATTCAGCTGCTAAGTGACCCGTTTGATGGAAGATTCTACACCTAAAGGGTACTCCTTCGTAGTCTAGTGGTTGCACCCAACAACCCCTTGAAGAATTTAAATGAATCTCCTTTGAGGGAACCTTGGATATATTCATTTCCACCAAGATTCAGGTGTAAGTTGAGTGAAGAAGATTTGAAGATCCTTCGTCTACCATTATGAAGGTTCCTCAAGAGTTCCCTATTGCCTCCAAGCAAGCATCAAACCATCCTACAAATAGATGATCTACATGTCTCTGAATATACAAACCCTAAAAGACAACATATAAAATTCAAAGGATATCTTACAAATTGAGTTTAATCTATTTTCTTGATATAAGAACATTATTGGTTATTAAATTTAATCAGTTATATTATTACCATAACAAAATCTATCAATTTCAGAAGGTTGAGTACATGGACCATAGGTTAGAAACCACAAGTATTTCTTACATTTATTTTGGATGTAGCTTGCAGTGAAAAATTTTACACATCATTTTCTTGGAATAATATGATAGTGTTTGACAAGAGCACTTATGTGAAAATATGATTGTGCAAATGAATCTCTAGGTTTTCTAATAATTTACTAGATATTCTTGAAAATTGATGGCTTCCCATGCATGTGAACAATCAACTATGACTATGTCCTCTTGTTGATCTATGTCATAGTTGGCTAATGTATTTACAATCCTATAAACTTCCCTGTAGAAATGACAAATAGAGTAATTACCCATTTTGTCTAGGAGTGGTAAAATTTATGATAGGATGTCATTGAGCTTCTAGTTAGTTGTACTTTCTCTTTATAATTACATTGATTAGAATCAAGGAATCCCCTTGTATATCTATATCTCTCATATCTTCACATTCAAAAGGTCTAGAATTTGGCTTCATTGTTCATGATTGGATGTAACCTTTTGGATATTGCACTTCTTAGTCTACCATTCTCATCTTTGATAATGCAACTAGAACTGTGAGAGGCTTCATCAAAATTTAGCTAAAGGCTACTCCATGGAGGTGGATAATGTTTTATTTTTTCTTTGTTTATCTTCTTCTACTAGTTTAATTGACCACCCCATGAACGAAGAGATGCACATTCAATTCTAGATAATTAATTAAAATTTAAAAAATAGGGTCCCATTTGTTCTCTTTGATTATCGAGGGTATGCTCTTGGTTGATGAGACAACTATATATTTAAGTGTAAATAATAATAAATTAATATTCATAAATATATTAAATTTTAAATTAATATATAATATTAATAGTCAAATGCACATTTAATATGTTGGATATTGATATAAATTTCCTTTCAACATGACCATGTACTAGAAAAACATATTCAATTAGTTTGATATGGACAAAAACTGGACACCATATCTAATGAATTTAGATTAAAATTTTGATAATCTAAATTTTAAAATTTGGAGGGTTTAATGTCAAACTGAGATAATTTTTGCAACCTAATTCAAGATCAAGAGTGTAAGCTAATGCCGCACCTCATTTTTGAATACTTTAATAACCTATAATTTTGTAGTATTTATTTTATTGTCTGGATAATATAGATTTAAAATATGAAAATCTCAAGTTCTATTGCATTGAACATTGCAATGTAAATTTATGATTTATTGTGGGATTGTTATAGATGTCAATGCGATAATGTAATAATTGGGAATGATTTTTGTTTAGTAATCAAATTATGGTATGATTATGATTTATAGACTAACTATTTTGTGATGATGAGGTGAAGTTGGGAAGTGTTTTCCCCCTCCCAAAAGAGGAGGGAGAGCATCATGAAATAGAGAGTGGTAGATCAATACAATGTGTTACCATACCATGCCACTGAGAATTAGTTGTCCACACACACACATAAGGTGTTATCATTGTTATAAGTAATGTTTCTATGCTTTGTTTTGTCTTTGTTAGTTTTTTTGTAGCTAGCTTAACCAATAACTATGGTTAAAGGTCAACTTTCATTGTATTTTGGCTATTAAATTAGATATGTGATTATATCATTTCTTGGTGATCCTATTCTAGTTACCAAATGAATAGGTGAATGGTTGAGAAGAAGGATTTTTTATTGTTTAGGTTATTTATTCTTAAAAATGAAAATGATTTATTTTGATTAAATTCAAATATTGTAAAATAATATAAATGATAATATTTAAATTTAAAAATTAAAATTAAAACATGCTTAAAAATATTAAATGCAAACAATAAATTATTTTTACTTGAATATTTATTGCAGCAAATTTTGATCCACCATCAGTCCATGTCAACACCTAGAAAAGAGGTTGAGGGACCAAAATATTGAGTGGAGTCATAACTTCACCATAGTGGAAGTACAAAAGGGAATTAATGGCATGTTCCATTTTGGCGTAGATGGAGGGGAGAGTAAAATATATTAAAGGGAGAGAATATTATTATAAGAGGACTATAAATATGAGAGAAGGAGAGCGCATGAAGGGAAGAGAATGTGGGAAATAGGCTGAATCATTCAGGTGTGGTTTTCTCTCTTTTATTTAACAAAATATATCTCTTGTATAAGGTTTTAAAGCTTCTATGTGAATGAAAATTTGGGAACATAAGAAAAGAAGAGATGTTTTATGAAGTTTTTTTGGTATGTAAAGTTGAAAGAGTCTTTTTACAAGCTTTATAAAAGCTCTTTTATCAGCTTCTCTGTAGGTATTAGTGAGTATTGCATGCAACACTATTTTCTTGAGTGCAAATTTAACACCTCTCATAGGTTATTCTTTATAAAACTTTTATTATTTATAATTATATTGTTTGAATATACACACACATATTCATAAAATTACAATAAGTACATAATATAAAATGCCCAGAAATCAATTTGATCATAGAAATTCAACAAATAAAAATATATCATAATATATATTAACTATTGATAGAAAATAACAAGCCATAGAAAAAATCACAGGCCTTGAAGTCTTCATTCCTTGAAAGTCAAAATTTAGCATAAAATAATTTATTTTTCTATGGCATGACTATTTTATTATCCATAGGAAGCAAGAGTAATTGCTGTTTTGTTTTGAAGGTGTCTCTTTTGTATGCCAACCTTATAATATATGATTTTTAGAAGTCAAATGACCCAACTAATAATTTCATATGTTAAAAAAATTAGTATGGTATGCTATTTTCTTATAGTATAAATAACTAGGTTGTTAAATTTTGAGAAAACAATGGTGTTGTTCTTTCTTGGTCTAGGGGCCATAAAATGAATATGTGAATGCCTTTTCCTACAATAACACAAGTCTCGATGTAAGTTATTTGTTAAATATATTAATGTTAATATTCAAATGTAGCTAAGATCACATACTCTATCAAATATATTTGTATTGATATTCCAATGCAACTATGAGAAAATACTTAATCTTATTAATTTTATATTAGTACTCCAATGCACATGAGTGCATAAAATCTATCATACATAGATCTAATTAAGTACCTCTCTGTCATAGTGTAGCTAAGTACTCATACTCTGTTATATCTATTTTAATTTATCATTGTATCATCTCGACATTGTTAAATACTTATATACTCTATTTATTTCCCTACAAGTAAAAGGGATAACTATAATATATAACCATTGGATTAAGAGCATTTAAGACATTGAGTACCACTATATAAATTAGGCATGGACCATGTGATCATGTGTAGGTGTATATGAGTACACATAAACATATACATGTTCACATGGAATGCAACAAAAGTATAAACTTTGGTTTTTACCTACAAGCAAAAGGAAAAATGGGTTAGCCAATTCAACAAAGTTAAAGACTATGGAAAACTAGCCTATGAAAAAAGGGAACAAAAGAAAAATTTGTATGAGTTTTGAATAAAATATTTATGTATGCGGGCTATGGTGTCCATCTGCAGGGGGTTAGTATCGCCCCAACTCGCCCCAAGTACCCAAGGTATGGGCTATTGGGCTGTTGGGATGAGTCGCGGGGACACCCTTGCCATATTAATTTTTTTTTTTTTTTATTGTTAATATCTATATATTATTGAAGTTATGTTTGTTTTAAAGTTGGAATGGGAATGAATATTTTTTGGAAAAAGGGGTCAAACCAATGATGGTGTAAAAAGTGTATAAAATTTAGAACATACACACACACACAACTGCTTGTATAGGATTATATGAGGGATTACCTATATTATTTGATCTTGCTAACCAAAATGAAATAAAATTTTGTGAGCCAAAAACATACATGGGAATGTATGAGTCCTAATATATGGAGGATCCACAAGAAGTTTTGGAATTTTTCCTAAATTAGTGAAATTATCTTTTTATCTACCATAATTATATGATGTTTTTAATGTGTTCATATGAAAACACTAAGGTCCCTTGAAGAAAAGTTAAATAAAGAGGCGTGTGAACTATGACACACATATCCATATAGGAATGTGAATTTTATATGAAATATTTGGCCAAATTAATGTAAATGTTGCTTGCATTGTTAGTTCACTATGTCTAATAGGTTGCATCCAGTCGAAGTTGTCATACTTAGCTAGAGGGTATCTAAGGTTGTATGACATTATATGCAAAAAATTTAGTACACTACACTAGTTCTTGGATGCCATGATATAGTTACATATTCCTTTATCTACTACCCTTGTGAAGGGTAGGTCCACTTCCAATTGGAGGGTGTGTGGGGAACTGGTGGTTTGTGGTTGAAGGTAAAGCACTTTGATGATGCTCTCCCTCATGTAGCTAGAGATTGCCAAAGAATTTTTCATGAAGAAATTTTTTTATGTATTCATATGTATACTAAAAATATATAAACTGTATGTGATCAAAATGTTTATGCTTTATTAATAGATATATACATGTACACATCAATAAATTATACTTGAATTCAAATGTGAAATGAATTATTTCTTATTGAATATCATGTTTCTTACTTAATGATGTTCATTTAATTATTTGATTTTGAATATGTTTAAATTTATTATATAACAAAAAATTGCATTAAATTGTATATTTTATTTTAATGAATGATTATTCATTATAACTAATACCTCAAATAAGAGTCAATGATTGAGGGGTATCTATTTCACAAAAGTTGCTTAGGGCTTGAAATTGGCCTCATCCTTTATAGTGTTTGGGGCCTTGCACTAAGCAAGACTTTATTCCTTGTGGGATATTTTAGATCCATTCAACTTCACTAGCAGACTAAGGCCCTTTGATAACCTTTGTTGAACACCCAAAATACTAAGAGGGGGGGTGAATTAGTATTCTACCAAACCATTTAATTGCTAACCATTAAATTATTAAAACATATCTAGTTGCAACTATAAACAAGAACATGAAAGGAAGCATAACACCACATAACAAATGAACACCAAGACTTTTATGTGGGAGGCCCAAAATGGGAAAAACCACGGTGAAGATTAGCTCACAATATGTTATAACCGGTTATAAGATATTATAGGGCACACTTCTAGGACTCACTATCCTTGAAAGGCTCACAACCTGAAGTAAATACAAAAAAGAGTGGCTCACTGCCAAAATGATGAATTGAAGAAATACACCTTCTGTGTGTTGAGTTTAGTTCCAATTAGGCTCTAAAATACAAAATCCTGTACCAATTTTTAGGTACACAACAAATACATCAAGTGTATACAAGTTCACACAATAGTTGCACATCACTGCTTATTACTTTTTCGCATGTCACACACTACACACACACATACATCTGTCTCTTTCAATACAAAAAGATGTTTCATATATATACATTATTACAACTTCATACATCAATTAGGTTAGCCTCATTAGATGTACACATAATTAAAAATGTAGCTTTTCGACTCAACTCAAAACACCTTTTCATCAAAATAAAATGTGCAAAGCATAAATTAGGTTGGTCCAGACCTAATAAGGAAAACTTTAAATCACCAACAAAGCGAACACCGTTTAACTGTGTTGACCAGAAGAAAACTCATGCCATTTGTACAATTACTAAGAAAAATATTGTAAGCCAAAATTTATCATCCATATCTTTCATTTATTTTAAGAAAAACCATTGAAAACTTATGTAGAGATGCAACTGATAGTCTTGATCATCATATTAAAATCTCATGGAGTGATCTTCTATTGAGAGCATTTTTAGACCAAATTACCGGATCAAAATAATAGAAACATAGTTTTTTTGGATTGACAAAACTATTACCAACCAATGTTGGCATCAATGGAAACACACCAAAGGGATTCTTCTTCATTCTTCCAACAACCTTTATAATTTTAATTACCACATGATCAAGAAAATTTCCCCCACAAATTGATATCATAATTTATATCCAACAAAATAATTAATGAGGAAGGTTTTTCTTACAAATCAAATATAATATTAAGAGAATACTAAGGAATAACACCAATTTCATTAATAATGTGACCAAATTTCCTAGGCCCATATTAAACCATTCAAGAGAAGAGCACCCTCTATGCAAAGAAAGACACTTACCATTCAACATTCCACCAAATTTATCTAAAAGGGAAAAAGGGTCACTCTTAGTATCCTTGAAATCTTACTTAACCACATATTTTCTAATCATCTCCCAAGCCTTCCAAATGGAACCAAAGACCATAGTAGCACTATTATGGTTTTTGAATTTCTAAACAATAAATTCACTAACCCAAGATCTTTCCAACTAAGTTTACCTTTAATGAAACCAATTACAATGTTTTTTCTTATGAGCATTTTCTAGGTCTCACCCCCATCAAGTGCTTTGATAGTCCACTTAAAAATTGGAGAAAAAAATTGTAAAAATATATTTTTTAACCCCATACCAACCACATTCTTGTTCCTACAACAAATATCACAACTAGCCACATGTATCTTCTCACCATTCTTACCATCATAGCACAAAAAAATATTGATTAAATTTTCAAGCTCACCCATATGAGAATATAAAACTATCCAAGTAAAGAAAAAACAAATAGAAAAGGATGCAATTTTCTTTGGCATACATAAAAATTTCTTGTAATGGATAAAATATTTGATTGCCATTTAGAATTTTTTTGATGATTTTTTACATGAACCATGACCACATAATTTTAATGAAGGCAAATGGAATCCCAAGGTATCTCACCTATTTTATAGGACAACCCATTCCCATCCTCTTTTAAGCACCCAATGTGTGGATGATATTTCCATCTCAAGATGGCATATTAATGGAAATTAATTTTAGACTTAAGGCATTGTAGTATTGTTCAAGTATATTTTGAAGATTATTAATGATTTCCTCTTCTAAAATATGGAACAAGGTTGTATCACTAGAAAATTAAATTTAAATCATGTACTCTTTATTTAGTAGAGAAATACCCTTGAGGATCCATTCAATAATGTCTAACAACATAGTGAAGAGCCTCAACAACAATCACAAAAAGGGAAAGAGCCATCATTAAGCCTTTCCTAATAAACCTTTGAAGTTCAATGGTGAAGAGTAACTCATTATTTATGTTCAATTGATTAGTGACACCATGAAATAATATTTCAACATATATCTACAAACTTGGCATCCCCAAAACCCAAATACTTCATAAAAACCATAATTAAATCCCCATTCAATCCTATTGTAAGCCTCTTTAAACTCAATAAGAGCTATATAAATTTTTTGACCAAAACCTTTTACTTGATTCATTCCTTCCTAGCTAGAGGTGAAGTTTTCAAGAATAAATATTCTTTTTCACCTATCTTTCTAGTTAGGATAAATAATATAAGAGAGGAGGTCCTTCAATATAAAGGCAAAAATTTAGCAAAAAAATTGTATGAGACATTTAAAAGTGTAATAGACCTCTAGTTATTGAACAAGGAGGTATCACCATGCTTGGGTACTAATTTAATAATACATATATTTATATATTTCCAAAAAACCAACTTTAATAGTTTCATTATATAACTACAATAGGATTGTAGAGATCTAATCCTTGTTACATTTATAAAATTTAGTTTATAGGCCATCAAACATAGGGGCTTTCATTACTCGTAAATTTTATTACTCTTTTAATTTCCTTCAAAGAGAAAGGTTGATCTAAATTCATAACACTATATTTTTTATTCAAGGGGTAAACGCTTTTGACCGGAGCTATGAACCGGATACAACCATTCAACAATACCATCCCAATGGGGTTTGAACCTTGGTGGCAAGAACAACAATACCACCTATAAACCATCACACCATGCCAATACCGGCAAAACACTATATTGATTAACCTTCTTGGGGTCAATTCTTTTGATTAAATCTATATTATTAACAAAAACAAAATCCCCCTACCTTAAGCTAGCAAATATTGATAAAATCATCCCTAATTTTATCCACATCCTCAATTAGCACCCATCAATATTAAAACCAACAATATTCTCCCTACCAAATTTAACTCTTAAAAAGTTAAATTTTAAAACCTTTATAATCTATTTTATATTTTCAACCAATTTGACCTAGACTTATTTTAACCCTTTTGATTTAAACATATGTTAGCATCTTATTTTATGATTAAGAATAAGGGGATTACATAGGCCAAATTAAATATCCCCTTATACTTTAAATAGATTAAACTAAGTTTCCTCTTCTTGGAAATATATTTTTACATAATTCTTAAGAATGTTGAACACACTTGATATTATTAGACTAGTTAGTGATGCAAGAATTTCCTTTACATTAAAAAAGATAAATATTGTAGACACTTTGAATACCACAAATACAATATTTTTCTATTAGTAAAGAGATATTGAGTTTGAAGAACCCTTGAAAAGAAGGCTTCTATTACACAACATTGATAAGACAAAAGTATCATTGTATTGGGTGGTGACTATATGAGATAAGGGAATAACATTCACCAAATTTTTATCACCATAAATGGAAAGTTAAAACAACTTTTATGAAAGCAAAATCTATCCAATCTTTCAAGAAGACCCTCTTATTCCCCTTTTTCATGTTAGACCAAGTAAACCACACATGTTTATTATCTTTTTTACTTCCACTCAAAGAATCAAATAAGTTAAATTTCCTCTTTAAGTTGGACCAATATAAGAGCTCTTTCTTTTTTCAAGAAAATCCATTACCCCATTCCTGTCCTCCTTATCTTCCACAACATTAAAATCCATCCAAAATATCCAAAGGAATTTAGGAAAATTACAGAAAAGCCACATCCAAAAATTAACTCTATTTTTATATTCACCAGGGAAATAGATAAAATACTCCCAATCTCTTTACCATTAAAAAAGAGGATAATCCAAGAAATTATAGAATGAGACAAAGATCCATTACCAATTACATAACCTACTAACACTTTATTCAACAAATAACAATTCCCATTTTCCCTTTAAAGCAATCTAAAGAAAATGAGATGGATCTAGGCCAAAGAAATTTCAAAGCATAATATAAAGATAAACCAATTAATGTTACTTCTAGCAAAAACACAATTTCAAAATCATTTTGTACATGTAAATATATCTAATATAACACCTTGTTCATAGTGAGTGATCGATTTTAAGTGTGCAATAAATAATAAATGTAGATTAAAAACAAATCAAACACACCAATAAGACATTATATCAAAAACGAAAAATGGAATAAGAGAAATGCAAACTAGATTTTCTACTCTCGATGTTATCCTATCGTCCTCTATCTCCAGTGTTTTTGTCGATTCCAGCTTGCTCTCAGATCGTGTGCTAGGCTCAACAAATGGTCTTCCTAGAGAACAAGATTAAAGATGAATGCATGCTATACTAAGACTTGATTAACATGCTGAAACTAAACATGATTGCTAGAATGTAAGATTACAAAATTATGAATGCTAAAGCTGATAATGACAATGCTAAAATGCTAATCGATTGAATGCAATTAATTTCTAATGTATGTGTGTATGTGCGTGTAACCAATGCTTGGATTCATAGAGGTATTTATAGAGTTTTCAAAAGATTCTTATTGGATGATGTGATCAACGGTTGAAATCAAGCTTGTCAAGATGAATGGTGAGAGATCTTGGAAGTCGTGAAAAAGATGTAAGGTTGAGAGAATAATGGAAGATGTTTCCTTCCCACAAAACCTTTCACTCAAAAATAGAGGCAACATACCGTTTGCCATCTTTAGTTATGAGTTTGTTTTGTAGTTGAAGATAAATCCCATAATTAAATAAATAAATTTATTTAATTACATGTGACAATGTATTTAGAAGTTTCCATAATTAAATATTAAATATTTAATTATGTGTGAGAGATGAAAATGGAAGGTAATTAAATATTTAAAATATTTTAATTATGCATGAAGTGTGAAAAGGTGTTAAATTAAATATTTGTAATATTTAATTTAACTATGAGATGGAGAAAGTGTTTGGAGGAATATTCCATTATTTGAATTCAAAAATTCAAATTTAGAATAGCATGATAATTAATATAAATAAATTATAAAATTTATCTAATTTAATTAAGAGGAAGATGGAAGATGGTAATAATTAAATAAAGTTATTTATTTAATTAAGGAAGAAGAATTATAAAAGTGAACAATATAAATAAATAATTAAATTTATTTATATGTAGATGACTTTGGAAGATTAATTAAATAATTCATATTTAATTAATTAACAAGCTTGATTAACCATGACCATTTTTAGATGTATACATTTTGCCTCTCTTTGAAGTGATGTGTGAAACACATTGCTTCAAAGAAAATATTCTTGCCTTTGAAATTTGCTTTGTTTGATCTTGCCCTTGATCAAAATTTTTTAACTGATATGCCCCTAATTAAAAAACACATGCCTGATATTGATGATGCCCCCTTAGGAGGTAAATCACTGATGATGAGAAAAATGTTGATTTGATGATAAAATTTGAATGATGAGAGGGATGCAGTGATTTAGCTCCCGATGATTGATTAAAAGATGCCCCAATTTGAAAAATAAGGTTAGAGTTTGAGAAAAAGATAAAAATAAAAATAGCATGCCACAAAAATCCATCTTGGTTGACCTTTAAAAGGTAAAAGGGGTAAAAAGGGCAAGTCATTTTCACCATTTGACTTTAGGAACTCTTTTCTCTGACACTAACTTGGCAAGATGGAGATTTCGTATCACAGACATAGATTCGAGTAGGCCCATCAATACCAGAGACAAACCAATTATGGACCACCAGTGAGTCGATTCAATCTTCTTTGCTATGATTTTTTTTTGATTTCGGTTGATTTTTGATGCATTATTACATGGATTTAGAAAACAATAGTCCATTTTAGCGCATTTAGGGAATAGAATAGTGCTTTCAAAAATTTTTGTAGCGCATATAGGGTGTAAAGTGGCAGATCTAGGATAGAAGCAGTTTAGCGCATACGATACCCAGAGTAGCGCATTTAGGATGCCAGTAGGAAATTAGTATTGTAGCGCATATAGGAAATAAATTAGCGCTTTTAGGGTTTTCACGCATCGACTAGATGAAATGGCACATTCACTTAGGGGTTTAGCGCATATAGGGAATTAGCTCATAGGGGAGAAACTGTAGCGCTTTAGGGACACAAAATGTCGCTTTTGGGGTTTTAGCTCATCGGGGGGAAACTTTAGCGCATTTAGTGTTTTAGTGCATAGAGGTCATAGATTAGCGCATATGGGGAATTTAGGTAGAATGCACTGTTTGATGAAAGTGATGAAAAAAATGATGTATATTGCTTCTTTGGTAAATAGATAGATAAATTGTCTTGTCATCATGTTGATATGGATAAAAATGATATAAAATCTGATAAATGATGAATTGATAACTTTGTTTCCCATAATAGAAAACAAAGAGTAGATAGCTGATAAATTTGTTTCCAAAGAGTAGAATGATTGATTGCATTTTGCTTGATAACTTTGTTTTAGAAAACAAAGAGTAGATGATTGATATGACCTCTGATAATTTTTCTTTCTGCGATAGAAAACAAATAGTAGATGATGTGATTGAAAACATATTTGCATTCGTGATTGAAGTACAAATAGGATGATGATTTGATTGTTGATAAATTTTATTTCTTGAAAAAGAAAACAAATAGTAAATGATGATAAAGTAGATTGATTTGATATTTAGATAGATAGATTTTGCATTGATTTCATGATATGAGTCACTTAAATAAAACACTTGATATGGTTCACGTGATATGATGCACTAATATGGGTTTGATATGGGTCACTTGATATGGGTCACTTGATATAGGTCTGATTGATATGGGTCACTTGATATGGTTCACTGATAGATAGATATGGGTTGTGATTGCATGATGTTAAGTAGATAGATTGCTTTGATATGAGTTTGATTGATTGTCCTTATGATGACAAAAAAAAAAAGAGGTTTTCAAAAACCTCCAGATTAGAGAGTGCTTCCCTGTGGGGTGGGATCAGATACGAGATCTGACACCTGCATATATACAGTTCATAGTGGGATGTGGGTTAGGAAATTTGTTGTCTATGCCACCGATTCGGGTCAATAGGGGATTGTTGACTGCACTAGCAGAGAGGTGGCATTCTGAGCATAATGCCTTTCATTTGCCAATGGGTGAGATGAATGTGACCCTCAAGGACGTATACAAGATTCTGGGGATTCCAGTGGTAGGTGCTCTTGTGGTTTATGACCACAAGGAGTTAGGTGGTACAAATGTACTTAGGAGGATGTTTGGGGATGCTTAGATAGCAGGGTATTGGGTGCGATGGGAAAATTTTAGGGGATATCTAGCCTTACCTGCCATTTTGGGTGCATTCATTGGAGGCTTCCTTTGTCCAGACCGTTGGTAAAAGGGATTATCAGTTGGGTGGGGGAGGATCATTGAGCTGATGATAAGTCAGCAATGAAGATATGCTTGGGGGAGCTACACGTTAGCTCATTTATACCATGACTTGCATCAGGTAGTATACAACGAATCATCCAATTTATCTTGTGGTGTTACCCTGCTCTAGGTCTGGGCATGGGAACATATTGCTATTACAAGACCACTATGTCTATGCCACTACCTGGGATGTGGGTTAGGAAATTTGTTGTCTATGCCACTGATTCAGGTCAATAGGGGATTGTTGACCGCACTAGCAGAGAGGTGGCATTCTGAGCATAATACCTTTCACTTGCTAATGGGTGAGATGAACGTGACCCTCAAGGACGTATACAGGATTCTGGGGATTCCAGTGGTAGGTGCTCTTGTGGTTTATGACCACAAGGAGTTAGGTGGTACAAATGTACTTAGGAGGATGTTTGGGGATGCTCAGATAGCAGGGTATTGGGTGCCATGGGAATTTTTTAGGGGATATCCAGCCTTACCTGCCATTTTGGGTGCATTCATTGGAGGCTTCCTTTGTCTAGATTTCCAGTCAAAGGGATTATTAGTTGGGTGGGGGAGGATCATTGAGCTGATGATAGGCCAGCAACGAAGATATGCTTGGGGGAGCTGCACGTTAGCTCATTTATACCATGACTTGCATTAGGTAGTATACAATAGATCATCCAATTTGTCTTGTGGTGTTACCCTGCTCCAGGTCTGGGCATGGGAACATATTGCTATTACAAGACCACTGTGTCCTAGAGTTAGGCCACCAGGTAGGCCATATGTGTATACATATTCTATTGCACTTGTCCAGCCCAAGCTGGGCAAGTTGGAGTACTGGCGATGGACACTTGATGATGTTGATTCAGTGATATGGAGGGCATACATGGATTGTGAGGGGTGGGATACTGATCATTTGGAGATTCCCTTTATATGTATGCACCGGTATCTGATAGGTCAGACCCTGTTCATTATAGAGATATTTTTGGCATTGCGAGTGCAAAGACAGTTTGGATTTACACAAGGGATGCCTCATGGTGTTGCACACTATGCGTGGTGCAAGGATGATCCTAGATGGGGGCCATGCATTTCATATCAGGTAGCATATATAGAGTATACTAGTTTATAGCCCGAGGCATGGGATTACTAGCCAGATGTTACGGATGCAGGGATGTCGGATGAGTATTCTACGTATTTTTACACACACCCATTCCCTCGTTTGACATGTCTAGATGAGCTGGCACCCATTTTGATGGCTCAACAACCAGGGGGTAGGAGACAGGAGGATGTGGTAGGGGGAGAGCAAGTGGTGGGTGGAGGGGATGAGAAGGAGGAGAGTGGAGAGGAGGCAGAGAGTGGAGATGAGGAGAGCTTAGATGATGGTGGTGGGGATGACGGCGGAGATGGCGGAGGGGAGGAGTAGAGGCCAATGAGGAAGAGGACATATATCTTGGGCCATGCTCAGATCATGTGGAGGATGAGGTTTGGTACTAGATGGTGGACAGTGATCAGGGTCTCCTCTACAGTGCAACAAGCATAGATAGATGCTCTGTAGGCCCAGGTACAGATGCTTTAGGGGCAACAGGCGCAGTTGCAGATCCAATTGGCTTAGGCTCAGAGTTTGATAGTGCAGTTATAGGCACAACTTGCATAGGCACAGGCACAGGCACAGGCATAGGAACCTCCTCCTACCCCAGACCCACAGGTGGCCCAGTTGATAGCAGAGAGGGATTCTTTCAAATGAAGGGTAGTAGAGGTAGAGGGTGTTGCTCAGAGACTCATGGGAACTGTTGAGAGTGCATCTTTGCGAGAGGCCATTATAGAGGGATTTGAGATTGCCAGGGAGGCTGAGCATTATTGGATTAGATACGAGGAGTTTTTCCCTCTCGATCACAAAGAGCCTTACCCTCGGTCCCATAGTAGGACTAGGAGCAGATCACGAACAATGACACACAACAAAAGGGTTAAAGGGTCTCGACAGGATCTTGACGTAGGGGGTAGTGGCAGGCCACCATCCTCTAGACCAGCTCCATTAGGGGGCTCTACCAGCCAACCTTGATTTATTGATGCAATATTATTGATGTATATCATTTTTGGAGCATGTACCTTATTTTTGATCATATCTCATGTATCTCTCTAGACTTGTTAGTTTCATTGGACATTGGACATTTGTATTTATTTTTGATGAGCGATGATATGCAACAGCGATGAGTTTTGATGATGTGTGTTTTTGATGTGATGATGACATGGATATGCATTTTTTTGTATATGTTATGAGATGGATTTTGATACGCATTTTAATGATTTTATGTCTAACCATGTGATGCAGGATGATTTGTATGATGACGATTTACGATGTGTACTAATGATGTCATGCAGGTGGATTACTTTATGATGTGATTAATGAAAATATGCAAATGGGATATTTGATATGCTTATGAAAAATGTAATGTTTTGCAAATGATGTGGAAATGTAATGTATGCATGGAATTGTTATTTTTGTTTGGATTTTTCAAATGCAATAAATAATGATGATGTGATGAAAAATGGATGTTGCGTTTATGAAATGCACCATGAATGTGTAGTATGTATATGAATTAGGAAATTATATGAAAGGATATGTGATATGGGTCAAATGTTATGTGAAAAATGACATGATACTTAAATGATATGAAAATGATAGATGATTAAAGATATGATATGAATGTAATGTGACAAATGATAAATAATGGGATGAAATGAATATGATTAATGATAATAAGATGTATGATAAGATGATAAATGATATGTAATGAAATGTTGATGAAATGATATTGAGATAAAAATGTGATGAAATGATAAGTGAAATGAAATAGATTATGAAATGATGACACAAAGATAAAATATGGTAATGAAATGGTAATAAAGATGATAAATGGTATGCAACTATGCAAGATGAAAATGAAATGGATATGAAAATGATAAGTGAGATGTTAATGATATGAAACCGATAGATAATATGAAAATGATATGAAATACCTAATGGATAAATGAATGATAAGAAATGATAAAGGATCTAAATGATATGAATGATATATAAAATGAGAATGATCAATGGTATGCAATGAAATTATAAATGATATGATAATGCATAATGATGGATAAATAAATGATAAAGGATCAAAATGATATGCAAATGAATGATAAATGATAAACTATATGATATGTACAAGACCTAGATGAAATCATAATGATTAATGAAATGATAATGAAGATAAAAGATGATAATGAAACAAATGCCTGAATGTCCTCCACAAATAGTCCAAAGAGACATGACATTCGTTGATGTTTTTGTTCAGCCTTTCAAAAGTCTGATGCAAATCCAATATGCAGATATGTACAATGATCTAAATGAAATGCAACTAAATGAAACCAACCATTTGTTGAGCCTTTTGTTAGATTTCTTGAATCATCATAGAGTGTTTTAAAATATTGGAAGTATGTACAAGCATCATAAGGGAAATTAGCACCAATGATGACCAGAGTACAACTTTCATGATTTTTGATATAGCAAGTGAGCACAAGCATCGAGATGACCTGAGCATTTCTTGCATAAATAGACAAAGATTAACCACTTTTTGATGCAAATGTGGAACTGTCATCAATGATACACTGTAGAAATCATGTCTCGCGACATATTTGCACCAAATTGATAGTTAACCTCAAGACAACAGACAAAGAAAAATCATCCTCTTTCCTCTCCATTCTAGTTCAGGACATCATCAAATGTGCTCTAGAGAGATAATATCAAAAATCAAACAACCATTGTTCAAAATATAATACTACTATTCCAAACATTATTCAGATTTTAGATCATCCAGATATGAGTCATGATATGGTACCTACTGAAAACTATTGTGATATGGATCAATGATTGGATAGTTGTTCATAGGATTTGATTGTTTGTTTGCATGATTGGATTTTATGCCATTTTCTAGCTATTTTAGTAAAACCTAAAAGTTGATTGCCCCCAGTATGTCAACATTTTCCCCCAATATTGACACAACTTGCTAAAATGAATATGTACAATGATCAAGCCATGGTAAGACGCTATCGCTCTAAGAAAATGATGGCATTACGATGTTGATATGGTTCTAAGATGATGGTGAAAAGATGCATGAAATGAAGGCTGAGAAGCTAAGTGCAAAACATGAATTAATAGATGGAGAGCTACAAATAGTGTTTGTTTGCCAGATTTTCACTATCTATTTTTATTGCATTTTTCTGATTTCTTTTTGATTTTTTTGTATTTTTCTTGTCAATAGATTGCCTTTTACCAGGTTTTCACCCTATGACGATTTTTTTGTTTGACATTTTCTAATTTTATGGATTTTTTTAGGACTTTTTCTGATTTTTATGTATTTTTTTTAGGACTTTTTTTGATTTTTATGTATTTTTGTTTTTTTAGGACTTTTATAGATGATGATAACTGCTTCAGACATAATACTTTTTCAGGTGCATGTTGTTGATGGGTTCATCAAATAGGTCCCCTTCTGGCATTGAAAACTTGTATGCTCCTAAACCGTATACCGCAATGACCATGTACAGACCCAGCCAATTTGGTTCAAACTTTCCTTTCTTCTCTCTGTCTTGCTGATTTTGTGGGTTTTCCTTCAAAACAAGATCACCAACCTAAAAGGTATGTGGCTTGACTCTATGATTATAGCTGTGAGACATCATCTGTTGATATGCTTTCAAATAATCAGCTACTCGTTATCTCTTCTCATCAATGAGTTTCAACTCTTGTATCTAGGAGACTTTGTATTCATCATCTGTGATTAAAACTTTTAGTGATACTCTAAGTGATGGAATCTCAACCTCTAGAGGTAATATGGCCTCTGCTCCATAAACAAGAGCATACAGTGTTGCTCCTATTGGCATTCTGATGCTAGTTCTATAGGCCCATAATGCAGGATTGAGTTGAACATGCCAATCTTTCCCTGCATCATTCATAGTCTTCTTCAATATTTTTAGTATAGTTTTGTTTGAGGTCTCTGCTTGGCCATTCCCTTGTGGATAGTAAGGTGTTGAATATCCGTGCTGAATATGGAATCTCTCACAAAGTTTTTCAACATCTTGATTCTTGAATGGTCATCCATTATCTTTGATGATGGAGTTGGGAATGCCATACCGAAAAATGAGATAGTTGAGTATGAATGACGAGATTTGTTTGCCGGTAACCTTAGTGAGAGGTACTGCCTCAATCCATTTAGTAAAGTACTATGTTACTATGATGATGAACTTGTGTCCATTCGATGATGAAGGATGAATCTTTCCAACTAGATCTAACCCCCATTGAGAGAATGGCCAGGTTGGTGTGAGCGGTTGTAGTTCTTATGTAGGAGCATGAATGGGATTCCCATGAATTTGGAATTTAGAGAACTTATTCATGAAAGTGAATGATTCCTTCTCCATAGTAGGCCAATAGTAACCCATTCTAATCAATTTCTTGGATAAGGTCAGTCCACTTGAATGAGTACCACAAATGCCACCATGAAATTCTTGTAAAGCCTTGTCAGATTCATCCCATTCAAGACATCAGAGTAAAATAACATCAAGATCATGGCGATAAAAGGGTGTTAGCGATAAGAGTATAGTGAGAGGATTCGTGAATAAAGTTGCACTTTTGGTTACAGGATAAGTCAGGTGGTAAGATGTCATCTTTTAGGTAGGCATAAATCTTACCATACCAAGGTGAATCAGATCCTACTAAGTGGCAAATGATTTGGCTTTCCGGTGTGTCATAGGTAGGTGCAAATGATTGTTCCACCAGAAATTCACAGCGAGTCTAATTTTCTGGGAGTTGTAAAAATGATGCGATCATGGCCATGGCGTTAGCTGCTTTGTTATCAAGTCTTGGAATATGTATGAACTTGATATCCATGAAGTACTTCTTGAAGTCATCAACCATTTTCTTGTATGGCAACAGTTTGTCATCTTTGGTCTGATAATCATCATTGATTTGATTAATGACTAATTGTGAGTCACCATAAACATATATTTCTGTAATCCTCCATTCCAATGCTATCTTGAGTCTAGTGATTAAAGCTTCATATTCGGCTATGTTGTTGGTGCATGGAAAAATTAGCCTATATCACCGAGGAATGGTATTTCCTTGAGGGGTGACAAAGAGTATGCCTGCCCCCGATCTGTGTTGAGTGAAAGAACCATTAAAGTATAATGACCATGGTTGTTTGGATTATGCAGTGAAGACATCAGCATTTGGAAATTCAATGTGCATGGGATGCTCTGCTTGTAGTGGTGCTTCAGCTAGTTGATCGACGATAACTCATCCTTTGATTGCTTTGTGATCAACATAATGGATGACAAACTCACTTAAGATCATGACCCATTTTGCTAGTCTTTCTGTTAATGTAGCTTTGCTTAACAAATACTTGAGTGGATCAATATTTGCAACAAGATTGATTGTATGAGTTAACATGTAGTTCCAAAATTTCTATGAGGCAAAGACTACTACTAGACAAGCCTTCTCGATGAAAGTGTAGTTGAGTTCATGAATTGTTAGCATTCAACTGATGTAATAAATTACACATTCCTTTCCTATAGAATCCTCTTGTGCTAATAATTCCCCCAAAGATGACTCTATTGCGGTAATATATAAGATTAGCGGTTTGTCTGGATTTGGTGGTACTAGAACTGGTGGGATCATTAGGTACTACTTGATCTATTGAAAGGCCATTTCACACTTGTCATCCCATTTGAAAGGAACATTCTTATGCAATAGATGTGTGAAACCTTGGTAGACTCTTATCTGCCAGCTGTGCGATGAACCTTCGTATAGATTGAAGTAATCCTTGTAATGACCTCAATTGACTGATATTCCTTGGTGGAGGAATCTCCATGATTGCTTGCACCTTGGAAGGATCTACTTCAATTCATTTTACTGATACTATGTATCCTAAGAGCTTTCCAAATGTGACCCCAAAAATGCATTTCTTGGGGTTGAGGCAAACTTTGAACTTTTCTAACCTTGCAAAAATTTTGAATAACACCTCAAGATGTCCTTCTCTTATGTATGATTTGGCCAATATATCATCTACATAATCTTCCATGAATGTGTACATCATGTCATGAAAAATCGTAGTCATAGCTCTTTGGTATGTAGCCCCAACATTCTTTAGACCGAAAGGCATGGCGTTCCAACAATAAGTCCCCCATGGACATGTGAAAGCTGTTTTGTCCTGGTCTTTAGGTGCAATCTTGATTTGGTTGTAACCAGAAAAACCATCCATTAGTGAATACATGGCATGGCCAGCTGTCAGATCAACTATAGTATCGATGTTTGGAAGTGGGAATCATCCTTAGGACATGCCTTATTAAGATCTCTAAAATTAGTGCAAATTTTGATATGTCCGTCTGGTTTGGACATATGAACAATGTTGAAGATCCATTTTGCATAGTCAACTGATCTTATAAATCCCACATCAAGCAGTTTTCTGAGTTCTTTAACCAGTAGTGCAACATGAGGATGCATCTTTCTGAGTTTTTGTTTCACAGGTTTAACTCCTAGTTGATAGACAAGTGATGCATGATAAGATCAGGATCAAGACCTGACATGTCTACATAAGACCAGGAAAAGTTGACTCAATTTTCTCGTAGAAATTCCATGAACTCAGGAACTTCTTTATCTGTCATTGATGCAACTAACTGTAGAATCCTTGGTTGTTCTGAAGTGTCGATGTTGACCTCTTTAGTAGGCTCAATCAAGATAGGTGATCGCTCATGATTATGTTCGGGGAGAGTGTCAAGTATCCCATCATTTGGTGCCTTGAAAAGGTTTTCACCATCTGATACACTCTTTGTTTTATCTTTTGTTTGATATAATATTTCCAAATTCTAGTTTTCACCATTAGATCTTTCTTTTTGATTTTTCATTTTGCAGCTAGGAGACTTGACACTCTCCTGATTAAAGACTCTATGCCAAAAATCGCTAGTGAAACAATCATTTGTGTCATCTACGGAAAGGAAGTTCATGAGAGATTCCTCACTTGGAAACATAGGTATATTGATAGGTTCAAATGAATCCCAGTCAATGAGATCGAGATGGATCAAAGGTAGCAGGTCATCAGGTTGTGTGAAATCGGCTATGGTTATGGTCATAATATAGTTATCTGTAGGATCCGAGGTATGAGGTAGATCAATGATGGTATTGTTCTCGCAATAGTCTTATTCATTTAAATTTGACTCAATATCACTAGAATCATAGTCACCTTGTAGTTCATATTCTTGTGGTTGGGTCCCTGAACCTTCAACTTCGATTAGAGTAGGTGTATACTTGTGTATCACATCAAACTTTTTGTCCCTCTAGAACTCATCATCGTAGATGGTGTCCCACTCGTATTCACCAGAGTCTGTGTCAGAGTTATTATCCACAAAATTCTGAATTGCTGTCAAACATGCCTCTCTTGTATCAGAACCTTCTTACAATGTGAGGAAAATATCATGCAACTACTTGGATGTTATTTATTTTGAGTTAGTATCATAGCCCAGTCCTATTTTATCTTTTGCAATAGGTCTTGGAAGGTGAATAGGCTCAATTACTCCTTTTCTCTTTCCGATAGGACCATTGCCATCATATCCCATCTTTTGCATGATTGAATATCCTTTACCATATTGATTAGTTGCTATTTTGAAATTGAGAACTGTTTCATCTTCATCTTTATAGAGCCAATTTAGAACTTCTCTATCCTTAGGATCTTCCATTGGGAATTTTTTTTTGATAAATCATCCATTAAACTTTGTACTTGGCTCTGTTGGTGGTTGCGTTGATGTTGATGCTACAAATATCTGTTGTTGTGTGATTGAAGGTTGTCCATGTGACCAAGGCAATGTAGGTAGATTAGACAAACAAAGAGAGTACTCCCCTTCTCGATTGTCCTTGAACCGTAGTTGCTTGTCAAAGCTTTTGGTTAACCGACTGATTTGTGTATCAAATTTGGGATAAGTACTAGCAGGAGCTTCTTGATTGTTAGGAACCAAAGTGTCTTGACTAGCTTTGATGTTGGCATAGGTTTGGCTATTTGAATTATCAGTTGGTATTGTGATCTCCTGTCCATCATAAGGAAATTAAAGACATTGATGATATGTGGATGGGACAACTTGCATTTCGTGGATCTAAGGATGACCCAACAAGATGTTTTATGTGTTGGAATATGTGCCTCAATCCTTACTGACATGGAACTCCTGACAAGAAAAGTCGCTGTGACATTATTCATGTATGGCCAGTTAACTGTTCTAAATCCATTCGAAATGATCATGTCACCAAGACAGAGTTGATGTCTTGCCGATAATGTCTATCACTATGAATTTTTGTGTTTGACGCGACCTTTTGTCGAATGGAGATCTCTGGGCGACAGTTTGATCTTATCGGGCTAACTCACGGGTGTCGGGGAGAGGTCCCAGTGAATGGTGAAAGTCTCACCGATAGCATATGGCTATCGGGGTAACACAAGGGCTCGGGGAGAAGTCCCAGCGACAATGGAAGGTCTCACCGACGAGAATACATGTGGGGTCTTCGCGGTGACTCAAAGAATTTGGTGTGAAGTCTTGGAAACTTGGAGGGTCTCGCCGATAGTCTTCGGTGTGACATATTCACTCAGTGAAAGGTCTTGGCAAAGTCAAATGTCTTGCCGACTCAGCAAGACATGGGCGCTCAGTATGTGGTCTCGGCGAAAGACATAAGTCTTGCCGACTAGTGATTAGAGCGACCGCTGTGACTTAGGACCTCGGTATGAAGTCCTAGCAAAAGTGATAAGTCTCACCGACTCTTGGACACTTCGGTATGACATGTTCAGCCGGTGTAAGGTCTTAGCGAAAGACATAAGTCTTGCTGACTCGGTAAGACTTGGATGAGCTTGGTATGAAGTCTCGACGAAAGACAAATGTCTTGCCGACTCGGGTGCTTCGGTGAAACTTGAAGAGACTCGGGGAAAAATCTTAGCGAATGGAAAGTCTTGCTAATGGAAAAGTGGAAGTCATTGTGACTTGTGGGCATCGGTATGAATCTTGCCGATGAGAAATCTCTTTCTGATAGAAACACAATGGATGTCGATGGATTCGACATGTCTCATGGCGTTTGTTATAATGTCTTGTCGACTATTGGGATCTATGACGATATCGATATGAAGACTTTGTGGCATCGGGGAGACACTGTTAGTGTCTCACCGATATGCCAACAAAGTTGAACGCCCTTGACCATATTGACCATCCTATGTGGAGCATCATGGACCAATTAGAGGAAGCAATTTTTGAATGGATGGAAGTTAGATTTTTGCAACTGTTGCGACACTGGAGCTGAACAACATGCAGGGAAAAATTGACGCTCAAGTGGAAACTTTCTATGATGAGGCAATGGAAAATAAGGATGCACAGAAGGTAAAAATTAGAATGTGATAAGATAAAAGTAGATCGATTCTAAGTGCTGTAATCAATTGAGGTGTTGAGAGCATTTTTGAAACTGGTTGAACAGTGAATGAAACTACTGTGAACTAATACCAGAGAGTTGTATCTCTGATTGTATGTAATTATTTTTACTGTAATACAAAGAGATTCAACTTGGTGTGGTGGGTTTTTTCCCGAAAGGGTTTCCCACATAAATTTGTTGTTCATTGTCTTTGAGTATCTTCTTTGTTTCTGTAAATATTTCATGTGTGTCTTAATTGGATTGTAATTAGAAAAAATAAAAGTACTGTATGCATTCTCCCTTGTGGTTTTGACGTTAGGAAAGTTGCTTCCGCACCTCTGCTTTCCTTACAAGTGGTATCAAAGCCTAGCTAGTTGTGTTATCCTTGTGAGAGGGTTGGGTTTTTTGTGTCAAATATTTTTTTAGTGGGAGTTTGGTAGAGGTCTGATAATTTAATTACAAATTAAGATGGCGAGCATATATGGGAAGATGGAAATAGAGAAATTCAATGGTAGTAACTTTGAGTTGTGGAAACTAAAAATGGAAGATCTGTTAATGGATCGTGATTTGTGTCTTGTTGTGTCTGGAATGATGCCTCAAGGCATGAAGCAAGAGGATTGGGATCTTGCCGATAGAAAGTCTAAGGGGCTGATAAGGTTCTGTTTGGCAGACTCTATTCTTCTGAACGTGCATGAAGAAAAGACTGCATCTTCCTTGTGGAAAAGACTGGCATCAATTTATCAAGGCAAGTCCTTGGTGAACAAATTGTTCTTGAGGAAGAAGCTGTACTCTTTAAGAATGCAGGAGGGAGGATCTGTTGCTGATCACTTGAATGCTTTCAACATGCTGATTGCTCAGTTAACATCTATTGGTGTGAAGATTAAAGATGAAGATCGCTGCATGCTATTGCTATGTTCTTTGCCAGATTCTTGGGATCATCTGGTAATGGCTATTGGGAGTACGACATCCACTTTCAAGATGGAAGATGTTGTTGCTTCTTTTTAATTAGAAGAGATGAGAAGAAAATATTCTGAGATGGCAAAGGAGGCTCTGGCTGTTAGAGGCAAATGGAAGGAGAAAGGCAAGATGGACAAGAAGTCCAGATCAAAATCAGAAGGGAGATCAAAGTCTCCTAGCAAGAAGTCCAAGGTGAAGTGCTAGAATTGTGGGCAACCTGGTCATGTCCAAAAGGATTGCAAGGAGGAGAAAAAGAAGAAGAACTCTTCTGGAAATCATTCTTCTTAGAGTGATGCAGACGCCTTCATTGCAACTTTGACTACATGGGCATCAGATGATGTCTGGTTGATTGATTCTAGAGCATCTTTCACATCTCATAGAGACTGTTTCACAAAGTATGAAAACTATGATGGTGGAAAGGTGTACTTTGCAAGTGATTTATCTTTGGAAATTTTTGGTCATGGAAGAGTCAGAATTCAATTCCCTGATGGAAGAGTGAAGGGAATCAATGATGTGATGCATATACTAGGTCTGGCTCAAAATTTA
>VDFB02270651.1:533633745-533697890 GCA_007258455.2 Sequoia sempervirens
TTTAAGGAATTTAAAAACCTTGTTGAAAATCAGACTGGTAGAAAAATAAAATGCTTAAGGACTGACAATGGCGGTGAGTTTTGTTCATATGAATTCAAAAGGTACTGTACAGATCATGGGATTAAAAGACATAAGACTACACCTTATACTCCACATCAAAATGGAGTTGTTGAAAGGTTCAACAGGATAGTAATGGAAAGAGCACGAAGTATGCTGAACAGTGCTGGCTTGGAGGAGAAGTTCTGGGTTGAAGCAGTCTCTACAACATGTTACTTGGTAAATTTTTCTCCTAACTCTGCTCTTGTTGAGAAGACACCTTTGGAAGCATGGTCTGGAAAGAAGCCCTCTCTGAGACATATTCATGTCTTTGGCTGTGAGGCATATGCATATGTGCCATTTGAAAAAAGATCTAAGTTGGAAAATAAAGCTGTGAAGTGTATTTTTATTGGCTATAGTGCTGGCATGAAAGGATACAAGCTTTGGAACCCTGAGACTGAGAAGGTTTTGTACAACAGAAGCGTTATCTTTCGTGAGCTGAAATCTTCTACATTGGATTTGCAGTCAGAGAAGAAATTAGAAAATGAAAAAGATGTAGCGGAAATTCCTCCGACACTAGATAAAGAGGAATTGAAAAATCAAAATGTACCTGATACTGAGGAAAGCTCAAGTAGCTCTGAAATTTCTGAAGAAGATGAAGAACCACCTCAGCCTCAGCCTGTGAGGAGGTCAACTCGTGAAAGAAAGCAACTTGATAGGTATGAGTTTTCTTTAATAGAGTCTACTTGTGCCTATGCTTTAATTTCTAGCACTAATGAACCTAAGACTGTGAAAGAGGCATTTAAAATGTCTGATTTAAACTCTTGGTTGGAAGCCATGAATGAAGAGATGTCATCATTAGAAAATAATGATACCTGGAGTTTGGTGCCATTGCCTAAAGGCAGAAAAGCTATGGGCTGCAAATGGGTATTCAAAAATAAAATTGGTCTGGATGGCAGTGTAGAAAAATATAAAGCAAGGTTGGTTGCAAAAGGTTATTCCTAGGTAGAGGGAATTGATTATGGAGACATCTATTAGATTTCTTTTGTCACTTGTAGTAGCGTATAACTTAGAAATTGGATAGATGGATGTGAAGACAACGTTTCTTCATGGTGATCTTGAAGAAGAAATTTATATGTCACAGCCAGAGCACTTTGTGGAAAAAGGTAAGGAAATATTGGTTTGCAAGTTGAAGAAATATCTGTATGGGTTAAAACAGTCTCCTAGAATGTGGTACTAGAAATTTGACACTTTTGTTTTGTCATTGGGATTTGTAAGATCAAAATGTGATCATTGTGTATATTACAAAGCTGAAAGTGATCAAGTCCTTATTATTGCTCTCTATGTTGATGATATGCTGTTCATAGGCAATAGTAAGCTAATGATTTCTGATCTTAAGTCTCAGTTGTCTGCAAAGTTTGAAATGAAAGATCTTGGTGCAATAGTGTATATTCTGGGAATGGAAATAACCAGGGACAGGAAAAATAGAAAACTTTGGCTGGGTTAGATTAAGTATATCATGACTGTTCTAGAGAGATTTTGCATGACTGATTGCAAGTAGCTAGTTGTTCCAGTTTCATAGGGAATGAAGCTATCTGTTGAGGATTGTCCAAAATATCCTACTGAGATGGAGGACATGACCAGTGTGCCATATGCTAGTGCAGTTGGAAGCCTTATGTATGCAATGGTCTATACAAGGCCAGACATTGCCCAGGCAGTGGGAGTTCTTAGTCCGTTTATGGCTAATCCTAGAAGGACACATTGGGATGCTGTGAAGAGAGTGTTTAGATATCTGAAGGGCACTTCAAACTATGCTTTGTGTTACCATGGTAACTTGGTTGAATCACAAAGGACTCTCAATATTCGAGGTTATGTGGATTCTGATTGGGCAGGGGACATTGACAACAGAAGATCCACCAGTGGATATTTTTCATGATGAATGGTGGTGCAGTGAGTTGGATGAGCAAGCGGCAGGCTATAGTCATTTTGTCCACTACAGAGGCAAAATACATGGCAGCTACACATGCCTATAAAGAAGCAATCTGTTAAAACGTTTGTATTCTAACATTGGTTTTGATGCAGGAAAAATTACAATTTACTATGACAATTAGAGTGCTATATGTTTGGCAAAGAATCCTACTTTCCATGCCAGGACAAAACATATAGATGTACAGTATCACTTTGTACGAGATATGGTGGAGGATGGGAAGGTCTTTTTGGAGAAAGTGGATACTCTAGAGAATGTTGCAGATGCATTGATGAAGCCTGTGAGCACATACAAGTTCAGGTGGTGTCCCAGTTCGATGGGCCTCTTGGCCCATGAATTTCAGTAGTTTTATGCTTTGGAGGTGTCAGTAAGATCTTCATCAAGTGGGAGCTTGTTGGAATATGTGCCTCAATCCTTACTGACATGGAACTCCTGACGGGAAAATTCGCTGTGACATTATTCATGTCTGGCCGACTAACTATTCTAAATCCATTCGAAATGATCATGTCACCAAGACAGAGTTGATGTCTTGCTGAAAATGTCTATCGCTATGAATTTTTGTGTTTGGCATGACCTTTTTTTGAATGGAGATCTCTGGGTGACAATTTGATCTTATCGGGCTAACTCACGGGTGTCGGGGAGAGGTCCCAACAAATGGTGAAAGTCTCACCGATAGCATATGGCTATCAGGATAACACAAGGGCTCGGGGAGAAGTCCCAACGACAATGGAAGGTCTCGCCGATGAGAATACATGTGGGGTCTTCGCGGTGACTCAAATACTTCGGTGTGAAGTCTTGGTGACTTGGAGGGTCTCGCCGATAGTCTTTAGTGTGACATATTCGCCCGGTGAAAGGTCTTGAAGAAGTCAAATGTCTTGCCGACTTGACAAGACATGGGCGCTTGGTATGTGGTCTCGGTGAAAGACATAAGTCTTGCCGACTGGTGATTAGAGCGATTGGTGTGACTTAGGACCTCGATATGAAGTCCTGTGAAAGTGATAAGTCTCGCCGACTCTTGGACGCTTTGGTATGACATGTTCGGCCGGTGTAAGGTTTTAGCGAAAGACATAAGTCTTGTTGACTCGGTAAGACTTGGATGAGCTCGGTATGAAGTCTCGGCGAAAGATGAATATCTTGCTGGCTCGGGTGCTTCGGTGAAAATTGAAGAGACTCGGGGAAACATCTTGGCGAATGGAAAGTCTTGCCGATGGGAAAGTGGAAGTCGTGACTTGTGAGCATTGATATGAATCTTGCCAATGAGAAATATCTTGCCGATAGAAACACAATGGATGTCGATGGATTCGGTATGTCTCATGGCATTTGTTATAGCGTCCTGTCGACTGTTGGGATCTATGACGATATTGATATGAAGATTTTGTGGCATTGGGGAGACACTGTTAGTGTCTCACCAATATGCCAACAAAGTTGAACGCCCTTGACTAGATTGACCATCCTATGTGGAGCATCGTGGACCAATCATAGGAAGTGATTTTTGAATGGATGGCAATTAGATTTTTGCAACTGTTGCGATGCTGGAGTTGAACAACATGCAAGGAAAAATAGACGCTCAAGTGGAAACTTTCTATGATGAGGCAATGGCGGATAAGGATGCACAAAAGGTAAAAATCAGAATGTGATAAGACAAAAGTAGATCGATTATGAGTTCTATAATCAATCGAGTTGTTGTGAGCATTTCTGAAATTGGTTGAATAGTGAATGAAAATACTGTGAACTAATAGCAGAGAGTTGTATCTTTGATTGTATGTAATTGCTGTTACTGTAATACAAACAGATTCAACTTGGTGTGGTGGGTTTTTTCTCGAAAGGGTTTCCCACGTAAATTTATTGTTCATTGTCTTTGAGTATCTTCTCTGTTTCTGTAAATCTTTCATGTGTGTCTTAATTGGATTGTAATTAGAAAAATTAAAAGTACTGTATGCATTCTCCCTTGTGGTTTTGACATTAGGAAAGTTGCTTCCGCACCTCTGATTTCCTTCCAGTATGCAAGATCACAGTCTAATACTTGACAAAAAGTATTCTTGATGACAAGTCCCACTTTGATTAGCAGCATGATTAAACCCTTGGATGCTCTTTCCTCATCATCATAGGATTTAATAGTAATCTTTCTTTTGGGATCAATGGAGTCCTTAGAAAATCCTAAATCCTGAACTAACTTCATGGTACATATGTTCAAACCGACACCTCCATCTATTAGGATGCGTCTAACACGAAACTTGTGTATCATGAATCCTAAGTATAATGATGAATTATGGGGATGAGTCATGGAAATGCCATCTTTTTAGAGAATGAGAGGCATGTGGGTGAGGACAAGTGTCTCACCATGGCTTGAAATTTTTCCACATCCAGATCAGTGGATACAGTTGTTTCAATGAGGGCCTTTTCTAGAATTTCCTTGTGTGCTGGGGAAATCTTCAGGAGTTCTAAGATAGAAATCTGAGCAGGAGTTTTTTGAAGTTGATTGACTAAGTCATATTGATGTTGAGGTGGAGGTACAGTGGATTTTGAAGAATCACGCTTTAAGACAACCTTAGCTTGTGCCCTTGTTGTATTGACTTGTCTATATTCCATCTTTTCCTTAAATTTTATAACATTGACCCACTCGTCGTCAGTGTAGCTATGATTGATTATATGATCATTGAAATGATTCTCACTTTTTTGAGAAGACTCACCCTTTTGATAGTTGGGAAAAGGGTTGCGAAATGCTTGGTGGTCTTCATTTGATTGTTGGTGTCCTATTGTGACGGTGCCATTTTCGATTAAGTCTTGAACGACATTCTTCAAGGCTTGACAATTATTTGTACGATGGCCCTTGCATCGATGATAGTCACAATAGTATGCATAATTCCATGATGGCGGCTTCACACTGGGTTGAAAGTTACGTTGAGGTGGCAAAGTAAGAGAATTTTTAGCCATCAACTCTTTGAATGCAGATTCTAAAGATTGACCTAGTGGAGTAAAATTTCTTCTGCTAGAGAAGAATGAAGATCGTTGCAGATTTGTGTTCAAGGTATTTCCTAAGGAATTGTTGTTGTTTCCACGGTATCCTTGATTGTTGGCATTCCCTTTATAGGGAGTAAAAGTCTGATTCACGTTATTCCTCAAAGGAGGAGGATTGTTTCCTTGATTTGTGACGAAGTTGACATTGTTATAGTTATTGTCGTGAGGAGCATTTCGAGTACTAAGAAAAAATTGCTTAGTTGAGACATGATTTGCATCTACAACACCATCATTTACCACATTTTTGTTGCGAGTCCAAAACTTAGACTTCTTGTTGTGGTGATTTGAAGAGCTAGGATTGTCCTTGTCAAGTTTTATTATCCCTCTTTGGACCAAGGCACCTTCAATGGTGATGGAATTTTCAATCAATTTCTAAAAAGAGGGAGGACAATGAAGATTAAGACAATAGCTCATTTCTTGATCTAAGCTATTTATGAAAGTGGTGATCTTTTCCTTTTTAGGAACATGACATGGGTATCTAGCAAACAATCTTCTCCATCTCTGAAGAAATGTAATGAATGGTTCACCAGGTTTCTATTTAGCCTTGTAGAGATCAATCATGGTTATTTGATGTTGGATGTTGTAGGAATATTGTGATATGAACTCGTTAATAAATTCCTCAAATTTCTTGACAGGCGGTGTGATTTTTGATATCCATTCCATAGATTGGCCTCCAAGACTCCTAGGAAACAAACACATCAAGTATGTGTCCTCATGAGCAAACTCTAAAGTCATATTTCAGAAGTCTCTGATATGATCGATTGGATCTGATTTCCCATTATAATGATCAAACTTTGGGATTTCAAAATGTTTGGGAAATGGGATCATGTTGAGATGTCGGTCAAAAGGATAAGGAAAAATGTCATCAAGAGCATATGTCTTTGTTGTGGCTCCCCCTTGTAGATCTTTAATTTGTCCTTGTAGTGCTTTAATTTTTTGAGACAAGGCACTAAGATCAGACAAGGGTGTTTCATTAGGATTACTCTTTATGTTCTTAGTATCAAAATCATGAGGCAATTTAGCTCCTTTGTCAGCTAGATATAGAAAATATTTTCTTTGTTGCACTCCAAAATATTTTCTAAGGCTTTATGAAATTTGGGATCTTGCTCGGCCTCTCTAAGGTGAATTTCTTCATCTCGTTCATCATCACTATCTACAAGAGTTTTTCTCACATCCTTGTATTTGTTGAAAGGGAATGAATTTTCTTCTCTTTATCCATGTTGTCATTAAAAAGGGGATTTTGACTCACACTATAAAGGGGACTACTACTCTCACCTTCTTCTTGAGTTCTTCGAATATGATCTTCTTGTTGAATATCCTCTTTCAACTTATTGTATTGAGATCTTGTAAAAATAGGCATATGATTTTGAAATGTTCTTCTAGACTTAGATCACAGTTTGATAAGTGCAAAAATGGTGATGTCTTGATCTGATAAGATGAAAATCTTATGATATGATCAAAGACATTCCTAACTCTTGATTGTGGCTTCTAATGATGAAGGATATCAAAATCCTATTGGGGAAGTTGAATCAATAATAAAAAAATTTTGCTTGAAAGGTGCACTTTTAAGATTGGATCCTTGTTTTTGAAGAATGATAAGTATATCAAATAGCCTAATTAAACTCATTGAAGGATTTGACTGGGATGTGTTGGATATTCAATAGAAGGTTGTGGTCAATAATTGAAGTTGAGAGGTTGATTGTGATTGTGATTGTGTTGTTGTGATAGAGCTCTTCTCTAGAAATAGGCTCGTGAATATAAAGGATCTATAGCATACTCGTCAGTAAATCCCCTAGCGAAATATTGGTACCTATGGAGAAACTCACGGTAATGGAGCAAGACATTTCAAATTTTATACAAAAACTTTCTATGTTGCAAGGTTTTCTTGTAACCTAAAGGTTTCTTAGGTTTCTTGATCCTATTGGCAATTGATTTCCTGAAAAATTTGGTTGATTTCCACTCTCTAAGCATGAGAGAAATATCCAAATGCTACTAGACTAGGGATGTTACAAACTTAGATCTATCAATAGTAAAATTTTTGGAAAATGACAGATGCGCTACTTTGTGCCCTCGATGCGCTGTAGAAATAGGGATATGTGCTACAAAAATAGTCAAATGTGCTACAATAGACCTAAGATGCGCTACTCTATGTCCTATATGCTCTAAAACAATTTTCCTATGTAGTTTTCCAAATAGTTTTGAACAGTTTCAGCTGAATTTTTGCATGTTCATTTTGGATGATCTTTTTTCTAAATTAATGTGATTGAAGACAAAACAAACATTTTGAAAATAGTTGTTTTTAAGACCTATGATAAAAATCAAGTGTATGTTCAATTTTTTTTTCAAAAAGTGTTTTCACAGGTTTTGTACATAATAGACAATTCATGCAGACTCACTTTTAGCACTCAAGTACGTCATCCTAATAACCACAACCCACATCTTAGAACTGTGTCGACTCACACAACCATGTCACCCCCGAAGGGGCACCCATGTTTTTTTATTTTCTAGGCGTGTACTCAGAGTGACAGAAGTGGATACTGGATCCCCTGAGCAAACGGTCCTTGGCAGTTATATGGTGAGTGTCTTGGGGGAAGATTCTTCCCTCCCCTTGCACTGTGATTATTAGGATGTTCAGAAACTGACATGGTTGGCTACTACATTAGGTTCTTAGTAAGGGTTTCCATTCGGTGCGACAATAATAAACTCCTTCAGGAGACCTCCCAAACTTTAGAACAAAGGCTTTGGGGATGGCTATCTTGCACACTATCGACAAAAGTGGGTTTCCCCAAATTTGCTTTAAATTTTATAGTGGGGTGGAATAGCCTAGCTTTGGCTTGAACCCACTTGGGTCATTCCTCTTGGGTGAGTACTTTTTCCCACAAGAGAAAGCCCTCTAAAAGATGTAATAAAGCATTAAAATTGCATAAATTGAAAAGGAAAGTTTGGTATTCTGATCACCCAGTTAAGGGGAGAGCATAGACCTATTGCCACAGAAAAAGCAAACAATGTTCTTTTTAGAGCCCAAATGACAATGATTTAATCTATGTGAAGATGTTGCTTCACAACAAGCATGTGATTCATTTTAACTACAAAATCAATGTGTGGTGACTACCCTAGGATTGCTTCTTTTTAAATTCCATGTCTATCCTAGGATTGGTTCATTTTAAATTGATATGTCTACCCTAGGGTTGCTTCTTTTTAACCTATAAGCGCTAAAAGATCATGCATATGCGCTAAAACAAATAGTTAATGCACTAAAACAGACAGTAAATGCGCTAAAACAGATAGTAATGTGCTAAAAGGAATCCTAAATGCACTAATCTAGAAATGCAACTTTTTTTTTTCTTTACAAAATTTTAATGCAGTGATCTAATGTATGCACTATTCTATTCCCTAGATGTGCCACTTTGTTCCCTAGATTCACTGAAACAGTTCCCAAATGCACTGAAAGACCTGCAAAAGTGCTAAAAGAAGAACTCGATGTGCTACAAAAACCCATGGATGCGCTAAAACACATAATTTTTCAAAAAACCGAACTCCAAAATACGAAATCCTGTCAAAAATCCTGCAAGTAGATGTCAAAAATAGGGCAAAGGCCCCACAATGGGCGCCAAAAAATGTGTGATCAATTTTAAGTGTGTAATAAATAATAAATGTAGATTAAAAACAAATCAAACACACCAATAAGACATTATATCAAAAACATAAAATAGAATAAGAGAAATGCAAACTATATTTTCTACTCTCGATGTCGTCCTATCGTCCTCTATCTCTAGTGTTTTTGTCGATTCCAGCTTTCTCTCAGATCATGTGCTAGGCTCAACAAACAGTCTTCCTAGAGAATGAGATTAAAGATGAATGCATGCTATACTAAGACTTGATTAACATGGTGAAACTAAACATGATTGCTAGAATGTAAGATTACAAAATTATGAATGCTAAAGCTGATAATGAAAATGCTAAAATGCTAATCATCTAAATGCAATTAATCGCTAATGTATGTGTGTATGTGCGTGTAACCAATGCTTGGATTCACAGAGGTATTTAAAGATTTTTCAAAAGATTCTGATTGGTTGATGTGATCAACGGTTGAAATCAAGCTTGCCAAGATGAATGGTGAGAGATCTTGGAAGTCGAAAAAAAGATGGAAGGTTGAGAGAATAATGGAAGATATTTCCTTCCCAAAAAACCTTTCACTAAAAAATAGAGGCAACTTACCATTTTCCATCTTTAGTTATAAGTTTGTTTTGTAGTTGAAGATAAATCCCATAATTAAATAAATAAATTTATTTAATTACATGTGAAAATGGATTTAGAAGTTTCCATAATTAAAAATTTAATATTTAATTATGTGTGAGAGATGAAAATGAAAGGTAATTAAATATTTAAAATATTTTAATTATGCATGAATTGCGAAAAGGTGTTAAATTAAATATTTGTAATATTTAATTTAACTGTGAGATGGAGAAAGTGTTTGGAGGAATATTCCATTATTTGAATTCAAAAATTAAAATTTAGAATAACATGATAATTAATATAAATAAATTATAAAATTTATCTAATTTAATTAAGAGGAAGATGGAAGATGGTAATAATTAAATAAAGTTATTTATTTAATTAAGGTAGAAGAATTATAAAAGTGAATAATATAAATAAATAATTAAATTTATTTATATGTAGATGACTTTAGAAGATTAATTAAATAATTCATATTTAATTAATTAACAAGCTTGATTAACCATGACCATTTTTAGATGTATACACATAGGCCTCCACCCTCTAATATTATAGCTTACAATATTCATTAATACAATTAGACAAGAGGGTATTACTGAATGGGTGGTCATCCTTTACCTCTATATATATATTTTCAAAGCTAGGGGAAGCTTTACACCCCTTGAAAACTATAATTAACATAAAAAGGGATAAGAAATAAATAAGACTCTCATCTTAAAAAATAATTAGTTTAGGTTCCTAATAATCATATTATCATCACCATTATTGAGTCTTTTGGTAGAAGGTTTCTTAGGAACCTTCTTAATCAGACTTGGGACACTTTGGATTGGGCTCACAATAGAATGGTTAAGAGATATTTTTATTTTTTGAGAATCATCAACCACATTGGTACCATAATCAAGGCCATCTTGATTACTCCTATAGATTCAAGGGCTCAAATGGAACTACTATTATAATAACTACATAGTTAGTATTATTGACAATAGGAACAATAGAATGTGAATTAATCTTGTTATTATTGTTGTCTTCCAACTTAATATCATTATATTTCATTATTTATATGTATTTTCTTTCTTTAAAAGTTATGGAAATTAAGTCTAACATGACCATAATTTTTAGAAAAAAGTAAAAGCCAAGACCACCCTATCCATTTATTTTGCAAGAGACCTCTTTTCCATGTGTAATTGATGCAGGAGCATCCTAGGTGAGCGCATGATCAACATCACACAAAAATATTTTAAACATTTTTTGGTTTTTGTTGGTTCAATTTTGGTTGATTTTCTCTGTAGATAGGAAAACACTGATGTGACTTTGGAAGTGGAAAATACATTCAATGAGAAAATATAAAGTCAAATTTAGTCTTGTGTATATGTTGGCATTGGAAATGTTTTTAAAGTATCATTGGAAGTGAAATCTAACTTTAATTGTAGTGTGTACCCTCCTGTAGAGTGTGGTGGTACGATTAGGAAATGCCTATGTGGCAAAAGAAAGAACCATTGTGGCATTCGTTTTATTTAATATTTGCAGGAAAAAGAGGGCGATGTCAAACTCAAAATATGTTTTGTAGAAATAAATGAAGATAGAATGAGGTAGATTTGGAAGAGCATGCTTATGGAAGAGACATTTTGAAAGAACAAAAAAAAAAAGAAAGAAGGTCAAGAAATGGAGAGGAGTTAACGCCACAGGAAGATGAAAAGCTACACAATAGGGAAAAGGCACAAATGAAGTTCATAATGAATAGAGAGAAGAAGGGGCTATATTCAAAAGGGAGGCAACCTGAAGAAAGAAAGATAAGTGGATAAAATGTAGATCAAAATGAGGGGGCTGCATATGATATAAAAATTTTAAATTGAATAATTTAAATGCATAGAAAAGAAGGTAGATGGCATGCACTTGTTAAAGAGAAAAGGAGTGGTGGTAAGGGAGGTCACGTAGGTAAAAAGAGATCAGTTTTGATAAAAATAAAGGGGAATAGAGATGGGGAATGGAATGCTATGGCAGAGGAAAGGGTAACATAGAAGAAAGGATGGGAATCAACTTATGTGAATCTAGGCCGTGAGGAGAGAAAAGAAAGCAAAATGCCAATGATGAAGGAAAGACAGGTGAAGTCGACCAACATGAGAATGATTAAATTGTGCTATCAAATCCATGCCAAGAAGGTGAGTAGACTTAAATAGAGAAAAATTCAGTTTAGATGAAAGAGGAATGGTGCCATGTATGAGTGGAAATACACATGAAACAAATTAAGAATAGAGGATCAAGCTTCATTGTGAGAATGAAGTTATTTGTAGATGAATGGTTGTGTGTGATAGAAGTAGAGTGAAGGAACATTTGAATTTCCAATTATAAGAAATATTAGAATGAGATTAACAATTGTATGATCAATAAATTCCATTGGAAATGTATTTGAATGTAGATAACATCTAATTTGAAATAGTATTCCCATATAAATTTAATGGATTGAATTTTAAGTTTGCTTCCCCAACTTATGTGTAAATTCAATTTGATTGAATGAAAAATGAAGTTTTCAATTCAATGATATAGTAGAGGTTTCCCTTTTGCACCAAATGGTAGCAGAGCCAGAGGTTCTTAGCGCATAGGTAGAGTGTTGAATGTGAGGTAGCCTATGCTAGGACCGATGGGTAGAGTGGAGTAAAGGTGGTAGAGGAGATCCCGTGTGAGGGCTGTTGCAGGTAGGAGGAGTCCTAAGCAACGATAGATCTTGAAGCCATGAAAATATTAAGAGTGTGATTTGGATTGCAAATTGAGGTGAGATTAAATCGGACAAAGATGGGATGCATCATGAGGAGACCTGTGCAAATTTGGTTTTGGGAACGATATTGGGAAGGAGTAGAGAATGAAAAGTTTGAGGAGATGGGAAAGATAGTCCATGAGGAAGTGGGGAAGATCTAGACTAGGATAGAGAAGTTAGAAAAGAATATTGGAAAATATGAGAGAAAATTGGTGAAGAAAAGTGAGAAGAAGAAAGAGGACATCAGAAAGAAGATTGGAAGAAAAGAGTGTTGAAACCTAAGATGAAAGGAGAAAGATATGAGAACAAACCCTATAGAGGTACACAAAGAAGAAGATAAGAAGATGAAGATGAATGAAGAAGTGAGAAATGAAGAGAAGATAGCAACAAAAGATGAAGATGATAAGTTTCACGTCATAGTGAAAGAAGAGGAAACACAACTTGCAGCTGACGAGGATGTGGAAGATGTTGCAGTGAAAATTGATGTTGTAGATGTGAATAAAGATGAAGTAAATGTGTTTTATGATGATATATTTTTTTTAGATAAGATGGTAGAAGAAGAACAAAAACATGTAGAGAAAATGGAGATTGTTGTAGGTGCAGATTGGTGTTTAGATGCTACAAATTTGTACATAGAAATTGTAAAGGATGTTGCAAGATTTTGGTGAAAGTGGTTGGTTTGCAGTGGGTTGAATCCCATGAAGGAGGAACATAGATTAGGGAGTATTTGGCGAAGGAGGATGACACAAGGTGGATGTGAATCCATGAGAGGAGAGAAGCATGGTGAGTGGAATTGCAAGAGGAGTGTGAAACTTTGGACAATGATTGAAGAAGATGAAGAAGAAACAATTTTCAATGTACTTTGGACAATGATGGAGTTTTCTATAGGTTGCATTCAACTTGAAAGAGTAGTCCCACTACTCAACTCCATTTTGTGAGTCCTACTCACAAAATTTTCCTACCTGACGTGTCTAATGCAAAAGCATCCTGAGTGAACACATGATCAACATCACGCAAAATATTTTCATCTTTGTTTGGTTTCCATTGATTTAGTTTTGGTTGATGTTCTTTGTAGATAGGTAAACATTGATGAAACTTTGGAAGTGGAAAATACATTCAATGAGAAAGTAACAAGTCACATTTGGAGTCTTGTGTATATGTTGGCACTAATAATGTTTTGAAAGTATCGTTGGAAGTGAAATCTAACTTTAATTGTAGTGTGTACCCTCTTGTAGAGTGTGGCAATACGATTAGGAAATGCCTATGTGGAAGAAGAAGAAACCATTATGGCATTTTTTTTTTTAATATTTGCAAGAAAAAGAGGGTGATGTCTCATGTAACACAATTATGGAATTGAAAAAATAAATGGAATTTAAAAAAAATGACAAAATCAAAATACATTTTATAGAAATGAATGAAGATAGAACTGTTGGATATTCAAGCTAAAAATTGCAGCAATATGAACTTAAATAAGTGGTTGTAAATTTGAAATTATGTGTTCAAGATTACCAATATTATGATATGTGATTAGAAATTACAAACATGAAAGAAAAAACAAGAATACCACAAGTTGAGAATCACAAGTGACACAAGATATACGTGTAGAAACCCTTGTGGGAAAAATCTCCACACCCAAAGAGAGCCAACGTTTGTATTAATCTTCAAATGAGATACAATTCAATACAACACTCCTCTCTAAATTTTGGTATCACTTCGTTACTCTAACAACCTGCAAAAAAACTCTACAAAACACCATTTCAATGCTCCAATATATAGAGGTTTGTGGGAGAGAATACCACAAATGGTATCCCAAAACAATAAGCAAAACCACTTGGAAAAACCCATGCCCTCCTTAGTGGACAACCTAGAAACATGGTGAAAATTAAGAAATGTTCACATATCCTTCACATGGGTGCCTAACCCCATTTCCAATCAAAATTGGTCAATACCGAGTGCCTCATAACTCTTTGACGACATCAATGGCTTCATGCAAGAACATGCACCAACATGCAAACTTGGGTGCCCCACTATGCAAAACATGCAAATAACATGCAAGGATATGCATTACAAAGTAGTCCCCACCCAGAAGTTGGACACCCAAAGGGAATATTCTCTCGAGATGCTCTGTAATAGTCACCATAATGGGTCCACCTCTTTGAATGCAATCACAATTTTTCATAGAAAAATAAGTAATAAATATTTTGTCCCTCACATACTCTAGAACACTTTCCAAAGAACTTGGAAACACACAATTATCAACTTAGGGTAGAAATTATAATGTCACCTATCCTAACATTCTCCCACTTGACATTATACATTGTAATTACATTCATGAGATACAAATAAAATACAATCAAGTATAGTGATCAAGGCCCATGACCTTCCTGCACTAAGAGAGCTTATCTATGGTCACTAGCTAGTTGAGAGAATCTGCAACATTATCTAAAGTTTCAATCTTTGCAATCAATACCTTACCATTCTCAACCATTTCTCACACAAAGTGATATTGTACATCAACATGCTTAGTGTGAACATGATACATAGGATTTTTGGCTAAACATTGTTGGGAAAATGTGTCTCAACCTTACAATTACATAAGGTTTACTGTTGATAGGTAAGTGGGGGGAGGTGGGGGTGGGAGGGTGCGTGGGGGGTACCCCCCAACAAGGGGTTTGGGTGGATCACCCTCCCAAATGGGGGGTTCGGGGGCCGCATGCCCCATTAGGGGCTTAGGGGAAACACACCTGAAAGCTAAATTATATATATATTTTATCATTATTGTTACCTGATTTTTAGCTTTCAGCTGAAATCGGGTTTAGTGTTTATTATTTAGTGTTGTTTGTTCTAACATTTAAAAGATAAACCAAAAATATACTAATTTCAATATGCATGGAAGAGTGATTGTCAAATGAAGATTAATACAAAGATCAGCTGCAATGAAGAGTACAACCAACTAACAACAAAGATCAGCTGCATATACATCAAGGAACTTACAAGTTGACAAGCATGGGGAGTACTCAAAACAAAGCATAATTGTTTTCATGGCAAAGAAACATGGCTATCTATTTTTCTTCCCTCATAAGTGAGATAAATGAAAGTTATATGCTGTCTTCTAGATTGGGAACATGATAAGCTTGAAAGAATTCTAAGCATGTCAAATAGGACAACAACAAAAACAAAATCTGAAGTTGCACAAGGCTCTATTCAAGGCCTTCTCAATCAAACATTAGACAAATAAGTTTCCAGATAACATTTAATGCATGATGGTTTAAGGAAAGGCACAAAAGGAAAAGACATTCAAGAAACATCAACTCTAGTTGACACATATATATGTCTATTATGAACATGTCATTACAAGAAGTCATGTCAACAATAGAACCCTCATGTGATGTGATCAAGATACAATTTCTATGCCATAACACAAGGGACAGGGGTTTGCTATTCTCTATACTCTTATGTAAATGGTTGAGCAAGTTGCCAAATGATTTCCTTTGGAAATGATGCTTCTAAGCATATTACAAAGAAAGGAAGAGCACTGATACTAAAGATGATAGTAGTATTCATTGAAATAAAGGAGATCATGAAATTCAATTATTGAAACCATCATGAACCATGGTGCTTTAGTGAACAGAGCATAGTCATGAATAAGAAAAATGCCATTAAAGGTTACAGATTTATCTTCATGATTATCTATGAACTTGATAAGGACAATAAACAATGCATGCTACAATGGTCTCATGAAGGACAACAGTAATTAATGTATGCTACATGACAACAAGGGTAGCTACTATATTAAAAAATGGAGCAAATGAGCCATGTTTCACTTTGGTGGCAAATAATGAACTATGATATGAGCCTTGCAATGAAGAGTACAACCAAATAACAACAAAGATCAACTGCATATACATCAAGGAACTTACAAGTTGACAAGCATGGGGAGTACTCAAAATAGAGAATAATTCTTTTCATGGCAAAGAAACATGGCCATCTATTTTGCTGGCCTCATAAGTGAGATAAATTAAAGTTATATGCTATCTTCTGGATTGGGAACATGATAAGCTTGAAAGAATTCCAAGCATGTCAAACATGATAGAAAGAAAAACAAAATCTGAAGTTGCACAAGGCTCTATTCAAGGCCTTCTCAATCAAACATTAGACAAATAAGTTTCCAGATAACATTCAATGCATGATGGTTTAAGGAAAGGCACAAAAGGAAAAGAATTTCAAGAAACATCAACTCTAGTTGACACATATATATGCCTATTATGAACATGTCATTACAAGAATTCATGACAACAATAGAACCCTGATGTGATGTGCTTAAGATACAATTGCTATGCCATAACACAAGGGACATGGGTTTTCTATTCTCTATACTATTATGTAAATGGTTGAGCAAGTTTCCAAATGGTTTCCTCTGGAAATGATGTTTCTAAGCATATTACAAAGAAAGGAAGAGCACTGATACTAAAGATGGAAGTGGTCTTCATTGAAATAAAGGAGATCATGAAATTCAATTATTCAAACCATCATGAACCATGTTGCTTTAGTGAACAAAGCATAGTCATGAATAAGAAAAATGCCATTAAAGGTTGCATATTTATCTTCATGATTATCTATGAACTTGAAAAAAAATCAATAGTGAATGTTAAACTGTAACTAAGCCATGCAATGCAAGGTGCAATCATTACATAGATGGAAATAAATCATACAGTCTTGCTCTGTGTTGCATTATGAAGACTTTGAATCAATAGTAGCATTATGAATACATAAAGTTTAGAAATAAGCATGATTATTAGAGGACATGAAAATGTAGTCCATTCACAACAAGGTCAGAGCACAAGTAAAGGACAATCAGTATGATCAAACCTTACCATGTCATCCACCAATATGAAGAGATATTGCATGAGAAAGCAACCTATTACCAAGTTACAAACCTGTGTAAAGAAATAAATTTCAAGGATGGTAATGTTTGCATGTTAAAGGGAAGTATCAAAATCTGCCTTGTGATAGCAACAATCTGCAAGCTATAGTCATATCAGGGGTTCAAAGATAGTCAACAAGGAAAGTCAAAAAATTGTAGGAGGTTAAAATGGATTTTAGAATTATGACAACTTGCATCCATGTCAAAATCCATGAAAACAAAGAGAAATTACAGTGATGAGACAAAATCAGGGCAATTATCATCATGAAAGTAAATAATGATAATTCAAATGAGAAAATTGAGATTTTTGGAATGCTCAAGACATCAAATGCTGATCAAAGTGATGTTCTCTCATTGCCATGGAAGCAAAGGAGATTGATCACATCTATTGACTATAATGGTCATATGGCAGATGCCAGTTTGATAGTATCTAACAGCTCTAAAGTTCAGGGAACAACAATATTACAAAGAAAGGAAGAGACTTCTAAAGCTTCTTTAGATGCTAACCCATCACAAAATGCCCAGAAAGAAGAATGATACAAGAGATGGATCTACATTTGAAATTGTTCCAAGATCAACCAAAGAAGATGCAATGAGTTGTACACTTCTAACAGGTAATGTATGCCTTGATGGTTCAGAAACTGAAGGAAATTCTCATTATGTTAAAGAGTAGTCAAAGGAGAAAAGAACCCAACAAAGGAAGAGTATGGTACTCTCAAAAGAATGAAATGCAAAAGTTGTTCACAATGACAAACCCACTTTGGGGTTATGTGTTTTAAGGAAACTCTACAGAAAGGAACTGCATTTGCAAAAACCAATTTAGATGCTCATTAAAAAAGCACACTTTGCTACAATTGAAGTTTTTCATGATGCTCACCCTGTGCAGTGGCATTGAATCATTTTTGACAAAGTCTAAAGTTGTTTTCAAATTGAAAAAAATACCAATATGGGTTCACCATGAAAATATGATATGGAAATGGCAATATGGTGAACATCCTACAGGAATTAGAAAAATGAAAATCCATTTCATGTATCATGACATGCCGTGGTGAAGATTGGCCTTTTTCTGCAAAATATGGAAAACCCACTTGGGTTTTTTTTTAAAATGGAGCCACATTGCTATTTTCTATAGGAAAGTGGAATAAACTTGCAAAAGCCATTTGCATTTTTTGTAACAAATTTGAGATTTTCAAGAAAATCAAGAAACCCACTTGGGTTCTTTAACAAACAGTTGCAGATTCAACAAAATACATGCTACAGGAAACCCAAACAGGGTTTTTGCAATTATAGTAAAAATGAAGTAGAAATTATGAGTATAAAAAACCTAGTTTGAAAAAATGGAGGCCGAACCCACAACAAGTTCCTTCTTCTACATTCCAAGAAACCCATCTGGGTTGTTAAGATTTTTTAATACAAGGAAGAAATCAAAAGACAGTATGGAGTTTTTAGAAAGGAGCAAAGCTACATTGAAAATGCACCATTTTATGTTCATGGCCACGACCAGGAGGTTTTTTCTCCTTCATGAAAGCAACATAAACAACAATGGAGTCTTGTTTTTGTCAAATGCAAAAAATACAAGCATTTCATGCTATTTTCTTCTTAAGATAGAAATGAAAATATGGGTTTTCTTTCAAAATAAAAAAATGGAGTGGTTGACTGAACTCACCTGGAGCTTTTGCTCATGCAATCTCTACAATTTTCAAGGCTTTGTCTGTCCATAGAAAACTTCACTTAGAGATTTTCATGGTATTTGAATGGAGAAGTAACAACAGAAAGGGGAAAAATGAAACAAAATGATCAGAGTTATGCTACAAGCTGTGACCTTTACTCATCAAATGAATCCAAAAGGTGGAAAAAATGTAGATTCTAAGCCACAAGATGAGCCTCTACCTGCTGTCAAGGTATTTCCCTTAGTGAATCACCAAAAAACTAGTCAGCAAAGTGTTTTCCAGTGATGCCCTTGAAACCCCATGGTGGCAGAGCCTTGCTTCAGATTTTCCAAGCGACCAAATGATGGTGTTTTTTTCATTATTTGGGTGTTTAATGATTAGGGTTTGACCCTTGAGTGTTGATGGGATTTTTTATCCCATGTTTAAAAAAATAAAACATGTGGTAAATGAATGGGGCCAAAAATAATGTGTTATTGCTTAGGCATTTTATGCCTTAGGGATTTTTTCCCAATTTTCAAACTTTGTCAAGTCACATGGAGTATGCCAAGTATAATGTGATATGCCTTTATTTTTTACCCCAACATCACATGACTTGGAATATGCTTTCCAAGGGGTTTGGAGGTTGACCTTTTGGCTAGGTGTTGGAACTATTAAAATTTGATATTTTTTCATATCTTTCATATCCCTGAGTCTCCATATGAGTCCTTCCTTATGCATATTTTCTTCATTTCATGATATGTTTGCTCATTTTTTGGCTCATATTTGTCCCATATATCATCCATGTCTACATTTTCCACCTTTTGGTCCATATCGACATAGCTCCTTGAATGTCTCCCTGACCTTTGTTGTTTTTATGCTAACATTTATATACTACAGGTCTGTCGGCAAGACTCTTTTGATGTTTCAGCGACCGTGGAGGAGCCTATCAGCGGGAGTTTTCCTTCGATGAAACATCTTGGAGAATGACCTTCGGTCTCGCTGACATTACACATGAGGCTCGTTGGTGAGACACTTTCCTTCGGAGTATGTCATAACAATTACACATTGTCTTACCGGTGGTGGGAGGGTGCATATCGGTGTAAGTTGGGCTATCGATATGAGGTCTCGGCGAGTGACCTTCGTATGTGTCTCCTCTTCGGCCAAACATAAGTCTTCACTGAAGGGTCATAGCGACGTGCGCATGTCTTACCAATGGAGCATAAGGGTTCTTTTAGATGGCCTTCGGTATGAGATCTATTTTCTCTTGACGAACAAAGGGCTAGCTCGGGGTAACTTTTGGTGAAACAAGAGCACTCTACATGAGGTTTCCCCGACATCATTATGTCTCGCTGATAACATGATGAGGTCTCTGTCGGTAAGAAAACCAAAATATCTTGGCGAAAGTGAATTGAACAAAACATAACTACTCGGTGTGACCTATTTGTTTCTGTGTGTGGTCTTGGCGAGGTGCGCGGGGTCTCACCAAATGGAATGCTGAGGTCGCTTTGTTGGCTAAAAATGGGGTTGTTACAATGACATATGAATAAGTGGGTGCCTTCAGTGAAAGATTGTATGATCGACATAGGGTCTCCCCGATATCTATGAGCTATAGCAAAGTGGATGAAATGAAAGGTGCGGTTCGGTGTGAGACCTTTTTGTGTCCCAGCGACTTGGAAGTAATAAAGGACCTTCGGCTTGACATTGTGAGTTCGCTATGTTGTCTCCTCGATATCACAGTGTTACAACAAAACATAGGGGAAACATAGGGATACTTAGTGAACTCGATGAGACGAATTGAAGGTCCCGGCGACATGTGAAAGGTAAAAGCACTCTCCGGGAAACGTAAATTGATCTACAAGATATCTCCTCGACTCAGACATGTCACGACGAATGCGAGCATAGTGAACACATGATGATCATCGATTGAATTGCCTTTGGCATGGTTAGCGATATGTCTCGCCGATTGTCTCACTAATGAATAACAGAAATTCAAATGTTGTGGCCAACATGTAGATGTTTAATAACCATTGCAGGCCGACATGATTGGAGCCCGAATTCTGTGGAAGGCCGACTTGGTCTTTCAATTTGATATGTTTTTCTCATGCTAGTGTATAAATAGGAATTTTGTAATTGTAAAAGGATCAGTCACGAGTTATTCAATACAGTAGGAAAATTGTATGGATACAGAACAATAAATTTATCAAATCAAAGGCTATGATGCATGTTTTAAGATGGAGGTATTTATGAATGTCAATTGATGTTGCTGTACATGTCTGGTATCAGTTATCTGTTGAATTTAATAAAAGGATTACTAAGTTGTCTCCAAGGTGGATTCTTTCTGATTGTTTAAATTGATATGACAAGTTTGTATTCAATTTATCAGTGCACATTCACTGTACTTGTGTGATTGATTGATTGGTTCTTTCAAGTAAAGACTAAATCCTTTTAGTTAATCATAGTAATCAGCGAGATTCAATTGGATTATTCAAGTAGAGCTTAGTAATCACATTCTTGCATGTTTATATGAGTTGTAAGCATAATATATGCCAGATAATTTGAATTTTCTCAGAGAAGTGTTGCTTATCTTGATCTCATTTGACTCCGCATACCCAACAAGGCACTAGTCTCTGCACTTCACCATTTGAACTTATTCAATTTTCTTTACATCTGTTAATCAAGCATTCATTTTAGGATTCAGATCAAAATATTGTTACTGTTTTCAAGTTGGATTTCATTTGTTCACCTCCCATTGCCATTGTGAATAAATTGTTTTAAGAAGATAATCACAAGTTAAGTCTGCACCATTCAGAAAGGTACACTCGCCCAGGTTTGCAGCACCTAAAGAGTAGAAGGCTGAGTTCTCTTAACCTTGTCTGTTACCCTAAAGCGTATCAAGAGATTGGCAGCCTCTTGAGGTATTCAGCCTACATTTTTGAGAGCTAACACTAGGCATTTTGAAGACTATGATGCCTTTGCAAACATGTATTTTGCCATGTGTGCTCTATAATGTAGAATAAGGTAGGTTGATATAGTCAAGTGCCTTTGAAACTTTTGAAGACTTTTAAGATAAGATATATATGTTGCATTTGTTTCCAACTTTTGAAGATATCATGTAAATGATTTGAAAATCACTTTCAGTTTGCTTTTAAATGCAAATGTAATACATATTAATGGTGGGGTCCCTTATCTTGTGCTTAAATTGTAAAGTGACTTGTTAGGTGATGTTTTATGAATCACTTAAACAAGGTCATTATATTTAATGTTTTTAAAAGCCATGTGTTTTCAAAAAACACACATATTGCATGATGGAGAATGTGGTTAAGTCTTGCATGAGGACCAATGATGACTTGCAGAAATGAGAAATGTGTGGGATGCTGTTTTGACTAATTTTGGTGGAAAAGAGGCTAGTTGGAGGCATTTTTTGTCACATTTTTGGGGTGACTATTGACTTGGCCTATTTTTCTTGAATGTGGAAGACATTTTGGAGAGTTCTAGAAGGTTCTTTTGGGCCTTTTCTATTTTACCTGACCATAATCTTCTAGAAGCACTTGTGTGAGAGGTTTTGGTTTAAGTATGTTCATTTTGAACATTTGAAGTTCTTTCTTTTCCAGCAGGAGGATAGCTTTACTTTCTTGGAGTTATTTTTATGGAGTTGTATTATAACTCAGACAAACCTATTATGAAGTAAGCACTTTGAATTAATAAATTGGAGTATTTTTATCTTCTCTCTTCATATTTATGGTATGCCATTAATGGTTGATCAGTCTATTTTGTGAAAAGTCATTTTTCCTTGCAAACTTGTCCCATGTTTTCTTGCATCCATTTGACAAAAAATGTATGTTTACAGGTTATAAGATGTGTTGTTTAGTTGTGTTATTGACTGTGAAAATCTATTTTTATTTTGAAAGGACTGTTACAAACCTCCTTATAAATTATTGATGTGAATTGCATTGGAAAGTGAGTTGTGTGAGTTAAGCTTTGAGATATTAATTTGAATGTGTGAGGCTATTAACAGGTCTAGGTTGTTTTGGTGCATCACCTTAGGTTCTTTTCAGAATTAGGTTTATTTTATGCAAATTATTAACCTTATCTTAGAGATTAAGTAGTTAGGTGGCATCAAAAGGGGAAGCCAACCCTTATCACTGGAGGTTTGCTTTCAAACAGGTTACCCACAACCTGAACGTAGTACCATGTTAGTCTAAATCTGCTAAGTTCACTTAAGGCTTAGCAAACAAGGTGTAGATTTGCTGAACTAACAATCATATATCTGGACCATTCATCATTAGGTCTTAGATTTGACAATTGATATTTTGTTGGCTTGACTTTCCTTAAAAGGTAACCCTATTTTAGGAGGATGTTGTATTATGACTGTGTAAATTATGATATATTATGAGAGTTGATAGTGGTCGTGTTGCCTCTGTATCTCTGGTTGGTGATACTCCTATGAGAAACTTGCTTTGAAAGTATATTGTAATCTTTGTGATTTCTATATAATATTAGAAGGATTTTGGAGTGTGGGTTTTTTCTCCCAAAAGGATTTACCCCACGTAAATCATTGTGTTGTGGTATGCAGAATATTTATGTTTATAAGTTTTTCTAACTATTGTAAAGATCTATAAAGTTTTTCATTATCCTCCTCTTAAGATTTAGTGTAGGAAGTTGTTTCGCTACCTTAGCTTCTTCACAAGTGGTATCCGATCCCGATCACCTTTGGTTTTAGTTGTGGGTTGGGTTTTTTGAACTAACCCAGATTTGAGTGGGAGCGTGTGAATAATATAATTTATGATCTTGTTGTAGGAATTTTCAGATGGAAAGTTCATTAGGGAGAATAGAGGTGGATAAATTTTATGGAAATAGTTTTGAGATGTGGAAGTTGAAGATGGATGATCTATTGACAGATCGAGATATGTGGGATGCTATTGATGAGAATGGAATGCAGATCCTACTTTGGCTACTCAATATGATGTTATGGATTGTAAAGCCAAGGGTCTAATTAGATTATGCTTGTTAGACTCTATTTTAATCAATGTCCATGAAGAGACCTCTACACAAAAACTATGGAAGAAACTTGGTGAGATGTATCAATCCAAATCTTTAGTGAACAATATTTTCTTGAGGAAGAAATTGTATTCCTTGAGAATGGAAGAGTGTGGATGAATTAAAAAATACTTATAAGCATTCAATATGTTGGTGGCTCAATTGGAATCAGTTGGTTTCAAAATGGATGAGGATAAATGTTAGATATTTCTTTGTTCTTTGCCTGATTTGTGGGACTCTCTTGTTATGGCTATTGGAAGTACTTCTGTTATATTGAAGACTAAAGATGTGGTGGGTTATTTGATTTCTAAAGAGATGAGGAGGAAGGTATCCATCAATGCTAAGGATTCCCTAACTATTTGTGGAAGACCTAAGGAAAAAGGCAAGAAGAATGAGAAGAATGATAAATCCAAGTCCAAGGGGAGATCTAAATCTGCTGAAAGGTCCAAAGTTGTTTGTTGGAACTGTGGTAAGCCTAGACATATTCATAAGGATTGCAAAGAAGAAACAAAGAAGATAAAGAAGATATTTGATTTTGATTCCGAGTCTGAGAAGGAAGATGGTGATGCATCCATTGCAACTTTGGAAATTTGTGCAGGTAATGATGCATAGTTAATTGAATCATGTGCATCAAGTTCCATACAACTTTTAATAGATATTAATTTTTTGAATATGAAGAATTTGATAGAGGTAAGGTGTACTCTGGTGATGATTCTTATTTAAATAATGTTGGCCATGGTAAAATTAGAATGAGGTATCTTGATGGTAGAATAAAAAGGATTAGTGGTGTGTTGCATATCCCTAAATTAGCATGAAATCTGTTATTTGTGAGAAAACTAATAGATGTAGGTGTGTAGGTAGTATTTTCTGATGTAAGATGCAAGATGGTTAGAGATTTTGAACACTCAAAATATTGAGAGGAGGGGGCGAATCAGTATTCTCTAAAACCTCTTAAACATTTAAACATTCATTCCACACATAATATTCAATTTACAGTAAGGAAAGAAACCATGAAAGCAACCATCAAAGCAAATAACACATGAAAACCATATTTTTATATGGAAAACATAAAAAGGGAAAAACTTGATGTAGAGCAAAGACAAACTAAACACATCACAAATAGGGTTTCAATACAAATAGTGAAAATGGGCATTCTTGTTCATTCTTGACAACTTGCTTTTAAAGACGCGGGGGCAACAATTTGAGTTTTTTGGTCATAAATTTTATTGTATACCTACTATTAAAAATATAAGATCTATTTGTAATACACTTTTGGACCTTACTAAACATATCTTAGAATCAAAGTAGGTTACTTTGTATGGAATCCTTAAAAAATGGATTGCCCTTCTGCTAATTAGGCCTAAAACATAAAAAAAAATTAGACCTAGGGAATCATCAAAGCACGTACCAACCAAAACCCCAAATATTGAAATTTTGGAATAAGAAAATACACATAAAAATATGCCATCTCACAAAATTTTAGATTTTTCCACTGGTAACCCTAACTAGGGTTTTGGACAGTTTTTAGTAAAACGACTATATCTTACACAAAAATGGATGAAAATCTATGCCACAAAATAAAAAATAAATTAGACTCATTTTAATATCATTCCCAACTAGTTTCAAACCTAGAGGAAAGCCGTACACTCTATACAAAAAATTAGAATAGGAAAGAATGTGTTAGAATGTAGGAAAAATGAGGTTTTCTTTCATTGATTTCATAAAACTCTTTATCCGCTCGTACAAATGTGATCTTGGCACATTTTTATACCCAACACATCTTCCATAACTTCCCATCGACCAAGAAATGTGAATTTTCATCTTTTACAAGAATATAGCAACTTCTAGAAAAGTTGTCATGCAACTTTTGAGCAACAAAGCAAATTTTTACCAAATTTTGACCTATGGACCCCAAACTTGACTTAATGGGTCCAAATGAACAATATTGGCCTAAAATGGACTTCTTACAAGAAAAAAACACAAAATGAACCTAAAATTCAACTTTTTCCTCTTGGAGGCATATCAAGACCTGATGGTGCTCCTGCATCATACTCCTAAGGAAAAGAAAAAGATTCAAGTCTACTTGAATGGAAAGCTTTAATATTGTTCAACTTGGACTCCTTGAATTGAGTAATCTGACATGTACTATGATAATCCAACTCTTTCATACTACTTTGTACCTATGCTTTGGTGAAAAAAATCAAGAATTGTCTTATCTTAACTATGGCTCTCCTTTGTGCCTTACAAAAGTATTTACCCCTATTGAAAGGAGCAATCATCCTCTCATATTGTATCTCTGAAATCCTTTATCCACATTGGTTCAATAGTGAAAACCTTACCACTACATTGTGTAGGAACGTCAAACTCGAAGCCCTTGGTTTCCTTGGTGTGAAAGGATTCAACTTCTTATGTAGCATTATGACCATCACTATTGACTAGGTTTATTGTTGCTATAATTTGCATGTTAGACTCCTTCCTCAACTGATAAGGTCTAATAACCTTAGAAAAATATTGAATGAAATTAATTATTCCCTTACTCAAAGGAATTTCTCATATTTTTCCTCCATACTCAAGGGTTTCAATTCCATAGGAATTACACAAATACATACCATAACTTTGTTTTTTTTTCTTTGTAAGACCTAATTCATCCATCTTCTTCATGGCATACTATTGTATCAACTCATGCTCTCTTTCATTGTTCCTTGTTTCTCCATTTTGAAAGAATTTACTGGAATGCATGTCCTCAACCTCTTCAAATGAATATCCCTGGTTTTGATTGGGTCTTTCCTCCTTTATCATCATATCATTACTTGCAAACACATACTCACACAAAGGCTTAGTTTCAAAAACACAAGATTTGTTTGTCTCTTTAGATGCTTATAGCACCCTTCATTTCATCATAACTTTCAACTCATCCATGCTTGCTGCTATCATATTTTTCCTTCTCCTCTGAATGATCTTCTTGATAGGCCACTTTACCTTTTTCCTTATTGGTCAATGCCAACCATTCTCTTGGTTTGTTCTCTCAAGAAACCACTACATCTTAAGATCCATTATTTTTTCTATTTCTTCCAAGGCGTGTCTCAACTCTATTATCTCTTACTCAATATTAATTTGTTTTACCTTCTAATCCTTCTTCTTTATCTCCCTTTTCTCTTCTTTTCTCTTGTTACTTCTTGCGTGGTAATTCCTTACTCTGCAAGTCTCTACGAATGAATTTTATCGATATTTACATTCTTCTTTCTCAAGTAAGTATCTTTCACCATACTTCCACTTGTCTTCATGATACCTCACCTTAGGCCTCTTTCTTTTCCCTGGCCTAGTCTTTTGACATCTAGGTTATTCCCCCAACCTGCAAAAAGACAACACATAAACCCCAAAAAATTTCTTGCCTAGATCTTTGGGCTTTGATACTAATTTGATATAGAGCAGGGGTGAAAAAATCCAAACAATCTTCAAACAACCAAACTTTCAATCTCTTAAACATTCAATGGTGGGTTTTCATTCATTAACCCCCATTCTTCTTGTAGCCTTTCCAAATTGGTTTTTCCTTCATAACTTGTAGAGGAAGCATGAAATTCAAATTGTAAAGGAACTTTTAGATACCCTTTTCTCCATTTACAACCATATCTCAAAATTAGGGTATAGTCCTTTGTATGGAAACCATAAAAAAATGACAACTTGCTCTTAAAACCTAAAACATGGGTGCAGGGGCACCCACAAGTCATTTTATGCCTCCAAGGGGTCACAAGTTGGCATGTTGTTTTTTTTGAGTTTTTTACATGTAATAAGGTCTTATAAGAACATTTCATGTGTGTTGGAGTCTAAGTTAGGTCATTAGGTGAATGAAAGTGTTTAGTTGCAAAAAATGTCAATGTTGCACATTGGTGGAATATGAACAGTTGTAATTTGAAAAGTTGGTTATTAACCATTGGAAAATGGTTCTAAATTTTTAAAAAGACCTTTTATGATCAACACAAAGGTTAGGATGATGAAACATTGTGTATTTGAAGTTTTGTTAAATGAAACCCCTGTTTTCTATGCATTTTTTCTGTAGTAGTCCTGTTCTTTCACATGGTACAAATTTGTATGAACTGAACATTGTATGGTTGAAAATATAATTGAGTTAGTTTTGATTTGGTTAAATTTCATTAATTTTAGAGAAAGTTATAGCATTTTTTGTAATAGTAGGTCTGAATCTTCTCTAAGGTTTCCAACGAACAAGAAAATTCCATATCTTTTCTTCCCTAGATAAAAAATCTATAAAAATTGGTGAAAGGTTATGTTTTGAGGGTATCTAAAAACCCTTTAGAGGATATTTCATATTTTTTTATTTTTATGGAGTTACTAATGAAAGTTTGCTTGCATTTGTGTGTAGACAATAAAAAAAAAACCCTCTTAGAAGTAGGACAGTCAAATTTTGAACCCCTCTATACAAAACAATTCTACCTTATTTTTGAATATGTGTAAGAATGACCAAATGGGTATCTTAAATAAGTCTTCTTTTCTATAGATCAGGTTTGCATTAAAAGATATGTCCAATTTTTTTTTGAAAGACTACAAGTGAGAATGAGGGTTTGTGAAGGAAAACCCATTTTTTGATGAAAAATACACTTGTTTAAGGTTGTTTTGAGTTTGATTACCCTTGATCTGCATCAAATTGACATCAGAGCCCAAAGATTTGGACAAAAAGGTTTTTAAAGTTTATCTGTTATTTTTTTGCAGGTTGAAGGAAGAACCTAGATGCTAAAAGATTAGACCAAGGGACAAGAAATAGGCCTGAGGTGAGGTATCACAAAGACAAGAAGACGCAAGGTGAAAAAACATTTTTTGAGAAAGAAATACGAAAGAGTTGAGGAGAAAAGTCCATGGAGATTTGCAGAGTAAGGAGGTACCAAGTAAGAAACTAGTGATGAGAAAAGAGAGAAGCGAGATAAAAAAAAAGGGATTAGAGGGAAAATAAAATGGATATTAAACAAGATATAATAGAATTGAAAAAAACCTTGAAAAAAATGAAAGAAATTCAAGAAAAGATGCAAGAAAGAATGGAATTTGAGATACAAGTGTCTTACAAAGACAAAACAAGCAAGTGGTTGACATTTTTCAATAAAAAAGAGACTCAAATGGCCTATCAAGGAGGTCATTTAGAAGAGAAGAAGGCAAGAGAGGACAATAGAACCAAACATTGGAGAGTATTTGTTGATGATGAAAAATCAAAATTCATCCGAGGAAGAGAAAAAATGTGAAGAAAATGAGTCTATTGAGACTCAAGATTTTATTTCTAATAATGTGTGTGAGTATGTGTTTACAGGTACGACAAATGAAAATGAAGATGGAAAAGAGTCTAAAGAAGGAGAAGTGCATATAGTGTATGATGATTGTTATACAAATGTAGCACAATATAGTGACTAAAATGTTGCAAAACCAACTAAGGTGATGGTTGCATTTTCTGATTTTATGGATGATGAATATGCTAACATATTGTATTTGAATGATGAAAATGAAGACATTGATGGTGGTACTGAGGCATATGAACAAGAACTAGAATTTTGGTACTTGAAAGTTGAGAAGATGCTCAATAAGAGATGGTACAAGAAGAAAAAAGATCTAGGAAAATTTGCAGAAATGAATGACACATTGCAGAAGAATTGGAAGATCAAGAAGAGAGAGAAGACCTGCACTCAAGTGGACTTGAGTTTTTTTTTTCCTCTGGGGAGTATGGTGCAGGGGCATCCACAGGTCATTTTATGCCTCTAAGGGGTCAAAATTTGGTATTTTGTTTTGTTTGAGTTTTTTACATGTAATAAGGTCTTCTAAGACCATTTCATGTGTGTTGGAGTCTAAGTTAGGTCATTAGGTGAATGAAAGTGTCTAGTTGCAAAAAGTGTCAATGTTGCACAATGTTGTCAAATTGCACATTGGTGGAATATGAATGGTTGTAATTTGAAAAGTTGATTATGAACTATTGGAAAATGGTTGTAAATATTTAAAAAGGCCTTGTATGGTCAACACAAAGGTTAGGATGATGAAACATTGTGTATTTGAAGTTTTGATAAATGAAACCCTTGTTTTCTATGTATTTTTTTGTAACAATTTTGTTCTTTCACATGGTAAAGATTTGTACGGCCTTTATATGACTTGAACATGGTATGGTTGGAAAGATAATCGAGCTATGTTTCATTTGGTATTGGTTTGGTTAAATTGAATTAATTTTAGAGAAAGTTATAGCATTTTTTTTAATAGCAGGTCTGAATCTACCCAAGGGTTTCCAACGAACAAGAAAATTCCATATCTTTTCTTCCCTCCATAAAAAATATATAAAAATTGGTGAAATGTTCTATTTTGAGGGTATCTAATTTTTTTTTAAAGTATATTTCATAGTTTTTTATTTTTACAGAGTTACTAATAAAACTTTGCTTACATTTGGGTGTAGATAGTAAAAAAAAACCCTCTTATAAGTAGGAAAATAAAATTTTGAGCCCCTCTATACAAAGAAACCCTATCTTATTTTTTGATATATGTAAGAATGGCCAAATGGGTATTCTAAATGGGTCTCCTTTTCCATAGATCAGGTCTGTGTCAAAAGATATGTTCAATTTTCTTTTTTGAAAGGTTACAAGCAAGAATGAGGTTTTGTGAAGGAAAACCCACTTTTTGATGAACAAAGACACTTGTTTAAGGTTTTTTTAAGTTTGATTACCCCTAATATACATCAAAAACACAATGAGAATTATCTCACAATATATTATAACTGGTCATGACATATTATAGAAAGACTCATTGCCAAGTGCAATCACTATCCAGAGAATAAGAGAAATAGAGAAAATGGCTCACTGCCAAGAAAGAGGGTTGGCTCACTGCCAAGATTGAATTGATAAAATTTCATCTACAATATGTAGGAAATATAATTGCAGTAAAACTCAAAATACTGAATCAACACACTTCATACTACACAACTTCTACACTCATCTCTGCTTTACATTCACATCACATTTACATGCTTTGCTTAAGAATTTGCATCACACATTTTCTATAGTACACACCACATCTCATATCATCACTACAAAATAAAAAATGATCTTATATTTATACCCATTACATTAACACAACACTTACACCATCAATTAGGTTGGCCTAATTAGATGTATCATGCAAAACATAACTTGTCCATTTAAGATCAACCTATAAAAAATTTGCACCTAAATTCAAAACTTGTAGCACATAAAAATAGATTGGAATGGACCTATAATAGTTCCCACATAACTAATCAACACTTCCTTTAACTCTACATGACCCCAAACATATTAGGTTGGCACCATTGGTGAGACAACACCAAAATACACCTGATTATTCACAAACTAACATGTAGACTTCCAAAACAAATGCCACTTGAACCACACACTCTTATGACACCTATAAAAGCTTCTTCAAATCCACATAACCAAATATTCTTCAATATTGGAATGCAAATTGATCCAAATAGGTACTCTGCACTGGTAACACTGCCACTAGTAAACCCGATATACTGTCAACCATAAATTTTGCACCAGAGGATATAAAGATGTGAACCTTTGGATTTAGGGTCCTCAAATGTGTATCAAAATTTCCTTAGAACCATAGATAAAAATACCTCAATGTGAACCAATGTAGACCAAAAAACTGATGCTCTATACACTGAAAACTGTGTTATGGACTTAGTCAAATATTCAACATATCTGTTTTGTACTAGAGAAAAAAATCTGCATCTCTACAATGGATTACCAGATCTCCATGCTCACTCATGCTTAACCAACTGACTATGCCTTAATGTAGATATCAAAGCATAATGTTTACATCAATGAAAACACTATATAAGCTCATGCTCATGTTGCCAACAACCATACCAATGACAATATCCTCAAACTTCCAATAATCTACCCCTTTGTCATTTATGGCAACATGAATCAACTCTTCTCCATTCTTTCTCCAAACTACTCTCAAAATATTCTCCCCCTTTGACATCAAGGGAAAAGGGTGCATACATGTTTCCTATTCTTTGCTCCTCATTTGATAATATTTACATAGACTTGCTATTCATTTTCCTTCTACCCCTTACATTTATACATGACTTTACTCACATACTCCCCCTAATTGATATATACATAGATGCATGAGAGTAACAAACTTCTTCAAAACTCAAACCAAATCCCTCAAACACTGCTATCCATCTAAATTGATCAAAATTTGCACTAGTATACTATCCTCTAACTTCCACATATATACAATATAATATGAAATGCATAAATAGATGTAATGAAGGATTTCTACAAAACAAAATAAGTTAGTATCACATGCATGCAATATTATCCAAACAACACAATAGAATGCAAAGGAGAAATGTGAAAGAAAGGGAATGAAACTAGAACAATCTCACCCATTTCTCTCCATGAATAACTTCTATTATACCTCCTAGCTTGTTGTAATAATGGATGCCCTCATATTTTGAGGAGAAAACTCTATATGCCTAGACCTAAACAAGACTTTGAAGGATTTATTTTAAAAGATTTATGGAAATAGAAAATGAAATCTAAGTGCAAATATTCAAATACTAATGGTTAGAATGCAAGAAACGACAATAAACAAGGAATTTAAAATAATTTTTAAGAAATTCAAGATCAAGATCAAGGTCCTTGAAATGAGAGCAAAATTGTCATTTTATAGAAAATGCAACTTTGCACGGACGAATGAGATGAGAGATTGAGAAAATGCCCTAAAATCAGAGGTCTAGATTAAATTCGATAATCCCTAATCAGGGTTAGGGAAAAATCCTTAAGTGAGCGGTCAAGATTCCATCTGAGAGAATTGAATCGACGGTGGAGAATAAATGAGGAAATTAATTCAAAAATAAAGATTTTTGAAAATGAAGAAGATAAAGACTGAACTGAAGATCAGATTCCAAGGAAATCAAGAATCTGCCCGATTACTTGATTTTTGGAGGAAAGTTACCATTTTGAATTAAATTAATTCAAAATATGGATTTTGTGAAATAATAAATAATCAATTTTCATATTATTTACCAAAATGGACTGTTAGTTAAGAATGTGATGATATTTTAAATAATTTCATTTATTTAAAATGAGAGGAATATTAATTTTGATAATTAAATAATTAGAGATAATTATCTAATTTAGCAAATAAGATTAATTAATTAAATAAATTAATCAATTCATTTAATTATGAGGATTAGTGACATATTAAATAAATAAATGAAATTGATTTATTTAATAATCAGGAAGACATAAATGTAGAAAGGTAATTAAATAAATTAAGAAATTTATTTAATTAAGGGAAGACTTAGACAATTAATGACGTATTTAATAAATAAATAAAATTTATTTATTTAATAATCATGAAGAATAAAAGGACATAATTTAATTAAATCCTTATGAATTATTTAATCAATAGTTGAATGTGGACCAAGGACATAATTAAATGCCATAATTACGCTAGGACGAAAGTGGTAAAAATGAAGCTTGTAGGCCTAGGTCATTTTTAGGTGTCTACATTTTGCCCCTCTTTGTTATAATGTCGTTTGTCGCGTTGTGACAAAGAAAATAAGTCAAAGCCATGCCCTAGTGAAGGTATAGGGTATCAATGCCCCCTCGGGAAATTTTTCAAATTTTGGGTCGGCGGCAGAAAAATTTGTAAAGGGTCCCGATAAGTCAATTTGATGACTAGAAAAATAATGGCGTAGTCGGTTTTGGATTCTGACATGTTTAAGGCAGGTAATGGGGTGGTCAAAGTTGGTCAAATGAGCCTCCAGTAATAATCTAATTGACAAATTCCATTTTGACTTTATAAATAGGTTGACAAAATGGTAAAAGTCAATTCATTCTTACTATTCACTTTGCGAATTTTGAGAGCTCAAAGCGAAAAGGACAGCAGCGAGGATGGTGATTCTAGTGTCAGAGCATCACGGCGAGATCATACAGACTTTCAGGCGGCCAGAGGGCGTAGAGCCAGCGGTATGTACCCCTATCCTCCTTTGTAATTTTTTGGTTTTGCGTGCCAAAACTAGGTTTCTAGGGGAACAACGAATGCGCTGCAAGGCATATGCGTTCGCGTAAGCCGCATTCGCTTTCGCATTCAATGCATTTGATGCATTGTGATGCAAAAACAACGATAAATTAGGGGTAAGTGAGGTTTTGGCCGTATTTGCTAAAATTTGTGACGCATTCGCCTTTTTGAGTCACAATCGCCAATTAGAATGCCGCAATCAATATTTTGCGATGCAATCACATGTTGAAGCGACACACTTGAATGGAATAATGCAATCGTCATATATCATGACGTAAGTGTTCTGATGCGATGCATTTGAGCATCCAAACGATGCAATTTTCATGTTGTGACGCATTTGAAGTACTAAACGATGCATGCAATGTTTTATGATGCAATTGTCCCAACGCGACGCATTTGACTTTATCTGTGACTAGGGCTGATTTTTGATACTTTTCCAATTTAAAATGCTTCTGATTATATAGGTAGTGTTTTAGAAGGTACTAACACGTTAGTTGGCTTTGTGCAGAGATAGTTTGCTCTGATTTATACACACAAGAGTAAATCGACGACCTTCCGATTTGTGGACCAGCTGACTCTATGGGAGTGGCGACGACTGATGCAGCTAGGATTGTTTTATGTTGCCTATATGCCCGCCATTTGGGCGAATAGGGGACTGTTGACTGCATTGTGCGAGCACTGGCATTCAAAGACATGCTCTTTCCATTTGCTGATGGGTGAGGTGACCATCATGCTTGAGGACGTCTACTGCATCCTACAAGTGTCGATCTAAGGAGAGCGGATCATCTACGACCCTCACCATGGCGAGCAAACCTTCCAGACATACTACCGAGATGAGGGTGCAGGACTTGGAATCCAGGGATATGAGATCATATGGGAGTTCATGGCAGAGCACTATGCTCATTTTGATGATTTCTTAGCGACACTCATTGGTGGGATACTGATTCTTGACCGTCGCGAACATGGATTCCCTATTGGTTGGGGAGATGTCTTGGTTGGGATGAGACAAGATAGGATAGTGTATGCTTGGGGTCCTTGTTTACTAGGGACACTCTACCATTAGTTGCACAAGGTTGCTTATAGGAGGGCGAAGAGTATTTTGTGTGGTACCACCTTGATGATGATTTGGGCCTAGAAGCATATTGCTATATTTCACCCCTCGATTTAGAGACCACAGTTGGCAGAGGGGATGCCCTATGCCTACTACTATGTGGGTGCCCTACAACAGACACGGATGGGCGAGACAGGTTGGTAGTGACATCAGATTGACACGATGGTGTCTTTTATCTGGAGGCCATACATAGATTGTCAGCAGTGGGACGATGAGGTGGACCATCTCAGCCTGTGCAGACAGTATCGATATTTGATTGGGAGGACAGTGCATAGCTCATTGATTATAGTGATGAATCTGCCACATCGTGTTCTCAGACAGTTCAGAGAGCAACAAGGTGTACCTACGGGGACAACTAATTATGCGCGCTCTTCCAGAGAGTATGCTTGGGGGCCGGCCATTCCAGTAGCCTTCGCAGAGCAGCAGATTGATGGGCTAGGAGCCTAGCCGTGGGGATGGAGAGGTGGGATAGCCAATCTCGGGACCACATCAGACTATGATCTATGGTGGCAGGCACATAGACCAGTGCCATTGACAGATCCCAATGAGCCAACATCTATGGATAGATGGTCAGTGATACCTCATGTGTCGAGAGCTAGGCGAGGAGGAAGGGATGGTGATAGGGGCAGAGGCCGGGGGAGAGACAGAGGCAGGGATGGAGGTAGGGATAGAGGCCAAGATGGAGGTAGGGACGGAGGCCAGGGGGAGATGATGGGGATGACAAAGATGATGGAGGAGATGGTCGGAGGTGGAGGAGAGATGGTTAGGGATAGGGCCAAAGGGTGTGCCCACATGTGGCTAGAGTAGCACTAGATGCTATTCCAGAGGTGGCCGAGGAGGGGGAGAGAGAGGAGGAGAGACATGAGGAGGATGTGGTGGAGGAGGGGAGACAGGAGGAGGATGTGGGGGAGGAGGGGAGACAGGAGGAGGACTAGCCAATGCAGGAGGATGATGATGATGATGATGATGACATCATGGATGAGGCTGAGAGACTTCTCAGATGGCAGATGGTGGAGGGAGAGGAGGAGATACCGTACTCCTTGAGATTTCCCTAGGATGCCACGATAGATCAGAGGGTGGCCGATCTACAGAGGAGACTGGATGAGAGTGCCACATAGGTCTGATCACTACAGTCAGCGCTAGAGGTGGCCCGGGTAGAGTGGGATCAAGCAGTGATCCGCCAGTAGGACTCAACTCAGTGGTGCATCGAGTTTGTACCGTTATGCACAGGACCATCCAGAGATATTGCTTGCGAGTTGGCTAGGGTGAGCATGAGGCTGGGACAGTACAAGACTTTGTATGAGCAGGAGGTGCCTCTTGAGTGATGAGATCCGATGTTGTCACGCTCATAGATGAGGACATGCAGTGGACATAGATAAGGCAGTACCAGTGGCAGAAGGAGTCACACGAGTGTAGGAGGGTCTACCTTGACAGGGCACACATCAAGGCACAGGTCCCACCACTCACACCATCACGCCTCGAGTCACCACTCTAGCCATAGTCACGGGTCTATTGGTTTAGTGCAGAGGTCGGTATAGAGGCAGCCACCAGTGGTTGATCCATCTAGTTCTCAGAGCTAGGCAGCAGTGATGTCACAGGTGTCCATTACCATGTAGATGATGCCGTCATTTTCAGTTCCATTGGTGGCACAGGTAGAGGCTACTACCAGTCCACCCATCAATTCAATGCCAGTTATAGGGCTCCAACCACCACACTCTTCGCCACGAGGGGATGATGAGAGTCTACCCTAGGGGCATGCTTGTTATTATGACACATTATGTATAGACTATTGAGCCTGCGAGCTCCATTTTTGTGATATCTGTTGACTCTATCATGTGACACTGTATATTTTTGAGATGGTATTATATGATGATGCAGTTTTGATGCAACCTACATGTGTGTTATGCGATGTTATTTGATTTATGCATTATGATATATGTGATGTATGATGTCCTATGTATGATGTTGATTCATGATGTATGATGGTATTATGTATGTTTTATGATGCTTTCTTATGATACGATGCCATGATGATGCAATGCTTATTTATGTGTCATATTGATTTTGTGATGATGGCTATAGTGATGTGCCTAATGTATTTATGATAATATGGATGCGATATGCAATGATATGTATATGATTTAATGCTATGGACGATGCATGTATGGACCTAATGCCATGTTTTATATGATCATGTATGTACTTATGTTTTTGTATGTCACAAGATATCATTGTGAGATGGATGAGAGAAGATGACCAGACTAACAAGAGAAGATGACCAGACCGAAGTAGATGCATGTTAGTTCCTATACCAAATCCTTCAAAAATTTACCATAGGACTTTAATATTTATTGCTCTTAATCATCATTGGGAAAAACTGTCATAATGGCCAACAAACACCATGATATGACATAGATCAAGGTGTGCAAGGTTGTACCATCATGTAAGACAAGCAGTCATAGACAAGGATGATCATGACTCATACTAAGAGCGTGATTTCCCCAGCCTTTTTTTCATAATCAGCCACAAGTAGAAAAAAGACAAAGACAAATCATGAAACGTCATTGCTTCTCTAAATCCTGTTCCCAGGACATCCTTAAGAAACTAGCAGCATGATTTTCATAATACAAAATAAAATAAAATAGAGCCCTTATCATGATACGTCACTATTTTTCTAAATCCTAGAATCAGGACCTCATTGAGAAACTAGTAATCATGCATGTCAATCCTCATGATATGTCACTGCTTCTCTAAATCCTGTTAGTGGGATCTCGTTGAAAAACTAATAACATGATAAAAAGCCAAAAGACAAGTGTCGAGTGTTTTCCAAGTGCGTCTAAATAACCATTGTTCTGATGTTAAGATGTCAGGTTTGATACTGATGAGATGCTAGAGTGTCAAAGCTTTGATGATGCTTGGATGACAAATGTCCAAAATTGCCGAATTCAAGAAGGACACATCTTGAATAATGTTGATGTCAAGAGGATTGATCCCTAAATGTCAAAGGGGGTCCCTCAAAATGCCATGTGATAGTGACAATGACGATGCCTAGGAAGGACACATCCTAAGGCATAAATGACAGAGTTGGTTCTTCAGAAGGACACATCTAAAAAATACTGATGTCAAGGGGAGTGATCCTTAGATGTTAGGAGGATCCCTCAAAATGTCGAATGACAATGACGATGCCTAGGAAGGATACATCCTAAGGCATAAATGACAGAGGTTATCTTTCAGAAGGACACATGTGAAGGTTAACCAAGAGTCGACAGTTTGGCAGGTTATGATGATTTGACTTGCTTTGACCGAGTTTTACTTGTGTTGACCATATGTTAATATTGTCATGATGATATGTGCTGATGAGATTGTCATGTTGAATAAATGATTGCCATAATTTGCTTTATGAGCTTTATCCCTTAGGGAATGATTTGATTTGTCCTAAAGACCTTTTGACGTGTGTGCTAGTGTGATGCCATGAACCCTAATGGACTTACCTAGTGCGGCCTCAGGGGCTCATCGACAGATGGCCTTGCCTACATCATGCACTCAAAGACCTCATAGTTTGACATGACTAATGACTTTGTATTAATGACCAAAGATTGCGCCATGATTTTATTTTGAAAACCTAAAAGGTCTAACCTAATGTCTCGGGGACTCGAAAATGAGTCTTTCCTACATAGCAAATGCACAGAGACAACGTAGTTCGGACAAATGATAGACTTGACAGATTGTCATGACAGGTTTGAGAAGACAGGACTCTGCGTTCAACATCTTGTTGTGGTTTTCTTCAGGACATTTTGCGATGTTTTTGGTCTTTTTTTCAAGAATTTTGCGATGTTTTTTGGTCTTTTTTTAAGACTTTTTTCAATGTTATTGTCTTTTTTAAGGAATTTTTGCCATGTTTTTGTCTTTTTTCAGGACTTTTTACCATGTTTTTGGTCTTTTTAGGACTTTTTGCCATGTTTTTGTCTTTTTTTAGGACTTTTTGCCATGTTTTTGGTCTTTTTTCAAGAATTTTTGCCATGTTTTTGGTCTTTTTTCAAGAATTTTTGCTAATTTCCAAAACCATGTGTGACATCTGCTGTAGTTACATGATAATGATTTTTCCCCCTGTCAGGTCCAAGACTTAGCCAATTTGAAGGGACATGAAAGGTATGTTTCTGGTGTACCAGATGGGCAGTATAGAGGACTTGATGTCAACCATTTATCAACCATGAAAGGAAGGGTATAATGTCATGATGATTTGTGTGATAATGGCAGGAGATGCATTTCATCCTAGGCCAAGGTAGACAAAGTGACAGTAGATGGCAGAGCAATGATTGATTATGCATGGCACCTGTTTGCCAGGTTTTCACCATGGTACTTATCCAAAGCGCCTATTTTCTAGGTTTTCACTGTTGGATGAATCATTTTTCTTTACTATTTTTTTCATTTTTCCTATTTTTTTTGTGTTGCCAAGATGCCTGTTTGCCAGGTTTTCATCAAGGCAACAATTTTTTTTATCATTTTATCATTTTTTTTCTTTTTTGTATTTTACGGTTTTCAACTTAATCTCCTGATGCTATGCATAGAACCTTCAGAGATGTAGATTGTTGATAGGCTCTATCAATTGTTCTCCCTCTAGAGTTTCCAGCTAATAGGCTCCAGAACCAAAAGAAGATATGATGATGTAGGGACCCAACTAGTTTGGTTCAAACTTTCTCAGCTTTTCTCTCTCAACCTGGTTCTTAGGGTTCTGCATGAGAACTAGGTCACCAATGTCGAATTTCTTGACCATAACCTTCTTATTGTAACTATGACAAAAATGGTTCTGATATGCTTGTAGATGGTTCTAGGAATTTTGTCTTCTTTCTTCTAACATTTCTAGCTCATGCAGGTGCGATTGTTTATACTCCTCTTCATCAGTTAAACCCTTTAGGGAGACTTGTAATGAAGGAATTTCGACCTCAATGGGCAAGATGGCCTCAACGCCAAAGACCAGGGCAAATGGAGTGGCTCATGTAGGCGTACAAATGCTAGTGCAGTAAGCCCACATAGTAGGGTTGAGTTGTATATGCCAGTCATGACCAGCATCATTGACAGTCTTTTTGAGGATTTTAACAATGGTTTTATTTGATGCCTCAGCTTGACCATTTCCTTGTGGGTAATACGAAGATGAAAAATGGTGTTGGATGTGAAATCACTCACGTAACTCATGAACGTCTTGGTTTTTAAACGAACGTTCGTTGTTAGTGATGATGGATTACGGAAGGCGATACCGGCAAATGATGTAGTTAAGGATGAACTTGGATATTTGTTTTCCAGTTATGTATGTCAGTGGGATGGCTTCAATCCACTTCATAAAATACTCAGTGGCAGTGATTATGAATTTGTGGCCATTGGACGAGGTCAGATGGATCTTACCCACGAGGTCAAGTCCCCATTGAGCGAAGGGCCACATAGAGGTGATCGGCTGAAGTTCCTATGCTGGAGCATGGATCAAATCACTATGAATCTGGAATTTGTGACAAGCCCTAACATATTCTATTGCATCTTTTTCAACGGTCAGCCAGTAGTACCCAAGTCTCATTACTTTCTTGGTTAGAGTAGGACCACTTGAATGAGACCCGCATATACCATCATGTACTTCACGTAAGGTTGTACATGCTTCATTAGTGTCAAGACATCTAAGGAGGGTGTTTTCAAAGCTACGATGGTAAAGGGTGTCACTAATGATGGCATACCTTGCGGATTTTCGGATAAAGGACTTCCTTTGGTTATTGGACAGGTTCGGTGGAAGGGTTTGAGACTTAAGGTAGTCATAAATATCTTGGTACCAGGGAGAGTCGAGACCAACAAGTTCACAGACCATTTCTGACTTTGGAATGTCATAGGCAGGGACCAACAGTTGCTCTATTAGGAATTCCAACTAAGGAAAATTTCTTGGTATGTCAAGGAGAGAGCCTATTGTAGCCATGGCATCTGCCGCTTTGTTCTGTGCTCTCAGAACTTGTTCAAAAGTTACCATATGAAAGTACGTTTGGAAACTGTCAACCATCTATTTGTAGGGCATCAAATTCTCATCTTTTGTGTCATAGTCATCATTAACCTGGTTGATGATGAGCTAAGAATCCCCATAGACATGTAGTGCTCTGATTTTCCACTTTATTGCCATTCTTAGTCCTATAATTAATGCCTCGTATTCTGCCACATTGTTTGTGCATGGGAAGGCAATGCAAAAAGACTTAGGAATGGAGTCTCCTTGAGGAGTGATGAATAGGATTCCTGCCCCCGAGCCATGATTTGTGTGTGATTCGTCAAAGTAGAGTCACCAAGGTGCCTTAAGTTCCATATGGAATATCGACTCATCCAGAAAATCTGCCACTAATGGGTGATCACTTTGCAAAGGTGCGTCCGCCAGCTAGTCCACTATGACTTGTCCTTTTATTACCTTTCTTTCCACATACTGAATGTCATATTCACTCAGAATCATAACACATTTTGCTAGCCGTCTTGTTAGTGCTACCCGACTTAGTAAATATTTCAGTGGGTCGATCTTTGCTACTAATTGTGTCTGATGGCTTAACATATAATGTCTTAGCTTCTGAGCTATGAAGACCATGGCTAGAAAAGCTCATTCAATTGGTGTATAGTTTAGTTCATACCTGACCAATGTCTGATTGATGTAATATATAGCTCTTTCTTTTTCTTCTTGGTCGTTCTGTGCTAGTAATGCCCCCAGAGCTGAATTAGTTGTCAAGTTGTATAGGATCAATGGCTTTCTGTGAATGGGAGGCATGAGGACTGGTGTTGATAGTAGGTAATATTTGATTTGTTGAAAGTATTCTTGACATTTATCTATCCACACAAAGGGGGTACCCTTGCGCAACAGATATTGGAATGGGTTACACTTGTCTGCCAATTGGGCTATGAAACGCCGAATAGATTGTACCCTACCTTGAAAAGTTCTGAGTTCACTGATTCCTCTGGAAAGAGGCATGTCAATGATGGCTTTGACCTTTGCTGGATCTACCTCAATGCCTCTTCAAGAAACTATGGATCCCAAGAGTTTACCCGATGTGACACCGAAGACACATTTCTTAGGATTTAACCGGACTTTGTATTCTTCCAGTCTCTTGAAAATTGTGTCTAAAACCCTACCATGAACTTTTTTGGTTATTGATTTTCCCAATAAGTCATCTACATAATCTTCCATTATTTTATGCATCATGTCATGGAAGATTGTGGTCATAGCCCTTTGATATGTGGCACCTGCATTTTTGAGACCGAATGGAATGACATTCCAAAAGTATGTACCCCATGGGCAAGTAAATTCCATTTTGTGCTGGTCTTCGGGGGCAATGTGAATTTGATTATAGCCGGAGAAACCATCCATGAGGGACAACATCTCATATCCTGCTATGAGGTCGACTATGATATCAATGCTTGGTAAAGGAAAGTCATCTTTTGGGCATGCTTTATTTAGGTCTCTAAAATCTGCATAGACACGGATCAGCCCATTTGGCTTTGTTACTGGCACTAGGTTAGATATCCATTCAACATAGTCAATAGACCATATGAATCCAGCGTCTAGAAGTTTCTTCAGTTCAACCTTGACCAATAGAGCGACCTGCAGATGTATTTTGCATAAGTTCTGCTTGACTGGTTTGGCATTAGGTAATAGTGGTAGATGGTGCAAAACTAGCTCTGGGTCTAGTCCTGGCATGTCAGCATAGGACCATGCGAAGTTGATTTTACGTTCTGCAAAGAATTTATGAAATTCCAGCCTCTCTTCTTTAGTCAATAATGCAGCAAAGAGGACCATCTTGGGATCTTCTGCAGTTGCTATGTTGTCTTCTATTGTGTCTTTGATAAGAATAGCTGATTTCTCTTGTTGCACAGGAAGAAAGTCCAATCCTCTATCTTTGGGCACCTAAAAGAGGTTTTCACCCGCAGATACGTCCTTTGTTTTTACTATTTTATTATCAAAAGGTGCCTTTCAGTTTTCACCTAGAGATGTTTCATTTTTTATTTTATTTTTATTTTTACTTTTGCGACTAGAGGACGGAGCAGTCTCGCCGAAGTATGCCGTGCAATCTAAGTCAATGGTGAATCCTGCCTTGTGATCACCACTGGGTATGCCCTCACGTAATCCCATAAATTATGCAATTTCCTCATCATTCAGAAATGTGTCCAGGACTGGCGGACCTTGTTGTTCCCAATCAACTAGCTGAGGATAAACTAAGGAAATGCCATCGTTTGTATTGGTGAATTGAGGTGAGGATGCAGAAAGAATGCAGACGGATTCAATGATGTTGTAGATGATATTATCATCATCCAACTCCACATTGGAATCTATCCAATATTCCCCTTCACTAGTGTCATATTCATTGTCAAAATAAGGGGTGAAGGCCTTAGAGTCCTGGTTGTCAGTGTCGTCTGGTACTTCAGATGGATTGGACTGATAGGGTTTAGATGGTGGGTCTTGTATGTCATGGGGAGTGGTAATGGGACTTTGACTATTTGGTACCTGTTCAATTTTAAATGTTTGCCAAAATATTTGTTCAAAGGTTAGTTCCCTTGCTTCGACAAACAAATCATCAAGGCAACAATCACTTAAGGATCGTTCTGAGCCAAATTCCCACTCTTGGGAGTCAGTTTCAGTGAGGGTTTCCTTAGTGGTCTCGACAATTTTTGAAGCATGTACTTGCTCACTCGAAAGTCCAATGGTACGTCGATCATCATTGTCGGGCGATCCAAACCCTAATCCAAGATACTTTGGAATTTGGAAAGGTTCTATGGGCTCTCTTTGTCCAACTTTATTTTTGTCTAGGCCACTAGTACCATCGTAGCCCTTAGCCTTCATTATGTCATAACCCTTGCCATATTTTTGAACTGGTAATGGGGGTAGTGCGACAGTATCCTTATAGATCCATCTTGTGATGTCAACAAGGTCCTCATTACTCATGTCTCCCCATTTGATGAAAACTATTTTTGGTGGAACTTTAAAAATTGCTTTGGGTTCCATTCTGAAACATGGCACCATAGACCTGTGGAGACTTGGGTATTGTTGTTATGCTGTATAATGTGTGTAGTTTGAATTCTCCATAGCCAAGGTCCTAGATCTTGATAGTGGATTCAACCTTAGGGTTTGCAGAAGGTGGTGGTGTGACGGAAGACGTGGATGAAGCATATGTGGAAGATGATGTGAGTGTGGATGGATCAATGTATTTGAATGATGAGGAGCCAGGTGCTTCTCGGTTAATAGGCACTCAGTTTTCAAAAATACCCCTTAGGTTGGTACAATATTGGAAAGGATCAGGGTCTCCATATATGGTTATTTTCGTGCCGTCAAATGGAAACTTTAGGCATTGGTGATATGTGGACGGGATGAATTTTAAGGCATGAATCCATGGACGGCCGAGCAAAATGTTATATCCATGGACGACCGAGCAAGATGTTATATGGTAGTTCCAAATCTAGGACCTGGTAGGTTGTGTCCACAATGACCGGTCCCACTCTGATAGGGAGAGATATAATGCCACGTGAAGAGCGCTCTTCGTCATCATATTCTTTGATCACTATACTCTTTGTCGGGTCTACACATGCATAAGAGAATCCTAGAGCCTTAACCAGTTTGAGGGAGCATATGTTCAATCCTGCTCCACCATCTACTAAAACCCATCTAACTTTGTGCTTGTGGACAAAAGTTTCTATGTGCAATGCATCATTGTGGTTTGTTTTAGGTGATGAGTAGTCCTGATTTGAGAAGGTGACATGGTGAGGTGTAGTGAGGTATCCCACCATGGTCTCAAACTGATTGACATCAATGTCCTTGGGGACTGACGACTCTTGTAGGGTTTTATCTAGGATATCCTTGTGTGCGGGAGAGATATGAAGCAGCTCAAGTATAGAGATTTGCGTGGGAGTCTTGCCTAGCTAGTCGATAAGGTTGAACTGACTTTTGGGTTGCCACTGCTTTGTGGTCGGGACAGGTTTTGACTGTTTGGTAGATGGGCCAAGTATGGTGATTTTGGGTTGTCTAGCGGGAGGTGGACCAGCTATAGTGACCTTGCCACTGCGAGTAGTAGTATTACATTGGGGTGCTCTCTTGACTGTAATGGTATTGATGTATTCATTGTCAGTTTAGACATTATTTATAATTGGTCCACCAGAATAGTCGTACTTGGCTCGGGCGAAGTTAGCTTGATTACTATTCCTCTGTGGACCCGAGGTGGAAGCATTATGAGAACCATGGTCCTATAGTGGATTCTTATGGATAGTATGATTCAAATTGGAGGCGAATTGTGATCCACATACTTCAATGATATGACTTTTGATAAGATCTTGTACTATGTTTTTCAGTTGTTGACAGTTAGAGGTTTTATGTCCTTTTTCCCGATGGTACTTGCAAAAATGCATTATCGTTCCACCATGTGGGTTTGAATTGTCCTGGGTCATATGGTTTGGGTTCTTCAAGTGTGATGACCCCATTCTGGAGGCATTTCTTGAGGACTTCTTTAATGGGTTCACCCAAGGAAGTGTATGTGCAACCTCTAGGAAATTGTCTCATCTGATGGTATTGTCCTTGATTATTTTGACTGCTCTAGTTATTTGAAGGGACATTGGTAGGGGGTGTCAATGTCGTTGTTGGTTTGTTTTGCTGTTGAACCCCTTTTAGGGCCAGTACATGACCCCCAATGTTTGCAGTCTTGGCATCAACAACACCATCATTCGTAACATGTTTATTTTTAACCCAATTTTTATTTTTGTTGGAGGGTGGATTGGCATTTGTGTTTTTGGGACTGTACCTTAGTTCTCCCTTTGCGATAAGGGCTTTCTCAATCTGGATCCCTTTTTCAACTAAGTCCATGAAGTTTGTGCAACAATGTACTTGCAATGCATATTTTAGGGGTCCCAAAAGTGTTTGCACGAACATGTCGACCTTTTCCCTTTCAGGTATGTCAATGTGACACCGACTAGCTAGATTTCTCCATTTTTGAAAGAATGGGATGAATATCTCACCAACATCCTCCTGTGTGAGATTGCACAAGCTAGTGATAGAGGTGTCCATGTCAATGTTGTATGTGTAATTTTTTATAAATTTTTGTTTAAGCTCATCCCATATTTGGATATCCTTTTGAGTGGAAAACCATTCAAGGGAAGGACACACCAGACTTTTAGAAAAATGTCTCATCAAGTATGTTTGTTCATAGGTGACGTCCATACAATTGGTTGCAAATTCGTGAACATGTTCAATGGGGTTTGTCTTGCCTCTGTATTTTGTGAAATTGGGTGACACATATCCCGAAGGAAATGGAGGCATGCATAAGCTCATGTCGAATGGGTATATGTTTAGATCATATGATATTTCTGATTTCTTGCCTGAAATGTATATTTTTTGGATAGTTTTCTCTAAACCCATCAATCTTGTTTGGAAGGCATCCATAACAGGGTCATTTGTGGTCTCGTGCGTTGTATTGCTTGGTACACCATAGGTCCTTTTTTGTTGTGCGTGAATATTGGTGTATTGTGGCGGTATGGATTGTTGTGACATGTATGATGTGTTCAGATTGGCGTGTTGTTGGTGTTGAAAAATTGGATTAGGTGTATGTTGATGAGTATGAACGTGAGATGAGTAGGTTGGAATGTGTCCCTTAGCCATGTGTGTCGTTACTTGGGGAATATGGTGACCATGAATGTTGTGGTGAATTAGTGATGTCATGGGTTGTGTTATTTGGCCACCTTGTGCAAATTATTGTGTTTGCACAAGGGGAATGTTTGTATTTGTACCTTGGGAGGCAATGACATGTGACTGTGTTGTCATGTTAACATTTTGTTGTTGTCCTTGGATAAAGATACGTCTTTTGCCTCCTCCCACAGGATTTTGTGAAATACAACTAAGCAGATATGTCAAAGGTGTGCTCATGGTAGTAGATGTTGCTGTCAGGGGGGATTGTTGTGACTTGATGATGCCCCCGTGGAATTTACTGTCGTGGTAGAGAGAGGGTTTGAATAATTTTCCCACATTTCCGAGGAGCCAAAGGTGGTTCCAGTTGATTGTGACAGTGTTGTGAATGTTGTGGGCGTTGTGGTAGATTGTGATCCTCCAATGGATGTAACGTTTATAATATTGGAGGTGTTTGGGATGTAAGAGTTAGCATGCATTGTCATTGTAGTGTCAAAGAAAGTATTGCTCGTAGTGTTTGGAGGCTGACCACTATGTGACATGTTATGTGCGTTGTTTTCATTAGGGTCCGAAGATGTTGGTCTCAACATGTTGATGTCGAATCCATGTGGTAACTTAGCTCCTTGACTTAAGAGTATGGCTAAGTATCTATCTCTGTCGTATAAGACCATTTGTTTGACTAATTGAGAGGCCTCTAGATCTTGTGCTGCTACCTCTAGGTTTTCCTCAAGTATTTGATTGTATTCATCCTTATGTAAGAGTGGTTCAAATGGACTATTTGATGAGGAAGGTATTGTTGTGAGAGGTTGATTGTTTGTATTTCCAAATGGATCATTGAAAGTCCAATTTGGGTCGTATGTGGGATTATTGACAGTGGAAGTGGGGTCTTGTCGAAAGTTTTCCATTTGTCATTATTGTTTTTGGAGCCTAGTTTCCACCATAAAATGAGATTGCTCAAATGAAAATGAAAACTAAATGCGAGGATGACACTATGCAAAGTCTAAGTTCAAAATGACGACTAGGATGAATAATATTTTTGAATTTTTGAGAATAGAATATGCAATGTGTAGACTTATAATGCAATTTGAGACAAGGGTACCTAAGCACTTCTAAGCTCAATCTTTGTTTTCAATTTAGGTTACTAAAGGACTTTGTTGAAAAGGACAAGATGACAAGGTCTAAATGACTAGTGAGTTTTCCTAACTAGACTGTTGAGTTGGAAGATCTCACAAAACAGACAATGACTGAAAAAGGGATTGATAATTTAGTCCAAGAGAACCTAGTTTCGAAAGCAATGACGTTGCGAATTGTGCTAAGATTTTCCTAATCCAAAGTATGCAATATTTGAAACCTATGGACAAACTGATGCCTAATGTATGCACCTAAAAATAATGAAGGGTGAAACCTATGGTGAAGAATGTAACTAATGGTTGAAAATTTGAGCAAGTTCAAAGTTGGTTTCTGACAGAATCCTTTTGGAAACAATGTTTGACAAATGTTTGACTAGGTGTAAACTTCAGATTTGACTTTGTGTGACGTTTTACTTGTGACAGGTGAATGCACCTCAGTTTGAGCGAATGCGGCTCAGGAACTGACAAATGCGACTGAGTGTGGCAGATGCGACTTTGTAAGGTTCAGTTGCATCGCGACACATGCAGATGCAGTGTTTGAAATTTTGAATGCGGTTTAACAGAGCGATTGCATCTCAAAAACATGAATTCGGTTTAACAAATGCGACACAGTTTGTGAAAAATGAGTTTCTTGTCATTTTGATGGCCAATTTGATCTGTTTGATGTTGAATGTTTTGTTCAGAACTGTAAATGTGATGAATCTAGAAAGCACTTGACAAGCACAGTGTTTGGAATGTAAGCAAGCAAACATAAGACAAGTACAATCCTAGGTTAGGCCAGGACAATATTCGCTAAATTCCACGCGGGTTTCCCCAATCGCATATTAGTAGCATGTGAATTTAGAAGCTTGGCTGCATGGGATCCCCCTTACAATGCACTGTCTTCTCAGGCCAACCAAGCTTCCAACCCCCATGGAACTCCCATGGAAAATTGATCACCTCTACTACAGACTGCGAAAGTGTGGATGCCTTCACACCGACTGGTGCTACACTAGAAAATAGAAGGTTTTTGGCTACTAAACATTGGCTTGTAATTCAGGACCCCCGTTCGAGTGGCCATACATGGGGCAAGAGATTAATCACCAATTAGGTGGCACTCCATCCTGAAGAGGTTAAGCTCATCAGGGTTTATGGGAGTACTACTTTTTTCATATGACACATCGGCACTCGTAATCTTAGGTTTTCCCTTAAGATTCACATTTATATACCGATCGAGGGTAGCTTGGCTTTAGCTCTGTTTCCGGTTTGAGTCATGTTGGGGTGATGAAATCCCCAGGTAGGCCCAATTTCTAGAGTTAGCAACCATTTCTCTTACACCCAAGATCGACCGAGAGTGGAAGGGGAGAGGATACTTCAATATACTAAATCATGAGGGTAATAACACATAAAAATAGGTCTAGTTTTCTGATCACCGAGTTTTCACAAGATGAGAGCATACTCACCTACCATTTTGCAAACACACTCAGACATAGTAGAAACACAAGTTCATTTTAATTGCACCAAAAGGAAATGTGTATTATACTATGAAAAAGACAGGCACATTGTTTTGATGTTTAGTCTTCGATGATCGAACCTACAAGACCACACATTAGTAGTTTGAATGTTTTCCTTTGACCCACAAAAAGTAACCACCAAATCTTGCAAATCTTGATTAGTAACACAAAACCTATGCTAGGCAGAATGCAAAAAATAACTAGAATAAAAAGAACATAGAAAATAGTAAAAAGCCAAATGTAAATGAACATAAAATGTTACCAGTCAAATGTGTCATGACAGAGTGAATGCATTACTCTGTGTGTCGAATGCGGCTCAAGATCAAAAATGCGGCTTTCCAGACTTCTATTGAGGCTCAACAGAGTGATTGTGGTGTTTGGGCCTGCTTATGCATCGCGACACATCAGATGCATCACAATTTTTTAAAAAAAGTGTGTCACTCCATACTTGTACCTGCAAAATTGACAGAAAACACACAAAATCATATGGAAAAAATAACAAAAAATAGAGTCGGGTTCACCAATGTAACTAAGGGTTATTTTAGGGTTTGATTAAAGGTTGTTAGTAAATCAATGAAGACAATAAACCCAAAGAGATTACAAAACACAATGGAAGCAAACAATAGAACAATTATACCTGTTAATTGCCGAGACCTCCATGATTCACTTTTGTAACACCTTCTAGCTTGCTGGCTGATGTGTTTCCCTCAGATTCAATGTGCGAGCAATATGGAAATACAAGTCTAAGTCCTACACCAAGCTTTGAAGGATTTGAACAAAGTCTAAATTCCTAATGCCTATGACAATACGAGTGAAATGCCTATGCCTAAATATGCCAGAATAATAAAGTCTAAGTGTAATGTCTCTGTGTAATTGAAAAATGAGAGGAAAATGGCATTTTATTGAAAATGCCATTTTGAATGGACAGGTGAGATTGACCTTCGGCCGAGACCTAAAATCAGAGGTCCACATTAAATTCGATAATCCCTAATTAGGGTTAGGGAAAAATCCTTAAGTGAGCGGTCAAGATTCCATCTGAGAGAATTGAATCGACGGTGGAGAATAAATGAGGAAATTAATTCAAAAATAAAGATTTTCAAAAATGAAGAAGATAAAGACTGAACTGAAGATCAGATTTGGAAAAATCAAGAATCTGCCCGATTACTTGATTTTTGGAGGAAAGTTACCATTTTGAATTAAATTAATTCAAAATATGGATTTTGTGAAATAATAAATAATCAATTTTCAGATTATTTACCAAAATGGACTGTCAGTTAAGAATGTGATGACATTTTAAATAATTTCATTTATTTAAAATGAGAGGAATATTAATTTTGATAATTAAAAAATTATTTAATTTAGCAGATAAGATTAATTAATTAAATAAATTAATCAATTCATTTAATTATGAGGATTAGTAACATATTAAATAAATAAATGAAATTAATTTATTTAATAATCAGGAAGACATAAATGCATAAAGGTAATTAAATAAATTAAGAAATTTATTTAATTAAGGGAAGACTTAGATAGTTAATGACGTATTTAATAAATAAATAAAATTTATTTATTTAATAATCATGAAGAATAAAATGACATGAATTAATTAAATAATTATGAATTATTTAATCAATAGTCGAATGTGGACCAAGGACATAATTAAATGTCATAATTATGCTAGGACAAAAGTGGTAAAAATGAAGCTTGCAGGCCTAGGTCATTTTTAGGTGTCTACAATAGAAAATAAATGTACATAGATCAACTAGAAGAAGTGTACAACACCTACAATTTTGCAAGGTGTGCTTGCCAGTCCTTTTTTCCATCCTCCTAATGTTTCTTGGCCAACCCAAGTGTGCAATTCATGGCCTCAAACTCCATGAGGAGTTCTTCACCTTCATCCGAATTACTGGGTACCAGATTCAATTTTACTGATTTCTTCGTATTATTCAGAGCACTAGATATAGGTGTAAACTTTGCATTCACTAGGTCTCTGAGCTGTCCAAATTACACTATAATATTTTCTCTTTGTTCTTGCTGCTAGAAGAATTGTTCATGTAGATTTTCAAATTTTTCTCTTGTGGATCCATCTACATCATGTGAAGGGTCATAGGCACCGAATGCATTATCAATCGGTGCCTCAATGGAATCCATCTCAACCTTTATGTTCTTTGTTGAATTAGGCCACTTCATGCAAAACTGAAATAAATCTTTGGCCTCTACAACACAATTCTACACATCCTTAAGGTTGTTCTGTAGTTTCCCATATATAGTGGCACATTTATCTATTATATCTTCCAAACTTCTATCATTCATATTTTTATTGACTTCCTTCTCCAACTTCTCTGCAAGACCACTAGAATACTCTTTGAAAGAATCAAGTAAAAGTTTCAAATTCTGCACACTAGATAAGGAATTTTCAATACTTACTCTAGGAATACTCTCTTGCAGCACCTTCATTGCTTCATCTATCAAATCCACACTCTTCTAATGTGTCTGCAAGATCTCCTTTCTGGAAAAGGCATGGAATGCATCATCAAGTTGTAACTTGTGCAGTGGGGGCATATTTTCCATATCTACTTTCCCATGCTGCATTGAAATTTATAATAACTAGGCATAAACAATAGGCTGAAACTATAATTGCATGCTCAATAAACTATTCAATGACTCTCTGGAGGTTCTAGAAGATTCTCCAACCATTTTCACATTACTTTTGTCCTTTTTTTCCTCTACATTTTCCTTGTCACCAATGCTATCTTCTCCTTTTTCATTATTCTTGTTAGCATTTTCAGACTCTTGCTCATCCTTCTTATCATTACCAATAGATTTTGCATTGTTATATGGAGGAATCATATTTTCTATATTTTGTACCTCATTGATCTTTGGGTTGTCTTGTATAACCTCACTTTTAGCATTCTTATCTATTTTTGGAGGAGGGTAGATATGACCTATTTTAGTATCCTTGTTTTGCAACTCTTCAATATTTTCTTCTCCAACAATATTTTTTCCTACTGGAGGAGTGTTTCTAGTAAAATTTTCTTCTTTTGTAGCCATATTCTTCGCTACCAGAGGGGTATCTTTTTGCACATATTCCTTCTCTGCTTCATGCTTAGGTTGAGAATCTTCCTGTTGTGTATCTTCTCATATATTAACTTCTAGAACAAAAACATTATCATGCATTTTCTCTTCAGTGTCCAATATCATGCCTAGTTCTTTTTCCAAATTGGAAAATTTCTCCAGTCTCATTTCTTAACCTTTTAATGTCATCCTTATCCCTTATCATTAGTGTAGTGGCCCTTTGTTTGGTCCTAAATTATTTGTTGTACACTTGAGTTAGTCTTGATTTGTTCTCATCTGAAAGGGGAGTGATAATCTCTTCCAAAATAGATTCCCTCAACCTTTCCTCTTCATTTATTACCTCTTCTCTTCTTGCATACAATGGTTTTTTTAGATCTTCAGGAAATTGACCTTCAATATCCTTCATGTTGACATCAAATGTAACTATATACCTAACTATTACTTCTATTGTCAACTTATTAGTGTCATCTGTAGTGGTATATAGGGAATAATTTTGTTCCAACATTTAATGCTCCATTATTCCATTAAATAATCCATCTAATTTCATATGTTATGTTTTCTTACCAGGGGGGACTTGCCCTTCTTCTTCTTCTTCTTCTTCTTTTCTTTTGGAGATTTTTCTCTTATACCAGTCTTGGTTTTCTTTTCCCTCACATAAATTTTGAATTCCTTTTTCTATTTTTCTACCTCCGCTTCACTATTAATATCTACAATATCAACCTTGACCTTCTTTGTACTTGTCTCTGCTTGAGAGATTTTGGATTTTATTTTCCTTATGAGAGGTTCTTCTTCTACCTCTTCCTCTTCTTAATCCACACTCAAATTATTTTCCCTTTTAGCCTTATCCTTCACTCTTCTTTGTTGTGGGGCACCTTGTTTCTTCACTGGAGGAGCCTTTTCTTTCACTGGCACATTTTGTTGTTTAGCCAAAGCACTAATTGGTTCCTTTCTCTTTGATCCAACAAAAGAGGGAAAAGTCTCAGAGGATTTGGGGGAAACCAGAGAGGGGGTAGATGTTCTACCAAATCTTCTTGTCCTAGATGCACCTCCTGAAGAGCTAGAAATGCCTTTGGATTTCTTCACTTGTTCCTTTGATAGGCTCATCATCTTCACAACTTGTGCAGTCATCTTCTCAACAATTTTCTTTATCTATTTTTTCCTTTGATCCATGTACATCTCCATAGAATTATCCTCATATGTTCCAAATATTTCCTTAGAGGTGTCTCTAGGCTTGCTTAGCATATGGTCAACCAGACCAACAATTACATCCTTTGCAACCTCATATACCATTTCTAGGATCCATACTATTCTAGGCTCAAAAATCCCCATTATGCAACAATCCTTACTCACCATGAAGATAATGTCATTTTTATATATTTCCACTGCACTCTTGGAAAGTTTTAAAGAATCCCCATAATTCTTTCTTCTATGTGTCTTCATCACCCAATCTCATCAAGTGGTCTCTAATTTGTGATGCCACTGGTCTTTCCTTCAACCACACTATGTTCTTGGTTCTAGGAACCTCATTAAGAAAGTAGAAAAGAAAGAAAATGATCAAGGTACCAAACTTGAAGGGGTACTGGGAGTCCTTAGTCTTATGAAAATTCTTCAAGAGTTGTTCCTTAACAACTCACACAAATCATAATTATCACCTTTCTTTACCATCTCATATGTAGTGTTGATGCTAGTTGCAGAAACAAGGTTCTCTCTATTTGTAAAATATATATTGTACCCTATCACCATCGATGCATATTTCATTGCAGGTTCTTTGATTTTCTTGATGGTTAGGGATCTCTTGTCATATTTTACATTAGTTAGATTCATCACCATTTCATTCTTTACTAATTTAAGCATCAGAACCAATCCAATTGAACATAATCCTATTACAACCCTAATAGCATCCTTATTAATTATATGTGGAGTATCCAACCACATAAAACTATCATGAATCCTACTCAATGTGTATTGAATCCACTCATCCACATAGAAAAATATAAGGAATTGTTCTAGACATCGAGCTTCTTCTCCGCCAAGCTCTCAAACTTGGGTTTCAATTCAAATTGGTCTTTGGTGAGATCATTAAGCCGCACATCACCCAAATTTGAGTGATTATATTATTCCAAATTTGCATCAATGTATATCCTTACATCTTATGTATGCAACACACTATACCAAATGCTAAAAAATGCACCAACCAGATCAATCATCATCGACTTATCAGGGCACTGTTTGAATTCTGGATGGGGTCGATCCACAACCTTGACAACTTGTGGGGTATACATTTTCTAACCACAATAAAATTACTTTTGAAACTAGGGAAAATGGATAGTGTAAATACCTTTCGATCACCACCATTTAGGGTTTTGTGTACAAGAATTTTGAAATGCTTCTCTTCACTCCTTCATTGCTCTTCTCTCCTTGAATGCTCATTTACAAATGAATTATATAAAATTTAAAATTACTTAAATCCCATTTTGGAATAACCTAATTCATATTGAATGCACTGATTTGAAGCTAGGAAAAAATATAATAAACCCTAACTGCAATGCACAATCACCTTCGATTGCTCTACAAACTTCTATATCTTGATATTTTCCACTGGGGTTTTCACCAATAGGTCAAGCATATCATCCTACACCTCATATCCACGTGCTAAAAGCATCAACATCATATCTTTGGTAGGGGTTTAATGATTTTTTTTGTTAAAACCCCCACTAAGCCAAAGCTCTCAACTTAGTTTTCAGAGGAAACATATGCACCAAAAGCTGGCATAGACTCATCCTTAACCTCATTCTCCTCTTTATTTTTGCATATCTTTCTCATATCTTTCTTTATCTCTACTGGATTATCCTTTTTCATAAGATCATTCTTTATTGGATCAACATTTACATTCTTTCTTTTGAAAAACTTAGCAATGTGTCCTAAGGTATTACATTTGTGGCATTTGATATTTTAAAAAATCTCACTTCCACTTACTCTGGATCTTCATTGATTAGCCTTATGCCAAAATCCATTGCATGTGTAACAGTAGCCATTGAAAGATTCAAACATCATACCATTGTTATAGCCATTCATCATTTGAATTTTGCATTAACTAGCTCTATGACCAAATCTTTTGCATGTAAAACATTGACTGAGAAATGATTGAACATTCTGATTCATTATGCTTCTACATTCCATAACCTTATATCCAAATTTATTGTAGGAATAAAAAAACCATTAAAAGATGGGTACCTTTGAGCATTTGGTTGTCTAATTTGTGGTCTTTTGAAGTCTTTCCTTTGTTTCTAGACCTACTTTCCATTGCTCTTCTTGTCCTCAATCTTCTTTTTAGTCTTGTTTGGAGTTTGATTTGTCTTTGAGATTTCACCTTTCTCAAATCCTAATCCTTCTTTGTCTTTAGATCTATTATGATTTGCAATCATCTCATCAAGCATTGTAGTATTTTTCTTGAATTTGTCTTCTTGAATATTTGTTTTCTCCAGATCTGATCTCAAGATTACAACTTCTTGTTCAAGCTTTGAGTATTCTTCATATTTTTCTTTCAATTTAGCATAAGGCAGTCTTCAACTCTTTTACTTTCTTCAATCTGTGATTTTAGGCTAAGAATGATCTCATTTGATTGCTTGAGCTCATTGATCCTATTTGTAGCTTTCTTGAGTTTTTATCTCAATATCTTAATGCATTCATTTGCATCACTAAGATCCTTTTCCAGATCTTTGTTCTTATATTCTTCTTTATCCAAATCATCAAGGGAAAATTTGAGTTCTCCTTCCATATCAACAATACAATCTTCTTCAGTAAATCCTACCATATGAATTTCTTCAAGAGGAATAGGATAATTCCTTGTAGCCATGTATTCAATTCCAAGATCTACCTTAGCGATCAAGCCAATTGAAGGAACCAAGCTTTGACACCAATTGTTGAACACCCAAAATATTGAGAGGGGGGTGAATCAATATTATCTGAAACCTCTTAAATATTTAAACATTCATTCCACATATCATATTCAATTTTAAGTAAGGAAAGAAACCATGTTCAAGAAAAAATCAAAGCATATAACCAATGAAAACCTTATTTTTTATGTGGAAAACCAAAAAAGGAAAAAACCACGATGAGGATTAGCTCACAATGTATTATAACCGATCATAACATATTATAGAAAGGCTCACTGCTAGGTGGACTCAGTATCCAGATAATAAGAGAAATAGATAAGATGGATCACTACCAAGAAATAGGGTTGGCTTACTTCAAAGATTAAACTACTAAAATTGCATCTACAATATGCAAGAAATACAATTCCACTGAAGCTCAAAATATTGAATCAACACACTTCATATTACACAACTTCTACACTCTTCTCTGCTTTACATTCACATCACATTCACATGATTTGGTTAGGAATTCACATCACACATTTTCTACAGTACACACCACATCTTATCTCATTACTACAACACCAAAAATGATCTTATATTTATACCCATTACATTTGCACAACACCTACAACATCAATTAGGTCAACCTAATTAGATGTATCATGCAAAACACAACTTGTCGACTCAAGGTCAACCTATACACACTTTGTGTCTAAATTAAAAACTTGTAACACATCAAAATAGGTCAACATGGACCTATAATATCTCCCACATAATTGATCAAAACTTCCTTTAACTTTGCATGACCCCAAACATATTAGGTCAGCACCGCTAGTGAGGCAACACCAAAATACACCAACTGATTATCTGCAAACTAACATGCAGACCTCCAAAAAACATGGAACTTGGAACACACACTCTTCTAACACCTATAAACACTCCTTCAAATTTTCATAACCAATAATGCTTCCATGGTGGAATGCAGACCAATCCAAATAGGTACTCTGCACTGGCAAACTCTCACTAGCAAAATCAATATACTATCAGCCATAACTTTTGCAAAAAAGGACATAAGGATGTGAAAATTTGGATTTAGGATCCTCAAATGTGTACCAAAATTTCCTTAGAATCACAAAAAAAAATACCTCAAGGTGAATTAATGCAAACCAAAAAACTGATGTTTTGTACACTGAAAACCATGTTATGGACTTAGTCAAATATTTAGCATGTTTGTTTTGCACTAGAGAAAAACATTTGAATCTCTATATTGGATTACCATCTCCATGCTCACTCATGCTTCACCAACTGACTGTACATCAATGTAGGCATCAAGCCATAATTTTGACATCAATGACCACACTATATAAGCTCATGTTCATGTTGCCAATGACCATACCAATGAAAATCTCCTCAAACTTCCAACAAGAGGTTCTATGGTGATTGCTAGAGGCGTTAGATATGACACATTGTATAAGCTTGATGTATGCACTATTGAATGCAATAGTACTTCTATGAAAAAAAACTCTATGGAAGAGGTGAGGGTTTCATGTTCAATAGATGGTCATAGCTTCTGGGTACCCAAGGATTCTCTTTCTTTTGAATCAAATTTACTTGTAGAGAAAACTATATTATGGCACCAGGGAATTTGCCACATTGGAGAAAAGGGTCTAAAGAACTTGAAAAATAAAAAACTTGTTGAAGGGTTGTCTAATTGTAATCTTGAATATAATTTTTGTGAGTATTGCATTTATGGAAAATAAAACTACGTTCAATTTTACTTGATTTCTCATAAATATTGTGGTGTATTGGATCTTATTCATTTTGATGTGTTTGGTCTTGTAGATGTTCCTTCAATTGGAAAATCCACTTATTATGTTTCATTTATTGATGATTATAGTAGAAGGGAATGAGACTCTTTCTAAAGAGTAAATATAAAATTTTCAGTTGATTTAAAGAATTTAAAGAAATGGTTGAGTTACAGGTTGGAAATAAAGTAAAATATTTGAGGATTGATAATGGTGGTGAATTTTCCTCTAACAATTTTGATAGATTCTATAAAGATTGTGACATTCATAGATAAAAGACAACTCCATATTCTCCACAACAGAATGGAGTTACAAAAAGAATGAACAAGACATTGATGGAGAAGGCTAGGAGTATGTTGAGTGGTGCTAGTCTTGAATAAAGGTTTTGGGCCGAAGTTGTTGCCACTTCCTATTAACTGATTAATAGGTCTCCTATATTGACTCTTGTTGATAAGATGCCTATAGAGGCATGATCAAGTCACAAGCATTAATTAAGACATCTTAGAGTTTTTTTGTGAGGTATATGCACATGTGCCAAAGGAGAAGCAAATAAAGTTGAAGAACAAGGCTGTGAAATGTATCTTCATCAGATATAGTTATGGTGTGAAAGGATACAAGATTTGGGAGCTTGTTGCACAAAAGGTAATATATACTAAAAGTGTTATTTTTAGAGAAAATAAGCCTTATTATATTACATTGTAGCCAAAACAAAGTAAACAAGAAAATGTGAGTCAATTTCCTTCTACACCTAAGAAAGTTGAATTGAGGCCCATGGATAGATAAAAAGTTGAGGAGAGATCATCTAGCCCTAAATTTTTAGAAGAGGAGGAAGAACCTCCAACTTAGCTTGTTTGTAGGTCTACAAGACATAGACAACCACTTGAAAGGTATTCACCTAATGATTGGAGGTGCATTTTTTGTTTGAATACTAACATGGATGAACCCAGATAAGTAGAAAAGGCATTGTGTATGAATGATGTAGAATCCTTGAATATTTTTATGGATGAAGAAATGATAGCTTTGAAAAAGAATGATACATGGGATCTTGTACCATTGCCTGAAGGAAGAAAAAATGTTGGTTGTAAATGGGTGTTCAAGAAAGAAATTGGTTGAGATGGAGGTATTTAGAAGTGCAAAGCAAGGTTGGTTGTGAAAGGTTACTCTCAAGTTGAGGGTTTTGATTATGGTGAGATATTTTCTCCTATTGCAAAAATGATATCCATTATATTTTTGATTTCTATTGCTCTTGCTTATGATTTAGAGGTTGAGCAAATGGATGTGAAAAATTCTTTCCTTCATGGTGACTTGGAGGAGGATGTGAAAAGTAAATTGATTTTCAAATTGAAGAAATATTTGTATGTCCTAAAATAGAGTCCTAGGATGTGGTACCAAAATTTGATACATATGTGTTGAGTTTGGGATTTGAGCATTCTAAATTAGATCATTGTGTTTATTGTAAAACTGATGGTGATCATTTCTTGTTTATTGCATTATATATTGACGATGTGTTATTTATTGGTAAAGGGAAAGATATGATTTTAGAACTAAAATCTCAACTTGTTGCTAAATTTGAAATGAAAGACCTTGTTGCAGCTAAACACATTCTTGGTATGGAAATTTAAAGAGATAGAGTGAACGAAAAGCTATGGCTTGGTCAAGTACGTTAATTCAATTTTATTGAGGTTTGATATATAGGATTGTAGACCATTGTGTGTTCCTCTTTCAGCTAGAATGAAGTTATCTATTTTAGATTTTCCAAAATCCCCATTAGAGATGGAAGACATGAGAAAAGTTCCTTGCTAGAGTGTAGTTGGAAGTTTGATGTATTCTATGGTTTGTAGTGGAACAAACATTTCCCTTGAAGTAGTGGGAGTTCTTTCTAGGTATATGTCTAATCTTGGTAGAGTTCATTGGGATGCAGTTAAAAGAGTCTTCAAATATTTGCGCGGTACCTTAGAGTATTCATTGTGTTATCATAGTAATGTGATTGAAGATGAGATTTCCCTTGATATTCATGGTTGTGTGGATTTAGACCAGGCATGTGATGATGATAGAAAATAGTCCACCAGTGCTTATGTGTTCACTTTATTTGGTGGTGCAATTAGCTGAATGAGTAAGTGAAAGGTTGTGGTTTCTTTGTCTACTACTAAAGCTAAGTATATGATAGTTACTCATTCTTGTAAATAAGCCATTTGGCTTAAGAGAGTGCATTCATACATTGGAATAGACCAAGGTGTAGTGACAATTTATTGCGATAGTCAGAGTACAATATGTCTAGCTAAGAACTCAACATTTCATGCTAGGACCAATCACATTGATGTACAATATCATTTTGTTAGATATATGGTTGAAGATGGTAGGGTGAAGCTGGTTAAGGTAGAGACTTTGATGATTTTTTCCAATTATTTAACTAAGTGTATGAGCACATATAAGTTCAGATGGTGTTCATATTCTATGGGCCTTTTGGCCCCTAGCAATTAAGAGATGATGTTTATACATCCTCCTGTTGCTCTTGCAAGGTGTTCAAAAAGTGGGAGATTTGTTGGGAAAATGTGTCTCAACCTTGCAATTACATAAGGTTTACTGTTGATAGGTAAGCATGGGAGGTGTGGGGGGGTCATCCCATCGACGGGGGTTTTGGGGGCCGTGTGCCCCCGAAAGCTAAATTTTATGCATATTTTATAATTGTAAATATTGACTATTCATCATTAGGTCTCAGATCTGATGGTTGATATTTTGTTGGCTTGACTTTCCATGGAATGCAACCCTATTTTATGAGGGAATTATATTACATTTGTGTATTGTGATGTATTTTGAGAGTCTAATAGCGGTCATGTTTCCTCCGGATATCTGGTTGGTGATACTCCTATGAGAGGATTGCTCTACAAGTATATTGTAATATTTGTGATTTCTAAATAATATATTGGGCGGCTTTTGGAGTGTGGGGTTTTTATCGTAAAAGGGTTTTCTCCACATAAATAACTGTGTTGTGGTATGCGTGATATTTATGTTTATTTCTATTTAAGTTTTTGTAAATTTTGTAAAGATCTATAAATTTTTGCATTATCCTCCTCTCAAGATTAGTGTAGGAAGTTGTTCTGCTACCTTAGGTTCCTTACAAACATATGGCACTATGACCACATCCAATTCTCACTATCCTGCAATCAAAACCAATACCATTACCAAGTTTTTGTAACCTTATCGCCTCCTTAGAGGCATGTGTAGAAGCCATATACTTTGCTTCGGTGGTGGAAAATGCAACTATATGCTACCTCTTACTCATCCAACTCATTGCAGCTCCAAACAAAGTAAAAACATAGCCACTAGTGGACCTTCAATTGTCCAAGTTACCTACCCAATCTACATCAACAAAACCTTGTATGTCCAATGACTTAACCACATCATCAGTATCATGATAAACCAAATAGTAATCTAAAGTACCATGCAAATATCTAAATAAACTCTTAACAAAAGTTCATTGCTCTCTACTAGGGTTTGACATAAACCTACTCAAAACTCCCACTACTTGGGCTATATCTAGTCTAATGCAAACCATTTCATACATCAAAATACCAATGACACTAGCATAAGGAACATTAGAAATCTCTTCAAAATAATTATCATAATTAGGAAACATGTCTAAAATCAACTTAGTACCAACTGAAAATGGAATATTTATTGTTTGAAAGTCATGCATGCTAAACCTCTACAAAATGGTATCAACATACTTACTTTGACTTAACCAAAGATTTATGGGAACTCAATCTCTACTAATCTCCATCCCAAGGATATATTTTTCAGTCCCCAAATCCTTCATATCAAATACTTGAGAAAGATGAGTCTTAATCTCCCTAATCATCACCTTGTTGTTACCCATAAACAACATGTCATCAACATACAAGACAATGATTAGTATTTGATCATCAATAACCTTAATTTAAACACAATAATCCTCCTCACTCCAAAAAAAACCAAAATTCAATGCAAAGGCATCACAATTTTGGTACCACATCTTGGATGACTGTTTCAAACCATATGAAGATCTCTTTAACTTGAAAACCAAGTGTTCTTTTCCTTTCACAACAAAATCGTCATGATATTGCAAATAAATTTCTTCCTCAAGATCCTCATCTCCTTCTACATGGCCTAAATCCAAGACTCGCTTTCTTCTAAAGAAAGCTTCCTTGTAGGATCTAGGTTCATCATCAATACTCACAAAGAAAATACACAATGTAAATTGGATGGGATATACGTGTCAACTGGATTCTATTGTCTTGTGGATCTTCTCAAGGTAGGAGTAAGGGGTTCTTGCTACTCTTCTTCTTCTACATGCTCATCCTACACATCATCTAAAATATCTAAATCCTCTTCTTCTTCTCCATCCTCAAATCTATCTGGTTGTTCCTCCACATGCACATCTTCTTTCTTTTCTATCTTTGTCTCGAAGTGCACTATTTTTTTCTTATCTTTCTCCTTGGTTTTTCTTCACCTAAGTAAGCTCTAAACTCCCTAAAAATCACATCTCTAGAGAAAACCATTTTACAAGTTAGTGGGTTCCAAAGCTCATAACATGTTACATTCTCACCGTAACAACCAAAGATACATTTATGTGCTTTTGGATCAAATTTAGAATGCTTCTCTTGAGAAACATGAACAAATTACTCACAACCAAAGACCCTTAAATCTGAAACAAACTTGGCTTTCTACCTATCCACACTTCATAATGAGTTTTATCAACAAGAGCTAAACAATGAGATCTATTAACCAAATAACATGCACAACTTATAGATTCTACACAAAAGCATTTATCAAGCTCAACACCACTCAACATGCTCCTAGCTCTTTCCATCAAGGTTCAATTCATTCTTTCTACTACCGCATTTTGTTGGGGTGTATATGGAGTAGTCTTTTGTCGAAAAATACCTACATGCTTACACAACTCATCAAATTCCCTAGAACAATATTCACCCCCATTGTTAGAATTCAACACCCTTATATTATAATTTATTTGCTTCTGAACTAAGGATTTAAATTCCTCAAACTTAGTGAAAACCTCAAATTTTGCATGCATAAAATAAATCCAGGTGTATCTTGAGACATCAACAATGAAAGTTACATAATAATGAGATTTTCCAAAAGAGTCAAAATCTATTGGTCCAAACACATCTGAATGCATGATACCTAATAATATCTTATCTTTATTAGTCCCCTTAGGAAATGATGATCTATTATATTTACCAAACACACAATGCTTCCAAAAATAATTTTTTCCAATAGAATAATCAAAAATACCATCAACCAAATTTGTATTCAAAATGGTCTTAAGAACCTTTTCACTTAAGTGACCTAATCTATGGTGCCACAACATAAATGCATTTTCAGTGCTTGTTACATGTGCAACATTACAAAAAGTAGAGGCATTAAGCCTAAACAAAGTCCCTATTTGAGATCCTTTAGCAATCACAAAACTCGAGCTCTTACCAACCTGCAACTAGACTTGTCAAATTTTACATGCATTCTAGAGTCATTCAACTTGGATACTAAATGTAAGTTTCTCGCAAGTCTTGGAATATGTAAAACATCATTAAGGGTTTTAACCCTTCCATCATTGAAACATAACTTTACCTTTCCCTTACCAAAAATCTTCTTTATGTTGTTATCACCAAGGAAAACTTCTCCCCCATCATAAGATGAATATGAAGTAAACCACTCCTTGTGAGGAGTCATATGGTAGGAGAAACTTGAATCAATAAGCCGAGCATCATTACTAACAGTGTTAGCAGAAATAAACAAAGCATCAAAATCACCATCTTCTAAGGACTTTTCTGTGGAAGTATCCAAGCACTTTTTCTTGTTTCTGCATTCCTTCACTTATCCTCTCTTACCACAATTCCAACACTTTACTCTACTTTTTAGGGGTTTTAGAACATCCTTTAGACTTGTCTCTCTTTTTCTCCCATTTAGGCCCTCCTTTTTCTTTGGACCTTCCTCTCACATGCAAGGCATCTTGGGAGCCCACATTCATAGATTTTATCCTCACCTCTTTTGAAAGAATTATAGCAATGAGACTATCCATCTTTGGTTTTTTTAGGTCACCACCACTTATAGAAACAATTAGATTTTCCCAAGATTTGGATAGAGAACAAAGCAAACAAATACATTTATCTTCTTCTTGTATCTTAACATCTATAGATGCAAGCTAACTTATAATCATATTGAAAAAAATTAAATGTTTTGCAATAGAATCACCATCCTTCATTTTCAAAGAACACAAACATCTTTTGAGATACTTA
>VDFB02270651.1:533697990-533712423 GCA_007258455.2 Sequoia sempervirens
TGAAAATGATTTAATCTATGTGAAGATGTTTCTTTAAAACAAGCATGAGATTCATTTTAACTACAAAATAAATGTGTGGTGACTACCCTAGGATTGCTTCTTTTTAAATTCCATGTCTATCCTAGGATTGGTTCATTTTAAATTGATGTGTCTACCCTAGGGTTGCTTCTTTTTAACCAGAAAAAAGCTCTATCTGCAGAAGGCGTCAGACTCAAAACTTTGTTTAGTTACGACCTATAAGCGCTAAAAGATCATGCATATGCGCTAAAAAAAATAGTTAATGCACTAAAACAGACAGTAAATGCACTAAAATAGATAGTAAATGTGCTAAAAGGAATCCTAAATGCGCTAATCTAGAAATGCAACTTTTTTTTTCTTTACAAAATTTTAATGCAGTGATCTAATGTATGCACTATTCTGTTCCCTAGATGTGCCACTTTGTTCCCTAGATGCACTGAAATAGTTCCCAAATGCGCTGAAAGACCTACAAAAGTGCTAAAAGAAGAACTCGATGCACTACAAAAACCCATGGATGCGCTAAAACACATAATTTTTCAAAAAACCGAACTCCAAAATATGAAATCCTGTCAAAAATCCTGCAAGTAGATGTCAAAAATAGGGCAAAGGCCCTACGGTGGGCGCCATAAAATGTGTGATCAATTTTAAGTGTGTAATAAATAATAAATGTAGATTAAAAACAAATCAAACATACCAATAAGACATTATATCAAAAACATAAAATAGAATAAGAGAAATGCAAACTATATTTTCTGCTCTCGATGTCGTCCTATCATCCTCTATCTCCAATGTTTTTGTCAATTCCAGCTTTCTCTCAGATCGTGTGCTAGGCTCAACAAATGGTCTTCCTAGAGAATGAGATTAAAGATGAACGCATGCTATACTAAGACTTGATTAACATGCTGAAACTAAACATGATTGCTAGAATGTAAGATTACAAAATTATGAATGCTAAAGCTGATAATGACAATGCTAAAATGCTAATCATCTGAATGCAATTAATCGCTAATGTATGTGTGTATGTGCATGTAACCAATGCTTGGATTCACAGAGGTATTTAAAGAGTTTTCAAAAGATTCTGATTGGTTGATGTGATCAACGGTTGAAATCAAGCTTGTCAAGATGAACGGTGAGAGATCTTGGAAGTCGAAAAAAAGATGGAAGGTTGAGAGAATAATGGAAGATATTTCCTTCCCACAAAACCTTTCACTCAAAAATAGAGGCAACTTACCATTTTCCATCTTTAGTTATAAGTTTGTTTTGTAGTTGAAGATAAATCCCATAATTAAATAAATAAATTTATTTAATTACATGTGAAAATGGATTTAGAAGTTTCCATAATTAAAAAATTAATATTTAATTATGTGTGAGAGATGAAAGTGAAAGGTAATTAAATATTTAAAATATTTTAATTATGCATGAAGTGTGAAAAGGTGTTAAATTAAATATTTGTAATATTTAATTTAACTGTGAGATGGAGAAAGTGTTTGGAGGAATATTCCATTATTTGAATTCAAAAATTCAAATTTAGAATAACATGATAATTAATATAAATAAATTATAAAATTTATCTAATTTAATTAAGAGGAAGATGGAAGATGGTAATAATTAAATAAAGTTATTTATTTAATTAAGGTAGAATAATTATAAAAGTGAACAATATAAATAAATAATTAAATTTATTTATATGTAGATGACTTTGGAAGATTAATTAAATAATTCATATTTAATTAATTAACAAGCTTGATTAACCATGGCCATTTTTAGATGTATACACATAGGCCTCCACCCTCTAACATTATAGCTTACAATATTCATTAATACAATTAGACAAGAGGGTATTACTGAATGGGTGGTCATCCTTTACCTCTATATATATTTTCAAAGCTAGGGGAAGCTTTACACCCCTTGAAAACTATAATTAACATAAAAAGGGCTAAGAAATAAATAAGACTCTCATCTTAAAAAATAATTAGTTTAGGTTCCTAATAATCATATTATCATCACCATTCTTGAGTCTTTTGGTAGAAGGTTTCTTAGGAACCTTCTTAATCAAACTTGGGGCACTTTGGATTGGGCTCACAATAGAATGGTCAAGAGATATTTTTATTTTTTGAGAATCATCAACCACATTGGTACCATAATCAAGGCCATCCTGATTACTCCTATAGATTCAAGGGCTCAAATGGAACTACTATTATAATAACTACATAGTTAGTATTATTGACAATAGGAACAATAGAATGTGAATTAATCTTGTTATTATTGTTGTCTTCCAAATTAATATCATTATATTTTATTATTTATATGTATTTTCTTTCTTTAAAAGTTATGGAAATTAAGTCTAACATGACCATAATTTTTAGAAAAAAGTAAAAGCCAAGACCACCCTATCCATTTATTTTGCAAGAGACCTCTTTTCCATTTGTAATTGATGCAGGAGCATCCTAGGTGAGTGCATGATCAACATCACACAAAAATATTTTAAACATTTTTTGGTTTTTGTTGGTTCAATTTTGGTTGATGTTCTCTGTAGATAGGAAAACACTGATGTGACTTTGGAAGTGGAAAATACATTCAATGAGAAAATATAAAGTCAAATTTAGTCTTGTGTATATGTTGGCATTGGAAATGTTTTTAAAGTATCATTGGAAGTGAAATCTAACTTTAATTGTAGTGTGTACCCTCCTGTAGAGTGTGGTGGTACGATTAGGAAATGCCTATGTGGCAAAAGAAAGAACCATTGTGGCATTCATTTTATTTAATATTTACAGGAAAAAGAGGGCGATGTCAAACTCAAAATATGTTTTGTAGAAATAAATGAAGTTAGAATGAGGTAGATTTGGAAGAGCATGCTTATGGAAGAGAAATTTTGAAAGAATAAAAAAAATAAAGAAAGAAGGTCAAGAAATGGAGAGGAGTTAATGCCACAAGAAGATGAAAAGCTACACAACAGGGAAAAGGCACAAATGAAGTTCAGAATGAATAGAGAGAAGAAGGGGCTGTATTCAAAAGGGAGGCAACTTGAAGAAAGAAAGATAAGTGGATAAAATGTAGATCAAAATGAGGGGGCTGCATATGATATGAAAATTTTAAATTGAATAATTTAAATGCATAGAAAAGAAGGTAGATGGCATGCACTTGTTGAAGAGAAAAGGAGTGGTGGTAAGGGAGGTCACGTAGGTAAAAAGAGATCAATTTTGATAAAAATAAAGGGGAATAGAGATGGGGAATGGAATGCTATGGCAGAGGAAAGGGTAACATAGAAGAAAGGATGGGAATCAACTTATGTGAATCTAGGCCGTGAGGAGAGAAAAGAAAGAAAAATGCCAATGATGAAGGAAAGACAGGTGAAGTTGACCAACATGAGAATGATTAAATTGTGCTATCAAATCCATGCCAAGAAGGTGAGTAGACTTAAATAGAGAAAAATGCAGTTTAGATGAAAGAGGAATGGTGCCATGTATAAGTGGAAATACACATGAAACAAATTAAGAATAGAGGATCGAGCTTCATTGTGAGGATGAAGTTATTTGTAGATGAATGGTTGTGTGTGATAGAGGTAGAGTGAAGGAACATTTGAATTTCCAATTATAAGAAATATTAGAATGAGATTAACAATTGTATGATCAATAAATTCCATTGGAAATGTATTTGAATGTAGATAACATCTAATTTGAAATAGTATTCCCATATAAATTTAATGGATTGAATTTTAAGTTTGCTTCCCCAACTTATGTGTAAATTCAATTTGATTTAATGAAAAATGAAGTTTTCAATTCAATGATATAGTAGAGGTTTCCCTTTTGCACCAAATGGTAGCAGAGCCAGAGGTTCTTAGCGCATAGGTAGAGTGTTGAATGTGAGGTAGCCTATGCTAGGACCGATGGGTAGAGTGGAGTAAAGGTGGTAGAGGAGATCCCGTGTGAGGGCTGTTGCAGGTAGGAGGAGTCCTAAGCAACGATAGATCTTGAAGCCATGAAAATATTAAGAGTGTGATTTGGATTGCAAATTGAGGTGAGATTAAATCGGACAAAGATGGGATGCATCATGAGGAGACCTGTGCAAATTTGGTTTTGGGAACGATATTGGGAAGGAGTAGAGAATGAAAAGTTTGAGGAGATGGGAAAGATAGTCCATGAGGAAGTGGGGAAGATCTAGACTAGGATAGAGAAGTTAGAAAAGAATATTGGAAAATATGAGAGAAAATTGGTGAAGAAAAGTGAGAAGAAGAAAGAGGACATCAGAAAGAAGATTGGAAGAAAAGAGTGTTGAAACCTAAGATGAAAGGAGAAAGATATGAGAACAAACCCTATAGAGGTACACAAAGAAGAAGATAAGAAGATGAAGATGAATGAAGAAGTGAGAAATGAAGAGAAGATAGCAACAAAAGATGAAGATGATAAGTTTCACGTCATAGTGAAAGAAGAGGAAACACAACTTGCAGCTGACGAGGATGTGGAAGATGTTGCAGTGAAAATTGATGTTGTAGATGTGAATAAAGATGAAGTAAATGTGTTTTATGATGATATATTTTTTTTAGATAAGATGGTAGAAGAAGAACAAAAACATGTAGAGAAAATGGAGATTGTTGTAGGTGCAGATTGGTGTTTAGATGCTACAAATTTGTACATAGAAATTGTAAAGGATGTTGCAAGATTTTGGTGAAAGTGGTTGGTTTGCAGTGGGTTGAATCCCATGAAGGAGGAACATAGATTAGGGAGTATTTGGCGAAGGAGGATGACACAAGGTGGATGTGAATCCATGAGAGGAGAGAAGCATGGTGAGTGGAATTGCAAGAGGAGTGTGAAACTTTGGACAATGATTGAAGAAGATGAAGAAGAAACAATTTTCAATGTACTTTGGACAATGATGGAGTTTTCTATAGGTTGCATTCAACTTGAAAGAGTAGTCCCACTACTCAACTCCATTTTGTGAGTCCTACTCACAAAATTTTCCTACCTGACGTGTCTAATGCAAAAGCATCCTGAGTGAACACATGATCAACATCACGCAAAATATTTTCATCTTTGTTTGGTTTCCATTGATTTAGTTTTGGTTGATGTTCTTTGTAGATAGGTAAACATTGATGAAACTTTGGAAGTGGAAAATACATTCAATGAGAAAGTAACAAGTCACATTTGGAGTCTTGTGTATATGTTGGCACTAATAATGTTTTGAAAGTATCGTTGGAAGTGAAATCTAACTTTAATTGTAGTGTGTACCCTCTTGTAGAGTGTGGCAATACGATTAGGAAATGCCTATGTGGAAGAAGAAGAAACCATTATGGCATTTTTTTTTTTAATATTTGCAAGAAAAAGAGGGTGATGTCTCATGTAACACAATTATGGAATTGAAAAAATAAATGGAATTTAAAAAAAATGACAAAATCAAAATACATTTTATAGAAATGAATGAAGATAGAACTGTTGGATATTCAAGCTAAAAATTGCAGCAATATGAACTTAAATAAGTGGTTGTAAATTTGAAATTATGTGTTCAAGATTACCAATATTATGATATGTGATTAGAAATTACAAACATGAAAGAAAAAACAAGAATACCACAAGTTGAGAATCACAAGTGACACAAGATATACGTGTAGAAACCCTTGTGGGAAAAATCTCCACACCCAAAGAGAGCCAACGTTTGTATTAATCTTCAAATGAGATACAATTCAATACAACACTCCTCTCTAAATTTTGGTATCACTTCGTTACTCTAACAACCTGCAAAAAAACTCTACAAAACACCATTTCAATGCTCCAATATATAGAGGTTTGTGGGAGAGAATACCACAAATGGTATCCCAAAACAATAAGCAAAACCACTTGGAAAAACCCATGCCCTCCTTAGTGGACAACCTAGAAACATGGTGAAAATTAAGAAATGTTCACATATCCTTCACATGGGTGCCTAACCCCATTTCCAATCAAAATTGGTCAATACCGAGTGCCTCATAACTCTTTGACGACATCAATGGCTTCATGCAAGAACATGCACCAACATGCAAACTTGGGTGCCCCACTATGCAAAACATGCAAATAACATGCAAGGATATGCATTACAAAGTAGTCCCCACCCAGAAGTTGGACACCCAAAGGGAATATTCTCTCGAGATGCTCTGTAATAGTCACCATAATGGGTCCACCTCTTTGAATGCAATCACAATTTTTCATAGAAAAATAAGTAATAAATATTTTGTCCCTCACATACTCTAGAACACTTTCCAAAGAACTTGGAAACACACAATTATCAACTTAGGGTAGAAATTATAATGTCACCTATCCTAACATTCTCCCACTTGACATTATACATTGTAATTACATTCATGAGATACAAATAAAATACAATCAAGTATAGTGATCAAGGCCCATGACCTTCCTGCACTAAGAGAGCTTATCTATGGTCACTAGCTAGTTGAGAGAATCTGCAACATTATCTAAAGTTTCAATCTTTGCAATCAATACCTTACCATTCTCAACCATTTCTCACACAAAGTGATATTGTACATCAACATGCTTAGTGTGAACATGATACATAGGATTTTTGGCTAAACATTGTTGGGAAAATGTGTCTCAACCTTACAATTACATAAGGTTTACTGTTGATAGGTAAGTGGGGGGAGGTGGGGGTGGGAGGGTGCGTGGGGGGTACCCCCCAACAAGGGGTTTGGGTGGATCACCCTCCCAAATGGGGGTTCGGGGGCATGCCCCTTTAGGGGCTCAAGGGAAACACACGAAAGTGAAATTATATATATATATATTATCTTTATTGTTACCTGATTTTTTAGCTACCTAAATCGGGTTTAGTGTTTATTCTTTTGTGTTGTTTGTTCTAACATTTAAAAGATAAACCAAAAATCTACTAATTTCAATATGCATGGAAGAGTGATTGTCAAATGAGCATATTACATTTTGTCATTTCAATGTTGCAATTACAACAAATGAGAAAGAGAATCATAGATATACAAATGTAATCTTTTATTGATAATCCTAAAGTGTACATGTCCCTCACAAGCCAAGGGACTAACTCTCTTATTCAATGAAAATATGAAGCAATTCATACATGAATAAGTAAAGTAAACAAACAATGTGCATATAAGAATGGAACCAGTCATTGCCCGAGAATGATTGGTTATAGGTTGCCAGACTGCTCTATTGTTGTTGCCTCAAGCTGCTTGTGTCCTCCCCAGCTTTGTAGTACTCCTAGCCCCTGCATCTAAAAAAGAAATGATATTAGAGTGAGGCTCTAAGCAATGAAATATTCAATCCTTACATACACACCTACCTATGCATGCATAAAATGATCCATAAGTGCATAAAATAAGATGTAAACCTTGGATGTCTTGGAAAACAAAGAAGTTATCAAACACATCCAACATATGCATTTATTTTCTAATTGTTTGCTTCATGTACAGATTTAGGACAAGTCTGGTTACTATTCGATTCAAATTAAATACATGTGGGTTAAATGTGGCTCCCACAAGGGTAGAGCTCAGCATGCTTTGAAAGAAAAGGAAATTAAACAACTTGATCAAAGATTTATATGTTATCAATGCATTAAATCAATATGGAATCACACCAGTTGATCAACTTTCATTATCAGATTCAAAAGATGCAACATATTGTGTGATATGTCCTTCAATCTTCTTAAGAAGATCCATGATTTGTTTATAAAGGAAGTGACTTCATAGATGCATCAAGTTCAATTAGCATCTTTTTTTGAACCAATGAGGGAAGCATTTCAAGATGTTGTCAAGCCTCTCCTTTGTAACCCTATTGGGAAGTCACACATCACATAGGAAGGTGAGCTTTTAGGTCACCCATATATGACATGTGGCACAATCAACAAAGTTTGATAAGGAGGCTGGGTGTAATTTATTACACATAATAGAAAGGGGCAATGGGAGCAATGGTTGAATCAAGGTCATGATAAGTACAAGGACAACACTTTTGCAAGAGCTATAGGAAAATGGAATTGATATTGTTTATTCCTTAGGTGTACTTGTAGAAAATGAATGCAATAAGTAAAGGTCATTGTCATTGATAAGGACAATAAACAATGGATGCTACAATGGTCTCATGAGAAGGACCTTGATGGTGTGTATGCTACATGACAACAGGGGTAGCTACTATATTCAAAATGGATCAAATGAGCCATGTTTCACTTTGGTGGAAAATAATGAACCTCTGATATGATCCCTACAATGAAGAGTACAACCAACTAACAACAAAGATCAGCTGCATATACATCAAGGAACTTACAAGTTGACAAGCATGGGGAGTACTCAAAACAAAGCATAATTGTTTTCATGGCAAAGAAACATGGCTATCTATTTTGCTTCCCTCATAAGTGAGATAAATGAAAGTTATATGCTGTCTTCTAGATTGGGAACATGATAAGCTTGAAAGAATTCTAAGCATGTCAAATAGGACAACAACAAAAACAAAATCTAAAGTTGCACAAGGCTCTTTTCAAGGCCTTCTCAATCAAACATTAGACAAATAAGTTTCCAGATAACATTCAATGCATGATGGTTTAAGGAAAGGCACAAAAGGAAAAGACATTCAAGAAACATCAACTCTAGTTGACACATATATATGCCTATTATGAACATGTCATTATAAGAAGTCATGTCAACAATAGAACCCTCATGTGATGTGATCAAGATACAATTTCTATGCCATAACACAAGGGACAGGGGTTTGCTATTCTCTATACTCTTATGTAAATGGTTGAGCAAGTTGCCAAATGATTTCCTTTGGAAATGATGCTTCTAAGCATATTACAAAGAAAGGAAGAGCATTGATACTAAAGATGATAGTAGTATTCATTGAAATAAAGGAGATCATGAAATTCAATTATTGAAACCATCATGAACCATGGTGCTTTAGTGAACAGAGCATAGTCATGAATAAGAGAATGCCATTAAAGGTTGCAGATTTATCTTCATGATTATCTATGAACTTGATAAGGACAATAAAAAATGCATGCTACAATGGTCTCATGAAGGACAACAGTAATTAATGTATGCTACATGACAACAGGGTTAGCTACTATATTAAAAAATGGAGCAAATGAGCCATGTTTCACTTTGGTGGAAAATAATGAACTATGATATGAGCCCTGCAATGAAGAGTACAAACAAATAACAACAAAGATCAACTGCATATACATCAAGGAACTTACAAGTTGACAAGCATGGGGAGTACTCAAAATAGAGCATAATTCTTTTCATGGAAAAGAAACATGGCCATCTATTTTGCTGGCCTCATAAGTGAGATAAATTAAAGTTATATGCTATCTTCTAGATTGGGAACGTGATAAGCTTGAAAGAATTCCAAGCATGTCAAACATGATAGAAAGAAAAACAAAATCTGAAGTTGCACAAGGTTCTATTCAAGGCCTTCTCAATCAAACATTAGACAAATAAGTTTCCAGATAACATTCAATGCATGATGGTTTAAGGAAAGGCACAAAAGGAAAAGAATTTCAAGAAACATCAACTCTAGTTGACACATATATATTCCTATTATGAACATGTCATTACAAGAAGTCATGACAACAATAGAACCCTGATGTGATGTGCTTAAGATACAATTGCTATGCCATAACACAAGGGACATGGGTCTGCTATTCTCTATACTCTTATGTAAATGGTTGAGCAAGTTGCCAAATGGTTTACTCTGGAAATGATGCTTCTAAGCATATTACAAAGAAAGGAAGAGCACTGATACTAAAGATGGAAGTGGTCTTCATTGAAATAAAGGAGATCATGAAATTCAATTATTCAAACCATCATGAACCATTTTGCTTTAGTGAACAAAGCATAGTCATGAATAAGAACAATGCCATTAAAGGTTGCATATTTATCTTCATGATTATCTATGAACTTGAAAAAAAAACAATAGTGAATGTTAAACTGTAACTAAGCCATGCAATGCAAGGTGCAGTCATTACACAGATGGAAATAAATCTTACAGTCTTGCTCTGTGTTGCATTATGAAGACTTTGAATCAATAGCAACATTATGACTACATAAAGTTTAGAAATAAGCATGATTATTAGAGGACATGAAAATGTAGTCCATTCACAACAAGGTCAGAGCACAAGTAAAGGACAATAAGTATGATCAAACCTTAGCATGTCATCCACCAATATGAAGAGATATTGCATGAGAAAGCAACCTATTACCAAGTTACAAACCTGTGTAAAGAAATAAATTTCAAGGATGGTAATGTTTGCATGTTAAAGGGAAGTATCAAAATCTGCCTTGTGATAGCAACAATCTGCAAGCTATAGTCATATCAGGGGTTCAAAGATAGTCAACAAGGAAAGTCAAAAAATTGTAGGAGGTTAAAATGGATTTTAGAATTATGACAACTTGCATCCATGTCAAAATCCATGAAAACAAAGAGAAATTACAGTGATGAGACAAAATCAGGGCAATTATCATCATGAAAGTAAATAATGATAATTCAAATGAGAAAATTGAGATTTTTGGAATGCTCAAGACATCAAATGCTGATCAAAGTGATGTTCTCTCATTGCCATGGAAGCAAAGGAGATTGATCACATCTATTGACTATAATGGTCATATGGCAGATGCCAGTTTGATAGTATCTAACAGCTCTAAAGTTCAGGGAACAACAATATTACAAAGAAAGGAAGAGACTTCTAAAGCTTCTTTAGATGCTATGTAATACCCCTCCTCTTACTTGGTAGGATTTAGTATTTTTCAATGCGGTTGTTTGCTACTTGTGACGATGATGATATTGTTTGAGTTGGATAGTTAGACATTTGATGATGTTGTATTCCATTAGTAGACTGTTGGTGATTATGTTTATGCACTTGAGGAATTGATTATTTCATTTGACATTGTGGTTGGTTAGATGTTAGTTCATTTTCATAATTATGATATGATGCAGTGATTTAATTAGATATGTTATGAGATGATTGCTAGTTAGAAATGTTGATTTATTGGTTATATTATAATTGTTAGAATAGGTGTGATGAAGGACAATATGGCATCACTCGTTCGCGAGTGCCCTGCTATGTTGCGATTCCTTCTCTGTAGATTCGATTTAATGCTTTGATTTTATATATATGTATGCACATGTACACAACTTCGTTTGTATCAGGATTTGCAGGTACAAGTCTCGATTCCACCTGCTTTGGTAAGGCAGGCGAGCACCAAATAACCCAACGGTTAAATGTTGAAACAGAGGTGACGATGAAGTCCTCCCGTCCCATGATGTCAGATCGTCTCGTTTGATTGGTATTGTTCATTTTTGTAATTGTCGTCAGTTGTGTTTGTGTGTTGTATTTTATCGTATTTTGATTAATGTTGGTACCTTGTATGTTGCGGTGTGTTCGATTTAAATAATGGAAGTAATTGTTTATTTAAATGTTAGATTTAAATTCTTTTAAATATTTAAATGATTTAATTATTTTTGAAAATCATATATTACAATTAAATGGTAATTATATATTAAATGTGTTTTAATTATTTTAATCAATTATCTGGTGGAGGATAATTATTAAAATAATTTATTTAAATTAAATAAGTAATGTGTTGTGCAAGAAAAGTTGCAAAAACAGAAATAAAAGCAATAAAACAAATAAAAGAATAAAAAGATTGTGTGAGCCAATAGGAATGGAGATCTGGGAAAAAGACAGCTTTTAAAGAATTGATTTTCTTTTAATTTTGATTTTTGAGAGTTTTTGAAGAGATGGGGAATATATTTTTATTTAATGATGAATTTTTGTAAGTTCTCAGACACTCAGAAGATCAGAGAGAGATTGAGTTGCTGAAAACATTTTCTATGTACTTGTGAATCTGAAGAGTTTAGTTTGGAATTCTTTGCTATTGTTTGAGGAGAGCTCTAAGAAAGAAATTGTCTTCAATCTGTTACTGGTGTTTTCTTGGGGAGTTCGTTCTGGACTAAGAATTGGAATCGAGTTCGAGGGCATCAGAGTCAAGCAGGCATCTTCAGATTTGCATTGGACTCCAGGTTCCTCTCGTAGTCTTCTTCTCGTACCCTTTCTTTTATCTGTTTGCTTCAGAAAAGAAAAATAAACCTTATTAAAAAAAAAATGATTTTTGTGAATATAGAAAACTTCTGTTGAACTGAAAACTAGGGCAAGTTATTAGACTGGAAACAAAGAAAAATCATAGTTACTATACGGTACAAATTCTTGTCAAATCTAAAACCTTTACCTTCTGAAATATTCAGTTTATCAATATGAGGGTTTTGAAAAGATAATTTTTGTAGAGAATAATAAATTTGAAGTTTTATTAATATATTTATATATATTATGGATCTATGTTATTTCTCTGTATTTTCCTCTGTTTTCTTAACAGTTATGAAAATCTGTTTCTCTGTATTCTGTCTCTGTTTTAAATATATATGAGAATAATATATATATATATGCTGATCTTATTATTTTATTATATGAACCTGCGTCGGCCGTACGCCTTGTCATTATAGTTTATTCATGGAAATGAAAACGAAATTTGAAATCTTTTATTTAAAGTATTTATATTGTATTTTATTTTTTTTAGAAAACGAAAATTTAAAGTTTCGAATTCCGTCCCTGTACCGTGCGCAGGAAAAACGGATTTCGTTTTCCGTGTGACTGTGTGAAATAAAATAAAATATGAAAAGTTTTCTTTGAAAATTGAAATTTAAATTATTTTTTTTATTAAATTTTGAATGGGGTTGGGGGGACGGCTGGGCCGTACCCCGCCCCTGCCCATACCAGTTGCGCTGTACAGCAGTCCTTACGGACTGTTGTGTACAGCGGCCTTTAAGGCCGCTGTGTACAGCAGCCGTAAGGGCTGTGTACAGCCCACGACTAGTCTTTAGGGCCGACGGCCCTGTGATGTATTAAATTTAAAATTTAATTTAATTTTTATTTTTTTAGTTCTGTGTTATATATATATAATTATTTAATTCGGTGTATGCACTTTGTTTATTTTATTAAATATTATAATGGTAATTTATTTTATTATTAATATAATGATTATAAATTATTTCTTTTTTTAAATATTATAATTGTAATTTATGATATTATTAAGTATAATGATTATAATTTATTTTATTATGATTATTATATTTAATATTTTTGTTAGTTTATAATGTAAATTTTATTGTTTTATATTTTAAGATTAATTTGTATTATTATAAAAATAAAGGGGATTATTCTATTGGTTGAGCAAATAATATAATCAGGAATTTATTTTTTTATTTGTTGTTGTGGAATTATATCGAGAAAATGACATTTCATTTTATTTGGTGATTGGAACCTGATACTCCTTTGTGATTGACTTAAGTTTATTTTATTTTAAATGCATTGATAGTTCTTTTCCGTAATGGTTATCGGTTAGTGTTGAAATCCAATTAGGGTTAGGGTGAACCTTAGTTCCAGAGGCATGTATTAGTCTTTGAATGTTATTCTTGTGTTGGTTTAACTCTTGAAGTTGATTTTTGTTGCCTTATGTTTGGAAGGGTTGTATGGGGTTGTTGTGTTTTGATTATGGATTATCGCGAGATGAGGAATGCCTCGCATGGTTGGTCTTGAGATTTCTGCTTTATTTGTTTTGGTACAACCCTTGTCTTATTCTAGTTTTCTGTTAAGGGTCATAGGGAGAGTGGCTCTTCGTGGGCGCCGGTGCCTCAGGTAAGAGGAACTGCCAGGGGAACCCACGTAAGTGTAGTTAAACAAGTGATAACCTAAAAATAGAATTTAGGGGGATGGGTAGTAAAACATATAAGATAAAGAAAACTGGATTCCTCGTCTATGCATTAGGGCTACCGTAGACTATTGATAGACTGAGTAGGCCGTGGTCGGCAAAGTCATAGTCTCGTCTTCATGAGAGACCATCGGCTCCGCATTAGCTACCTTATGGTGTCGGTGCCTCAGTTAGGAGGAAGGGCCAGGGGATCCATAGATGGGTGTCGACGCCTCAGTTGGAGGAAGTGCCAGGGGATCCCATGAGAGCTATGCGATGACACTCTCCACTAGACATCCTTGTTCTTGTTTCATATCACCTCTGGATATGGTTATATTTATGTTATTTTCAAGGGTTAGGGAATCCATAGATGGGTGTCAGCGCCTCAGTTGGAGGAAGTGCCAGGGGATCCCATGAGAGCTATGTGATGACCCTCTCCACTTGACACCCTTGTGCCTTGTTGTAGTTGCCTTTGGATATTGTTATATTTATGTTGTTTCTGATTTTAGGGCTAGGGGATCCATAGATGGGTGTCGGCGCCTCAATTGGAGGAAGAGCCAGGGGATCCCATGAGAGCTATGCGATGACCCTCCCCACTTGACACCTGTCTGACTTGTGTCTTGTTGCCTATGGAATGGTGTATTGAATGGTTGATTTAGAGTTATTATGGAATTGTA
>VDFB02270651.1:533712523-533824485 GCA_007258455.2 Sequoia sempervirens
TAGTTCCTCTTCCTAAGGGAAGACACTAGTTGGTTTGGTGCAAGTCAATGCAATGTACCAAATATGTTGCAAATGGTTTCATTGATAAGTTCAAGGATCATCTAGTTACAAAGTGATTCTCTTTGGTCGAATGGATTGACTATTATGAGACCTTTGCCCCTATTTCTAAGATGAACTCTATTCACCTTGAACTTTCAATTGTAGCTTCACAAGGATGGACATTATACCAGATGGATGTGAACAGTGCTTTCCTTTGACATGGTGATATTCATAAGGATATCTATATGGAGTACCACATGGTTTGATTCAATACTCTTCATTGGTTTGTAGGCTTCACTGTTAATTATATGGTCTCAAGCATGCCCCTCAAGCTTGGTATGAGAAGATGGACACTTTTCTACTTTCTTCTAGCTTCACATGATGTTATTTTGATCCCATAGTGTACATTAAACGACAAGAGGGTGATAGTTTGACCCTTGTGTTATATATAGATGATTTGATCCTTATAGGTGGTTCATCCTCCATTATCCAAAGTGTTTAACAAGCTTTGATGGAGTGGTTTGAGATGACATATCTCAACCTTCTACACTATTTCTTGGTTTATAGGTAATTCATTCTTCGGATGTGATTTCCATTTTTTAGAAAAATTATGCTCTTGACATACTTCAGAGATTTGGCATGATTGATTGCAAGCCTTACCCCACACCATTTTAGTCAGGTGTTGTATTGTCTTCCACTTGTAAGTTACTCCTTGAGTAGATGCTACATTATACAGGTAATTGGTTGGCAATATTTTGTACCTGACTCATTCACGTCCTGATATTTATTTTGTGGTTGGTCTTGTCTCTTGGTTCTCACATGATTCGCATGAGAGTCATTGGCAAGATTCCAAATATATTTTGAGATATATTCAAGGAACCTCACATTATGGTATTCACTATAAATCAGTAGATTCTCGAATAGTTGGCTTCACTAACTCAAATTGGATTGGTGATGTTAATGATAGGAAGTCCTCTTTTGGCTTTTCATTTTTCCTTGGTTATTGCCTCATTAGATGATCTTGCAAGAAGAAATCTACTATTGCATTATCATCCATGGAGGTTGAGTATCATGCAATGGTTTTGGCTAGCTAGGAGGTTTTGTGGCTTTGTCAATCATCGAGTGAGTTCAATTTTCCTCCTTATAGTCCCACTATTATTTGGTATGACAATCAAAGTACCATTCACATTCCTCACAACCCAGTGGAGCATAAACACACTGAGCACATAGGGATCCACATGCACTTCATTGATAGTTGATTTAGAATGATTTTCTCACCTTGAAGTACATGCCTATAAAGGAGGTTACAAAAATCTTCATGAAACCTTTAGGATTGCCACATTACCTCCAATTGTGATCAATGCTTGGGGTGAAGGAAGCTTTCCATGGGGGATCTTTATGAGGCCTCCTTCCTTCATATTTTTTTATACATGCTTTCATCTCTCTTTAGGAGGATTTTTTCCCATTATTTTTTCTCCTTTTCTCCAATTATGAGAGATTTATTTGATTGTACATGTGTACCTCATCAAGCCTTGTTGTCGAGACCCATTCATGCTTTATTTTCTTTTTATGCATTGTATTTTTAGAGTTTTTAAGCTACTACCTAAGTTACACTTAAGGGGGTTGTTAGAGTAATCATTTATTAACTATTAATTAATTAATATTTAGTTGATTATTAGGTTAATTTCACTTTATGCACTTAATCTAAAGTCATGAGTGCTTTGTTTCTTTTTTTAGTTTGAGCTATTATTAGATCATTTTGTCTCATCACATAGGATGATGACACTTGTCATGATCTAATCCCTTTACCATCTAGGGTTTACTCTTATAAGCACTCTCTTTCATTGTATTATTTCATTTTAGAAGTTCTTTCATTTTGAGGAAATAGTAAATCATTATTTGCAACTCTTGTGCATGGAAGGTATTCTCATTTGTTGTTTGATTTTTCTTTGTGTGTGTTTTTCACAAATATAACATAAAATATAATAATTCTCATTTCAATTTCACACATTTATTTACAATCTTTGTTAGTTTACATCAATCATATTATCAATGCACTTATCACTAATCAACTCTTAAAATATCTATCTAAAGGTTAAACTAGACTTAATTTGTCACCTCTTAAAATTTATATGTAGCTTAGGTACTATAGAATGTCATCGCTTATAAGATCCATGTAGGCCTCCTTTTAGTTAAATTTTAGATAAATACATAAGATTTCCTTTCTTTACTAAAAATAGTTAAATAATGAACCCATTGTGCATTACACTAGCAATAGAGAATGAGGAATTTCACACCATAGATCCAAGTTCAAATCCCATTAGATAGGGGACCCCTTATAGTGGCAATAAGGTGAGGTCAAACATATGCCAATGGATAGAACAAAGCCCACCTGCATGTCTACTATCAGATCTCCCACTCTTTACTGCAAAGTTTTATGAAATAATTAGAATAACCTTAAGAAACCTACTATAATTTTAAAAATACTGTTCAACCATCTTAATTCAATGCCTAATCAAGCCTCATTTCATATTATAACTAATAAACCATTAGCATTCAAAAATGAATGTTGATGAGCTCTCTCTAAATTCATAGACCAAGAAAAAGTGTTTAGATTTATTGACTTCTAGCACAAAGGTTGGAAAGAGGGCCTCTACTTGTAGTGACTCTTGAAATGGTTCCATAGATCTAATTAATAATAATTGGAACAAATCCTACATAAAAGCTTCTACACATCATCCAACATAGGATGAGGGGCGATTGGGGATTTCATCACCTCTAAATACTCCTTCAAGCCTTTTTTAGATGACATGTCTCCACATAAGTCAATTGTATAGTTTGGTGATGATGTTGGTGGGGTTTGTTCACTATTTATTAAAAAATAATGGTACTAGGCTAAAATCAACATTGATTATGAGGTGACTAAGCATGAATATTATGGTTTGGCACATGTAGTTATCTATAAACTCATGAAATTTTATTCAAATTATATGAGTTGATTTTATAGAAGCAATAAATGGAGGAAATTTTATATTTACTCTTATACTCATGCATTTATCATTCTAGAGTTTAATTTCTTAATGGACAAGGAGCTGATCTTAAAATTTGGTTTGCAATTTTTTAAGAATTAATTCTTGTGCATCAAACCTTAATCCCAACCTTCAACCCTCAAATGAGGACTTTTTTGACAACTTTTATTTGGGTAAGACTTTCTTAATTACCCCTCCAATAATAAGAATATTTTGTGCTATTGGTAATTGGGAACACACTTGAGAAGTTATATTGTATATTTGGGTATGTGTAGGATCATCATGGAAAAAACATACCCTTAAGTGGCAAAAAATTCAGAAAAATCAGAGTTAGGCAACTTGACGTAAAACTTTGAATAAGTTATCTATATTATTTCAAAAATATGTAAGAATAGAATATGTAGCAAATTGAATGTAGTTTCTAAGATACTAGGTTTATTTAAAAAGAAATTTTTTTGGTGAAAATTTGAAATTTCAATGCAGTAGTACTTAAATTTTAGGGAAAAAATAAGAAGTAGGCATCTGTCTGACCACCCTAGAACCACAATAAAATGATAATATTTTTTTATAAGATTTTAGATATAAGTAGAGGACTCATGTCCCAATGTGATGCATATTTTTTTGTAATTTTTTTCCAAGTAAATAATTAATTATGAATTTTTTATTACAACTTTTAAAAAGTATAAAAACTCGTATGTCTGACCACCTTAACTTGGTAAAAAATTCATGAAATTCAATTTTTATTTTTTTAATCCTATAGTATGTAAAGCATAGAATGTGATGCATGTTTCAGATTCAAAAAATGTGATATTGTTTGAAAGCTATAGATGTTTTTCAATCAGCGTATCAATCAAGACTTTAGTTGTAATTCAAATAGAAAATGAATAATAATTATTTATTAAATTCAAAGTAAAGTATAATTTATATTGGTGGAAAGCTGAGAGTCTCCTCTAAAAACCCTTTTCGTTTCATCAATTTTGGGTAAAAAAATGTCGTCAGCTACATACCTTACACATACCCATCATATTGCCACTCTTTGGCCCATCATGATCCTGCACATACCCATCTAATGATATGACTAATAGTACCTACAATATATTTTCTCAATAGGTAGCTAATAAAACTTGCATTGCATTTTCCCAATAGACAATTTATAGAATATGCACTACTTTTACTCAATTTTATGTAGAGATGAACATCTGTAAACTATTTCAAAAGTGAAATCACCCTTAAAATTAGAGATAGAAGATGAAGAAAAGAAATTGATTATGAAAAATTCTTTCAAATAAAAACAATATTTCTCACATTTAGCCTCTTAGTGTGTCACACTAGATTTTAAGTGAGTTATTTTGGGTTGGTGTTGCTCCTTTCTATCATTTTATTGTTCAAAATGACCTAACTAATAATAATTCTCTTGAGGTCAAACAAGAGGGGTCTCCCTCCCATTCCTTTCTATCTTGTCCATAGTAAGCTATCATTCCTTTCCCCATCCTTCGTAGTAAACTCTATCTAATAAGTGTAATGTTAAACTTTATTTTTAGGGATTCTATCCAAAAATTCATATAGCAAATAAAAACCGGATTATTATGAGCAATCTAGGGAGCTGGTTCAAATTTCAATATGAAAAGATGTAAAGTGTGACAAGGATATGTTACAAAGAGTTTTGAAAAATTGGATCTTATTTTGGATAAAAGTTTATGATTCCTTGTAAGATAGATTATATTGAAGATAAATATGAAAAAATGAACCAAGTTAAAACAACAATATCTCTTCACAATACTCATTAGATCCTACAAGGAAAAGATGATAGCTTTGATTATAAGCTAAGGAATAGAAGATTGTTTAGTTGGATAGTTAGGTTTTCCCTCCTTTAAAGGGACTTAAGGCACACTTGAAGTATTTTTATTTATTTTACAATGGGAGAGGGTCTTCAAGTCCCTCACATATATATACATACTTACACACATACATGTGTACACATATATAGACATATATGAATATATACATGTACATATATATATATAATATAGATGTATATACGTATGTATGTATGCATGGATACACATGTATATATGTGTGTATGTATGTATGTATACATATATGTTTATGTTTATGTATGTATATATGTATATATATAATTAAGAGGAGTGAAAGTACTTAGTTATTTTTGATGGTTAATAGTAGTTTTCTATTGTTTGGATCAAAACATTTGAACTATAACTTAGATTTTTTTTAATCTCAGATGTATTGGAAGTAAAATTATAAAATACGGATTGGGCCTTTCTTTGAATTTGTGTGAAGTAAATTTTACATGTGTAGATTTGGCTTTTCATTTGTAGAAATGATCTTTGACTCCAACAATGACCTTTAACCATAGATTTTGGCCCTTGTGTCTACAAACCTTGTGTACTTGCATAGATAAATTTGTTTGATGCATGCACTTGTAACAAAAAACTAGTGGCATTGATAATTAGTTTTGAAATCTTGCTAGATGATAATTTTATCCTTATGACAAACCCTTGGATCTAATTTAATAGTTTTGATAAAAGTTAGAAGACAACAAACAACAATGTACATGATTTTGATGTGACTATGATAATGGTAGGTGATTGCGATTGTGACTTAGTGTAATGGAATTTAGTACAAAAAATGGAGTGGCCAAGTACAATAGATAGTTTTTCATCATGTGTTGATACAAAAGTTGATGTGGAAAGTTGAAAAATGATTGGTGAGTGATCCCTTGTGATTGATGAATGTACTGGGATTATCCTTACAATTAGCAAATCCTAGATACTTGATGAATAGTAGACGATATTTAATAATTGATGGATACAAGTGATATGAGGGAGACTCCTTTAAATATACATCGTAAATATATAACTCAAGAACTTTTATAACTCCTCTAAAAATATAAGTATATATACATAACTTCTCAAAAAAACATAAACATATAACTAATTTTAAAAGAACCCAACAAAATCATAAAAATGTACCGAAACGAACATAAAAATAAAAATAAAAATGCTAAGGATCATTTTACTTTGTGGTTTAGTATTTTGATTAATAGATATTAATGAGAACTTTTCCAATTAAAAAAAGGAGCTCTGGACAACCTAATAAATTGTGAACAGAACTCAGAAATTCTCGAAATGTTAAAAAGAGTAGTTGGCGTCAGTCTGAATTATATGCACAATTCATTGAACTATGTAGGACCACCATATTTAAAGGGATGAAGAGCAATGACAGCTGTTTACTTCAATGACAGATTGCACTTCTTTTTGACTGTTGGACGCATTTGGAGGCTTCCTTGTATGGTATTTGCTTCAAATGAAAGGTGAAAATTTGTACGAGCTTTTAACTTTCTGTAAGCTTGGCTTTATTTAATTTTAATCCCTTTTCCATGTATTGTTGCCCACTTCTTTTTTAAATCTTTGTTGGTACAGTTTTGGCAGACTATTATTAGTTCTTCCTCTCAGACTGCATCATCTGCCTCTTCTTCCTTTTATATTAATTTTGGTCCCTCCTATTCTGATATGTCATGTTCATATATTAGTGGCTCTGATGGCTTCTACTGTCACCAATTTATGATAGTACATTGCCTCCAGGAAACAACATGAAAGAGCCATTCAAGATGATTGTGCTGTGCATACATTTCAAAATTATCTTATATATCAATTTATTGGATAATATTATAGATATAGATAAGCTGGTTGTTTAAGGATATAGAAGATGACATTAAGCATTATCTGTATAAGTTTCTTCATTAATGTTTAACATATAATAATTCTTATTATATGTCTTTTTCTTATTAAAAAAATTGATATTGGTATGATAAATAACAAGTTGGTCATTCGTTTTGCAAATTCCAATTCAATATATTATTCTGTTACAAGATTTCTAATAAACTAATGTCAGATATCTATATGTTTAGTCCAACAATTCTATATGCTTAGTCCAATTGTGAAAAACTAGATATTTTGCTATTATACTTGTAGAGCTATTCTTATAATAAATAACCATTGCTGCAATTTATTTGAACCTTAAATCTGTTAATATATTCTTCAAACAGATTGTTTCGCATGTTGTTGATGTTGTTATGATGTATTATGCTTCTGTTTATGATAATGAAATAATTGATTTTTATTTATTTTTATTGCCAAAAAATTGTACTTGATCCCAAATAAAATACATAACTTGAAGTGCTTTTCCTATCACTAATAGATCTGCTCAATCACTATTTGTATATCCAACCAATTGAAAGTTATCCATTATAAGTATATACAAAATACTAAAGTTGGCTGTACCATGGACATACTTGAGTATTCTTTTCATTACACATAAATGAATTTTACTCGATTTTTGCATACATTTTGATAAAACATACATGATGTTAGGTCTAATAGTAGTATGATACATAATATTACCATCTAAACTTCTATATAGTGTCATATCTATATTTTTATTGCCATAATCTTTAAGTAACTTCTCGTTCACATTCAAAGGTGTGTTCATTGGTTTGCAAAGTTTAATTCTAAACTTGTCAAGTAAATCAACTGCATACTTTTTGTATGAGATAAAAATCATAGCATTCAACTATCTTACTTATATTCCAAGAAAGTGACACATCAAACCCAAATTTTTCATTTCAAAGTCATTATTCATGACATTTTTGAATTCCTCTATTAATACTTTGCTATTGCCAATGTAAATCAAATCATCAACATATAAACAAACAACAATTATTTTGTACTTCTAAATTTCATAGAGTGTAGGTTTACTATCATTCCTATTGAAGTTGCTTTTCTAAAAATATACATCTATTCTTCGATACCAAGATCTTGGTGCTTGCTTGAGTTCATAATTAGTCTTTTTTAAGTTGTAAATTATTTGTTTTTACCTTACAACTTCATATTTTGGTGGATGTTCTACAAACACTTCTTCATTTAAGAAATTGTTCAAAAAATATGATATTGCATCAAATTAATATACTAACCACTTAGATTGTGTTGATAATACCAAAATAACATTTATGTTATCCTATCTTGGTACAAGAGCATAAGTTTCTTTATAGTCTATGATCAATTATTATGAGAAGCCTTTCACTACCAATCTTGTGCTTTGTCTTTCGATGGATCCATCAACTTTATATTTTATTCTGTAAACCCATTTTAGTCCAGTTACATCATTTTTTTCTTATAGGATCTACTAACTTCCATGTTTCATTTCTTTCAATAGAAGCAATCTCTTCAACCATGATCTTAATCTAAACTTCAAGTTTTACCATATCTTCAAATTGTCTTGGTTCTAGTCAAATATGAAATAGTTTAAACAAGATTATAATTGAATCAACGCTAGCAATTCCTTTATAAATTAATTAGAGTGTTTTTAGCTTCCTTAGAGGATGACTCAAACTTGTAGGAGGACTTGATAAGAAAGGTACTTGAGTAGAACTTAAGTTGTTGCTTGGGCTAGTAGTTAAGTTGGAACATTATGTTCTATTTATATAATTACTAATTTTTCTTGATACAAAATTTCATTCCATTTCCATTAATTTTTTTAATAAAAATTACATCATGATTGAATATCATGTTTTCTATTACTAAATTATACATAACATGTAACTCTTTCTACTCATTATAACATAAAAATATATTTCTCCATTTTATTGTCAATTTTTTTTTTTTAATGTTTAATTTATGAGCATAAGTAATGTAATCAAATGTCTTAAGATGAGCCATATTAGGCTATCTTCAATTTCATGCCTAATAAGAAGTCACACTCTTTACAATTTTTGTCATATATTTATTCAATAAGTAAAAAATTGTAGCTACTACTTCATCCCAAAACATATTTGGAAGACACTTAGCCCTTAGCATGCTTCTAGCCACATTTCACATTTTTTAGAGGGGTATAAGTTGTAGTCAATTACCTTTAAATACCACTCATTTTTTTGTAAAAAATATCGCCATCGTCTTTAATAAATTACCCTTTTTTTAGAAAATCTTTAACAGTATGAAATATAGAAAAGAATTTTGAATTTTATTTAATGCAATATACCCAAATTCTTCTACTTTAATGAAAAACAAAAAGTTCAAAAAAAAAAAACTATTTTTTTTAGTGATAATTTTTGCATTGGACCACAAATATCAACATGCACTAATTAAAGTGACACTTTCTCTCTCCAATATTTTCTTATTGGAAAAGAAACTTGATGTTGTTTACTAATAATATAGTCTTCACAAACTCGATCATCTTGCTTAATAAATGGTAATTATTTCATTATTTACTTTTGATAAAGTAGTTTTAACCCTAAAAAATGTAGGTGCTCATGCTTGTGTGCAATAACCATGATTTATCATTTAAGACACATACAATACCTTGAGTTTTTCCATATACAAGTCTACAAGGAAAAATTGTTTCTTATAGTAAGATTTTCCATAGTCTGCTTGTTAGCATTATCTTTTAACACATTCATTATTTTAAAAAATAGCAAAATATCTAGCAAAATATCCTCTTTTAATATGATGTCTAGAACTCAATAGATAATGAGCTAATATTGGTACATATAAAATGTCATGAATATATTTTATCGCACCTTGTTTTGTCTTGAGTACAATGGTTTTTTTATCTATAATGCCAACTTCTTTATCATCTCTAGTTGTACTAGTGTTTTGAGAGATTCATCCATTTTTATAAAGAAGTTTTTATTGCTTGTGATATAACTACTCCAACTACTATCCAAAAGCTAACATCAGGAAAATTCATTGCAACAATTGAATTTTACAGGGCGGTGAATTTCTGGTGGTGAATTTTCCTTGATGTGAATTTGTCATGGCAGTGAATTTTTCCGCGGTGAATTGTTGGCGGTGAATTTTCCGTCGGTGAATTGTTGGGGGTGAATTTTCCTAGAGCCTCAAAAGCCACATATTTTTAGAGATTTATCTTGTAATGCCACATGCAAAAATAAGATGTTTGTTCTTCTTTTTCTTTAGAAAAATAGTACATTTCTTATGATTTTATATCCGTCATGTTCATAATAACTATTTTTTTTTGGAATAATAATAATTGTATTAACTATTTTTCATATTTCTTTGAAATATTAATCTTTGGTTGAAAATCTTGATCAATAGATTTTTTAGTGGATCAATTTTCCTTTGCTTATGAGTTTGAAGAGATCCCATAATCTCATTTGTTGATAATAGAGTTAAATCATTATATTTTTCAATAGCAACCACAATAGGATCAAAATGTGAAGGAAAACATCTCAATAATTTTATGATCTGTTGAAATCTCTCCATAAGATCTAATTTAATTTACTAGTCCCATCACTCAAATAGAAAAAGTCTTACATAGCTTCATAATCTTACATGATTTTTTGTAATATGTCTAATAAGCATTTGAAATTTGACGGTTTTTACCTTTTTTGTTCCCTAAAATGCGTACTGCAAAAATATCAAGCTTGTTTTGATTTGGTTGTCAAGTAGCAATTCTTGAAAAATATGAACCATGTATTGTTTGTTGAATAATGAAGAAGGATTTAAAACCTTTCTTTCTATTCTCCTTTAGATGATCTTGTTGTACTTGAGTCAAGTGGCATGAACTTCTATATCTATAGGTTCTAAGTAACAACTTTCAACTAAAATTCATGGATTTTGAGAAATAAACATCTTCATTTTAATACTCTAAAAATGAAGGTATCAAGGATTGTGATGATATAGATTTAAAACACAAATAGGAACCATGTCTTAAAATCAAAGAAGTAGATGAAAAAAATATATGCTTATATGTTTTCACAATGAGACTTTTCAATTCTAGAACTTTGTTCTTAGAACTAATACATTTTCTCTCTCCCCTATCTAGGGGTTTGAACTTGTGACCTCCACTTTGATACCAACCATTGGCCTTGCCGTTGCACCAAAAGGTCGACCTATCAATGCCCGATACAATCTTTAGATAAGATCCATAGGAGGCGGTTAAACCATGTCACAAATCCAATTGCCATGTTGGACAAGGAAGACCAAGGGACACACCATCTTGCAAATAGTTCCAAATAGATTCTTAATGATAACACATACAATGTTGGTACAAGAACTATATTTATAGGCTATATATAACAGTGCCTAATATGATGGCGTAGAATGAAGCAATGACAAGTATAGGTAGGGATAATAAGGAGCTACATAAAGAAATGGATAAGAATGCCATTGATCAAGGATAAAGTGGTGATATATGACAGTAAGAATGAGATGAAGAGAAAAAGTGGAAAGATAAGGATAATATTGCAAAGATAGATAAGACTATCGCTTAAGAGCAAAGAAGATGGCATTAAGCATTATTTGTATCGTTTTGCTCTCTAATAGGAGAACTCATGTCTAAATTAATACCTCTTTAAATATGAATCAAGACTTGGAGGTATCAATTCCAACAACACCCCATTCTACTGGAAAGAGACTTTAAATATTTAAGTTAAAAACAACACATACAATATCCAAATATATATTACTTGTCTAGATATATAAAATGTAAAATGTTTAACAATTATGTTTTTTCCTTTTATATTTTGTGACCTCAACTTTATGAAGGGAACATTCAATGTTCTAGACAACTTCAAAACCTATTTAAACTTCATTTATAATTTATGCTTCAGCTGCAGGTTTTTAGAGTATGCTCTTGGATCAACTTGTTGGTTAATGATAGTTTGGATCATCATATTTCTACAGGATTGGATTGCTGTTGTTACATTGTAGTTTGGATGTTGCATGTAGAATTTCTTAGCTCAATCTGCTGTTTGCTAAACAGATGTTTCATGACCCTTGAGGCTTTGCTTTGTAATTGTTTGGTTGTTTCTTCTTTTAGTAGATCCCCTGCATTTTTTTCCTGTATAATTCAACTCTGATCAATTAGAAAAAAGGTTAACCCAACGATTATAAGGCTTCTCCTCCCAAACTCATTTTGAAAATTCTCACCGGATTTTGGGAGGTTTTCAATTCAATCGTACTGATTCAAAGTATTATGAAAATGGATGACAGAAGAAGATATTGTTTGATGTAATTACCCACCTACCTTCTGTTGTATTGCTGGTGAAAAAGGCCTCATATGTCCATGTGCAATGCATGAAAAAGACAATAAACAAACGCCTGTCAACAAGAAGCACAAGCCAGGTTGCTTTCCCTTACAAAAAAAATGACATCACTGCAAACTCTGGCAGTCCGGAAATGAAAGTATTGGGTTTGTATGGGCATATCTCTGTGCTCTTTTATCTTTTATGACCCATTCAACGTATCCAGCAAGGAATGATCATGTAAATGGCCCACAATCAAGCTTGCATGAATCAGAATAAGAATTTCAGTTGATAAATGTTACTGTCGAATGGCTCTTTGATCTTGGGGGAGAGACGATACAAAGATTTTTTGCCAAAAACTGGAAGCATGTCAGATAAGTGTGATGGTACCCCACGATTCATTGAACTGTGTAGGACCACCATATTTATTAAAGGGATGGAGTGCAATGACAGCTGTTTACTTGAATGTCAGATTGCACTTCTTTGGACTGTTGGACGCATTTTGGAAGCGTCGTTGTATGGTATTTGCTTCAAATGAAGGGTGAAAAATTGTACGAGCTTTAAACTTTCTGTAAGGTTGGACTTGATTTTATTTTAATCCATTTTCCATGTATTGTTGCCCACTTCCGTTTTAAATCTTTGTTGGTACAGTTTTGGCAGACTTATTAATTCTTCCCGTGAGACTGCATCATCTGCCTCTTCCTCCTTTTATATTAGTTCTCGTCCCTCCTATTCTGATATGTCATGTTCATATATTAGTGGCTCTGATGGCTTCTACTGTCACCAATTTATGATAGTAAATTGTCTCCAGGAAACAACATGAAAGAGCCCTTAAAGATGATTATGCTGTTCATAATTTCAAAATTATTAGGATACAGAAGATGGCATTAAGCGTTATCTGTATTATTTTCTTTATTAATGTTTAACATATAATAGTTCTTATTATATGTCTTATTCTTATAAAAATAAAATGATATTGGTATGATAAATAAATCAACAAGTTGGTTGTTAGTTTTGCAAATTTCAATGTAACATGTTATTCTGTTACAAGATTTCTAATAAAAAAAATGATGTTGGATATCTACATGTTTAGTCCAATTATTCTATATGCTTAGTTCAATTACGAAAAACTAGAGTTTTTGTTATTACAACTGTAGAACTATTGTCATAATAAATAATCATTGCTGCAATTTGTTTGAACCTTAAATCTGTTAGTATATTCTTCAACCAGATTGTTTGACATGTTGATGATGTTGTTGCAATGTATTATGCTCTTGTTGATGATAGTGAAATAATTGAATATTTTTATGACCAAAAAATTGTACTTGATCCGAAATAAAATACATTACTTGTAGTACTTTTCCTATCACTAATAGATCTGCCCAATTACTATTTGTATATCCAACCAATCAAAAGTTATGCATAAGTCTATACAAAATACTAAAGTTGATTGTACCATGGACAAACTTGAGTATTCTTTTCATTACACATAAACGAATCTTACTTGAATTTTGCATACATTTTGATACAACATACATGATGTTAGGTCTAATAGTAGTATGATACATAATAAATTACCATCTAAACTTCTATATAGTGTCACATCTAGACACGCTTGAGTATTCTTTTCATAACTCATAAATGAATCTTACTTTATTTTTACATACATTTTGATACAACATACATGATGTTAGGTCTAGTAGTAGTATGATACATAATATTACCATCTAAACTTCTATATAATGTCATATCTATATTTTTATTGCCATAATCTTTAAGTAACTTCTCGTTAACATTCAAAGGTGTGTTCCTTGATTTACAAAGTTTAATTCTAAACTTGTCAAGTAAATCAACTACATACTTTTTGTAGGAGATAAAAATCATAGCATTCAACTATCTTACTTCTATTCCAAGAAAGTAACACATCAAACCCAAATTTGTCATTTCAAAGTCATTATTCATGGCATTATTGAATTCCTCTATTAATACTTTTCTATTGTCAATGTAAATCAAATCATCTACATATAAACAAACTACAATTTTTTGTACCTCTAAATTTCACAAAATGAAAGTTTACTTTCATTCCTATTGAAGTTGCTTTTCTAAAAATATTTATCTATTCTTCTATACCAAACTCTTGGTGCTTGCTTGAGTCCATAATGAGTCTTTTTTAAGTTGTAAATTATTTGTTTTTACCTTGCAACTTCATATTTTGGTAGTTGTTTTACAAACACTTCTTCATTTAAGAAATCATTCAAAAAAATTGATTTAACATCAAATTAATATAATAACCACTTAGATAGTGTTGATAATACCAAAATAACATTTATGGTATTCTATCTTGGTACGGCAAGATGAAAACTCGGTTAATTGGGGGGTCAATGAAAAGTTGAAATTGTCTCAAGGGTTTTTTCAAATTTTGTGGGGGATTTAAAAATTGTAATTTGTCAGGGGTTTTTTCAAATTTTGTGAGGGATTTAAAAATTGTAATCTATGGTGGGAGACCACACTTTTTGGGGCTTAGTTTTAATTTTGTAATTTGTGACGCGAGGTCATCTTTTACGGGGTTTTCAGTTTTTGGTACAATAGTAGCTTAATTTCAGGCTATAACTGGAGGTTTCTTACTAGTTCTTCCTACCAGTATGCCCTTTGAACCAGTTTTTGTATACATCTATTTATTAAATATAATATAATAAGTGGCTCGCCACTTTTTGCTTAAAAAAAAAAGCATAAGTTTCTTTATAGTATATGATCAAAATTATTATGAGAAGCCTTTAGTTACCAATCTTGTGTTTTCAATTTCAATGGATCCATCAACTTTATATTTTATTTTGTAAATGCATTTTAATCTAGTTACAACATTTTTCTTGGAGGATCTACTAACTTCCATGTTCCATTTATTTCAATAGAAGCAATCTCTTCATCTATGACCTTAATCTAAACTTCAAGTTTTAACCTATCTTCAAATTGTCTTGGTTCTAATCAAATATGAGCTAGTAAATACAAACTTATAATTGAATCAACGCTAGTAGTTCCTTTATAAACTAATTTGAGTTTCTTTAGCTTCCTAATAGGAGGGCTCAAACTTGAAGGAGAACTTGATAAGAAAGGTACTTGATTAGAACTCAAGTTGTTGCTCGGTCTAGTAGATTAAGTTGGAACATCATGTTCTATTTATATAATTACTAAATTTTCTTGATACAAATTTTTATTCTATTTCCATTAAATTTTTTATAAAAATTACATCATGATTGACTATCAGATTTTCTATTATTAAATTATACATAACCTGCAACTCTTTGTCTCCTCACTATAACATAAAAATATATTTCTCCATTTTATTGTCAAATTTTTTTTACTGTTTAGATTTATGAGCTTAAGTAATGTAACCAAATGCCCTAAGATGAGCTACACTAGGCTATATTCAACTCCATGCCTAATAAGGAGTCATATTCTTTACAATTTCTGTCATATGTCTATTTAGTAAGTAAAAAATTGTAGCTACTACTTCATCCCAAAAAACATTTGGAAGACACTTAACCTTGAGCATGCTTCTAGCCACTTTTTTTCAGGGGTATAAGTTGTAGTCAATTTCCTTTAAATACCATTCTTTTTTGTAAAAATATACCTAGCTATTTGTATGTAGAGTCTTTAGTAAATAACCATTTTTTTTTACAAAATCTTTAACATTCTGAAATATAGAAAAGACTTTTGAATTTTTTTGAATATAATATACCCAAATTCTTCTACTTTAATTAGAAAAAAAAGTAACAAAATAACTACTTTTATTGAGTGATAATTTTTGCATTCGACCACAAAGATCAACATGTACTTTAAATTAAAGGGACACTTTTTCTCTCCAATATTTTATTATTGGAAAAGAAAATTGATGTTGTTTACTAATAATATAGTCTTCACACACTTGATCATATTTCTTAATTAATGGTAATTCTTTTATTATTTACTGATGAGGGGGAAAATAGGGTCCACCAAATGAATCAACAAAGTGATGGACCACTGATTTTTCTAAGGCCCTCAACACCAAAAATTATGTAAAACAAGATGTAAATAACAATCAGAAATGCTACCCAAATGTTATAGCAACTATGGGGGATGTTTTTAGAGCATAAAAAGTTATGTACCTAGCCAGAAAGTTGTTTTTTTGAGCTATGGAGGACTCATTCGCCTTTAGTGGTGAATGGGTCCTTTTAGGGTTTCAAAAAACTAATTTTAGGATCATGTTCCTTGATGTCTAGACTCTTGAAATCTCTATTATCATGTTCAAGAATTTTGTGTGCAATTCTATAGAGCTCTTTTTGTGATCTTTCACTTTGACTAACAACTTTAGCAACTTTGCAACTTTGACGATTTTGCTTCAAAACTTGCTCTTCAGCCTGTAAATCTACACACACTCAAGGGTAGAAAAACTTGTTTATTTGTTAGTGAGTGGGGGTTTTCCTTAGTCAAACCCCTTGTAGGTAATTAAACCAAATGATGAAATGAAGGAAATGAAGCATGAACATGAAATAATGTAAATGATGTCACCTTGGATGTTGTCTTGTGAAACAAATTTGTAAACTATCATGGAGCATGACAATGAAGTTCATGTAGATCTAGGATCCTTAAAAATGATGTGAACAATAGTTGCAAATAGATCTTCAATGATACATCTACCTCTTAACTCAACAACATGAATGCATGCATGAAACCCTTGAAATGATGATATGACTTTGTATTACTACAATAAACTCTTGAAATCTGCCTTGAAATACCTTGGAAATGCTCTTGTAATGATCTATAATGCTTGATCACTTGAATGCTTGAATGCTTAAAAGTATAGGATGAAACTAGGTGAACTAAACCCTTATTTATACTAAATAAGGAGATTAACCCCAAAATTCAAAGAATTAAGGCCAACACCAGATCTGGGAAGAAACATAATTAAATTCCTGCTAGAATGAAATGCAAAAAGGGGGGTCTCATTAAGGGAGGGCCCATTTGCGACCCTGGGTGAATGGGTCATGACTAAGTTTCTAAGACCAAGCTTCAAGGGACTGAAAGAAGGCTAAAAATCGATTAAAGATTGATTGAGAAAGGGGGGTCCTATTAAGGGAGGACCCATTCGCCATTAAGGGTAAATGGGTCTTGGTGAGCAACTTACCAAGACCAAAATCTTCCCAATGAAATATTTGTTAATTAAATTATGATTGTTGGGAAAGATCTGTCAAAATTAAGGCCTATTTGAATCAAAGGGGGTTAATTACTCCAATTAACCACAATGAATTAAGACCACATAGGTAAGTGTGAAATTTCTTTAAACACTTTACAACACTTAAAAAGGGTACACATCATGTACATTTTTTATTAAAAAGGGTCCCATTATGCTTAATTAAGTAGATATATCCTAGAAAAGTGTGAGTGTATTACAACACTTTACAACACCTTTGCAAAGGACCAATTAAGGCATGTTTTAGTTAAATAAAGGTCCAGAATAGTGTGAATGTGTACAACACATTACAACACCAGTGCAAGACATCATTAGTTCAACTTTAATGTCAATTATCCAAACAAGCAACCTAGAAAAGGCTTACTTCTTCCGTTACTACATTTTCCCCCCACTTTAGTGAGAGGATGACCCCATGTCAAACTCACACTAAAGTATACATCCAAGACACTTAAGTATGCAGAAATAACAAAGATACATGATCATACCCTATCAAAGGCCAAGAAAAATAAACAAAAAAAAAGGATCAAGCACAACCGATTCAATGTGATGTGAGGCAGTGGATGTTTGTCCATAACATACACTGCTCACTCTTGGGTAGCAGAACCTTAGTCTATCCACTAGGTGAGTTATCCCAAAATATGTGTATGCTCACTCTGGGGTCGTGGAACCTCAATCTATCCACTAGGTGAGTAATCCCAATGAGGAGGCAAATGAGAGAATCATATTAGCCTCTCATACTATATCGAAGCTATCCTCCTGAAAATTTCAATAAGGTACCACAATGAAAATTCTTTTGTAAATTATTTTGAATGACATGTTAAAATTTTGTTAAAGGATATTTTTCTTTTTTCATGTAACGGTCTTCCTCTTAGGGAGAATTGTGCCTAATGTCTCCAAGAGAGGAGAAGTCAAAAGTGTCAGATTGTCACCCATGGGATGCCTCATTTGCATCATTCCATGATAGTAGATCGTACACTCTTGGACAAAATCAAACCCAATGAGACCACCAAGAAGAGGACACATCACAAGAAAAAAGGAAAATCACACCATGAAGTTTTCCAAAAGATGTCATCGATGTATGCCCCCACTTTAAAGTGGATGCTACACCATCACTATGAGCAATTGCTTTAAAGTAGCCAATGTTTTCTTCTTAATACATGAGAGCTTTCCTTGGAAAACCCTATGCCAAGTCCTATATTTCCGAAGCAAGTTGCATCATGAAATATAGGAAGGGTTGTCCCCACAAATACATAAGGGATCTATAGATTTGGGGTAAATATGTTTGTGCTACAATGTTTACATAGAGCATGGAACTATCATCAATCCCCAAATGCTCATAGAATTGGAAGAATGAAACAAAGAAAAAGCCTTTCGGGTCAACATGGAAGAAACATGAATGTCTTGACACCTTGCGTCATCCCCAAAAATAAAACAAAAGATAAAGGAAAAGTTTTTGGGTCAACATGGAAGAGACATAAATGTCTCGACGCCTGCGTCATCCTTGAAAGGAAAAGACAAGACAAATGAAAAAGATGATTATGATATAGAGAAGAATGAAGAACATATGGAAGAATGCACAAAAGAGAGAGAAACATCAAATGAAACATCACAAGGGATCACATTACACACATGCAATCACATAAAGAACAATGAAAAAGAAAAATACTATTAAGGGACGGGTGATTCAACCTAAAGTAGGTCATCCGCCTCCCAATCTTAGTCAATATAAACAGAAGGTGAGAAACTAGATAAAGGGATACCATCAAGTTCCGAACTAGGAGATGCACCAAGTTCAACACTCTTTTTAGGAGATTTGTCATTTAAGCTCATGGAAGACGAAGACAATGTATTCAACTCTTCATGCACTTGTTCATAAATTTTTACAACGTCAATGTCATCATCTAAGTTAATCACAACAGGAGGTCGAATAACAATGTCCATGCAATGTTCTTGTTTATGTTGCAGTGAGGGTTGAGATTCAACATGTATTGCTTCGGGTAGGTTTGGATTTTGATTTTCAATGTCATGGTTATTTTCTTGAGTTTACAATCTACAAGCAGTAGCATGATGTCCACGTCTATGCTCTCTAGCACTTCAATTTCTTTTCATTTTATTATCGATTTTTTTTGTGTAAGAGTGGGTTTTCCAATCATAGGTTCCTTCTCTTCCTTGGGAGGACTAGAAGAAACAACAGGAGTTTGTTCAACCACTTTCTCTTTGACTTTGTAAACTTGTTTGACTCTAGGAGGGACAATGGGATTGTTTGTATTGTCACATGGTCTCTTGTGGGAAATTGTAGGAGGTTGTTCTATAGATAGTTCATGTATGGTCGAAAGTGTTTTTCGTTTAATCATTGTCTCATCAAGGATGGTTGGTTCAATCATAGGTTGATGCATGTTTCAAAGGGGTATTTCTTCTATTTTCTTTGCCTTGAATTTTTTATATGATTTGAAAAATAAATCTTCACAGGGCTTGATAGGTTCCATAGGCTCGGGCCAAAAGTAATCTAATGAAAAATTCCCTTTTGTCAAGGCCAAATGAAATCCGCTATGATGCATAGTGAAGATGTCATTTCCAAATGGAAAATTTAGACATTTGTGCACAATCGAAAGGATGAAATTTGTGGAGCAAAGCCAGGGATAGCTTAGCTTCACATGAAATTGGTCTAACTATGGGATGGTGGAGAATGAGACTATTAATTTTTTCGGTCCCACTTTTAAAGGGAGATCTATCGAGCCTATCATAGGGCGAGAAAATCCATTATGTGTTTTGATCCATGCTTGTGGTTTATCATATGCTTCTTGATATTTCTCATGCACATATAAGAATTCTTCTGTGATCACATTCTCTCCACAGATGAGATCAATCAATATCCCATTAGTGGGCTTATTATTGATTAGGCCAGCTATGAAAAGAGGACCATCAAGTGAACATTTAGGTGTGTCATTTTGTGAGAAAGCAATGTCAAGAGGTTGTCTAGCCAATCCCCTATGAGGTCTAGCTTTAATAAATGCTATCATGTTCTTTGTGGGAGGTAATTGCATATGATCATGATCCATGTTAATGTTGTTCTTATTTTTAGTAGGAGGATTGATTGTGGCATGTATGTTGCTATTGTCTTGTTTGTTCAATTACCCCTGAAGGAAGTAACTAAGGTTATAGATGATTTGTGTTTTTTTACGAGTTTTAAGCACTTCCCTTAGATTTTTTATGATAGAAACCAAGGTAATGTCAATGCATTCACTAAGGATATGGGCTTGTAAGTTTTCTAGTCATTGATCTAGCTTTTCAATAACATCATGCACATTGATTATAGGAGGTGAAGTCATGGGTAATGAAGTATGCAAACTATTAGCCATGGAGGGTTGATTCTCAACACTATCAGAAAGAGAGTTAGGAAATCCAAGATCCATGACAAGTGAGATATCATGGGATGACATGAGCCTCAAACTACATCTTATAATAGTATTATGAATAGGACACCAAGTTGTAAAGCTCATGCAAGTTTTACAACCCTAGTGTGCAAACCTTAGAATAGCAAAGGCACAATGCAATAACCTAGAATGAAATGCAATTTACTGATTAAATAATGCAATAAGTTGAAAATGAAATTTTTTGATGCAATTTTAAACTTTTAACAATGCACTAAAATGAAGCAATTTAAGCTAAATGCAATCAAATTGATGGAACAACAAATCAAGAAATTGAAACAACAAGATAATAGCACCACAAAGAAGCTAAAAATTGAGATTTTAATGTCCTAAAAATGCAGATTTGTAGCTAACAGGGACTCATTTTCCAGTAAGGATGAATGGATTGTGGTTAGGTGTTTCAGGGATTTTTCAATGCATTTCAGAGTCAATTTTAATTCCTTTTCAAATGCCAGAAGGTATAGATCAGACTTGATCAAGGACTTATTCACTAGTAAAGGCGAATGGGTCCTGATTAGGTATTTTTAAATTATTTTCTAATTATTTGCAAGTTCTTAGTTATATCTTTAAGTTCCAAATTTGAAACAATGAAATATAGCTTCAAATTTTCTAGAAATTCAATGCAAAAGTGCAATGAAAATATGAAATGCAAGACCTAATTTGAAATTCAATTTTGTTTTTATTTTCAAATGCAATTGAATGAGATCTAAATGATATGCAAAATGACTAATTTTTTTTTATAATTTTCATATTTAAGAAGTGCAAAACAATGCAAATCTAAACCCCATATGATATGCAAGCTTTCAACGCAAAAGAAGTAACCCTATAAATGAGATATTGATTCAATGCAAGATCTAAATGCAATGAATGCAAGATTTTAACTTTTTAAAGATGCAATGAAAGACTCTAAAAATCAGAAAATTGCAATGTTGAATATGTTGGGTCACCAATAAATGATGAGGGGGAAAATAGGGCCTGGAACCAAATGAATCAACAAAGTGATGGACCAATGATTTTTCTTAAGGCCCTTAACACCTAAAAATTATGTAAAATAAGATGCAAAAAACAATCAGAAATGCTACCCAACTATTATAACAACTATGAGGGATGTTTTTAGAGCATAAAAAGTTGTCTTCCTTGCTAGAAAGTTGTTGTTTTTGAGTTATGGAGGACTCATTCGCCTACAGTGGTGAATGAGTCCTTTTAGGGTTTCAAAAAACTGATTTTAGGATCATGTTCCTTGATGTTTGTACTCTTGAAATCCATGTTATCAAGTTCTATAGGTCTGTGTGCAATTTTGTAGAGCTCTTTCTATGATCTTGCACTTTGAATGACAACTTTAGCAAATTTGCAACTTTGATGATTTTGCTCCCAATCTTGCTCTTCAACCTATAAATCTGCAATCACACAATCAAGGGTAGAAAAACTTGTTGATTTGTTAGTTAATTGAGGCTTTCCTCAGTAAAACCCCTTGTAGGTAATTAAACCAAATGATTAAATGAAGGAAATGAAGCATGAACATGAAATAATGTATGTGATGTCACCTTGGATGTTGTCTTCTGAAACAAATCTGCAAACTATCATGGAGTGGCCATGAAGAATGTAGATCTAGGATCCTTGAAAATGATGTGAAAAATAGTTTCAAATAGATCTTCAATGCTACATCCACCTCTTAGCTCAACAACATGAATGCATGCATCAAACCCTTGAAATGATGATATGACTTTATATTTCTCCTATAATCTCTTGAAATCTCCCTTGAAATTCCTTGAAAATGCTCTTGTAATGCTTTATGATGCTTAATCACATGAATTCTTGAATGCTTTAAAAGTCTAGGATGAAACTAGGTGAATTAACCCCAAAATTCAAAGAATTAAGGCTGATACCAGATTTGGGAAGAAACATAATGAAATTCAAAAAGGGGGGTCTCATTAAGGAAGGACCCATTTTCCACCTTGGGCGAATGGGTCTCGGTTAAGTTTCCAGGACCAAGCTCTGGGGCAGTGAAAGAAGTCTAAAAACCCATTCCAAATCAACTGAGAAAGGGGGGTCCTATTAAGGGAGGACCCATTCACCATGAAGGGTGAATGGATCCTCACTCAACTTACTAGGACCAAACTTTTCCCAATGAAATATTTTGTTAATTAAATTATGATTTTTGGGAAAGATCTTCGGGAGGTGTCAAAATGAAGGCCTAAATTTGAATCAAAAGGGGGTTAACTACTCCAATTAACCACAATGAATTAAGACCACATAGATAAGTGTGAAAGTTCTTTAAAATAATTTACAAGACTTAAACAAGGTACAAATTATGTACATTTTTATTGAAAAGGGGCCCATTAGGCTTAATTAAGTAGATATATCCTAGAAAAGTGTGAACATGTGTTACAACACCTTTGTAAAGGACCAATTAAGGCATGTTTTGGTTAAATAAAGGTCCTAGAATAGTGTGAATGTGCACAACACATTACAACACCACTCCAAGACATCATTAGTTCATATTTAATGTCAATTGTCCAAACAAGCAAGGGAAAAGGCTTACTTTTTCCTTTACCACATTTTTCCCCCACTTTAGTGAGAGGATGACCACATGTCAAAATCACACTAAAGTAGACATCTAGTACACTTATGTATGTAGCAATAACAAAGATACATGATCATACCATGTCAAAGGCCAAGAAAAATAAACAAAAACAAAGGATCAAACACAATTGATTCAACACAATGTGAGGCGGTGGTTGTTTGTCCATAACATACGCTACTCACTCTGGGGTAGTGGAACATTGGTTTGTCCACTAGGTGAGTTTTCCCAAAATATGTGTATGCTCACTCTGGGGTAGTGGAACCTCAGTCTTTCCACTAGGTGAGTTATCCCAATGAGGTTGCAAATGAGAGAATCATATTATCCTCTCATACCATACCAAAGCTATACTCCTAACAACTTTGATAAGGCATCACAATGAATTTTTTATTGAATGTGATGTAAAAATTTTGTTAAAGGGGATTTTTCCTTGTTCATGTAATGGTCTTCCTCTTAGGGAGAATTGTGTCTAATTTCTCCAAGAGAGGACAAGTCAAAAGTTTTAGATCATCGCACATGGGATGCCTCATTTGAATCATGCTATGACAGTAGATCATACACTCTTTGATGGCATCAAATCCAATGAAACCACCAAGAAGAGGACACATCACAAGAAAAAAAGGAAAATCACGCCATGAAGTTTTCCAAAATATGTCATCGATGCATGTCCCCAATTTAAAGTGGTTGCTACACCATCACTATGAGCAATTGTTTTTGTCCTAAGACATGAGAGCCTTCCTCAAAAAACCCTATGTAAATTCATATGTTTCTAAAGCAATTTGTGTCATGAAATAGGAAGGAAGGGTTTCCCCCACAAATACATAAGGGATCTATGGATTTGGGGTCAGTATGTCTGTGCTACAATGTTGTCATAGAGAATGTAACTATCATGATTCCACAAATACTCATAGAACTGGAAGAATGACACAAAGAAAGTGAAAACAAAGAAAAATCCTTTTGGGTCAACATGGAAGAAACATCAATGTCTCAACACCTTTCATCATCCTCAAAAGGAAAACACAAGACAAATGAAAAATATAAAGGAAAAGCTTTTGGGTCAACATGGAAGAGACATAAATGTCTTGACGCCTTGTGTCATCCCCAAAAGGAAAAGACAAGAGAAATGAAAAAGATGATTATGACATAGAGAAGAATGAAGATAAATATAGAAGAATACACAAAAGAGAGAGGAGCATCAAACAAAACATCATAGGGGATCACATTATTCAAATGCAATCACATAAATAATAATAAAAAGAAAAATACTAGTAAGGCATAGGCAAGTCAACCTAAAGCAGTTTGTTCACCTCCCAATCTCAGTTGGTATAAATGGAAGGTGGGAAACTAGCCAAAGGGACAACATCAAGTGCCAAACTAGGACATACACCAAGTTCAACACTCTTTTTAGGAGATTTTTCATTTAAGCTCATGGAAGAAGAAAACAATGTATTCAACTCTTCATGCACTTGTTCATCAATTTTTGCAATGTCAATGTCATCATCTAAGTTAATCACAACAGGAAGTTGAATAACAATGTCCATGAAAAGTTCTTGTTTATGTTGTGATGAGGGTTGAGAGTCATCATGCATTGCTTCAGGTAGGTTTGGATTTTGATTTTCTATTCCATGGTTTATTTATTGAGTTTGCAATAAACAAGCAATAACATGACGTCTATGTCTAAACTCTCTAGCACTTCAATTTATTTTTAGTTTATTATCATTTTTTTTGTGTAAGAGCGGGTTTTTCAATCATAGGTCCCTTCTCTTCCTTGGGAGGACTAGAAGAAACAAGTTCAACTGCTTTCTCTTTGACTTTGTAAACTTGTTTGACTCTAGGAGGGACAACAAGATTGTATTATCTCTTGGTCTCTTATGGGAAATTGCACAAGGTTGTTCTATATATTGTTCTTGTATAGTCAAAAGTGTTTTTGGTTCAATGATTGTCTCATCAAGGATGGTTGGTTCAGTCATAGGTTGACGCATGTTTCAAAGCGATAGTTCTGCTATTTTCTTTGCCTTGAATTTTTGATAGGATTTAAAAAAGAAATCTTCATGAGGCTTGATAGGTTACATAGGCTTTGGCCAAAAGTAATCTAGTGAAAAATTACCTTTTGCTGAGGTCGGATGAAATCCGCTATGATGCATAGTGAAGATTTCATTGCCAAATGGAAACTTTATAAATTTGTGCACAGCCAAAGGGATGAAATTCATGGAGTGAAACCATGGATAGCCCAACTTCACACAAAATTGATCCGATTGTGGGATGATGGAGAATGAAACTATTAATGTTTTTGGTCCCACTTTTAAAGGGAGATCTATTGAGCCTATCATAAGGAAAGCAAACCCATTATGTGTCTTGATCCATGCTTTCAAGTTATCATATGTTTCTTGATATAGCTCATGCACATATGAGAATTATTTTGTGTTCACATTCTTTCCACAGACGAGTTCAATCGATATCCCATTAATGGGCATATTATTGATTCGTCCAGCTATGTAAAGAGGACCATCAACCGCATGTTTAGGTATGCCATTTTGTGAGAAATCAATGTCAAGAAGTTGTCTAGTCAAGCCCTTACGAGGTGTAGCTTCAATAAATGCTATCATGTTCTCTGTGGGAGGTAATTGCATATGATCATGATCCATGTTAATGTTGTTCTTAGTTTTAGTAGGAGGATTGATTATGGCACGTATGTTTCTATCGTCTTGTTTGTTCAAGTACTCCTGAAGGAAGTAACTAAGGCTATAGATGATTTGTGTTTTGTTTTGAGTTTTAAACACTTTCTTAGATTTTGTATGATAGGAACCATGCTAATGTCAATGCATTCACTAAGGATATGGGCTTGTAAGTTTTCTAGTTGTTCATCTAGCTTTTCAATAACATCATGCACATTGATTATAGGTGAAGTCATGGGTAATGAAGTATGCAAACTATTAGCCATGGAGGGTTGACTCTCAACACTATCAGAAAGAGAGTTAGGAAACCCAAGATCCACGATGAGTGAGATATCATAGGATGACATGAGCCTCAAACTACATCTTATAATACTATTGTGAATAAGACACAAGTTGTAAAGCTCATTCAAGTTTTACAACCCTAGTGTGCAAACTCTAGAATAGCAAAGGGACAATGCAATAACCTAGAATGAAATGCAATTTTCAGAGTCTAGGAAATGCAATTTACTGATTAAACAATGAAATAAGATGAAAATGAAGTGTTTTAATGCAATTTTGAGCTTTTAACAATAGACTAAAATGAAGCAATTTAAGCTAAATGCAATCAAATTGATGGAACAACAAATCAGGAAACTGAAACAACAAGATAATAGCACCAAATAGAAGCTAAAAACTAAGATTTTAATATCCTAAAAATGTATATTTGTAGCTAGTAGGGACTCATTCACTAGTAAGGACGAATGGGTCCTATTTATGTGTTTCTGGGATTTTTTTGTGGATTTCAATCAATTTTAATGCCTTTTTAGATTCTAGAAGGTACAAATCAAACCTTATCAAGGGCTTATTCACCAGTAAAGGTGAATGGGTCATGGTTAGGTACTTTTAATGTTTTGCAAGTTCTCAGTTGCATATTTCAACTCCAAGATTGAAATACTAAAATTTTGCTTTAGATTTTCCATAAATTCAATGCAAAAATGCAATGAAAAAATGAAATTCAAGACCTAATTTGAACTGTAATTTTGTTTTTATTTTCAAATAAAATTGAATGTGGTCTAAATAAGATTAAAAATGACTGAGTTGTTTTTTTAATTTTTAGATTTAAGAAGTGCAAAACAATGCAAATCTAAACCCTATATGATATGCAAGATTTCAATGCAAAAGAAGTAACCCTAAATGAGATCTTAGTTCAATGCAAGATCTAAATGCAATGAATGCAATATTTTAACTTAATATGAAATGAAAGACTCTAAAAATAAAAAAAATGCAATGTTGAATATGTTGGGTTTGCCAATAAATGATGAGGGGGAAAATAGGGTCCACCAAATGAATCAACAAAGTGATGGACCACTGATTTTTCTAAGGCCCTCAACACCTAAAATTATGTAAAATAAGATGCAAATAACAATAAGAAATGCTACCCAACTATTATAGCAATTATGGGGCATGTTTTTAGAGCATGAAAAGTTGTGTACCTTGCTAGAAAGTTTTTTTTGAGCTATGGAGGACTCATTCGCCTTCAGTGGCGAATGGACCCTTTTGGGATTTCAGAAAACTGATCTCAGGATCCTGTTCCTTGATTTTTGGACTCTTGAAATCCCTGTTATCAAGTTTTGCAAATCTATTTGCAATTCTATAGATCTCTTTCCGTGATCTTGCACTTTGAATGACAACTTTAGCAACTTTGACAATTTTGCTCCAAATCTTGCTCTTCAACCTATAAATTTGCAATCACACACTCAAGGGTAGAAAAACTTGTTGATTTGTTACTGAATGGGGGTTTTCCTCAATCAAACCCCTTGTAGGTAATTAAACCAAATGATGAAATGAAGTAAATGAAACATGAACCTAAAATAATGTAAATGATGTCACCTTGGATGTTGTCTTGTGAAACAAATATGTAAACTATCATGGAGTGGCCATGAAGAATGTAGATCTGTTATCCTTGAAAATGATGTGAACAATAGTTGCAAATATATCATCAATGCTACATCCACTCTTAGCTCAACAACATGAATGTATTCATCAAACCCTTCAAATGGTGATATGACTTTGTATTGCTACAATAGATTCTTGAAATCTGCCTTGAAATTCCTTGAAAATGATCCATAATGCTTGATCACTTGAATGCTTGAATGATTAAAAGTATAGGATGAAACTAGGTAAATTAACCCCTTATTTATACTAAATTAGGAGATCAACCCTAAAATTCAAAGAATTAAGGTCGACACTAGATCTGGGAAGAAACATAATTAAATTGCTGCTAGAATTAAATTCAAAAAGGGGGGTCTCATTAAGGGAGGACCCATTCGCCACCTTGGGCGAATGGGCCCTGGATATGTTTCTAGGACCAAGCTTTGGGGGACTGAAAGAAGGATAAAAACCCATTCCATATCAACTAATAAACGGGTGTCTTGTTAAGGGAGGACCCATTCACCATCAAGGGAAAATGAGTCCTAGCTCAACTTACTAGGACCAAACTTTTCCCAATATTTTGTTTAATTAAATTATGATTGTCGGTAAAGATCTTTGGGAGGTGTCAAAATTAAGGCCTAAATTTGAATCAAAAGGGGGTTAATTACTCCAACTAACCACAATGAATTAAGACCACCTAGATAAGTGTGAAAATGCTTTAAACACTTTACAACACTTAAACAAGGTACACATTATGTATATTTTTATTGAAATAGGGCCCATTAGGCTTAATTAAGTAGATATATCCTAGAAAAGTGTGAAAGTGTGTTACAACACCTTTGCAAAGGACCAATTAAGGCATGTTTTAGTTAAATAAAGGTACTAGAATAGTGTGAATGTGTACAACACATTACAACACCACTCCAAGACTTCATTAGTTCAACTTTAATGTCAATTATCCAAACAAGCAAAGGAAAAGGCTTACTTTTTTTGTTACTACATTTACTTTTGATAAATTATTTTTAAACCTAAAAAGTGTAGGTGTTCATGCTCATGTGCCATAACCATGATTTATCATTTAAGAAAAATACAATACTTGAGTTTCTCCATATACAAGTCTAGAAGGAAAATTGTTTCTTGTATCTTTTCCACAATCTGTTTGCTACCATTTTTATCTTTAACACATTCATTATTTTTAAAAATTGAAAAATATCCTCTTTTAATAGGGTATGTTGCACTCAATAGATTATGAGCTAATCTTGGTACATATAAAATGTCATGAATATATTTTATCACACCTTGTTTTGTCTTGACTACAACAGTTTTTGGTCTATAATGTCAACTTCTTTATCATCTCTAGTTGTGCTAGTGTTTTAATAGATTCATCCATTTTTATAAAGAAGTTTTTATTGCTTGTCATATACTCCAACTACTATCCAAAATCCACATTTTTTTAAAGATTTCTTTTGTAATGCCACATGCAAAATAATTTATTTGTTCTTTTTCTTTAGAAAAAATAGTACATCAAGCTTATGATTTTATATCAATCATGTTCATAATAACTAGTTTTTTGCAATAATAACTCTATTAAACATTTTTGCATACTTCTTTGAAATATTAATCTTTGTTTGACAAGCTTGATCAATAGATTTTATAGTGGGTCAATTTTCCTTTGCTTATGATTTTGAAGAGATCACATAAACTCATTTGTTTTGATTATGTTAAGACTAGAAGGGCCAATACCCATTACAAAGTAGCCATAAAGGTAGAGGACAGGTGGTTCATAAAAAATAATACCACTAAAAAGCAAGACTCACTAGAAGTAAGCCTAGAAGACCAACCAACAAGCCATGCTTTTGACTAGAGCATGAAACTAGGAATCATAGACCAGTTGCAAGAAACAAGGTAGCTGAAAGGAAACCAAAAAGAACATACCTCCCTATAGAAATAGGGGAAACCTAATGCAACCCTACCACCAAAAAACTGGCCATAACGAAACAATCTCTGAAGAAACTTGAGGACTTCCACTAAAAAAAAAAACCTTTTGAGATAGGAAAGAACCAACAAAAGCCAACAACTTCCAAAAAAGAAAAAGCCAAAGGCTTGAAACAACCAACAAACCCAAAAAAGTATGTAAACTCCAAACAACAATTCCAGTAATTCTAGCTGCAAGCATAGCATAAACCAAGGGGAAAGAAACAAGTCTCTTTCCACCAAAGGCCCACCTTACCAACAAACCCACGTACCAAAAATAAGAATTAGACCAAAACAAAGAGTTGGTAATAGAAAATTGTTACAGCAGAGAGATAACATCAACAAAGAACCCATTAGAAAACATAACAATTTTGTGACCAAAACCCATTAGACCCAAACCAAAGGGACAAAACCAGGAGCACTTCACTAGTAGCTCTCCACCTCAATAGGAGAAAAAGGAGGCTCAAAGTCAAGGGTAGTAAAATAGGAACAAAACCATTCATAGCAACCACTCCAAACAAGGCCAATACCTAACCAACACCAACCCAATAGCTGGGTAAAATACGGGTACCCAAGGAGGCATTGAGAAATCCAACCTAGAATGACTTCAGAAGCCCCATAGTAGCAGCTCTTGCAGCCAACAACATGAACCCTCTCCACCTTAATAGGAGAGTACCCCATCTCAAAAGGGGAAGCTAAAGGGAAAGATAGAGAGAGGAAGCACAACCCAAATAGGAACACCAACACAACATGAAGTTGAACTAAGATCCCAACACCAACCATGTTTTCCACCTACAAGCAAGGGCCATGAAGTCACCAATTCCATAGACACTCTTCTTCTATAAGCCAACTAACATTGTAGTCACCGAAATAGAGTCCAACTTTGCAGACCTAGAGAACAGTGAGGAACAAGGAAGGCACCACCACATAGAAAAAGACCAACCAAATCCCCCACTAGAACCCTCATAATAACCTCCAACCAAGCAAAAGATATGACCGAAAAAGGAAGAGGGAAAAGCCCCAATCAGTTGAATCTCTAGGAAAGCAAGAACACCCACCACTAAAAGCTAGAAATGATAGCAAGAAGGGAAAGAGAAGGACGTCACTGCAACACTAAGCTCAATAGAAATAAACCCAACAAGCTCAAAAGTGTTGAACAAGACAATTGAGGGTGGGGGTGAATCAGTTGTAGCCAATTTTTCTTTTACAACATTCACCAGAGATTAATTAAATTACCATTCATAGATAGTTCACTCTGCTAATATGATTAATCATTAAGTGTAAATGCAGAAACAAAAAGAAGCAAAAACAATACACACAACAACACCATATTTATGTGGAAAAACCAATAAGGGAAAAAAAATGGTGAGGATTAGCTCACAATATAGAGAATATCAAAACTGAATACAAAGGCTCACTACTAGAGAGGCTCACTACCAAAACATGACTCACTATCTAGATCAGGACTCATTGTCCAAAAAGTGTTAACCATCTAGAGGGATCACTACCACATAGATACAAAAAAGATAGAAGAGATTTGTTAAAGAAAGAATAAAATCTCATTGCAACAGATATTTCCAACACAATTCACTCACACACTTGCAGACATGCTTGAATGACAGAGTACACCTTCAGATCACTACATGTAGAAACTCGCAATTATATTTTGCACGGATCTTCTCAACTACACACTTTATTTTGCATCTATCTCGTATCAATCTTGCTCTATTTCTTAGAAAACCTTTCACCAATATCTCATCTTGTATTTATACCATCTTCAACTTTGAAACATATCCATAGTCATCCATACACACCATTTGTAATTATAAATTAAAATTAAGTCTGCGCCAAAACATTCTAGGGTGGAATTAGAATGAGGGCAACCCAAACACACATTTAATAACTCCCAACATGCTTCATGAAATTTTCAAGTAATGTTTGACACTTGAGTTCGGCCAAACCAGTGTAAAACACATAGAAAAATTGAGCACATGCAACCTTAGCATGATCCAATCCTCCCAAACAACAAACTTATCTTCAACACGATCATATTAATTTATCTTCAAAACCACAAGTCATAAAACTTGAACAAGAAGAAATCCAGAGCAACTAAATTTCTCCTAGACCTTGTTAAGCCAAAGACATTAACAACATAGTTCACAACTGGTGAGCATGACTCACACTGTACAATGATCCAGAACTCCAAAATATGGATATAGCAACTTCCAACAACCATGATCAACATGTCTAAACCACACGAACATAGGATAAAATCCTGGAGCAACAATTGAATACTTGTAACCTTTCTTCATTATAATTTTATTAATATCCTCGAAATATACAACCAATAACCTGCATCCATGACATCAATGACAACACCAACTAGTTGATAACTAGTTAACCAGTTGACATCAATGACAACATCTTCATTCTTGCAACAAAAAGAACTATAATCCACAGCCCACCACAACAAGAAAACACCCAAGGATTGTTTGAAAAAATGGTTGTATAAAATCCCCACCACCCACAACCAGGCCCCATTAACCCTACAAAGGGAGGGATTGCAAACAAGGTCGCAGGAAGCACAATATTTGTGACCCATCACGAAACCCTGCATACTCAGCAAAGCAGTGCCATTCATAAGAAACCTAGCCTGACCGAAGCTCCCATTGAAGCTTGTTGAAAAGGACAACTAAGAGGGGGGTGAATTAGTTGTCATAAAATTAAACCTTTAATTCAATCACCACAACTAATACTTAATACTACTTAAATGATTAATTATCAAATTCCAATGCAAAAACTCAAATCCAACACATAAACACAATAACATCAGATTTACGTGGAGAACCCAATGAAGGAAAAACCATGATGAATATTAACTCACACTATAGAGAATATCAAAACCAATTACAAAAAGGCTCATTGCCTAAAATAAGGACTCACTGTCCAAAACAAGGACTCCCTATCCAACAGGGCTACAACTCGGAGGGCTCAACACCATAGAGATATAAAGAAGACAAAGAAGACTTGTTATAGAGAGACTACAATACCAATGCAACAAAGGATTCCACCACAGTCACTCGATCAACTTGCATGAATGATAGAGTTTTCCTTCTACTCACTGTATCTGGAAACTCATCATTAAGCTTTACACTGATGTCCCACTCTCTCAACACACACTCTTACTGAATAGAATCAATGTCGAACAAAATTACACTTTCTCTTTTCTCTTATTGCACTTCTTCTTCACTCTTGTATATTTTCCATTGCTAACTCATCTTGTATTTATACCATCTTCAACTTTGAAATATATCCAAAGTCATCTATCCAAATCCAAATTCAAATTAGATAAGTGCCAAACATCTTAGGGTAGAATTAGAATGAGGGTGACCCAAACATACACTTCATAGGGACCCAAATAGATCCAACATGCTTCATCATTCTTGAAATTAGTATTTCACACAAGGTTGGCCACACCAGTGTAAACACATAGAAAACTATTAAGCATAAAATTTCCAAATGTCAAAATTAACTTCAATACAATCAGGGAAACTCAACTTTAGAACCATATGTCATAAGATTTCATCAAAGAGAAATCTAAACCAACACCATTTCTCTCAGACCTTAATCAAAATCAAAGAGAACCACAGTTCACAACTGGTAAACACAACTTGCACTGTACCATGAACCAGCAACCAAGAACCTAAATGTAGCACCTTCTCATAACCATGAACAACATATCTAAACCACATCAGCAAATTCAGACCAAAAATTCAAAGCAACCACATAACACCTGCAACATATCTTTATTACTATTTTCTCAGTATCCTCGACATATATAGCCAACAACAACTAGTAGATAACTAGCTGACCCATTGACATCAATGACAACACCTTCAATCTTTTCCATTCTTGCAACAATCTCCCCCTTTTTCATTGATGGCAACACATGATGTGAAAAACCATCAAAGACAACATACAAGCTCTAAATACACTTTTATGTTTCTCCCCTTTAGAAGATAATTCCATATATGCTTCTTCTCTCAAACTTTCTTTCCTTTTTCACATGCTTCTTCTCCCAAATTTTCTTTTCTTTTTCACATGCTTCTTCTCCCAAACTTTCTTTTATTTTTTACATGCTTATTCTCCCAAAATTTCTTTCCTTTTTCACATGCTTCTTCTCCCACTTTGAAATCAATGGAAAAGGAAAAATAATACTTTACATTGATTTCTCCTTTGACATGAAAACATAATACTCATAATGACAACACTTGATACTACCTACTCCCCTTGAGAGGTATCCACCAAAACATCAGCCTAGAAGAAAGATAGATCCATAGGACTGATGCATCTCCATATGCATCTAGTTCAAGAGAGGAGGGGAAATAACCCTCAACTTCTCTCAAAGATGTACTCAAAAGTATATTTAGGAAGAGGCTTTGTGAAAATATCAACAACTCGATCTGTCGTCAAAACATACTCAAGCTTTACTTCATTCTCCATGACCTTCTCTCTTATGAAATGATATCTAATAGATATATGCTTCATCGTCAAGTGCATCACAAGATTCTTTGAAATTTTAATTGCACTTGTATTATCACAAAAAATAGAAATGGAATCATCATATACTTCTGTGATATCTTTCAATGTCTGTGTCATCCATAGAACTTGTGTACAATAAGATGCAATAGTAATATACTTAGCCTCAGTAGTAGAAAAGGAGATTGTATCTTGCTTCTTACTTAACCATGCCACCAATTTTCATCCAAGAAATAATGCACCACCACTTGTACTTTTCTTTTCATCTATGCATCCATCCCAATCTACATGTATATAGGCACTAAGTGTTAAATCAATATCTTTAGGATACCATAATCCATAATCCGGAGTGTCATTCAAATATCTAAAAATTATTTTAACAATAGTAACATGTGTTTCCTTAGGGTCTTCTTGAAATCTAGCCACAAGACATACAACATGCATTATATGTAGTCTAGTAGCAATCAAATACAATAGTTTGTCAATCATAGATCTATATTTGCTCTGATCAGTCTTATGTGAATCATCAACTTTTCCCAATTTGCATCTAGTCATCATAGGAGTACTTACCATTTTGGAACCATCAATCCCAAACTTCTTCAACATTTCTCTCACATACTTAGATTGTGAAATGAAAATTCCCTTCTCTGTTTGATTAATCTATAGCCCAAGAAAGAAATTCATCTCACCAAACATAGACATTTAAAATTCCTATTGCATTTCTTTTGTAAACCTCTCGCACATAGTTTCATTTCCTCCAAAGATAATGCCATCAACATACACTACTACAATCAAGATTTTGTCATTTACAATCCTAAAGTATATATTACTACCCATCGTACCTTTTTTAAAGCCTTGTTGAATCAAATAATTATCTAACCTCGCATACCATGCTCTAGGAGCTTGCTTCAACCCATATAAATCTTTCTTCAATCTACACACCATATTCAATTGATCTATTAACTGAAATCCTTCTGGTTGTTCCATTTAAACTTCCTCTTCTAGTTCACCATTCAAAAATGTTAACTTGGCATCCATCTGATAGACCTTAACGTATTTATGATTGGAAAATGTTAAGAACATTCTTTATATAGCTTCCATTCTTGCTACCGGAGCAAACATTTCTTGAAAATCTATACCTTCCACCTATGAGTAGCCTTTACACACAAGCCTTGCTTTTTTTCTCACAACTTCTCCATTCTCATTCAACTTTTTTCTAAATACAAATTTTGATCCAATGATGTTTCTATCTTCCGGTCTTGGGACCAATTCCCAAGTTTGATTCTTCTCAATCTATATAAGTTCTTCTTTCATAGCTTCCTTCTAGTGTTCATCTTTACAAGCTTCACCTATAGTCTTCGGTTCAAACTCAAAAAATAGACATAGATTTACTTCAGCAGTAGCTCTGCTTCTAGTTAACATGCCTTTTGTCTTGTCTCCAATAATATATGTTTTTGAATAATTCTTTTGTACATATTTCAGTGTCTTAGGAGACATCACCAGAGCATCTTATTTTGTGTCATTTTGTCCATCCAACTTCCCTTGCTCATATTTTTCCTGTTCTTCCACAAACTCTTCCATTCTTACACAACCACACTCATCAAATACATATCCATCAATGTCAATAGGATTCTTCATTGTCTCATCAACCTTCATATTCGAGCTTTCTATGATCTCTCTTAGGATTTTATTGAAGCATCTGTATGCCTTGATATTAGTAGAATATCTAAGAAAAATTCCTTCATCACTTCTTGCATCAAACTTACCAAAAGTTTCCTCATCTCTTTTGATATAGCATTTTCTTCCAAATACTTTGAAATATTTAACAATAGGAATTTTTCCATGCCATAGCTCATAGGGAGTCTTTGTATTATTTTCTCTTTCTTGAACTTGATTGAATACATAAAAAATAGTATGAATAGCTTCTTTCCAGTAAACTTCTAGTAAACTAGCCTCAGTAATCATTGATCTAGTAGCCTCTTGAACTGTTCTATTTTTCCTTTCAACAACTCCATTATATTGAGGATTTCTTAGGTCAGATAACTATCTCTTTATTCCATGCACTTCAAAAAACATTTTAAACTCAAGGGAGCTGAACTCTCCACCTCTGTCAAATCTTAATAATTTTATCTTCAAATTCACTTCATTTTCAATCATAGCTTTGAATGCCTTGAATCTATCTAATGCATTTGATTTCCCTCTAAGAAATGTAACCCATGTATATCTAGAATAATTATCAATTAAAAGTAATAAGTACCTTTCACCAAGTAGACTTCTTACTCTTATTAGACCGCAAAGATCTATATGAACTAAATCCAATAGTCCGACAGTGGATTGTTCCTTCGATATGTAATGATTTCTCGCTTGCTTCCCAAACTGACAATTCCTGCAAATAGCATTAACAAGCTTTGTAATTATCAGTAAATCTCTCATGGCCTGAACAATACTGATCCTTTCCAAGTTATCAAAATTCATGTGACACATTCTCCTATGCCATAACCAACTATCATTAATCTATCATAAAACATTGTCCTTCAGCACCCTTAAGTTGATAGGTATTCCCTTCATATTTCTTTCCTATAGCAATCAATGTTTTAAATCCTTTCTAAATCTCACATCTCTCATCCTTAAACATAAGATCATATCCTTTTCTACACATCTAACCAACACTAAAAAAATTATTCCTTAAACTCTTAACATAGTATCTACATCGTCAGTATGATGCTTTCCATCAAAACGTATTGAACCTATCCCACAGATTTTATCACTAGTATCATCTCCAAACATAACCAAGCCTCCATATTTTTCAAGATTAACAAAATTACTCTTATCACAAGTCATGTGATGTGAACAACCACTATCAACTACCCAAAAATTATTTTCTTATTTATCCTGTAGGGAAGAGATAACCATACCTTCATTTTTCTCCTTCTCTGAAGGGCTTTCTTTTACATGTCTTAAAGAATTAGCAGAAGTAGGCTCATCCTTAATTGCCAAGAACAAGTATTCATAGTCATCAACATCTTCATACTATGAATCCTCATCAGATATACTAGCATTCTCATTCACATAATAAGCTCTATTAATCTTCTTCCCTTTCTTTTCTTTCTTACATCTTTGTTTATTTCTTTTAGCTCCTTTCGGACACTTTGCTACATAATGACCTATTTCTCCACAACTAAATCATTTTAATGGAAACTTACCTTCATAATTACTAGAGACTTTCCTCATTCTTCTTACAAATTTAGCTTCTATTTCATCAATTTTTTCTTCATCCAGATCTTTAGCTTTTGTAGCTTTAAAAGCATAATCTGATTTACACCCATTTCTTAGACTCGCCTTCCTCATCTCATAAGATATCAAAAATCCCAATAGTAGATCCTTAGTATAGGTCTTATAATCTATAGTATGCACAATAGCACTCACTTTCTCATTGTAAGCATTAGGAATAGTTCTAAGAATCTTCTTTACAATCTTGTCTTCATCTATAGTAGCACCAAGTCCTCTCATTTTCACCACTATCTCATCCAATCTATGTACATAAGCTTTAATATTCTCATCTTCAAACATATGTAGAAGATAAAACTATGTTTCCAAGTTTTATAATTTCACTTTGTGAACTCTTTCATCACCATCATGCACTCTTTCCAAAGCATCCCAAACTTCCTTAGTTGGTTTCAAATTCTAAACCTTAATTAATTCAGAATGTACCAAACTATTCTTCAAGATGAACTTCACCTTATTGTTCACTTCATTTGCTTTGATCTCTTCAGGTGTACTCAAACCATTGGCAAGAGGATTGTAATGATTTTTGTAATCTATTTCTCCACATCATATCCACAATACTTTAGATATTCTTCTATCAATACTTTCCAGATACCATGTAGTTAGTTCCATTAAACCTCGGATAATCAAAAACCATTTTGATAGACATCCTGGACCTTCCTTAAGTGGTTAAGATCTTCACCAAGGAACCTTGTGCTTTGATACCAACTATTGAATAGAAAAACTAAGAGGGGGAGTGAATTAGTTGTCATAGAATTAAACCTTTAATTCAATCATTGAAACTAATACTTAATACTGCTTAAATGATTAATCATGAAATTCCAATGCAGAAACTCAAATCCAACATATAAACACAGTAACACTAGATTTATATGGAAAACCCAATGAGGGAAAAACCACGGTGAGGATTAACTCACACTATAGAGAGTATCAAAATTGATTACAAAAAGGCTCACTACCTGAAATAAGGACTCACTATCTAGAACAAGGACTTACTATCCAATAGGGCTACAACTTGGAGGGCTCACTGCCATAGAGATACAAAGAAGAATCAATGTCGCACAAAACTGCACTTTCTCTTTTCTCTTATCACACTTCTTCTTCACTCTTGTATATTTTCCATTACTAGGTACCTCATCTTGTATTTATTCCATATTCAACTTTGAAACATATCTAAAGTTGACTATCCAAATCCAAATTCAAATTAGGTCAATTCCAAACATACACTTCATAGGGACCCAAATAGATCCAACACGCTTCATAATTCTCGAAAGTAGTATTTCACACAAGGTTGGCTACATCGGTGTAAAACATGTAGAGCCATTAAGCACAAACTTTCCAAATGTTGAAATTAACTTCAATACAATCAAGGAAACTCAACTTTAGAACCATATGTCATAATATTTCATCAAAGAGAAATCTAGACCGACACCATTTCTCTTGAACCTCAATCAGAATCAAAGAGAACCATAGTTCACAACTAGTGAACACAACTTGCACTATACCATAAACCAGCAACCAAGAATCTGAATATAGCACCTTCTCACAACCATGAACAACATATCTGAACCACACAACCACAAGAGAAAATTTGGACAAAAAACTGAAGCAACCACAGAACAGCTGCAACATATCTTTATTACAATTTTCTCAATATCCTTGATATATACAACCAATAGCAATTGTAGATAACTAGCTGACCAGCTGACATCAATGATAACACCTTCAATATTTTCCATTCTTGCAACAAAGCTCTCCACACCCATAAAAATAATAAAATCCTCAACAAGCTGACTAGTGGCAACCACCAGCCAAGGACCAAGGTAGAGAGTAGTTCTTGAAACAAAGAAGTTGTGCACACCAATGACCATGAGAAAAACTACAACTAGGTACCAATCAGTTAAAAACCCAATCCATGGGGGTGAGCAAAACCACACAGATGACAAATAATCCAAGACCAATCAAAGCCCGCGATAGAGGAGAAGCAACAAATGAAACCTCCAAGTCCATCTGGATTGTCATCCCCATCTTCACATGAATCACCATCCGCATTCAAAAAATAACTCCCATCTTCGCTCTTTGTATCCAACTCATTTTTTGATAAATGTTTAGGCCATAGTGATAAACTCATTTTTTTACAATAGAGTTGAATTTTTATATTTTTGATAGCGACCACAATAGGATCAAAATGTGAAGAAAAAAATCTCAATAATTTTATGATTTGTTGAAATCTCTCCATAAGATCTAATTTGGTTTACTAGTCCCATCACTCAAGCAAACAATGTCTTACATAGATTCATAATATTACATGATTTTTTTTAATATGTATTATAAGAATTTGAAATTTGATGGTTTTTACCTTTTTTGTTTCCTAAAATGTATTCTACAAAAAATATCAAGCTTGTTTTGATTTTGTTGTCAAGTAGCAATTCTTGAAAAAATTGAACCATGTATTATTTTTTAATGGTGGAAAATGTGATCCTAAGTCTAACCACTAGAATCAATTCCTTTTCAAAAATTTTGTGTGGTGTATGTGGAGACACCTTAACATTACATTAGGGAATTAATATCTAAAAAATAGTAATGAATAATTGACCTTCAACTATCCTACCCTTGGACCTAAATTTTGATAATTGAGGGTTTTGAATTGGATTTTTGATGTAATATAATGATGTAACTAGTTAAAATATGCAAATACAATGATTTGAGATGAATTACAACTAACTAAAAGCACACAAAAAAATTTAAGTTCTAGAAAAGAAGGCCAATATTGATGCACTTGTGCTTTGAATTTGAGCTCGATCTGGGTGGTCAAGGGTGTCAAGATGCCCTATAATAGGGATTTGAAACCTGAATATTTTTTCAAAGGCCTGAGGTCCTTGGTATGTAGCTTCTTCCTATCAGGTTTCATTGTCAGATCTTTTTCTATTACTAAGATAATGTAGTTTCCACATCTTGTCAAGTTGTAGGGCTAATGATGCATGAATGAGAAAAATGTCTTCAATATTCCTCCAATGTTCTTTAGATATGTAACTTGTATACACAAAGGAAGAGGAAGTGTTGTGCCATATAAGGGCTTTCCTCAGTCAAACCCTGTGTTGATATTTCTACCTCCATAATGGAAAAAATGATGATAAACAAGTAGTTAATTAACAATTTTCTACAACTCACAACTCATATCTAATCACCTTGATCTACTCAATTCAAGCTCATCACCTTCAAGGATTACTTGAAATTTTACTTGATTTGATTTGAAGACCTACAAGCATTAGTACTCAAAAACAAAATGCATGCATAAACATGAAAAAAATCACATAAAACTTGACATGATGCTTGAATGATAAAATTTTGCAATTATTCTACAAATTCTACTCTTGACTACTTTTAGGACATTTTATTTTCTCAATATATTTCCCAATATCTTTCTCCTCTTTTAAAATTGTGAAAATACTATCCATTTATATGCAATTCTTCTCATTTCCTAAAAATTAAATCCCAAAATCTAAAAACTAAATTTGAATTTCAAATAATAAATTACTAACACTGACATATTTAAATTCGGGTCCATTTTAAGAGGTCTAAGTGCCCTAGACAAGATCCCACTTTTTTTGAGATCCAAAGTGTCAAGGGAAAAATATTAAATGCATACTTTGGTCTTACACATTTTATTTTCTAATAAATGATAAAATGGGACATGAAATGCATAATTTAAGAAATTAGGGGCGTTATTAGGTCCAAGCACATAGGAGGGAGAAAAATCTAGTTTTAAATTGTCAAGGGATACAATTTATGACACTACATTTAGCCCCCACTCTAGTGAGAGTATGAACTTATTCTCAAACTCACACTAAAGTAACAATATGTCAAGAGTGGTTCAATTGTCTAGATATCGAAGAGATAGGATGAAAATCAATCTAGGGGAAAGCATGCAAGCCCCCAATATTCTAGATCCCATGACAAACCAAAATAAGGACAAAGGAACAAACATGTATGAAATGCAACATGACAACACAAATGTCATGTCCCTTTTCTCAGAAAACTAGCTAAATGGAAAAATTTGGGAATCTTTCCACATTTCATCATAGAACATTCTCCCAACTTACAAAAGGGAACAAGATATTAATAGAGATACCTATACATATTTCCCAAAACTCATGGGAATTGTGCCATGAGGAAGTTATCATCATTAGGAGGTCATAGTCTCAACTCACTGTACTAGAGTAGGATTGATTTTGGGAATTCCTCCACATTCCTCCATAGGGGAACATTTCAACTTACAATTTAGGACATAGAATATACAATAACTCCTACAAACCATATCCAAATCTCATGGAAAAGGGTTCATATAATGAAAATATACCGCTGACAAAAGATGACTATGTTGGACTCATAACATCCAACACATCAGGCGTGATTGACGAGGCACCTTTGAACTTTTCATTTTCAAGCTCGAGTCACCAAAAAGGAGGAAAGGATCCAACATTCTTGTGGTTAAATCCACAAGATGACACATTCCCTGGAGAGGCATCACTAGTGGCCTTAGGTCCAACCTAATGTAACATGTGAGAATGTAATTTCTAGGCTTTGACACCAATTTGGCTCAAGGTTGACTTGATCCTTTAGGGGGGGTGATAGCATATAAATTTAGGAAGATAGTTCATGTGGAAGAATGAATTATAATGACATTTTCTTGTAAAATTGGGACGCATGTGTTCTAATTACTTTTGCGGATGAAAATGCTTAAGAGTTGTGATCATTGGATGAAAACCTAATGGTGACTAGGATCAAAGGATGAAACTCCTTTGGTTCTTGAGGGAGTTCTCTTTTAGGGATTTCATTTGAGCTTCAAGGAATTAGTAGGGAAGTCAATAGGATTGTTGTGGATCTATGTGCACCATTTTGAATCAATATTTGGAGTCTTTATGAGTTGTAATTATCGTTTCATGTATGTGAATGCAAGTTTGAATGTCTTTCAATAGGTCAAGTGATCTTTGTGGTCTCTGATTCTACAATCTTAGTTTAATTCATTGTATCTATTTGCACATTCCCATGTATGTTGATAAATATAATTAAGGGTCATTATAGTGGTACCAGAGAATGATTCTGCCAACCTATAGGGTTTTCTAAGGATTGATGATTCCAAGGGATAGAGTGATCAAATATATAAGGTATGAGAAAAATATTTCCCTTGTGGAAAGTATAGACTCAAAAGAGTTAATCATGTGTAAAGAAGGAAGTCAAAAGTCAAAAGATGATGAGGAGAGAGACAAATTCTATGCAACTATAGACAAACTAGCAATGATCATGGAACAAATGTGGTCCTAAAAAAATAAGAAGTGCGCAGAAGATAATAGAGTAGAAGGAAGCACCTCTAGTTGGAAGAAATTAGTGCACAACTCAAAGGAAACTAAATCCATCTTCCTACTAAATAATGAAAAAGAAGCTACCCCTGTTATCTCAATAGAGAGGTCCCTAATTCTAGTGGCTGCAAAATGGTATGAGGATTATGTCAAAAAATCTAATGCACTCAAAGCAATTGTCCATTTGAGAAATTTATAGAGATTCATGAAAATGACCAAAGGAGGAGAGAACAAGAGAATAATGGAAGGGAGTTCAAGAGAAAAATCCATAAAATTCCAACCCCTAATTCTGACAAAAGTGAAAGAATCTTAGCTAGGGCTTGGTTACAAAAATTGTAACCCTATTTCCCCCTCAATCCAATGAAGGAAAAAAGACGCTATTCAATGTACAATCCTACATCTCAAGGGGAATGCTTATGAATGGTGGTATAATGGCATAATTGCACAAGGCCTTGATCAGGTAAGTACTTTTGAATATTTTAGTCAAAAGATTCTTGAAATGTCTAAGCTTAGAGATGAGGAAGAATATTTCAAGGAGCTTTCCAAAATCAAACAAAAACCCACAATCAATGAGTATGTAGAAGAATTCCAAAAGATTTACATTATGGTTCCTGACATATATCAGAAAAGAGAATCATCTATTTTTCTTGAAAGGAATTGAGAAACCCTTAAAGGGATTTGTCAAATATTTTTCACCATGAACATTGCAGGAGGATATTAAGAGTTTACAAATTGAACCCTCCATTCCCAAGAAAACTTTGGCACACCAACCCAAAGTTACTAGTCTTGGGAAGAAAAAAGGTTGTCTTCAAAAGAAAGATTTTCATACACTGATACAAAAGAATGCACCATCGGTACCCGCTAAGAGGTTAGATAATGAAGCAATAAATAAGCTCCAAAGGAAGAAAATTTATTTTTCATGTAGGGAGCCATGGGTTCCAGGACACAAATGCCTAGGTAAGGGGAAAGTTCACTATATAGAAGTCACTTTTGATAAGGAATCAAAATTAAATAAATCAGAGGAGTTCCATGATCTAGAAGACCCACCCCATGAGGAAGAAAAATAAGAGAAAGGTTGTTCTTTGGGCTAACTCTCTGGTGTACATAGATACCATCCTTTTAAGGTCTGAGGAGTCCTTGCTGGACAAAGAGTGTCTATGTTGATTGATGGAGGAGCTACTTACAACTTCATTAATGAGTGGCTTGTGAAAATAAGATGGCTAAATGCAGAAGGTTTACAAGGCTTCAATATCATTATGGAGGATGGGTATAATTTTCCTTGCAAGGAGAAAATTGAGAAGTTGGACATAGCCTTTGGAGATCATAAGGTTAGTGATGATTTCTATGTTATTGGTCTAGGTGACATTGATGTGATCTTGGGTGTGTAGTGGCTACATTCACTAGATTAGTATTCTACAAACTATGGAACTCAAAATTTAATGTTGATGGGAGGGATGTGGTACTAAAAGGAATGACAAATGTGGCTATGTAAGTGGTCTCAACAAGGATAATGGATAAGATATGAAAAAAGAGCCAAGTTTCTTGGGTTACTAGCTACTTGGTAATCTCAAAAGATCCTTCTAAAGGTAAGAATAGTTAAGTTTGTGTTGATATACAAAAGATCCTAGATAAGCATGGTTTGGTCTTCATTGATATACCTCCTAGATTACCACCAGATAAAGGTTTCTAGCACATCATAGAATTAGAAACTAGATCCAAGCCAATCATGACCACCCATTACCACCATCCCAAGATGTATAAGGAGGAGATAGAGAAATCAATTATAGAACTTCTATATATGGGATACATTAGACTAAGTTCCAATCCCTTCACATCTTCTTTGGTGCTGGTAAAAAGAAGGATGACACTCTATGGATGTGTGTAGACTATAGAGACCTAAATAAGAAGACCATAAAGAAAAAATACCCAATACCATGGATAGAAGAATTGATTGATGAGCTACACAGTGTTGTGTACTTCTCAAATATTGACTTGAGGTTTGAATACCATCAAATCCACATGAGAGAAGAAGATGTTTAGAAGACTACTTTCTAGTGTCACTATGGGAATTTTGAGTTTTTCATTATGCCCTTTGGCCTCACTAATGCTTTAGAAACCTTCTAATCATGAATGAATCATGTCTTCAATAAGAATATGAGGAAGTTTATATTGGTTTTCTTTGATGATATTTTGATTTGTAATAGGACATGGGAAGAACATTTGAAGCACCTAGATATAGTTCTGGGGATACTAGAAAAACACTCTCTCTTTGAAAAAATGTACACATATGAGTTTCAGTTAGCAAAGATATTATATTTGGGGCATTTCCTAAGTGCCAAAGGAGTTTAGGTTGATTAGCAAAATATCCAAGCTATTTTGGATTGGCCACCCCCTACCAATTTGTCTAAGTTGAGAGTATTCTTTGGACTATGTAGCTACTACTAGAGGTTTATCAAAGCGTTTTATCAACTTGTGGAACCCCTCACTATCCTTACCAAGGTAGGAGCCTTTGAATGGACAAAGGAAGCACAAACAACCTTTGAAAATTTCAAAGAGGTAATGATTTCTTGTCCAATTCTTGATTTCTCATTTCCATTTGTTGTAGAATGTGATGCCTCCAATGAAGGAATTGGAGTCATCATTTCTTAGAAGGTGCATCATATTTCCTTTAAGAGTAGAAATTTGAAACTATGCATAAGAGGATACTCATTATATGATAATGAGATGCTAAATATAATACACACCTTGGAGAAGTTTTGACAATACCTAGTATGCAGAATGTTTGTGGTCAATTCTAATCACAATAGTTTGAAACATTTCCTCAATCAAAAAAATCTAAATGATAGGAAAAAAAATGGGTGAGTAAACTTCGAGCATATTATTTGTACATTGAATATGTCGGAGGCAAGAAGAATATAGTAGAACATGCACTTTTTGGGAGACCCACTCTATGACATGTATCCACAATATAAATAGACTAGAAAGAATATATCATTGTTGAGTATGTTGAGGACACAACTGTTACGAGTATTTTGAAATGGATAGAGAAAGATGGTTGGTATGTGGTGATAGAAGATCTGATTCTTTTCAAAAAAAAGATGATCCTTTCCTCTAGATCCAAGGTGAAGAGAAAGATATTGGAGGCCTTTCGTGATGCACCCATGGAAGGAAATTTTTTATTCTACAAGACTTGTACCAAAAGATAAGAGAATTTTTTTCTTGGAAAGGCCTTAAAGAGGATTTTTTATCCCACATAAGGGAGTGCACCACATGTCAAAGGAACAAAGGAGAGAAAGAGTTTCCAGTCAAACTGCTACTATCACTTCATGTTCCAGAACACAAATGGGAAAGTATCTTTATGGACTTTATCACCAAATTTCCCAAAGATCAAGGGAAGGATTGCATTTTTTTTGTTTTTGATAGATTGAAAAAATATGTTGAATTCTTTGCTATCTTCACTAAGTACAAGGCTCCACAAGTTGTAGATTTATTCTTCAAGGATATCTTTATGTTGCATGGGTTGCTCAAAAACATTGTCAGTGATAGAGATAGCCAGATTATCAGTACATTTTGGAAGAATGTGTTTCAATTGATAAAAAAAAATCTCACTCCCAACACAATCTATCATCTCCAAACTAATGGGCATACTGAGATAGTAAATAAATGGTTAGAAGGGTATTTGAGGAATTATTTCACCAATCAACAATCTGCCTAGATCAAATGGCTTAATCTGGGAGAATATTGCTACAACACAACTCACCACATGTCCATCAATATGTATCCATTCATATAAATCTACAGATATGATGCCTTAACTTTTGTAGAACTATCCCTCACAGTCAATAGAGTTTAGACAACAAGTGACCCGGTGAACCAAAGTTAGGACATATTGAGATCACTCAACGATCACCTAAAAGTGGGTCAAAATTAAAAAAAAGGGTGTATCTCAATAAGAAGCACATAGAGAGATCATTTGAGGTGGGAGATATGGCATTTCTAAGATTTCATTCATATAGATAGTCTTCGGTCAAGAAAAGTGATAGAAAAGCTCAATCCTAAGTTTTATGGGCCATGCAAGATAACTGGGAAGGTTGGAAAAGCTGCATATGAGGTAGAGCTCCCAATAAGAAGTAAAATTCACAATATTTTCCATGTTTCATGTCTAAATAAGGAGCTTGGATTACATACTACCCGTTCAAGGGAGTTTCCCCCACTAGATGATGAAGGGAAGCTCATTCTCATTCTTGAAGCTATGATTGATACCAGAGTCAGAACTTTGAGAAATGGGAGTATAATTGAGTATCTTGTTTGATGGAATAATAAGCTCATTGAAGATGATACATGGGAGGGATCTAAGATTTTATAAAATCTGAATTTGTATTGCTTGAGGACAAGCAATCTTGAGAGTGGAGGACTTCTCGGGTCCCTTTTCTTGGAAAACTAGCTAAAGGGTGGAATTCAATAATCCTACTGCATTTCATCACAAAACATCCTCCTAGATTGTAGAAGGGAACAAGAGATTAATAGAGATATCTATACACACTACTCATACCTCATGGGAATTAGGCCAAGAGGATAGAATTTATTGTCGCTAGGAGGTCGCCAGTCCCGACTCATTGTACAAGAGTAGGATCAATTTTGGGAATTCCTCTGCATTCCTACATAGAGGCACATTTTGAATTACAGTTTGGAATATAACATCTATGATGATACTTGCACATCATATCCAAAGCTCATAGAAAAATGGTTCATATACCACAAAAATATTGCTGACAAAAGATGATTGTCCTAGACTCGCAACATCCAACTCCTCTAGCATGATTGATGGGGAACCTCTAGATTGTGCAACATCAAGCTCAAGGCACCAAAAAGGAGGAAAGGACCTAGGAGTCTTGTGGTTAGATATACAAGGTGACACGTTACTCGATGAGGAATCACCAATAGCCTTAGGGCTGACCTAATGTAATGTGTGAGAATGTAATTTCTAGGCTTTGGCATCAATTTGGCTCAAGACCAACTTGCTCCTCTAGGGAGAGTGATAGCATATAAATTTAGGAAGATAGTTCATGTTTAATAATCGATTATTATGAAAATTTCTTATAAAATTGGGACACTTGTGTTCTAATTACTTCTATGGATGAAAACCTATTGGTCACTAGGATTAGAGGATTAATTCCCTTTAGTTCTTGAGGGTATTCTCATTCTGGTATTGCAACTGAGCTTCAAGGAATTATTAGGGAAGTTAGTAGGATTTTTTTGGATCTGTGTGCACCATTCTAGATCAATATTTGTAGTCTTTGTGAGTCATAATTATCATTTCATGTCTAGATGTAATTTTGAATCTCTTTCAATATAACAAGTGATATTTGCGGTCTATGTTTCTATAATTCTAGTTTAATTCATTAGACCTATCCACATATTCGTGTTTATATTGATGAATATAGTTAAGGGAAATTACAAAAGAACAAACATGACCAAAAAAAATGATTCAAACACAACACAATTACAACATAGTGCAAATATAGTGCAAAATGCAAACATGCAAAAAGGTAGGTATGACAATCACAGACTAGCACACTCCACAAAAAAAATAGTAGGATCCATACCCAAGGAATTAATGACTCACAAGCTATCAAAGTTCAATATTTTCTAGGTGAATCATGAATGAAGGCACCATGGGATAGTGAAGTACGATATTCACTAGGTGAGCCTTCTAAAGAGAGTAGCAAAATGAGAAACACACAAGGGCATGTGATGACCGGTTTTCACTAGGTGTGTACCCATGTCAACCATACAAAGAATTATAGTCCCAATAACTTTGATAAGGTTCTACATAAATGATCAAAATTCCAAGCCAACACATCACTAAGTCTAGCATGTGTGGACAAAGTGAAGAACATTATGGAATGCATGTCCCCACCTTAAAGAAATTACTAAACACCCAGTTGTGAGCAATTAATTTAAGGTAAAATAAAATGATAAAAGTAATATGGTAAGTTCATGAGAGATTATTTGGAAATCCCTATGCCCATGATATGTTTCTAAATGAAGCTAGCTCACCACAAGGGGTTGCTCCCAATGCAAAAGCCACAAACAAGACAAATATTACCACAAAATGGATTTTTGGATCCGGGGTCAGTATAAATCTTCGCTAATATAATATGACTAAGATGATAATTGAAATCATTCCCCCAGATACTCATGGAACTATGAGCACAATAGAAGAATCACACATTAAGATAACAAATTTTTTTTGGGTCAACATCGAAGAGACCTAAACATCTCAACACATTGCATTGTACCCAAAAGGAAGACACAAGACAACAACAAATGTTTATGACATATAGAAGAAAGGGGATATGAATAGATAAATGCCACAATAGATTCATTTCATTTGTATCCTTGTGCCAAAAAAGCAACAAGGTTCATCTAAAGAAAAATCACAAACATAAAGACACATTAGGCAACACAACACAAGAGATCACATCATGTGCAAGAAAACATAAATAACACATACAACACAAAGGGTAACAAATATGCAAGACTCTATAAAGAAAATCGTCTACATCCCAATCTTACTCATCATATATAGAAGGGAGAAAACTAGCGAAAGGGACTATATAAAGTGTTATACAAGGAGTATCAATATGTTCAACATGCCATGAGTCATTCTCATCAGGAGGATCATTGTGATTTCCCCCATCTAAATACATATACTTTGAGAACAACATATATAATTCATTATGCACTTGTTCAAAAATCTTAGCATTTATATCTTCACTATCCAAATTTATCACAAAGGGTGGTTTAATGACAATATCAGTCATGTGTTCTTGTTTCATTCGTATTTAAGTTGAAACATGTAAGGTTCAATGTCATGGTTTTGTGAAGGTGGTAATTCATCATTTTCTATTCAGATAGGAATTTGGTCATTAGCTAATGTCTTATTATTTTCAGCCAACTGGAAAGAAATGACATGATGTCTACATTTATGCTCCTTGGCACTTATATTTCTTCTTGCTCGGTTTTCAATTTGTGAAGGGGTGAGATGGGGTTTATCTACCATTGGTCTCTTTTCTTTTCTTAAAGGAGGAACTGCACCTGTAGGTTTATAAATTTATTTCTCTTTCATAGGCATGAAGGTAATCATATGATTATCTCTTGGTCTTCTATAGATAGAAGTGTAGGAACTACAACATAAATGCTTGGTGTACTTGGGAGGATATTTGGCTAAAAAATGGGTTCATCCACAACCTATGGTATGGGAGGAACAACCATAGACCGACCATCCTCAGTTGGGATGTTACTAAGGCATAATTCTACTATGTGCTTTGCTTTAAACTTTTGATACGACCTGAAAATGAAATCCTCACAATGCTTAACAGGTTCCATAAGTTGAGGCCAAAAAATAATCTAGTGAAAATTTTCCACAAGAAGCCAAAGGTTTAAACCCACTATGATGAACTATATATATTTCATTCTCAAATGGGAAATTTATGCATTTATGGATTATCGATGGGACTACATTCATGGAGCATAGCCATGGATATCCTGGATTCATACAAAATTGTTCTAATGTTAGGATGATGGTGAATGAAACATCTAGCTATTTTGGACCAAATTTAAGTGGAAGAGTTATCAAACCTATTGTAGGTTGAGCAAAATCATCATGATTTTTTAGCCTTTCTTAAGATTCTTCATAAGAATCTTGATAGAGCTCATGAACAAATAAGAACTCTTCAGTGATCATATTCTCTAAACATGCAAGTTCAATGAGTATCCCTGGTGTAGGATTGTCATTTATACAATCGATAATCTATAGAGAGGACCATCAAGTGCATGTATGGAAGCATCAATATGTGTGAAAGAAATATCAAGTAACAAAGTGGTTAGGCCCTTAAGAGGTTGAATATCTATTGCATTAACAACATTAGCTAGATTTTCATCATTAGGTGTATCATCACAAGCTTGCACAAAGTTGGATGTATGATTTGGCATTGGATTTGTGAAAATTTAAAAAATTTGATTGGGTGGAGCCATGGATTTTTTTCCTTTTGTATAGGAGCAAATTTGCACCCATTACAAAAATTCCCCTTTCACATGCCCTCACCTTAGAAAGTCAATTCTGAAGGAGAAATTCCACATTACCCAATTGCCTTCCATTTACTTGGCATATGTCCTTTGTGTCAGTGAGAGAATATTTTTCAGAGAAAAATCCATGGTCTACAGATGTCTATGCAATGCGCTGTCATCCCTGGTAGATTCCTGCATCTGGAGTTGGAAAAGGCATTATACACTCGATTGGGGTCGAACTGTAACATCCCTCTTCAACCAACTGACTTGAAAATGGAAGATTCTTCCTCATTCTTCCTTCAAATTCATCCATTCTCACTTCATTTGGGTCTCTAGCAATTCTCTTGAGCATTCTAAGCATTCACTTGACTCTCAAGCAACATTTCAGAACTCCATTACAGTAGCAGCACTCCATCAACTCCACATTGCAAGTGTGAAATCATTACAGATGTTGTGAGCTTAGAGTCTTGCGAGACCTCCCTTCACCATGGTTGTGGTGGTGGTGACTTTTACAAGTTCGTAGCTTGATTTCTCCTTCCATTGGCTAGTGAGCTTTTGGGTGGAGGTGGTAACGCTTCACTCCTCTCCTTTGTAATTTGGTTGAGTAGCATAATATTTTTTTGTAGTGCTCCTTGTTTCCTTTTCTCTCCTTTATCGCATATTCTACTATGTTCCTTTCTAGCTGCCCATGGAGCTGGACACACCAAAATGGGGGTTTGGCTAAGGAAGGCCACTATATAGCCCCAACAATGTTCCCTCTTTCTTATGTGTAGGAGGACATGTGTGTGGATCTAGCTAGAGAATTGACACTTCTGTGAGATCATCTTTGTCACCCTAGTTCTTATTTACTTGCTTTATCATTTTAGTATCTATTTCCTATACTTTCTCATTCTATTTTTACCATCTAGATTAGCTAGCTAGGTCATTAGTAGGTTTATTGATAGTTTTTGTTGTGTTTACTATTTTTTGACCATATAGATGCTAGTGTGCTTGAGAGACACCAGTGCACCATGTTGTCATCCCAAAACTACGTTGTCATCCTCAGATAGAGGGTTGTTTGAGACACAATACTGACTCCAAAAACCAACTTGCCTAGCCTAAACTTGAACTCAGTTATGAAAAGTGACAAAAGTACTACATAGAGCTCTTTATTCTTGATCTTTGTCCTTTTAGAGTGAGGTAAGTTAGGGAAGCCCTATGCTCTCATTTCTCTATGACCTAGATCCTTGGTGTGGCTGGTCCCCCTCTCTTACATTTTTGGTGAACCCGACATGAAAAATGTTTTCCCATTCATCGGTGTTGACACTTTACCCTTGTACCTTGTGATCATTGTAACCTTGAATTTTGTTAAGGTTTATGAGCATCACAACCCAGTCCAAGACTTCTGGGTACATTGTTAGGAGAAGTGTGTGACAGCTTCCCATGGAGAAGACGAAGGTCATTACTGGTTTCTCTATAGGCATTTTTGTTAATCTACCATTGGTCTATCTACCCAGGAGCAGTTGTTGAGAGGCAAGGTAGGATTCTTTGATGAGACCGACCACATTCCCACTCCTCTTGCATCTCTTACACCATCATCAATAGACGAGTATGAAGGAATTCACATTCCTTTAGAATATATATCTACCCTTAGCAAAGTGTTAGGTGACTTGGAGAATCACTTGGAAAAGGACCCGAAGTTGGGTAACATCACTCAGGTTATTAACAAGATAAAGTATATGGTGGGAAATGACTGAACAAACATAGAACTCCTGGCTAGTCTCTCTAGTCTAACTAAAGCATGTGCCCTTCCAAAAAATGCTAACGTTATACAAGGGGCCGCTCTCAAAGAACATGAGAGACAAATAGGAATGTTGATTCCTACCATGTTTGTGTATATGCCTAACATAGTCTCGTTTATCATCGTCTCCTCTTCCTCTGAGAGATCTAAAACTATAAGCAAACATAATACCCTTAGGTTTCAGTTTCACCCCTCCTGTCACCTCTAGTGGTGGAGGTTTTGGTAGGTTGAGTGGTGGGGGCTTTGGTAGTGGTAGTGGCTTCGACAGTGGGGGTGGAACTAGTGGAGGTGGTTTCAATGGAGGCCATGGCAGTGGCTTCAAAAGTGGAAGTGGCTCCGATGGAGGTGGCTTTGATAGTGGTTCTAGCAGTGGCCACATTGGTGGTTTTGAAGGTGGATCTGGTGGTGGTTCTGGAGGAGGTCCCACTAGACCTTTGTCATCCCAAGACCCTATTTTGAATGCTCTTCTTTAGAATATGGGTAAGATGTAAAGCCAGTTGGCAAGTCTCTCCCAAGCCTCTACCCAACCTATATTTCAACCCTTATTTTGAAATAGTCCATTATTGGTACCAATCTTAAGCACTCCCTTCCCACAAGGAATGGAGGTTCCCAAATTTGAGAAGTATGGTAGCAAAGGGGACCCACAAACACATGTTTCGGCCCTTAATTCTATGTGTACAGACTTCTTCCATCATGATGCATTGATGGCAATGTTATTCCCTTGATGTCTTAATGATACAATGCTTGAATGGTACTGTTCCTTACCTGATAACTCTATTCTCTCATTTGATTAGCTTATAAACAAGTTTCTTTGATAGTTCCAAGCCAACATCAAACTGAAGATGACATTTTTGGATCTTGTATGATGCAAACAAGGGGATAATGAGAAGATAACTAATTTTATAGCGCAATATCATGTAATTTTCTCACAAATCTCATACCCACTACTTGATTTTGACATGCAGAAAGTATTCATAGGGAACTTGTAGAGACCTTGGTAGGAAAAGTTCACCCTTATGAAATACCCTTCTTTCGTACATTTGTGTGTTGCACTACGAGAATATCAACAAATGGTAGTCTAGTTTGGGGGAACCTCCTTGTGCTCCTGTTCAGAAGGGAAATCCATTATATCAATCTCTGGGAAGGGTAAGGCTATCACAAATCCAGTAACCACTACGAATGTTAACAACCTTAGATGCAATAGAAAGTTCACAAAGTTAGTATAATTTTATTCTTCCATCTTACAAATATTTTTGAAGGATAAAATCATAACCTTGGAGAACCCTAAACCTCTCAAGGAACCTTATCCTAGTTGGTATAATGCAAATTCCTTCTTTTAGTACCATCGAGTTAACGGACATGATATCAAATGTTGTATGTGCCTATGTCACAAGATACAAGACTACATCGAGGATGGTACTATTCATCTCGATGGAAATAAACAAAATGCAAAAAAATTGATGGCAAAAGTGAATAGTGAGTTATAGATATATGTAGACCTATTTTCGTCACATTTTTCCAACTTAATTATTGATCCCTCTGATTTTACCATTTGGCCTAATGCATACGTTAGCATGGTCATGGTTACTGCTACCACACAGCTTGCGATTAGCTTTCTGGATGTGACATTCACCTCATAGGATATGCCCTTAAACAACAAGCCTTCTTCCCTTTACATTCCCACTTGCCTCAATGGAAACATTGTGATGGGGTCTTGGTTGACCCTGCGAGTTAAGTGAATGTCATTATAGAGGGAGGAGTACAGAGAAACGAAGTCTACCATCCATACACACAATGGTCTTTCTCTAAATTCCTATGGCTCAATAAATATGTTCATCATAGTTGGACCTAGGGTTGTAGACACAGTCTTCAATGTTATTCTAGAGTTAGATTTGTTAAGGATGAAGCTAGGCATACCTTGGCTAGCTTCCATGAATGGAATCACCTTCGTCATTCATAAGTTTTTAAAATTCTCCCATTAAGGTGTTGTGCACATGGTGTATGACACTTGATACTAGCCATTGGTGTGCCATGGGGGCTACTCATTGGACCATTTTTGGCCCAACCTAGTCGTTCCGCTCCCCTCAAGAACATACCTACTTTACAAGAACTATGTGAAGTATAAGACTGGGGTCAAGGGACAGCTGAAACTGACCCTTCTGGTAGTGCAACAGCAAGCTTCCCCCTCTTCCCGAAGAGGGAAAGAGAAGCTAGCCCATTCTATAGATGCCTCTCCTACTCCTCTTTCTAAGGAAGAGTTTTGGATGTCTACTCCTAGATTCTACTTAAGGAGTCTGATGTTGCCTGCTTGGCACTGACCTAAGATTAGGATTTCAGAACTCTCTACCAAACCTCCTAGACCTTGGACCTACTTGTAGAGTAGGAGAAAGGGTATCCATGGGGAATCCTCTATGTCTCAGCCTCTGTGGCCTCCCACCGCTTCTTCTCCCAAAGCAATAAAGGGGAAGAGGCCCACTACTAAGGTATTAGAGCCAACTCCCCCCGTTGTTTCTCAACCTACTCCTCCTACTCCCATTTAGGAGCATGTCCCTCCATTGAAAATAGTTGTAGTGGATACACTATGGCTGAGCAAGAGCCTTCCATCCCTTTGTAACTCTCGACCTCTAGCTCGAAGAGTCCCTGAAACTTCCTTGCATGTGATTACAAGCATCGAAGAAAGAATCTAGTGGCTGAGTAGCCCACTTTGCAGAAGAAGGAAGAAGAAATAACCGCCCCTATATCAAGGTCTCCTAATGTTTCCCCCTCTCTCCTCTCTACTTTTGTTCACTCAAGTTCAGTCTCGCTTCTAGCTTCCACTATGAGTGTGAGTGTGCTTGGCCCCAAAAAGGTGCAAATTCTTTGATACAGAGCAATCAACTCAACTTATGTGCATTTTGATAACAACAATAATCATGTGTTCAAAATTTCAAATATTGTAACAAATTGTATGTGCCAACATATCCTTGTTAAATTTCAGCCTTAAGATTGTTATTTTTCAAGATTAATCCTCTTCTCTTAGATGTAAATTAACTTTGATAAATTCCAACTCTTAAGTATTTTCATTTATCCCTTTGATTCCTTTATTTGTAGCAAAATAAATATGGATTAACCTCTTAAACTTGCAGCCCTTAAATGAATATATTTTGTGAATGTTGTGGAAACAATTTTCAGCTATGAAGAAACATTATATCTTGAGAATTTCATAAAACATACACATCATCAAATACTCACAACCCAAATGTTTTATTGCTTCCAATCAAGATGGTAACACACATACATAACCTCCACAAATCCAACTAGAAAGTATCTCTTACAAAATTTCCAATTATCCACCTTTACAAACTTGCAAAATTAAAAAAAAAATCACCTAACAAGTCACCATGAATGCCCACTTTCTTTTCCACAACAAAATTGATGTAGTTCCCTTGAAGAACTATCTTCAATATCACCTATGGATGTCCTCTTGATGACCTGCAAAAATCAGAAATAGACTTGGGATCTTCTCTTATTTTTCAATCCTTTCTTGGAGCCAAACTTCCATTTACTTATAATATCTCCCTTGCCAAGTTTCATCTTCCTCTTTTGGGCTCCAATGACTCTTGGTATTCTTCTTCTTGCTTGATGGTGTCCAACTTGGAGAAAGATGACTCTTAGGCTTCCGTTGTTTTTTTTCCTTCATGACTTGAGTGCTTTGAAGACTCTTCATTTTATAATCTTTGTCTTCTAGCATGTAGGTGACTAGGATTTTGTCCATATACAATTTGCATTGTCTTTTCCTTGGAGTGTAGGAGAATTAAAATATTTATTTTATTTACTCCAAATTTGATTACAAACCTACAAGATAAACAAATGGGTTAAATAAATAAAATATATATGCAAGATTTCTTGTGAGCCCATATGCTCCTACATCATGTTTATTACTCCTTCAGTTGAGCCACCCCTATTGATGTCCCTTCTGGACATCCCACCATTCCCTAAACCCATGGATATGCCAAATACTTTGGTGGTATCTTCCATAGTTTATGCCTCCTCCTCTTCCTCTATGCCTCTCGCCTCATCTATAAGGAGTTCACATCCTCCAACAAAGAAGAAGGTATAGGTTTTCCTCTCCAGTAATGGAGGGTGTAAGAGTAGCCCAACTTCTCCAAAAGGTGGTCTTGCACTAGCTTGTTCCATCCTAGTGATGGGGTAGGCCCTGAGTTTTCCTGAGTTTGTCACCATTCCCAAGTCACTCGGTGAGCCAAGCGATGAATCTTGGGTGTCATCCTCTCTATTCATTGAGGTAAGACATGGAACTTTTAGAAATTGCATGTTTAACTCTTTGGATGAGGCCTTAGCCTTCTCAATGATCTTTGCAAAATAGTTGAAAATAGCTCCACAAGAGCCTACTAGAGAAGACCGTGTAGGGCCTTCTTCCCTAGCCTTTGTTGCAGGAGGGTCGGAAGCTCCTCCCCTTAATATTCTACCACTACAGGCTCATCCACCTTCCCCTTATAATGATCTAGATTGGGAAGTGGAAAACCTCTTGTTCGATGAGTGTTAGGGGGAGGCCTCTTCTTTATCTGTAGATTAGAATTGTGTGTGTTGTGATGTACTCCCTCATACTTCTGCTGTGTTCCTAGATGACCCTTGTCACCCTTGTTGGTGCTTAGATATAGGAGTGATTTTGTGTTGTGAACCTTCTATTTGTATCATCATTCTTCCATGTTTGTGTTTGATTTTTGACAAATTGGGGATGATGCAAAGTGTTGGGGGAATTTAGGCTTCCCTTCCATGTTGACCCAATTTTTTTTATTTTTACTTTGTCTTCTGTGCATTCTTCCTGATCTATTGGGGATTGATGATCTTTCACTTTGCACTATGGTTACCTATTATTTATATAAGCATGAGCATATCTAACCTCATGAAACCAAATGTCCCTGTGTCCTTTGCTCTTGATTTCTCTTTCGCTATTTTCCTATCTTTCTCCCTTCTTTTCTTGAGTTGTCCCTTATATGTGTGACAACGTCTCTTTCATGATGCCTTGATTTTTTGAAAATGTATTCATTTCCAATGAATCTTTTCTCGAAGATCTTGGTAATATTTTTCAAAAATCACATTCTCAACTTGGACCCCTAACAAAACGTGTTTTCTTCATCATGGGTTTACAAGGAAAGAGCTTGGAAACTTTCCTCTAATGAGGGAGTAGCCTTTTCCTATGGGAGAAACCTTGACCTTCCCCTCGAGAGGGGGAAATTTCTTCCTTTCAAATTCCTTGATGAAGTGAACATCTTTCGAAAGGATTCCTTGATGATGAATCAATTTGAGAAAAAAACATCTCTTTTGCACTTTCAAATAGTGCATCCCTTGAGTGGACCCCTCTTCAAATTGGGTTCCCGAGGGAGCCCTTTGAAAGCCTTCCAACTTGTCAATGGTCTGCATGACTATTTGCTTGTTTTCCTGCATGGATTCTTTGTGTTTCCTAACTTTTGTTATCTATGGATTAACATATCACTTTTCAACTTTGTAGAGTCCCCTTACATTCGAGTTTCCTCCATGTGAGATATCTTGGGAGTTTCCTCCTTGCAGGTTTATGGGCCTGTAAGGCACTTACTTTACTAGGTTTCCCTCATGTGAGAGATCTTATGGGACACCTCCTTGTAGGTTTGCAGGCCTATGAGGCACTTACATCTCCAGGCTTCCTCCATGTGAGAGATCTTGGGGGTCGCCTCCTTGCAAGTCTGTGGGCCTATAGGGTGTTTGATTTATGGGGATTCCTTCATGTGAGAGATCTTGGGATTTTCCTCCTTTCAGGTTTGTGGGCCTGTGAGATGCTTTCATCCTACAAGATTTTTCCATCATTGGTTTGAGGGCCTTCAGTGTACTTTTTTCAACTTCATAGTTCTACGGAGCTATGGAATCTTTTGTCTGAAATCCTCAGGGAGAGTACCTGTGGAGTCCTTTGCCTATCCTACTCTCTCAAGCTTACCAGATCATGGTCTACTCCCTCGATGGTTCAGATATAAGTCTCTAACCCTACAAACTTTTTGATCTACTTTACAAAAGCACTCATGAATACTCATGCTCGCTAAAGTGGGGGAAAAATGTATAGGAGAGAATTTGCACCCCAAGTACGCAAATTACCCTTTCACATGCCCTCAACTTAGAAAATAAAATCTAAAGGAGAAATTCCACATCACCCAACTGCCTTCCATCCACTTGGCATATGTCCTTTGTGTCAGTGAGATAATGTTTGTTGAGGACGAATACGCGACATGTGGAAATCTTCACGACGTGATATCATCCTTGATGGATTCCTGCATTTGGAGTTGGTAGAGGCGTTACACACCCAATTGGGGTCAAATTGTAACATCCCTCTTCAACCAACCAACCCAAAAAATGGAAGATTCTTCCTCATTTTTCTTTCAAATTCATCCATTATCACTTCATTTTGGTCTCTAGCAATTCTCTTGAGCATTCTAAGCATTCACGTCACTCTCAAGTAGCATTTCAACACTCCATTGTAGTAGCAACATTGCAAGTGTGAATCCATTACAAATGTTGTGAGCTTGAAGTCTTGCGAGACCTCCCTTCACCATGGTTGTGGCGATGGTGACTTCGTCAAGTTCATAGCTTGCTTTCTCCTTCCATTGGCTAGTGAGCTTTTGGGTAGAGATGGTAACACTTCACTCCTCTCCTTTGTGATTTGTTGAGTAGCATAATATTGTTTGTAGTTCTCCTTGTTTCCTTTTCTATCCTTTATCTCATATTCTACTATGTTTATTTATGGATATCTATGGAGGTGGAAACACTAAAATAGGGGTTTGACTGAGGCAAGCCCCTATACAGCCCCAATAATTTTCCCTCTTTCTTTTGTGTAGGAGGACATGTGTGTGGAGCTAGCTGGAAAATTGGTGCTTCTATGAGATCATCTTCGTCACCCTAGTTCTTATTTACTTGCTTTATCATTTTAGTATCTATTTCCTATACTTTCTCATTATGTTTTTACCATCTAGATTAGCCAGCTAGGCTATTAGTATGTTTTTCGATAGTTTCTACGGTGCTTACTATTTTTTGACTGTACAGATGCTAGTGCACCTAAGAGATGTCAGCATGCCCTGTTGTTGTCCCAAAACTATGTTGTCATCCTCATATAGAGGGCTTTCTAAGACACAGTACCGACTCCAAAAAATGGCTTTCCTAGCCTAAACATGAACTTGGGTCTGAAGAGTGACAAAAATACTACATAGTGCTCTTCATTCTCGATCTTTTTTTCTCTTAGAGTGAGGTAAGTTAGGGTATCCCTCTTCTCTCGGCTCTCTGTGACCTAGAGGCTTAGTGTGGTTGGTCTCCCTCTCTTACACCTTTATCATTAACATCGGCCAATTTGATATGATTAGAATCAAAGAGGTATTGCACTTGATGCTTAAGATGTATACATCATTCTGTATCATGTCCATGTTTACAATGATATTGTGAAAATGATTTTGGGTTAAAATTTGAAGGTAAAGGTCTAGTTGTTTCCATGGGTCTAATTGGAGGTAATTGGATTAATTTCTTTCTTAGAAACTATAGTTCATGATTACATGAAGAGAGTCAATAAATTGGGTGAATTTTTTATGTCTCAGCCTAAATCGATAAAGAGTTGTACTTATGGCAATGACATGTATTTCAATGTTATTAGTAGCTTGAGAGGTGTTTATCTTGAGAAAATTCTTGTTCTGTTTCTTGAATGGTTGGTGATTATTTTGAGGTACGAATTCAGATTGATTAGTAGGAGTTGATGTAGGTTTACCTTCATCTTGACTAATTAATATCTACTAATCATGAAGAGTCATACACAAGTGTGTAAAGGATGGGTATTTAATTAACAATATCTTATCTTGAATGTTAGGTTGCAAGTTTACTATAAACACCCTTTGGACATAAACATTGAAAAGACTATAGAAAATTTGTGAGTAAAGCAATTGGTATCATGCCCTATAAAGTTTGTTATATTTTCCTTAGGTCCTTGTTTACAATTGATTTCTTGTGAGGTATTATGGTGGTTTACCGTTTTAAGTTTGATTCAATGTGGATATTTGTTGTTGAAGTGATGTCACATTTTACAAAAGTGGATTTATAATTGGGTCATTGTTTGACATATTTTGAGAATTTGGTGAATATGCTCAGATTGTGTAAGTGGTTGGTGGAATACTATGTTGCAATTTTATGAGAGGTAACAAATATTGAGGGGTTATGGGTGATGTAACAAAACTATAAGGATTCTGACTAGGAAGACCTAAGCTTGGAGTTAGGCCATTGGTGTATTGTATCATTGAAACTATGGTTGGTGGTGTAAATGTAGGAATAAAGGGTATGGTTGTGGGAAAGGGAACTTTTTTTTCTCCTTGATTTTGAGTATTTGTGAGTGCTTGAGCACAACTAGCTGCAGTAGGAATGTCAACATCCATTATGTGAGTTAGACTACACAACACCTCTATTCCTTGAGAATCATTGTTCAATTTCCTAAGGTTATCCACAATAGGTACTATTTTTCCTACTAAAGATTTAATGCTTAAATAATATTGAAAAAATTCTAAATCTTTATCCCATTATTTTAGTTTCTCATCAAGAACATGGGAAACAATGGTCTCAATATCCACACAAATGTTTTATTATGAGATGGTCATGGGTATTGTAGGATTATGCATGGAATCCAACATGGGGTGGGTATTAAGAAAACCTTGTGTGAAAGAGTTGGAGGACTCAGGCTCCACAATAGATGCAATTACAACATGATATGCCATGCATCTACAACTACATCTCACAAGGGTATTAACAATAGGACACTAGATTGTGAAGCTCATACAATTTTCAAAACACTTAGGTATGCTTACTATGAACATTAAAGCATAGAACAGTCATAAAAAATATACAAAATCCAAAATCGGAGTGAAGAAACACATAGAAAACACAATAGCAGATCTTTGATGTTTTGTACTAAATTTAAAGTTTTGATGTTTATAACTATGTGTAAGTGTTCTGTTATGTGATAGTGTAGGTATGATAGTGAATACATTTCCAAAATTGGATTAATTTCTGATTATGCAATGTAAATGCAATTTTCATATCTAAAGTGCAATAGTTAACTAATCCTAATGTGTAAAATCTAGAAATGAATATCTTGATGCCTATTTGTAACAACACAATACAAATTTTCACCTTTTACTATATGCAAAATGCCTAAATGAATGCAATGAACACTTTCAGATTTGATTTTAGATTTAATATGACCTAATGTAGATTAGCAAATGCAATTAAGATGTAGATTTGACCTATGAAGACTAAAATGAATCCCATTTGAACTTTAAATGCAAGATGGTATGCAAATTTTTATTTTTCAATGCTTTTATATGAAAGGATAGATGCCTAAATAATGAGTATAAAACAATGCAAGATTAATCTTAGATTTAAGATGATATTCTTCAAATTTTAGAAGATCTATAATGTAAATCAATCAGGCTCACCAAAATGTAATGGTAGAAAAGGTGATCCTAATTCAACCACTAGAACCAATTCCTTTTCCAGATTTGTGTGTGGTGTATGTGGGGGCACCTTAACATTACATTAGGGAATTTGGATCTACACAAGAGATGAATAATTTTCCATCAACTATCTTTCCCTTTCACCTGAATTCTAATAAAATTGAGGGTTTTGAATTGGATTTTTGATGTAATACAATGATGAAACTAGTTAAACTATGCAAATACAACATTTTGAGATGAATTATGACTAATTCAAATCACATGGACAAATTTAAGTTCCAAAAAAGTGGAAGGAAAACACTGATGCACTTGTGATTTGAATTTGAACCTAATCTAGGTGGTCAAGGGTGCCAAGATGCTCTAGCCTAGGGATCTGAAACCTGAATCTGCTTTCACAATCTTGAGGTCCCTAGTTTGTAGCTTCTTCCTTCTAGGTTCCATTGTCGGATCTTCATATGTTACTAAGGTAATACAATTTTCATATCTTGTCAAGTTGTAGGGCTAATGATGTATGAATGAGAAATTGTCTTCAATCTTTGTCCAATGTTCTTTAGATTTGCAACCTACATACAAAGAGGAAGAGGAAGGGTTGTGCCATATAGGGGCTTGTCTTAGTCAGACCCCGTGTTGGTATTTCTACCTCACAATGGAAAAAATGATGATAAAGAGTGTATATCCCTTTTGAGGGATAAAGGCTAAATAATAAACAAGTAGGGAATTAGCAATTTGTTGTAACTCACCAATCATATTTGATTACCTTGATGGACTAAAATCAAGCTTGTCACCTTCAAGGATTACTTTCAATTTGATTTGATTTTATTTGAAGACCTACAAGCATTGGTACTCAAAAGTAAAATGCATGGATAAACATGAACAAACTCACATAAAACTTGACATGATGCTTGAATGATGAAATGCTGCAATAATTCTATAAATTATGCTCTTGACTCCTTTTAGGAAACTTGATTTTCTCAATAGATTTCCCAATGTATTTCCCATATTATAAAATAATGAAAGGGAATGTGTAGGATCATCATGGAAAAATAAGGCCCTTAAGTGGCAAAAAATTCAGAAAAATAAGAGTTAGAAAACATGACATAAAAATTTGAATAAGTTATCTATATTATTTCAAAATTATGTAAGATTAGAATCTATAAAAAATTGAATGTAGTTTCTAAACTACTAGGTTTATTTATAAAAAAAAATCTATTTGGTGAAAATTTGAAATTTCAATGCAGTAGTACTTAAATTTCAGGGAAAAAATAAGGTGTTTGTCTAACCACCCTAACCATAATAAAATGATAATATTTTTTTATAATATTTTAGATATAAGTAGAGGACTCATGTCCCAATGTGATGCATATTTTTTGTAATTTTTTTCCAAGTAAATAATTAATTATGAATTTTTTATTACAATTTTAAAAATATAAAACTCGTATGTCTAACCACCTTAATTTGGTCAAAACTTCATGAAATTCATTTTTTTTAATCCTATAGTATGCAAAGCATAGAATGTGACACATATTTTAGATTCAAAAATGTGATACCATTTGAAAGCTATAGATGTTTTTCAATCACCCTATCAATCAAGACTTTAGTCGAATTCAAATAGAAAATAAATAAAATTATTTATTAAATTCAAAGTAAAACATAATTTATATTGGTGGAAATTTGAGAATCTCCTTTAAAAACCCTTTTCGTTTCATCAATTTTGGGTAAAAAAAGTCGTCAGCCACATACCATACACATACCCATCATATCGCCATTTTTTGGCCTACAATGATCCTGCACATACTTGAAAATACTAAATATTTATATGCAATTCTTCTAATTTCCCAAAAATTAAATCCTGATACCTGACAATTAAAATTTTAGTTTTAAATAATATTACTGACATTGGGGTGAAACCACAATAATGGTTTACAAATTTTATGAGGAAAGAAATTTCATTTTTCTTCCTTTCCCCAAACTCAACAAGTTCTGTCGAACTCAATGGTTCATCCAAACCACCTTATATGTTCAACCAAACCCCCAAACCCTAAACAAAAAAATAATATTTTAAGGGGTTTGGTCAAACATGGGTTCAACTGAACCCCCTCAAATAAGACATTAAAAAAAAATGAATTTGTCAATGTCATTTTCGCTTTTTTCTGCTTTCTTTGTGCTTGTGCGTGCGGTGAATGGCGAATGTGATCTGCAAACAATGAACAAACTCGACTTCATCTCTCCAGCGAACACAAACTCAACTTCATCTCTCCAAAGTTCATCAACCCAGCTTGCATATCAAGCACCAGGTTTGTCAAATTCAAATTTCATAGAGTTCAAAATGCATTTGTTTGTTAAATTTTGAAACCCTAAATGCGAAATTTTTCAAATTTGTTGAATTGAAACTGCATTTGTTTGAAAGTTTCTAAAGCCTTTTCAACATACACTATTTATATGATACATTTCTACTCTATCAAAAAATTAACATGCCCTGTCTATGCTTCCACATTTTGCATACATTTCTACCAGGGCACCTCTAATTTATTTGAGGCATTATATCAAACAGTTCATTAACAAATTTATTTGAGGCATTATATCAAATAGTTCATGGTAATTTTTTATGGAGTATGATAGAAATAGTGTTTCCATTGTATGCACCCTCTATCAAACAATTCATTAACAAATTTATTTGAGGCATTATATCAAACAATTCATAGTAATTTTTGATGGAGTATGATATAAATAGTGTTTCCATTGTATGCACCCTATATCAAACAATTCATTAACAAATTTATTTGAGGAATTATATCAAAAACACTATTTCTATCATACTCCATCAAAAACACTATTGGAAATTTATTTGAGGCATTATATCAAACAATTCATTAACAAATTTACTTGAGAAATTATATCAAACAGTTCATGATATAAAGTTTAGGGTGCATACAATGGAAACTTGGATAAAATTCTCCATATTTTGCCTAAGTCTTATAACATTACTCCAAAAATGGTTGGTGAACTAAATGTATGAATCGAAGAATAAATTTAGAGGAAAGAAACGAGATTGTTTAAATGAAATGTATAATAAAATAGTTCTATTAGGATTAGAAGGAATAAAGGTATTATTAAATTTTCTAGTATTAGGAAAATATAAAAATATGTCCACTTTACTATATATATATTTAAAACTATTCTTCATATATCCATGTTAAAACTATTAAAAATTAAATTACATAAATCAATTTTAAATTTGTACAAAGAAATAAATGACTTTGACTAAGAGCGAATATTTAAAATATAGCTATCCTCTTTGCAAAATCCAATTTGATTTGAGATATTTATGGACAAAAAATATGGATGAGCATGAGGTAAGTAAGAAAGAATAACCTTAATTTATATCTTCCCTCATCAAATAATTTCACATTTAAAGAGTTTCTTAAGGCATATCCAATTATGAAAAACTATTATATACTTGTTATAACTATATTAAAGTATATCATGAATAAATTGAAAGGATAAAGAGTAAATCACTAAAAACACATACATAAATAATAGAAGTAAATTGATTAATATAAGGAGATTCAAGTGGTTGGATAATTTTTTCCAAGGAGTGGAAGAGGTTAAGAAGGAACCATCAAATAAATATAATAATTTAAATACTTTAAAAGAAAAATACATTTCTCCCTGCTCTAAATTGAAATGGTATTCCTTCTAAGATGATAATAATTGAAAAAGAAGAAAATAATCATTATGAAGATCAAGTACCAATGATAAGTTTTAAGAGATCAAATAAAATATTCAACAACAAAAGAAAAAAGAGAAAATAGTTAATGTTAAAGAAACAACTACAACCAAGCTACTATGTTATAAATTCTCCTCTTATGTAGTCTTCATTTCCCTATAAATTGTGGCCTCCTTGTACAAATTAGCTATTGATCACCATAGTGAAACAAATTTAACATTTTGAAATGGTTAAACATTAATATTTTTTTTATTTGTATAAATATAATTATTATGGGTTCATTTCTCCTCTCCTACTCTTCCTAATAAGGTTCTATTTTACAAGCCTCATATAAATGTTAGGGTTCTAACTTCTAAAAATTGAATAGTGTCAACTTAATCTCATTGGACAATGCTCCCCTAGTATTAATGGGCCCAACTTTTTATCTATCAAACTCGGCTATGTTTACATTGAATAAGAATTTGATACCTTTATCCTAATACTTGAACTAAGATATCTTGGCTCTAATTTTAGTCATTTTATCTAAAAATTATTGATGAAATATCCATTTATGTTTAGTTTTAATCATTTATTATTGCAATTAATTATTATAAGGAGATTCTTGAAGCTTGTATTCCATCCCCACCATTTTTATTCTAAATATTTGACATTTTCTTTCAACTCAAAGTCTAAATTTTATCCTTAATGCTATTCATATTTTTCTAGGATAACACATATTCATTATATTTCACTAAATGTATTCAGGCATAGAAGAAAAACCTTCAATATATCTTTAAGATAACTTTGATACCATCAAGATAATACCACCTTTCATTGCATTAATATCAAGGTTAACTAACCCTTCCTCTTTACATGCTTTTCAATTAGAGTATCCTCTAGTAAAAATAGAAACATTTATAGTGTGGTTATCAAAGAGTGTCTAGGGATGCACACATCACTATTATTAATAATTATAAGATTGTAAGAAATGTTTATGGAAGAAATAACTATCTAATAGAGAATATAATGTATTAGTACATATCTAACTATTACATATTTTAAATAAAGCCCCTTTAAAATCTATCTTATTGCCATTTAATGAGTCAACTAGGTTCAAAATTATTTTCATCTTATTCCCCCAAAATTCATCACCTTTACAACAAAACTTGATTTCATCTAATTTATCTTATTTATTCTCAAATCATATTAAAATCACCACCTTAAACTCTAAGAAATATTTGGTAACTTATTTATTTTATCTTCATTTAGAAAGGGGTGTGAAGGGGATTTAGAACCTTTTAAAGTTTCTTTCAAAATAACTAGGAAGATTTTATTCATTGCCTTTCTTGTTGCTTTTAGGATTAGTGTTATGAATTTTGTGCCTTCATTCTTAAAAATTCTTATATCAACTCATTTAGCATTTCCATGATCTTTTTATATGGGAAAGGTCAACATACAATGAGGTAGACACTTTCCATTTTTTTTATTCCTTAATTAGTTCTTTCTAGGGAAACTTTTAGTCTTTTCGAACACCTTACAAAAATATGATAAATGTGTGATTATTTTTCTTTCCACTCTATAAATTTTTGATGTGCTTGGATATATAATTGAGATGATTCACTCATAATGTACAATGATAAAAATTTAGTATATATGAAAGAAATATTTTCGAGACATCAAACTACCATTCTACATAACTCTCACATGGAAATAAGAATATTATTTTATTTTAACTAAAGAAATTGTGTGTACTCTATATTGAAAATTACTAATTAATTTTGAATTATATACTTATAATTTAAAATAAGAGCATCCTTTGTAATATGGAATAGATAGGTTAATTTTAATGAAATAAAATATGTTTTTATATTAAGAAAAAATTACAAATAAATGGAACTCATACACTGAGAAAAAGACTAAGATGTAACTCTGTATGAGAATTAAGATGCTCAAATAATTTATATACCTTCTTTCAATAATTAACATTAGAAATTAATACTTGGCTCATATTGTATACCCACCTCCCAATGGTCTTGGAATGGATGCATTTAGATGGAGAAGGATTTCAAAAGGCTCATGGTACTTGTGGACCCCTCAAAGGCATGATATATAACACATGAACTTTATTTATGAAATTTGGTCTTTTGTTGTTGGCTTCTAGTATGAATGTTATCTATAAGGTGGAATTCTTAGTTGGGACTCTCAATCTTCCATTGTTGGTTTCTAGTGTGATTATACAAGATGCACGCCAAATTGTATTAATTTCTAATGTTAATTATTCAAAGAAGGTTTTGTTTCATAAGAAGAGACCTATGTTCACATTTTACAAGGCATGTTATTATCCACAATGCATGACACTTCTTCACATCTCTACCAAGTTCTAAATAGATACAGATCTACCATTTCCATGGAGGAGATTGATGATTTAAAAAGAAAATATCATGCCATTTATTTCTTGAGAAGTCATGTTTGCATTCATGATTTTCAACTTCCATCTTCATCCAGAAATTTTTTTTGTTATCGTTATGTGCCTGATATTAAAAAAAATCAAAACCTTCATTTGAGCATGATCACCAACACAAAGGTAAATGAGTGGAAACAAAAGAAAGCTCGGTTAATGGATTTCAACATGTTGGTGGAAAATCTTCATCTTTTTGAAAGTGGCTTCCTAGCTTATCAATCTTATGTTTAGTAAGGTTTTGTAATCTCCACTGTGTTATGTATTCGGGTCACGGGTATATCTAGTATGATGTCTTCTTTTGGGTATTTTGGGTGCATAAGAGAATCTGCATATGTACTGATGTATTCAAACAATGTGCTTTTGTAACATTTTAATCAAACAATTGGTCATTTGTACTAGGACCTCACTGGTCTTTTTGATATTTTGTAAAATTTGTTACTTGGACTACAACTGCGGGCTTTCTTGTTGGTTCTTTCCTACCAATACGTCTGCCTGAACCAGCTATATGTAAAATATTATATATAAATAAAATTATAAGTGGTCTCCCACTTTTTCTTTAAAAAAAAATTATTGTAAATGTCCATATGTTTTTCCTTGACACAGTTGCTATTTCTTAAAAGATTTCTTATGATTTTTCATAATGTTGGTCAATACTTTACTGTAAATATTCTATAGTCATGCTCTTAAATTTCATAAGAATATGTCATAAGAGGGTTTCATCTTATAAAGCTATAATAATATTATATGCATTTAGAACATCTTAGACACCTCCCTTGAAGCATTCCACAAATGACAAATAACTACGAACACAAAGTGAGATGCCTCATTTCCTAATATGAGGACAAAACAATAAATCAAAATATTAGGATGCAAGGTTGACCCACCTTTCCCAATACTTGGGTAAGTTTATCATCTATTGAGGAGTGGATCCCAACAACAATTGTGCTTAGTGCTTACTACTAATCCAAGGAATACCTATTCATTTTTTCTTTATTGTATGCCTAATGACTCCTCATCTCAAGTTAAATTGTGGGAATGGATTTTTATGCCCTCCCTATGACTAAATGGCTACAAGGAGGTGAATATGATATGGTGGAAAACCAAGATACAAGTTGGTTTAGTTCTCATAAACTCTCTAAAAAATAATTGAATTCCTACATCCTAACTAGAAATACCATGAGGAGTTTAGATCCCATTTTAGACAAAAAATATTCTTATACTGATCACTAGTTCACTTGGACCAACTAAAGAGATGGTGAACTAAGGGAAACTTAGTTGTATTGATAGATTAAAACTTAGTTATTTCTCTTTCCATTGTCCCCTCTCCACAAAACACCCTTATTTAAGTAGATTCTATTAAACCTATCTCACATATCACCTCCCAATTCTTTAAACTTTTCAAACTTCTTATTCCTCATACCTAATAATCTATCCTTCAAGCTCAACACTTCCCACCTCAATAAAATTGATCACCTTGCTTCCCTAATATCCCTTTGGTTGATGTTCCTAGACCTCATCAAAATGGTAAGTGGATACAATTGTGGAATGATGCAATTAAATCTATTGCACTACCTTACTATGATCTTACAATAAGAATATGGCTAGAAAGAGATCTAGAATGGAAAAAAAAAATGGATCCAAATAGAAAAAAAAAACTTGTTTTGGCTTTAGCACTTACTAATAACTTTTCTACAATGAGTGGTTGCTTCTGTTGAAATAAAAATTAGAAGATTTGAAGTTAATTGTGGTATAGGATCTCAATTAAGAGATAGGCTACATTGGCTGAAATGATATAAGGGATACAAATTATTTTTTAGTTATCTCGAACATATTTACATTCTTGAGAGTGGATAATATCTATCGTTGATCAAGAGAGGTAGTTCTATGACAACTCTATTGATATTAAATCCGTTTTCCTCTTGTGATCCTAAGAATTCTACCCTACTCTAATGTGCAAAATAACTTAAAAATGCAAGTGATAGAAGACCAAGGACACCTCAAGATTAGCCAAAAGAGTGATAAACAAGAAGAAAAATGGATAAAACAAAATGCAAATGATTTCACCTTCCTTATTGTTGATGTCTCCTTGATTGGCCCTTGCTTGAGATGATTTTGTGTGCTCCTTAGATGATTTCTTGAGTGACTAAATGTAAGATTAAATGTGCAAAATGATTAAAAGAGATGGATAGATGATAGTGGGTGATTGAGAATGCAAATGGGTAGCATGTAGTTATGAAAATCCAAAGTGTTCTAAAATGCCCTTGAGGAGGGGGTATTTATAGGAGAATTTGAATTCTCTAGAGAATTCAATGGTCAAGATTGATCCAACAAGGTCAAGATGAAGGGCTATGGTGGGTTGAGAACCCACAAGCCCTCACATCTTGACATGTGGAGGGTGAAGTGGCCAAGGGGATATGAGATGGAGGTGAGGTGTCAAGAAGGTACATGAGGTGGAGGAAGGACAAGTACCTTCCAAGCACCTTGAGGAGTGGGAGGAATCTTAGGTGAATAAAAGTGAATTTTGAATTCACAATGATTGGAAGAATCTGGTGGATAAGACAATGTTCCCACAAGATGGGAGTTTGTCACATGTGACTTGATGTGACAAGTCAAAGGTTCTAGAAGATGCATGGGAAAAGGAGATTCTTGGAGGAATAAAAAAGAATTAAAAATTCATTGGGGGATGGAGAGAGTTGACCAAGGTACTGATTAAGATTAATTAATCAGTAATTAGAAGATAAATGAGGATTAGAAGCCAACTTGCAAAAGTTGGAGAATGTGACACATCCTAATCAAGGATTAGGCATGTGCACATCCCTAATGAAGAAATTAGGAGATGGATTAGGATTAGATGAAAATGACATGTAAGGAATTAAATAAATGTAATATTTATTTAATTTATTTGATGAAAAGAGGATTAAGGAGGGTAATGTATTTAATTATTAATTAAATACCTTAGGGATTTGGTAGAATTAAAGATATTAATTAAATAATAGTAATATTACTTAATTAACTTGGATAAGAAGATGTTTAGAAAAGTGATAAATTTGGATACATTAAGTGTCCAAATTTGGATGTCTACATTTTGCCCCTCTTTGAGATGGTGCTATGAAGTAGCATCATTTCAAAGAATATTAAAATATAGAACCTAGAAGAAGATGGTTAGATTGGAAAAGATGCCCCAGTCATTCAAAGAAGTGACTAGGAAGGAAGATGGTGGGGGTAAAGATGAAAGTTAGGGATGAAGGATGCCCCCTCGAGGACATGCGGGTTGAAGAGAACACGGATGTGCTCTCGAAATGGATGAGACGAAGAAATGGGAAATGAGGAGGATGTAAAGGGATGGATATGAAAGGATGAAAAGGAAATAGGAGGTTGGGAAGCACAAACGGATGCAAAGACAAAGATGATGGTGCCCCAGTCAAGGTACAAGCCAAAATGGGTTGATGATGGATGGAGTGTTGTCAATGAGGGAATGAAGGATCCTGAAACAACACAAGGATAGGGAAGGATACATCCCACTGAGTGGTATTGATGAGGGAAGGATACATCCCAAAACACCACTAAAGGATAGGGAATAATACCTCCCGATGATGATGATGAAAGTGTTGTTGATGAGGGGAGGATACATCCCAAAACAACACCATAGGGATAGGGAATGATACTAATGGATGATGACGATGATGGGTCAAGGTTGGTAACAAGATTGGGGACAAGACCAAGGATTTGATTAGGTGATTTGTACGAGATTGAACAGATGAGGAGAAGATTGATATGTGAGATGGAGAGAAGGATCTTAAGAGTTGGTTTGATATCCAAATATTTGGACTACAAATGGACAAAAGCTCAGATTAGGGGTTTGGTTAAGCTCATATTGGGATAAAATAAAAGCTTAGAGGAGGAATGGATTGAAGACTAGAATGATTGAAGGAGATGATTGGATTGATTCTACACCGATTTCTGGGGTTTAGAGCGCGTAAAGTGTTGGCAATCAGATTTTTCCCGATTTGGCAATTTTCAAAAATTGTCAAATTTTGCCATTTGAGGAAACCTCGCGGATATACTTTTGGGAGTCCAAATTTTTTCCAAGAAATACCCAATATTGAGATAGGATGAATTGCCAACTAACATCCCAAATTCAAGATATGCATTTCAAGTTGAGTGAAAACAATTTTTCAAAATGCTGGAAAAAAACACGAAATTGGGATTTTGAGGGTCAAGATGAAAGTTTGAGGCCCCCAAAATGTGCCAAAATAGGTTCCAACGGCTTGCAAAGAAACCTGTTTGAAATCCACTTGTTATCTCGTAACGCAACTACCCGTCAAATTTCAGCTCAAACGGACACCCGAGTCAAAAGTTATGGCCTTCGGAAGTTTCGGTGTAAAAATCAAAAATCAATTTTGACAATTTCAACACAAGGGTTTTGTTGGTGGAGGAAAATTAGAAAATGGGTCAGGATTGGTTTGTAAAAAAAAGTCAAAATTTAGTGGGAAAACGGGGGGGAAAAGTTGGGGCGGGGCGGAGCCGCCCAGCTGTGGCCGGGGGCGGAGCCACCCCGGCAAGGGGCGGAGCCACCCCACTGCGGTCGGGGCAGACCAGCCTCGCTACGGCCGAGGCGGAGCCGCCCCAGCCGGGGGTGGAGTCACTTATCATGGCCGTATGAGCCACCCCGGCAGGGGGCGAAGCCGCCGCCACTACAGGCGGAGCCACCCTGCTGCAGTCGGGGCGGAGCCGCCACACTGCGGCCGGGCGGAGCCGCCCTGGCAGGGGGCGGAGCCGCCCCGCTGCAGCCGAGTGGGCCGCCGATCAGAGGGCAGAGCCGCTCCGGCAGGGGGTGAAACCAACCCAACGAGGGGGCAAGAAAAGAAGAATGCAAGATGTAAGAGAAAGGATGAAGAGATAGGAAAAACAATGGAGGGATGGGGGGATCGTGAAAAAGGATGAAGGGATGGGGGATACATGCAAGATGATGAAATGGAAAATAAAATGCAATTCGAAATGCAATTTGCCATCTTCGGAGCACTAATTTTTTCTATAGCATAAGACACCAAGTGCCAGGGTATGTGGAACCAAGGCGGATTAGTGTCTAATGCATGAAACAAACACAACAGACAAGAAGGCTATCCCAACACCCCAAAGTTGTGATGACCTTGGTCGGGCCAAGTATTGAGATAACCACAAGTACAAAAGGATGCCCCAGCATAACACAAGACCTTGGGGATCTTGGTGGGTACTACGTGGGACAACCAAGAAGACAAAAATAGACATAAAAAGATCAAGATATGCCCCTATTTTGACCAATCAAAACACACCATAATATGACGGATTATGGCAGCTTTGACAAGTGATGATAGGGAGCTCAAATGATAAACAAAAGCGAAAAGCATCAAAAGATGACAATCAATTTCAAACGTCCATTGCCATAGGATCAAGGGGATAGATAGGATTGATGAGGTCTGTTAGGAAGGATGCATCCTGTTGAGACCGAAGATGATGGATACTAAACTAAAAGATCGTTATGATGTAGGATATTCGAAATTGATTGGATTTATTGATACAAGTGGATCTTGTTTGGTAAGAACCAGCTAGATAAGGGCATGGCTTGACAATACGACACAAGGGAGATAAGACATGAGATTGACACACCCTAAAGACCTAGGGGCTCGGGGGCCGATCAAAGATTAGCCTTGCCTACGTGAAAGTGTAGAGCCCTCGTAGTTCGGTGAAAGGTGGACGACTGACCAAAATGGAGACCTTGATGGATGGTAAAGATAGGATGGAGAAAAGGAGAAAGACCGAGGGTAGACGATAGAAGAGCAAAGTGGACAATGAAGATCGATGATGGAACCCTGGGGGAAGATCAAATGATTGACCTTGCCTACGTGAAAGCGTAGAGGCAACGTAGTTTGACAAGACCAAAGCCAAACAATGGATAAAGGATGATGGATGATGATAGGATAAGTGGATAAAAAGATGGGACCGATACAACAAGATAGGATAGACCTATTGGATTGGATAGGATGATGACGATCACATAAAGCTCAGAGATGGGATAGTTATCCAAAGCAGTAAAATAACTTGGGAGGATGATATGATAGATAGATGAGTGATGAAAAGTGATAGGGGATTGGAAATATGTGCAAGAGAAGCAAGGGTGATGACGATGAGATAAATGGCATTAGGTTGCATCAGGGGAGGCCTATAGCCAGATACCAATGACAAGGGATTGTGAGATGGGATGAGGATAAAGATGAAAGAATGGATAGAGATATAGGGATGGGGGATGGGAGGGATTGTTTGGATGGATGGGAATATAAGGATTGAGAGATGAAAGGGATGCCAGGATAGATGGATACGAAGATAAGGATGGGGAGATAGAAGGGATGCTGTGATAGATGGATAGGGACAAAAGGATTGGGAGATGAAAGGGATGCTAGGATAGATGATGTCTCCAAGGATTATGTCACAAAGGAAGCAGATGCCCCCACTCTAGATATGTCATATATGAGGAGGCATGAGGGATAAAAGACAAGTGGATGGAATATAAAGGAGATAATATGATAGAGCATGGATGAAGGGAATGTATACCAATAGGTGTCCAAAGCATGCATAGATAGGTGCCCCTATTTTGATCAAGATCACAAGAAGGATGGAGGGATGGGAGATAAATGGGATATGATGGTAGGATGCGGAAGATAGGTGGGATGGAGGGATTTATGAAGAGGACGGATAACAAGAAAACGAGGTGCATAGCTAGAAGCTTGCCTCTTGGTCGGAGAGGAGTGCATATCAGAGTTACTGGTGAGATGAGGGATTTATGTATGACACTTGTTTGCAGGTTTTATCCACGGTACTTATCAAAGCTTGTTTGCCAAGTTTTCACATTGGATGGATTATTTCTCTCTTTACTATTTTTTTTTTGATTTTTTGACTTTTGGATGTCATGTAGAAAGGAATGGAGTAAGAGTATGATTTAGAAGACATGTGATAAAGATCAAAGGTATTAAGAGCCCATGTTTGAAGCAATCGTTGGATGTTAGTACAACCTTATTAGGATAAATGGATTATGCAAAAGGATGAAGTAGAGGGATTTGATGGGGTTGATACATGGGATAATGGATGGGATCTTTGGAAGGTATGGATGGAATGATGGGATTGGATGTGATGGGAGATGTGTTCCGGGACCAACATTGTGGCACATGTGGTGTTGGATGTGGAAAGATAATGGGATTAAGGGATGGGGAATGTGGGGATAATGGAGGAGATGGAATGGTGAATTTCGGGACATAAGGACCCAAAACAGACTTAGGAGATGAAAGGGGTATATGATGAGCTTTTGGATTAGCGACTTTGGATGTTCTTACAGATTTTCCATGTGATGGCATTGCATCTTTTTTTTTTGGGATCCACATGGTTTTGATCTTTGCTTTGATGGGTCTTTGTGGCCTACGGATTTGATGTAGATTTAGATTTTTCTTCTCTTGACCATGTCTTTTGGTGGGGACATGGGGAGTCGTAGATTCATGTGGATGTTTGGATTTATGTATTTTTTCTTTAACAACCAAAGTGCTTTTAGTAGGAATGGGATGGGTGTGAGGAGATGGATGATGTGGAGAGATGGAGGTAGGAGTATGGGGATTATGTGTAGATGGAGGATGTTTAGGTATGTTCCTTTGTTGATCCTGATTAGGATGTTTATGATGGATGAGATGGATAGGTGACGAATGGATGAAAGGATGGATAGGACGAGATGGAGGAGGTGATTTTGGGATATAGGGGCCCAAAATAGACATAGGACCTGGGGGAAACATGGGCATGGTAGATGGAGGGATGTAAGGACCCAAAATGGATGGAGCAGATGAAGGAGGAATATGGACAGTGGTTTTGAGGCGATACGACAGAGGAGGAGGGATGGCAACATATGATTTGGTGGAGCAATGGAAAGAGTCTATATTTATTTTGGAAGAGGCTTGTTGAGGACCTCTAGAGGTTGTACCAACATTTTTGGATTGCGAGTCATGAGTAGTACATCCAAGACCTTGCAGATACAAATGTTCTTTAGCTTGGATGGGCTCTATAATACCTTACTCATGAAGGCCCAAACCTTTTCCTTGATAGTTCATTTTTTTGAGCATTTGATCTAGGACAGGATTTTTGTTATTCTGGAAGAATGATGCAAGTTCATTATTAGGTGGAAGAGGAGGGTCGGTGTATATGCTTTGTTTTTCTTCTGCGAGGAGACCACCATGGAGGAATGTGAGAGTACCAAGGGGATATGCAAGCGGTGTAGGGATAGTAGTTTTAGGCGATGATGGGGGATTATGAGAGGGAGATGATGGGATAGCAACATCAGGAGAGGGAGTAGGGGCCATGATAGGATCTGGATTTGTGGTAGTAGGCTCATGCGATGGAGATGGAGATGGAGTAGTGGAAGCTTGAATGACAAGGGGATCATGGGATGGAATGGATGGGGGCTGTGATCTGCGGGTGGACTAGGTAGGTATGAGTGGGATCTTGATCCGAAGAAGGGGATGTTGGCATGCTTTGGATTGGAGCGCAGCGGCGACTCGCGTTATTAGGAGGCATAGTATGGAGTTTTGTTGGGAGACGCTGAAGTGGGGAAGATGGAGAATGAAAAGATTCCTTGAGAGTTCAGTGGAATGGGTTTTGGTGCTACTAGGAGTGGGAGGAGTGGATTGGATTTGGGTGGATCTAGGAGAAGAGGGAGTGGATTGGAATTGGGTGTCTTCGATGGATTCGGTGGTTCTTGGAGTAGGAGGTGGGGGTTCAATGGATTTAGTGGGTTCAATGGTTTCAATGGTTTGAGCAGTACTAGGGGTGGTAACGTCAATAATAGGTGTGGTATGGAAAAGGGTCTCATCACTAGTGACCGTGGATGATGGATCTAGATGGCATGGTTTCATGACTTCAAGATGTGGAGTTGGGGATGGCTTCTTTGTCATGAGTCCTTGGAGAACTTCTGAAATGAGAGACTTGCATATGGTTGGCTTAGCTAGGGTGGTAGAAATGGATGAGGGATTATGTATTGGTGGACTAGGGTTAGATGGAGGAATGGGATCGAATGTAGGACTATGAGTAGATAGGGGATTAGGATTGGATGGAGGACTAGGAGTAGATGGATGAATGGGATTGGATGGAGGACTAGGAGTAGATGGAGGACAGTTGGGTGAGGGGTTAAAGAAGGTAAGGATATTGGAGTGGTGAATTAAGATAGGGGGACATGGATTGTGGATTAGGACAAGAGGATATAGGTGGTGTAGTGGGACAAGAGGATGTGGGGGATGGATTATAATAAAGGTATTGGAATGGTGGATTATGATTAGGATATGTGGGTGTAGGATTAAGGTAAAAGGGTGTGGATGTAAGATTAGTATGGACAGACTAGAAAAGAGGATTAGGATAGGGGGTCATGTATGGGGAATTGTAATAGGAATATTGTGATGGAAGATGAGGATAAGAGGATGTGGATGCTGAATAAGAGGATGATGTAGATGGGGAAGGGGAAGGTACTAGATACCCTTTGTCAAAGGTAGCATAAGGAACATGATTAGGCTTAATTGGATTTTGGAAAGTGGGTGGAGAAAGCTTACTAGATATGATAGTGTCAAGGGGATCTATGTCATAGACCTCTTGATCAATAAGACTTTCGTTATCAGGGTCAACGTAATTAGGGTTTCCATTGACTACTATTGATGGAGGGTGAGGATTCATGATGATGAAAGGATAAATAGAATGGATCAAATATTTTGGACAGAGATGGACTAAAGCTCAAATCAGGATTTAAGTTAAGCTCAGATTAGGATCGGATTAAAGCTCAGACTAGGATGATTGGATGATGTGATGGGATTGATTTTGATTTTGATGGGATTTGGATTTTGATCAGATTTTATTTGGATATATTGGATTGGATCAGATTTTCATGGGATCGGATTTGCATTTGGCAAGATTGGATTGGATTGGATTGGCTTATTAAGATCAAAAGGATAGAATTGGTTGAACGGATGTGATTTGGTTGATTGGACAATTTGATCGAATGATTGATTTTGAGAGATTTGGATTATTGGATGGATATGATTGGATGATGAAAGACGTGAGAGAGAGACCTTAAGCTTGATCACAGGAAGTTACCCTTAGTGACCCTAGAGCTTTGATTGATTAAGAGGATGATTACGGCACCAAATCCACCTTAAGGTAGGAATGGATTGATTGGGCCGAGGATGATAACTTACAACACCGAATTCACCTCAATATGGAAGCGAATTGATTGGGGTTGAAGTTAAAGACTAATAATCAACTTCAAGTGCTATAGTCAATTTGGGTAACTACTTTGTAATACAAGTTTAAGGCGGTTTGGTTATGAATGGTGTTTGGTAATAAAATTATGGGTAAATTATAATGAATGGGTGGATTGAAGACGATTACGAAGAATGAGTGGGGATTTATAATGGTTAAACAAAGGTTTAGAATGATAAGATGGAGGTTTAAGCGGACCAAATGAAGGTTTCGGGAGGCTTAGAGTGACAAAATGGAGGCTTAGGGTGATGAGATAATGATTGGGAATGATTAAATGATGGTTTAGAGGCTAAACAGATCCAAATGGGATGATTTCAGGTGTTCAGAAGGGAAAATCTGCCCCTCTGCAGCAAAAATCAGGGGCGTTGATAGCTTTCTACAGTAAAATAGGGGCGATGCTGCCTTTCTGCGGCAAGATCAGGGGCGCTGCCACTTTTCTGCGGCAAGATCAGGGGCGCTGCCACCTTTCTGCGGTAAAACAGAGGGCGCTGCCACCTTCTGCGGTAAGACAAAGTTTGGTTTTGATGGCAATGGCTATGGAAAGGACGCAAAATGATGAAATCGAAAGTATCAAAGATTTGATAGATTTTTCACAAGAAAACACTTCAAACAAGCACAATCCTATGATTAATATTAAGGGTATGGCCAGGCAAGGTCTTAATCTAAGATGCACAAGGCTTCTAGGGAGTCCTTGATATACTTTCAATATGTGAGGCACAACCGTGAACACCAGTCCATCACAAGCATGAGTTGGGAACCCCAACGAGATACTGAAAGGCTCATACCAACTCTTCACATCTATCTAGGTATCACCCTAGCTTCGACGCTCCACCAATTACGACATGACTAGATTGGGGTACAACTTTCGTTCTCCCCCTTTATATACCCCACCGGTACGCGTGGTTAGAATCGTCCCTTGGGGTGATAAAATTCTGAAGTAAGTCCCACTAAAAAGAAGACACTAACTATTTCCAACTACTCCCCAAGCTCACACGAAGTGCAAGGAGAAAGTGAAAACAAATTAATGCCCCCTTGGGTAACACAAGAACAAACAATCACAACAAGCAATGAAGTTTACTCCTAATTAGACTATGTTCCAAAACAACAAGGATAATTTTTTGCAGATATAATCAAATAGATGGCCCTGCAAATAAATGTTAGTTGTCTTTTTATTTGTTCTTGATCAATTACGCCCTAATATGCTACAACACGTTAGCAGAAAAAACCAATAGTCTTGCCAAAACAATGTTAGAGGGTTACTACTTGAAAGTGACAAAAAATGAGAGCAAAAACAAAGTAAAAATGACTGTTTTACCTTCCAAACTGTGTTGTTTTGGGGCGCTATCGCCTTTCTGCAGTGAACAAGAGGGCAATGTCGCCTTTCTATAGCAAAATGGGGGCACTACCACCTTTCTGCGGTAGAGCAGAGGGCGCTGCTGCCTTTCTGCAGTGGATAAGAGGGCACTGCCGCCTTTCTGCGGTAAGGCAGAGGGTGCTGCCGCCTTTTTGCAATAAACTTTATCAGATTTTTAAGATAAAAAGAAAAGTTGTGCCCCTCCCACTGCAAGAAAAGTGTTAGGAGAACCTTCTAAATATATCCCTAATTGTAGCAAACTTGTTAGAAGAAAATAAAACTTTCAGGTGTAGGGTGCTACCGCCTTTCTGCAACAAATTTTATCAGATTTTTAAGAAAAAAGGAAAGTTGTGCCCCTCCCACTGCAAGAAAAGTGTTAGGAAAACTTTTTAAATATATCCCTAATTGTAGCAAACTTGTTAGAAGAAAATAAAACTTTTAGATGTAGGGCACTGCCGCCTTTCTACAGTGGACAAGAGGGCGCTGCCACCTTTCTACGGTAAAGGAAAGGGCGCTGCCTCCTTTCTACGGTAAAGCAGAGGGTGCTGCTACCTTTCTGCAGCAAAATGGGGGCGCTACCTCCTTTCTACGGTAAAGCAGAGGGCGCTATCGCCTTTCTGTGATATTTTCCTACAAAATTCTTAACAAAAAGGGAGGTTAAATGCAAGAACCCGTTTGTGGGTCCCACCGGGCGTACCAGAAATATGATCCTAAGAATTTTATCCTATTCTAATGTGCAAAATAACTTAAAAATGCAAGTGATAAAAGACTAAGGACACTTCAAGATTAGCCTAAAGGGTGATAAAATAAGAAGGAAAATGGATAAAATAAGATACAAACGATTTCACCTTCCTTGTTGTTGATGTCTCCTTGATTGGCCCTTGCTTGGGATGATTTTGTGTGCTCTTTAGATGATTTCTTGAGTAACTAAATGCAAAATTAAATGTGCAAAATGATTAAAATAGATGGCTAGATGATAGTGGATGATTGAGAATACAAATGGGCAGCATGTAGTTATGAAAATCTAAAGTGTTCTAAAATACCCTTGAGGAGGGGGTATTTATAGGAGAATTTGAATTCTCTAGAGAATTCAATGGTCAAGATTGATCCAACAAGGTCAAGATGAAGGGCTATGGTGGGTTGAGAACCCACAAGCCCTCACATCTTGACATATAGAGGGTGAAGTGGCCAAGGGGATATGAGATGGAGGTGAAGTGTCAAAAAGGTACATGAGGTGGAGGAAGGACAAGTACCTTCCAAGCACCTTGGAGAGTGGGAGGAATCTTGGGTGAATAAAAGTGAATTTTGAATTCACAATGATTGGAAGAATCTGGTGGATAAGACAATGTTCCCACAAAGTGGGAGTTTGTCACATGTGACTTGATGTGACAAGTCAAAGGTTCTAGAAGATGCATGGGAAAAGGGGATTCTTGGAGGAATGAAAAAGAATTAAAAATTCCTTAGGGGATGGAGAGAGTTGACCAAGGTACTGATTAAGATTAATTAATCAGTAATTAGAAGATAAATGAGGATTAGAAGCCAACTTGCAAAAGTTGGAGGATGTAACACATCCTAATCAAGGATTAGGCATGTGCACATCCCTAATGAAGAAATTAGGAGATAGATTAGGATTAGATGAAAATGACATGTGAGGAATTAAATAAATGTAATATTTATTTAATTTATTTGATGAAAAGAGGATTAAGGAGGGTAAGGTATTTAATTATTAATTAAATACTTTAGGGATTTGGCAGAATTAAAGATATTAATTAAATAATAGTAATATTACTTAATTAACTCGGATAAGAGGATGTTTAGGCGAAAAGTGATAAATTTGGATACATTAAGTGTCCAAATTTGGATGTCTACCTCTAACATTACAAATAATTTTTAATTGATCTAGTTGAAGGAGATCCACGACAAGATATAGTGAAAAATTATGGGCATAACAATTATATATTTTTTAACATATATAAAATGTATGGTTGGATTAGTGAGATATTTATAACAAGTATGCAATATGAAGTAAGACTTTATTAGATTTGATTCTTAATAAATTAGTTTTAATGATTCAATTTATAGCTTTATGCAATCTATGAGTTTAAATAGTTTGATGGTATCTAAACTTTATACATATATAAAAATATGCTAAATGTTTAATTATTTTTCTTTCCAATCTATAATTTTTTTATTTTCTTGGCTATATAATTGAGATTATTCACTCATATTGTAATGATAAAATTCATCCTCATATGGAGGATTTTATATTATCTTCCATTAAATTCATCCTCTTTATGAGATTCTTATGGAATATTGATATTCTAGTGTGAATTCTTAATTTTAGACATATCTTAACTAGATAAATTTAGGTTCAATGAAGGCAATATAACTTTTTTTTCACTTACATAATCCTATTTTGAAGTTCATTTATGTTAACAACTATTAGATTAAATATTTTTATCCCCAATTATTTTCAAATAATTTTATACTAATCTTTGTATTCTTATTCTTTCTTTCATTGTTTCATTTAAAATTTGAACCATTTAAGAATGCTATGTTATAGATTATAGTTGTCTTCCAATTCTTTTTAAATTGTTAATGGTATGAAAATATTATTGATGAGTAGATGAATTATTACAACTATTTTAGATTTGTATTCCCTTTATGTAGATATATTATTTACCAAAGTCTCATTGCTCTTTTAGGTGTACTGTATATATATATATATATAACATGAAAAATGCAGATCATGTTCCACCTGTGCTAGATTCTTTGTTTGTAAATACTAGTAATGAGATTTAAAAATTGAGAGATTCATTAGCACAGGGTGCAAACCTGGGGATATATAGTGAACCATGCATGTTAATATTGCATAGTCTAGAAAAACTAAAAGATGAACTTGAGAGGGCTAGTGCATATTCCTCAGATAGAGTGACTGCTATTCTTTCTCGCATGTGGGAAGAAGTACATGGTAATGTTCCCCTTAAACAAATACAAGATAGTGTCACCAAAGAAATGATAAAAGCCACTTGTTTTCCATTTTATCAAAATGTGTGTAAGGTTAGGGGATACCAGGTCACTAAATGTGTCGATCATGCTATGGCCTCATTGATCTACCCATGATTTCTGGCAGCACATGGTCTATAGCCAAACAATGACCAGATTCCATTGTATTTTGTTCAATAGTTGTATGTTGAGGTCCATTTAGGCCTCAAAGTTAACTACCTAGACATTCCACCATATGTTGGTCAGGGGCATGGCAGGATTGTTGATAGGCCCACCTATCGTCAAGTAGATAGACCATCCCTAGTGTTTAGGGTATTGGTTGGTGAGAGGTCTCCTACTCTCACCCCAGCTCTAGCCCCCATAGCAGATGAGGTTGTCATTGCTTCCCAAAAGGAAGCAATTGACAATGTAGGTGACATTGCAGCTGCCACCACTAGGATATTTGATGATCATGTAGGTCAGTATTTGATGTCCATACATTCCTGATCCATGCCATTTTCAGCATAGTGGACCACCATGGATCCTTTTACAATGGTTGGCATCCCTACTCCTACACAGCTTGATGCACTTACAAGAGATATGGCACACATGACTCTACATTGTTTGGCTAAGGACCTGTTGGAGGCATATGCCAACATTGCATCAGACAATGGGATTGGTATAAAGCATGTTAGAGATCATTTGAGATGCAGAGGTCATTCAGTTCCAAGATCCCATCACTTTCATTTGAGTAGTAGTGCACATCAGGATCCACCTAAAGTTCATTCGGTAGCTGCATAGACTATGGGTTTTAATGATATGTTGATTGGTTCTGGTTCATCATCGTTGATGCCATCTCACCTTCATAGTCCTCTACATTCATCATTTCTGGCACGACATGGGATAGATCGGATGGATGCAGATGTTGATTCATCGCTTGACCATTTGGTGGATATGGTGGAGGCGACCATTTCAGAGGACTTAGGTCATCCGATATTAGATGATATTCATGTATGTGTGCATGTGCATGTTTCAATTCTTTTTTCATTATTTATTTTTTTTAAATTAACTAGATATTCATGTAAGTTGATATATATATGTATATATATTGTTACAGGTGGACATACCTCATATCACTCCTAGCCTTGGTCCAGATTATGTGCATGATCGATGTGACTCTGTAGATTAATCTACTACCAATGGACATGTGATTTTTATATTTTTATATAATCACACGTGTATATGTACATGCAATATTTATGTATACATAGATCTAGATTGATATTTAAAAATAAAAGTTCATTTAAAAATAACTTTCATAAAATTTATTTAATATAAATTATATGTATTTAACACATCCTGTACACAATTTTATTTGTAGGGCTTAGCACATCCATCAGAGTAGGACCGTTCTCATTCAGATGGCCATTCGACTAGGAGTAGACATTCATATTAGGCCATGCACACTAGATTTATGATCTTTACCACATGTATTTGCTTATACATGATGATCTTTAGTATTTGAGATTTGATGATCTCTAACTTACATTTGCTTATATGATATACATACATTTTTATTTGTTGATCTTTAGTATTCGACATTTGATGATCTTTAATTTACATTTTTCTTATATGATATGTACATATATTTTCTTATATTATATATACATACATTTTCCTCTTTGCTTATAATATGTGTTATGTTTATATGTATTGAATCCCTTTACATGTATGTACATGTGTTTGCTTATGGTTTAAACATGTTTACACATAATATATGTATGCATTTGCTTTAAATATTCAATATACATACATGTTTTATTATTTTATGATCTCTTACAACTTACATTTCTTTATATTCAATATACATTTGATCTCTAGTAGAATTTTAGGGAAATCAAAGCCACTTTATAATTAAGTTCATTCATGTTGATCACAATAAATATTTTTTTAAAAATGACTTAAGCAACATGAACCATTGAGTTGAGAACAAGATATAATCTTTTTGACAAGTAACTTGAAATTCAATACAAATATAATTAAGAAAATTCAATTCAAATTATACCTCTATTATACATTTTTGACAAGTAACTTGAAATTCAATTCAAATATAATGAAGAAAATTTAATTCAAATTATACCTTTATTATACATTTTTGACAAGTAACTTGAAATTCAATTCAAATATAATTAATAAAATTCAATTCAAATTATACCTCTAATATACATTTTTGACACTTTAACAAAATTCTAAAATTACTAGATATGTTGTGCATACCTATGATATAAATAACAACAAACTCCACAATGAAATAACTTGTTTGTTTACTACTTGATTCATTTAAACTAGGATCTAGTTATTCCATGTACACTAGAATAATTTTTTTCCCATCCCATATGAATATAAATAGAAGCTTATTTTTCATTATTTTGGATATCAAATTGCAAGATTAATTCTCATTTATATCACTTGGAGCACAGATTTTGGAGAAGTTTTCGCACATTTATCAAGGAGGAAAATATTGGAGCTGGACAACTTTTCATTTTTATCAATCAAGGCAAAATTTGGATGATAATTTAACTAAGTTGGTAGAGGACTTGTTTTGAGTCATCTTTAAGTTGAAGAAGAAAATGGGACAACAAAGAAAAAGAATAAAATGCATCTCAACAAAAATTATCAAAAGAAGAAGAACATAAGAGGCGTGAAAAAAACTTGGAAAATTATCATAGAAAGAAACAAGGCACGTGCTTGTTTCTTATCTCTCTCACTCTCAAGTGTGTGTTTAGGACTATTACTTTGAAAAAACATGAGTATTCATTTGATGGGATGGAATCCATATTTTGTGCATTACTCCACCCAATAATTTGGTTAGTACACCTAATCATAAATTTGTATGTGCATACATTTTGCATTAGCTTTCTTATTAAAATTAGAAATGTTTAATGTATGACCATTTTTCAACTTACAATACCCCAACCTAAAATGTGCTCTTAAACTAAAATATTGTACATTGAATCCTTCCCTACAAACCTTACACTTATCTTTTACCAATACCTTTGTTTAATGTTTTTGTCATCACATTATCATTGTTGAGTATTGCATCTACACAATTTTATCTTTACTTTGTTCATGAAGAAAATGATAGTGTACTTCAATACATGCTTAGTTCTCCAATGAAACCTTAAATTTTGTGTCCCTCACTATGCCACTTTGATTTTCATAATTTTTTCAACCACATTAATTATTTTATGGCTTTGTAAATTCCTATATATTCTAACTTTGCACTTTGAAAGAAACCATTATTTTTTCTTAATTATTCATGAAACTACACCTTCATGTACAATGAAGTAGCATTCTAATGTTGATATTTGGTGATCAATATCCCCTATCCAATCTACATTGCAACATCTAATTAGCTTAAGATTTTTCTAAACTCCCATTGAATTTAATCTAATGATCAATAGTTCCTTAAAAATATTTTTTAAATATTTTAATAAATGTCCATTTCTAAGCTCTAGAATTATTTGAAAATTAGAACTCAAATTATACTTAAAGCCAATGCAATGTCATGTTTTCTAGAGACTAACACATGTATACATCAAAACTCAAGCTATATGGTGCCAAGGAATAATAGTTATATATGATAGATTATTCTTTAAATTATGTCTTAACACACATTTGTTTTGAAGGTTTCTAACCATCATTGTACTTGAATGACTATAAATACTTTTAAATGTCCTCAAGTCATCTTGGTCATGCAAGTTGCAATATTTATATGATCTTGTTGATGGTCCAAATAGCACAGCAACAGTTAAGTAGGATATTACTATTCTACTCTCCTGAAAGAGAAAGAATAACACATGGATATCTAACTCCCAAGGTCCTGGTAATCGGTTCTTGACTGTGTTGATTTCACTAAATGGTTGATGCGAACTATAATGTTCAAGGGGCCTGTTGGTGTTGAGCTTCTGGATTATTCTAAGCTCAAACATAAATTTAAACCTACTTTAACCAGGGTTTTTAAACAAATAGAAAAAGATAGATCGAAGCTTTGGAACCGAAGAGAATGATAATTCATCCAACTTAACCAGACTTGTTACCTTTCAAGGAATACCTAACTACAACTACAGAAAAAAATCACCTTGTGATTAACACACAGTTTCATTCATTCATAGTGCTAATTTCAACAGCAGATTGTAAATCACTATTTAAACAAAACAAAAAATAAAACTTCATTCCTTGAAAGCATTTCAAATCAAATGATTAACTAAAGATGAATACCATTTAGGAACACAATATGAAGTAGATTTAAATCTAGTTGCTTCTACTATTAGTGAAACAAATAAGCAAAATTTACAAATCTGGCACAATCACCAGTGTACAGAAAACCTATGTCTTCAAACTATTTCCACCTATACTAAGAGAACTTGAAAGATACATCACTTCCTTCTGTCGAATCTAACTCCTATTCTACTGCTACTCTTAATTTTCTCTACTGCTACTCATTTTTGAAAAATCTCCCTCTATCTTTTCTAAAACTGGTACCCCTTCTAAAAGAGGCAAAATGCCATATATATAGAACCTACCAAAAAGAATGTGTTGGCCCCTATTTTTTAGGGTTTTACAAAATATCTGTCCTCAGAAGGGTCAGCCCTCAGATCTTTTTGGAATGAATTTAATGTTGCATTCAATGTGCATCCCCGTTGTCCATGTCGGTGAAGGATCGCCCTCAGGAGAAGCCTTCAAATCTTTTACAACCACAACATTACTTCTAGGCTCCGTCTCCATCCTCGAACCTCCTTGAAGGGTTGCTTTGAAAGCTTCAAAGCATTATCATTAATGTCGATCCCCCTTTGTCCGTAGACACCATAGCTGTCACTGAGACACGTAGCTTCTTCTTCCTTTTTGCCTGCTCCTTGCTTTAGATCTTCCTGCAAGTCGATCCTCTTGAGAGACAGCATCCAACTTTCTGTCTAGATCCGAACACCAGCATTCCCGAGTTGATCCATCAGCTCATTCACAGAGTATATCCACACTGGTCACATTTTGTTGATCTTCTTCAAAGAGGTAGTCAATCAGTCAATGGTTCACCCTTAGTTCCCTCTAATTGGGCGAACACACTCCATGTAAGATTCCTAGGTGGTCAAAGGTCATTCAAAAAAAATTGCATGTCAGTGAGACACTAATTGTGTCTCCCCGATGTTATTATACCTCACAGAAGCCATCGGCATAACATACGATAGTCAACAAGACTTCACAGCAAGCGGCCAGAGTCATATCGATATCCATAGTGGTCACCGAGACAATCGCTATCGACCAGACATCATAGCGAGTCCTCAAGGGTTATACTATTGTGTGGCTCTGTTGGCAAAACATTCACATTTGGCAAGACATCTCTCAGTTGGCGAGATGTTATATCGAAGCCCCCACCTTTTAGCGAGACTTCCATCAGTCGGTGAGACATCTCCCCAAACTCAAGATCTTTGGGTGAGCTCATTTCATCTCGAAGAGACTCCATCCTGTCGGCCAGAGGTTATACTAATATCATGTCATGTCGGTGAGAGCCTCCCCAGTCGGCAAGACATTATGGTGAAGACCAACCCTTCGGCTGGGAGTCTTGGCGATACCTATAATCTTGTGAGCCACTATCAACGAGACCACCGTTTGTCGACAAGACATTACCTTGAAGGAAGAATCCTTCGGCGAGTTCATTTCATTTTGGCAAGAGTCCCCCGTGTCAGTGAGACATTACTCCAAAGTCACACCCTTTCACCGAGACACCATGGGTAGGCAAGACCTTATGCCGAAGGAAAAATCTTTCGGCAAGCTGAGACCACTTTGGGGAGACTTCTTTAGGTCAGCGAGACTTCATGCCAAAAATAAACCACTCTTCCCAAGCTCGAACTTCATTCGGCGAGACATACAACCTTCGGCAAGATATCATGGCGATGACACCCCTTTTCATCGAGACCCCACCCCTTCAGCCAGACCTTATGCCAAAGGCATAACCTTTCACCAAGACCCCCACTTGTCGGCAGGACCTCATAGCGAACACAAACCACTCTCCCTAATGCTATTTCATTTTGGCAAGATTCCACCCTATCAGTGAGACTTTTCCTAGAAGCCACACCCTTATGCTGAACTCAAGCCTTTTGATGATACCACGCTTGGTCGGCGAGACCTCATGCCAACGCTACCCCCTGTCACCAAGACTTGTATTTGTTAGGAAGACTTCTCCCCCAACCCAAATCTTTCGGTGAGAATTCTACTTCTCGGTAGGACATTATGCTGAAGGCATAACCTTTCAGCGAGACCCTCATCTATTGGTTGGACCTCTCTCTGATGCTAACCTTGTGCACAAGGGTCGACGTGACTTCTTCCCAAGCAGAGAGATACATAGAAACTCACAATGACTGAAATGTTTGTGCAACCAGCAGATTTCAAACGGATAGAAAACACTAGCAATCAAAAAGACAACAAAAGGGTCCCAATGACTTTCTTCTTCAAGAATTTTATGCCAAATCTTACTAAGGTAGGATTTCCAACTGACTTCCTTGAAAAATAACATCAGGGGCATGATTTAATCCTGCAACACAAATTCCTCCATTAGTCCTCAAAGCATATAAAATATATCATTTCTCATCATTTAATTTTAACAAAAAGAAACCCAACTCAAGCTGAGGCATAACCAAAATCTGACAAAACAAAATACAGACTCAGGAGGAAAATGAAAGAATTCCAAAGACCAAAGCAAAAAACCAAAAGCGAAGAAAGAAAAAGAAAAAGAAGGGGGACCCATTTTGTTCCAGAATAAAATGGGGTGTTTATGCAAGGCATAACAAAATGGCGACTCGGCTGGGAAAATGGTTTAACCATTTTTAAGAAACTAAAGGATTCAGCTACCTAGAACTCCTAGTTTATGAACATCACAACTCCAGTTGGGTCAGTTTTAACATCCAAGGTTGAGCTAAAATCTCAAATGTAAGCCAACACTAGCTACCCCTAAATCTAAGTGTGTGCTTAATGGTGCATCATCCTTTTATAAAGTTTTCCTCATCTTCTGAACAACAATGTGCAAGATTTGATCTACATGAGTTGATTCCCTTTAGCTATTGTGCAATGATATCCTGGGCATTGCTTTGCTGCCAGTCAGGCGTCCATAGCCCTGATGGAGATACCTCTAGTTTTCTCACAACATTGCTCTACTACTAGTCAGGTGTCCATAGTCCTAGTAGAGATATTGGAATCACCCATTCATATTGAGTCTTCTCTTCATTTTAGATAGTTCTCTCTTTTTTTTTTCTTTTGAAGTTTTAGATATTTCATTCAATTTTTCTCAATATGTCAGATGTTTAACATCTGTTCTAGGTTGACAACTACCATGGACCTCATAACAACACTTGGGGGATCATATTTTTCACTCAAATCTTACAACACTATCATCTTAGGACAAATATACCATTACAAATGATCTTGATGATTTGTGACAGATTCAAAGGTAGCTAATGAGGATTGTTTACTTTACACCTTGTTTTCAATACTTTCCACAACTCTCATTGACAATGGGCATAAAACAACAAATTTAGGACAAAATCACCTAGTCAGAAAGCCTAAAAATATCTAAACCACTTCTCTCCTAATAACCAAAGTATACTTCAGATGACAACCCACCATTTCAAGATGGAAAGAATAAATAAACCCCAAAGAACAAAACAAGACAGACACAAAAGAACAAAGGAAATGAAAGGACAAAAAGAAAGAACAAACAAACAAACAAAAAAACTATTTACAAACAAAAAAGAAAATTATTTACTTAAAGAACAAAATTATTTACATACAGAGATTATTTACAAGCAGAAATGCAAAAATTACTTACATAAAGAAAAATAAATTATTTACGTAAATGCACAGCCCAACAAGAATACCAAACTTTAGGGTTCAAAATAATGTTTAAGAAACTATCCATTGATAGGCAATGGAACAGGTTCTCCCATTAAACTAATCAGTCAGAAAGAATTTTCTCCTAGGATCTCAGCAATTTGATATGGGCCCAACCAGAGCTTATCAAATTTCTAGTGTCTGCCCTTCTTTTCACTAGCTTTATCCCATAGCAGCACAAGGTTTGATATTTTGAAATCCTTGATTTTGGCTCTTTTTTCAAACCAACGTTTGACAATAGCCTAGTGTCTAAAGAATTGCTGCAAGGCGGCATCCCTCTGCTCTTCTAATTTCAACAAGGCAGCTAATCTTACTTCTATCCTATCATCACTAGAGTAGATTTTCTGCATGAACTCAAGGATAGGTATTTGCAAATGAATAGGGAACATAGGCTCTTGTCCATACACTATTTTAAATGGTGAAGTCTTTAAAGCAACCTTGATCCTAGTTCTATCTACCCATAACGTGAATTTCAGCTGGGTATGCCAGTCCCTAGGATTGTTCTCTAAAAAAATTTTAATTACCCCTAAAAGATTCTTATTAGTTGATTATGCAACTCCATTTCCTTGTGGGTAATAGTTTGAAGAATATTTTAAGACAATTTTGTGATCATAAGCCCATGAAATGAACTCAGTAGAAGAAAAGGAAGAGCCATTGTGACATACTAATGCGAAGGGTACTCCAAACCTAGTTGTGATGCATTCGGTGAGGAACTTGATTACTAACTCTGTCGTGTTGTTCTTGCAAGGTATAGCCTCTATCCATCTCGTGTAGTAATCTGTGGCAGTTAGAATAAATTTGTGTCTTACAGAATAATTTGGGTTAATTACCCCAATAAAGTCCAGCGCCCATTGGGCAAATGGTCTTACCTCATAAACAGGCTGCAATGGCATGGTTGGATGGCATTCTTTTGATGTAGAAATTTGGGATATGTGACATGTTCTTACATGTTGATGGGCATCTTTGAACACACACAGCCAGTAGTAACCCGATCTGAGGATCTAATGTGATAACAAATCTGCATACCCATGACCTGTGCCATGTTTCCCATGAAATTTAGTAATTACATGCGTAGCCTCTTGCCGATCAAGGCATCGTAGGCACACCCCCTCGAAATTCTTCCTGTACAGCAATCCTCCTTTAAGCATATAATGGGAGCTCTTCATTCTTAGTGCTCTCCTTTGAGTCATATTCATTCCCTCTGGGCATCGATTATTGAGCATGAAACAGATGATATCAGCATACCAAGGGTCGTTGGAGAAAGACTGTGTTGTGTATTGCTGACATATAATGTTCTCGCTAACATTAGCTATTGATCTAGATAGGCCCAGACCTCAAATGAGTTTCATAGGGTGAATCTCCAGATCGAACTCTTGCAAAATGTCCATCCATTTCCCCCTTCGTTCCCCCAACTCGCTTTGTATGAGTAGAGACTTCACAGCTGCATCAGGAACTACATCAATGATTTGACTTCGTAGGATGTAATGTTTGAACTTCTTGACAGCTCTAACCAGCACAAAAGCTTATTTTTCAAGAGGTGGGTAGTTAACTTCAACATTCTTAAATGGAGAACTCATAAAAGAAATTGGCCTCTCCTCTGCCTCTTCTCTTCGTTCAGTTAGGATGACTGCACAAGAATGTTCAGAAGCAAAAGAATAAATATAGAATGGCTTCAAGTAGTCAGGGTTGGTGAGGACGGGCACTTCTAAAATGGATTGCTTGACTTGAGGAAACATTTCCTTTGCCTCGTCACCCCACTCTATTTTGGCATCTTTCTTCATCATTTCATTCAATGGTTTTACAATTTCTACAAAACCCGTGATAAACTTTCTCACAAAATTGATCTTTCCAAAGAAATATCTCATCTCCTTCTTGCTTCCTGGCTTGGTTATCTTTAGAATGGACTCAACTCAGTCTGGATCAATTGATATTCCCCTTTCTAAGATTATGTGTCCCAAAAGCTTCCCTTCAGAAACCCCGAACACACACTTTTTAGGATTCAGGGAGATGCCATATTGGATACATCTTTCAAGAACTTTAGCCAAGTCTGTAGCATGGTTTAGTCTATCTTTAGAGAATATTGTCAGGTCATCCATGTAAATGATGATGCATTTACCAATCAGATCTTTGAATGCTATGTCCATGGCACGCTGAAAGGTTGCTCCAGCATTTATCAAACCAAATGGAATCCTTCTGTAAGAAATTGTTCCCCATTTAGTAGTGAAGGTTGTCTTCATTCTATCTTCACAGTTAACCATCACCTGATTGTATCTAGAATAAACATCCAAGAATGAAATCATTTGAGACCCATTGACAATTTGCAAGACTTCATCCAGTGAAGGGAGTGGGTAGTTGTCTTTTTTTAAGCTCTGTTCAAATTCTAGAAATCAACACATAGCCTAATCTCTCCATTTTTTTTATGGACTGGAACCAAGTTAGCCACCCATGTTCAATGTCATACAGGGAAGATTATTCTTGCAGAAAGCAATTTATGAACTTCTTTAAAGATCAATGGTTCAATCAGGGTGTTGATAGGCCGCTGCTTCTACTGGAATGGCTTAGATTCAGGCTTCAAAGGAATAGTATGAGTCATTACAGAAACATCAAATATTTTTAGATCTACATACCCCAAGCTATTGCAACAATGTCCTTCTTCAATTCCCTCAGTATATCTTTTCTAATTGCTTCAGGGCAAGCTTTCCCTATGTAAACATTTCTTTCCGGGCCAGAATTAGCTAGGTTAATAGTTTCATATTCACCTCCTTTATCTTCGACTAATACCTTTTCCTAAGCCCTTGGGTCTAAATAAAAAATTCTTTCTAAGGCCACCATTCCCTTGGGAATGCTATTACCTTTTAAATTGAGGAGCCCCTCTGTATCACAATCTTCAGGGTTCCAATCTCCTTGATCCCTATTGCACTCATCAATGATTTGTCCTTCAAAAACATCTGAGCTTGCTAGAAAATCAAGGATATGTCGATCAACATCAAAGACCTAAAAGTTATTGATGTTATCAGGAACAGTGTAAGGAAATTTAGGGAGCGCATCTAATGAAAACTCCAAAAAGTAGTGCCTTTGGTAACTTCAATTTTGATTAGGTTGCCTCAAAGACACATACAACTATGTCCTAAAGTAGAAATAGACAGTTATTTCCCACATTGATCCTTCTGAGAAAAACACAAGTAAATTCAACAACATGCATTTACAGATTCTCTAACATAACCAATACAGACATGAAAGATGAGACAAAAACAAAACACAAAGATTTTACGTGGGGAAAACCCTTTCAAGTGAAAAACCCCACTCTCCAAAGTTTGAGCCATTGTATTATTCAACAACAAAAAGTTACAATACAGTTTCAGGCTCTTAGCCTTTCAGAGATTACATCTTGTTCATTCTGGATACAACTGGTAGCAAACTATCCCTGAGAGATTAATCAAAGCAATTATGATCATGAGAGATTCCAACAGTTTAACTTTTCCTCTCAATCCTCTACTTTGACCTCATGGCTTCAGCCTTTTGGCCAGCCACTCGGTCTTCTCTCTATCATTCTCTCTCTAGATCTCGGCTCTTACTGTACTCTTTGGCTTATCAGCTCACTCCTTCAGAACGTCCAATGCATACGTATATGCATTCATTCTCTGCAAGCTCTATGAAATCATTCTTTTCTAGCTGTTGGATCACAATGGTCTATCATCCAGCTCAGTATCATTATCGAAACATAGATGTTTCCACTTCCTCATGTTTTAGTTTTCCAACTTCCACACAGAAATGGTTTAGCAAACAGTTTACATCCTGCTTTCTCTGATTGGTCCAAATCATACCACATAGGACGATCTTCCAATGGTCAAAGGAATTCAACCTATGTCGCATGTCAGTGAGACACAAACTCTGTCTCCCTGATGCCACAGGACCGATTGTACATTCATCGCCAAGAGACTTCACTATCGGCAAGAGGTTACATCGAGACCAGAGAGCTATTGCTAAGACTTCGCCATGTCACCAAGACCTCACACCGAAGATCACAAGGTATTCCAAAGTGTAGTCAGCAAGACTAACGTCTTTCTCCAAGACATCATACCGAACATTGAGCAGTCGCCAAGAGTCATACTGACATCAGGATTCCCATCGGCAAGACAATCAAGTTCACCAAGACATCATACCGATGTCTTTAAGTCACATCGATCTCAAAAATTTCCATCAGCAAGACTATCGCATATCGCCAAGACCTCGTATCGAAGTCTTCAAGTCATGTCGATGTGAGAATTCCATTCGGTGAGACAATTGTCTTTTGCCAAGACATCTTGCCGAGCATTCATGTGTTATACCAAAGCATTCGATAGTCAGCGAGACTTATCACTTTCACTGAGACATCACACCAAGGTCTCTTATGTTACTCTGAAGCCAACTATCGGTGAGACTCTCCATTGGTCACCAAGACTTCACGCCGAAGTCTCTAGGTTACCCCAAGCCCACCTTTTGCTAGGAGTCATGCTGAACACATCTCACACCATCGGTGAGACAAACGCCCATCGACAAGACATCATAGCGAAGCCTTCAAGTCATACCAATGTGTTCCACTGTCGGCAAGAGAATCACCCTTTGGCAAGACTTCTTACTGAGGTTTCCATGTTATCCCAAAACCACTGCTCACCAAGAGTCACACAAAACCGATGACCCCACGTGTTGTCGGCGAGACTTTCGATATTCAATGAGACATCATATCGAAACAATCCTTTCAGCCAAGGGTCTCCCTGATGTCTTTGAGTGATACATTGTCACCAAGACAATCCTTCATCGGTGAGACTTCACACTGAGACCCTTAAGTTACTCTGAGTGTTCGTCAGTGAGACATACCAACTGCCACCAAGAGATCATAGCGAACCCCTTTCGTTACCTTGATGACTCAGCTATCGGTGAGACATTTCCAAATCACCAGGACTTCATACCGATAGAAGCAAGTCATGTCGATTACCCCATCAGCCAGATAGACCAAAGGTCATGCCGATATTGACAAGACTTTCTACCATCACCGAGACATCATCGTGACTATCCAAGGGTACACCGAAGGTTTGAAATGTCGATTGCCAAGACATCTAGGAGGTCACAGTGATAGTTCAGGATCTACTAGTAAGTCAACTAGACTTCTCAGTCTCACCGAAATTGCTCACAAGAAGTTTCAGCCTGTTGGATTGAGGCACACAATTCCAACAATCTCCCACTTGACGAAGATCACACAAGCACCTCCAAAGCAACCAGAAACTAAGATCACACTAGCTCCACCAATTCAGACCCCGCAAAACTCAAGACACCCAATCAACAAGATGCCACAGATAACAGTCCACCAGACAATCTGCAACAAAGACTAGGCATCCAACTACAACTCAATGACCAACAAAGCAAACCAATCACAACCTTCTAGGAAACCACATAGATCTTGAACATGCTCTCATGATCCATCAAGAATTATGTTCCAACATCCAAGATGTTCACCTTAAGGCAACAATCCTATCATCTTCCAACATGCCACTTGTGGAAGAAGGATACAAAGCCAAGGTGTATAAGCACCATTCCAAAGAACACAAGCAAAATATCCCAGTGATATCACCAACAAGATACTGCTACCACTTCACTATGCTTAAACACTATACAGAAGCAATATCAACTTCAAAGCTTCAATCAGAACACAACAGTGAAGTCATTATCCAGAAACAAGATATAGAACATCAGCTAGAACAACAATCAGACTGACTATTTCCATCCAACTCATAAACCCACATGACTAGAAATAGCACCCACAGCCTGTGCTATACCATCCAATCTCACATACCTCAAAGGTATCACCATTAGTAAACTTATGCCAATCCATAACCAACTCATTAACAGAAAATACAAGCTCCAAGTGTCAACCAGTAGAAGAAGAAAAGACACATATAGGAACTCCCACTGCCTGAGTAATATAGATCTGAAAGATCAAAGGCATCTTAAGTCTACCAATACTAGCACATAGAAAATGTAACCTTGTAGTACCAAGGAAAAATCCACAATGATATGCACAACCTGCAACAACCTACCACAAGAAACATTTCTCTCACCGCAAACCTTCATGGCCACATAGAGAAACTCTGCACATCATCTTCTTGTAGAGCATCCTCCTACATACACTTCTAATAGCCAGCTATGTCAAGAATGATCTTCACATCCTAAAAGAAAAAACCTTAACAACATCCATCCGTTAAATCACCAAGATCAAACCATCTTTAAAAACAACATGGATGTAAGCATCTCAAAGAAGATCAAGCTAGTTCATTCCCCATTTCAGGAAATCAGCCCACACAACATCTCCTACCAATTCTCATTAGTAACAAGGAGATATAACAACAATGTACATCTTTCATTATGAATCTTATAGAACCATTAGACAACAATTCAAGATCCACATCATGAAAGTGAACTTAATAAAACACATCTAAAAAATATAATGGACCAAATACCTTTCAGATAAACTGCCGAGTAGACCAAGAGTGGGAACAAGAATACTCCTCCAAGATATACAAGCCATCATGACTAATCCAAGAGAAATCTCCTCATAGATCTCTTAGTGAACTCACGTTCAACCAAGGTGTAGGCTTCTCGGACTTTCTGCTGAAAAAATTTAACAAGAGTAACAAGCAGCAACACTTCTCTCATAACGAAAAACAACCTCACCTTATTCTTCATGTATCCATGAGTACTAGCAACCGATCATCTCATGCTAAACTCCATCTGCATTACTGCACTATCATGAAGTATCAAGCAAATAATCAAAGCACCCAATACACCAAGAATTACCATACCATTTTCAAAGCTCCAATCATATGAATCAGGAACTTATCATGACACCATGATCTACACATCCCCTTAGGAGATACCATGCTTCAAGTGACTTCACCATTGTCTCAAGTACAATGCACAATGCCAAAACTCTAGTGCACAAAGAGTATAGCATGACATAAAGCAAACAGACTCAAAAGCAACATCACCTATCAAGCACCACCAACGCCTCAGCCAAAGACTCCAAGCGTCCTCCATGGATCCAAGATGTTGCACATCTTCAAGTAATGTCCATGCAAATGCGAAAGAACCCTTCTATAGCAATAGGATCTAAGAGCTCTCCCAAGAAACATCTGCAACACTAAAGAAGACTATTCACCACCATGTGATGAATCACAGTCACTACTAAAGCTCCCACTGAAACGTGACACCCGAGCTCTCCAAGCATCATGAACACCTTCTACAGGTTCCCATAGCTGACTATTCAGGTACTCAATAGTATCCCTCCTCTCATCTCAAAGCACCACACCAATGCACAAGTGACCAATGACAAGGTCAGCTAACAAGTCTGCACCAACAATGAATCAATCTTGTAGATAAAGACAGTCCACATCCAAGTTATCTCACTGCAACCAATGGGTAGCTAATCCACCAACTGCATAACTCGTAGATCACAATAATCAAACATGCAAACTCGTCGTCGCATTGGAAATTGCAACACTGAGATATCAAAGAGAATATCCATGTAGACAACATGACTCAAACACTAGATGACACCAAATCTGATTTGCTAATAATGTCCACAACGAGCACCATAATCAAGGAACCCTCAAACACCTCCATAAGAATGCTGAGTGACAAATCACGTACCAACACTCCCATGTAGAGAAGAATTCATACCTCCTCAAAACCATGCACCAAACATGCATGCAAAACTGCAACTATCTCATCCAGTACCACCCCTACTAGGCTCTAGAAAATAGCTTAACAACTCCACATAATCACAAGTTTTGCTTAATAGTGTAAGGCTTGCAAAACCACAGAGCCATGCAAGTACAAATCATCCTTAGAAAGAAAACAACAGTTCAAGAGAATCCTGGCCCCTTTCAGGCCAACTCTAAAACCACCACCATGTACATGCATCTGAGAAAGAGAGAAAGGCTATTTTAGAAGCTTGCAAATCATCTAATGATTAACTCCATAGCCTTCAATCATTCAAGGTTAACAGGAAATAGTGCCTTCCAACACCAGGAACCACCACCTAGTATAAGCACTCTCTTCCATGGTTGAGAGAAAACCTAGGCTTCTCCATATTACCCAGGAGCCTGCCACACAGACACCCAATATGAAATCTTTACTACTACACAGCCATGAAGCATAGGAATCCACCTCATACTCCAAGGTTAAACCACTACCATCCAGGAGATACAAATCATAACAAAACAACATGATCAGCTCCCTTCTCCATCTCCACCATCCTTCAAGCTACATGTTGTCTCTGAATACCACAAGGCTTCCACTCATCAAAGGATCAATACATCAGTCCATTCCTTTATATTTCTTCTAGCAAATTCAAGCTAAGAAATCATCATAGGAGAAATATCCAGAATCAGCAACCAAAAGAAGGCTCTGATACCACTTGTAAGGAAATTTAGGGAGCGCATCTAATGAAAACTCCAAATAGTAGTACCTTTAGTAACTTCAATTTTGATTAGGTTGCCTCAAAGACATGTACAACTATGTCCTAAAGCCGAAATAGACATAGTTATTTCCCACATTGATCCTTCTAAGAAAAACACAAGTAAATTCAACAACATGCATTTACAGATTCTCTAACAGAACCAATGCAAACATGAAAGATGAGACAAAAACAAAACAAAAAGATTTTATGTGGGGAAAACCCTTTCAGGTGAAAAACCCCACTCTCCAAAGTTTGAGCCATTGTATTATTCGGCAACAAAAAGTTACAATACAGTTTTAGGCTCTTAGCCTTTCAGAGATTACATCTTGTTCATTCTAGATACAACTGGTAGCAAACTATCCCTGAGAGATCAATCAAAGCAATTATGATCACGAGAGATTCTAGCAGTTTAACTCTGCCTCTCAATCCCCTGCTTCGACCTCATGGCTTCGGCCTTTCAGCCAGCCACTCGGTCTTCTCTCTATTGTTCTCTCTCTAGCTCTCAGCTCTTACTGTACTCTTTGGCTTATTAGCTCACTCCTTCAAAACATCCAATGCATACGTATATACATTCGTTCTCTGCAGGCTCTATGAAATCATTCTTTTCCAACTGTCGGATCACAACGGTCGATCATCCAGCTCAGTATCATTATCAAAACATAGATGTTTCCACTTCTTCGTGTTTTAGTTTTTCAACTTCCACATAGAAATGGTTCAGCAAATGGTTTACATCCTGCTTTCTTTGATTGGTCCAAATCGTACCACGTAGGATGATCTTCCAACGGTCAAAGGCATTCAACCTGTGTCGCATGTTGGTGAGACACTAACCATGTCTCCCCGATGCCACAGGACCGATTGCACATTCATCACCGAGAGACTTCACTATCGGCAAGAGGTTACATCAAGACCAGAGAGCTATCGCTAAAACTTTGCCATGTCACCAAGACCTCACACCGAAGATCACAGGGTATTCCGAAGTGTAGTTCCCAAGACTAACATCTTTCGCCAAGACATCATACCGAGCCTTCAAGTCATACCGAACACTGAGTAGTCACCAAGAGTCATACCGACATCAAGATTCCCATCGGCAAGACAATCGAGTTCGCCAAGACATCATACCAATGTCTTCAAGTCACATTGATCTCAAAAATTGCCATCAGCAAGGCTATCTCATATCACCAAGACCTCATACAGAAGTCTTCAAGTCATGCTGATGTGAGAATTCCATTCCGTGAGACAATTGTCTTTCGCCAAGACATCCCGCCGAGCATTCATGTGTTATACTTAAGCATTCAATAGTCAGCGAGACTTATCGCTTTCGCCGAGACATCACACCGAGGTCTCTTATGTTACTCCGAAGCCAACTATTGGCGAGACTCTCCATTGGTCACCAAGACTTCACGCCGAAGTCTTCAGGTTACCTCGTGCCCACCTTTTTCCAGGAGTCATGCCGAACACATCTCACACTGTCGGTGAGAAAAATGCCCATTGCCAAGACTTCATAGCGAAGCCTTCAAGTCATACCGATGTGTTCCATTGTCGGCGAGAGAATCACCCTTCGAAAATACTTCTTACCAAGGTTTCCATGTTATCCTGAAACCACTGCTCGCCAAGAGTCACACCAAACCGATGACCCCATGTGTTGTCAGCAAGACTTCCGATATTCGATGAGACATCATATCAAAACAAGCCTTTCGGCCAAGGGTCTCCCCAATGTCTTTGAGTGATACATTGTCACCAAGACAATCCTTCATCGCTGAGACTTCACAGCGAAACCCTTAAGTTACTCTGAGTGTCTATCAGTGAGACATACTGAATATCACCAAGAGATCATAGCGAACCCCTTTCGTTACCCTGATGACTTAGCTGTTGGCAAGACATTTCCCAATCACCAGGACTTCAAACCGATAGAAGCAAGTCATGCTGATTACCACATCGGCCAGACAGACCAAAGGTCACGCCGATATCGACAAGACTTTCTTCTGTCGCTGAGACATCATCCCGACTATCCAAGGGTACATCGAAGGTTTCAGATGTTGATCGCCAAGACATCTAGGAGGTCACAGTGATAGTTCAGGATCTACTACTAGGTCGGCCAGAATTCTCCTCAATCTCATCGAAATTGCTCACAAGAAGTTTCAGCCTGTGGGATTGAGGCACACAATTCCAACAAATAGTCGGGGTGGAAATCAAATCTACTGAGAATCTCTTAAACTTGGAGCCTTGCATGGGTTCCAGGGTACTTGCGGCAACAACTAATGAATCAACTATTTGATTTTATTCTCTAGGGATTAAGCTAATCCCAAAAGCATCAAAGTCTTCAATCAGGTTCCATACCTGATTTCTATATGCTGCCAGCCTTTTATTGTGACATGTGTATTTGTTGTGCACTTGCTTGATAACTACTTCTGAATCTCCTTTGACCATCAAGGTAGTAACATTCTTCTTATGTACAAACATTAGCCCCTGAGCTAGAGCTCCATATTCTGCTATGTTGTTAGTGCATCCAAACTACAACATATAAGAAGCAAAGAAAGTTTTCCCTTTTGGGATAGTTAATTCAATCCCAACACCACATCCTTTTTTTGACTTGGGTCCATCAAACGTGAGGGTCCATAGCTGATCATGAGCTGGGGTTGATCCTTTGGAGGTTATTGTGGGAATTTGGAAAGAATGAGCCAGTGGTGGGGCTACTTGATCTTTTGCATCAAATATAGGGAACGGGTGTTCAATAGGTTCCTCAGGTGTAATTTCCAATTCCTGCATAGATATATCATATAATATATTGCTATCCTTCTGACAGTGACTTGTATCTTTGATTAATCCCTTGGGTTTTGGTATACTTGTGAGTGCAGGGGTGTCAAACAAACCTTGGGGTTGTTCCTCATAAATATGCTGATTTGGAAATGTGTCTAGGGTAAGTTCAATTTGAGAAGGAACTTCCTTTGAAGGTATCTTATCCTTGGTTAACATTACTACATCTTTGGCTTCAAATGAGAAGTGATCTGTAACGTTCTCAAGGTGACTTGCGCTAGTTTCCTCAGCTTGGGAAACATGATTAAAAATGCTAATGCAAGGTTGGCAGGTCAATTCAGAATGATTTTGGTAGTGTATCCTACACCAATTAGGGAGTAAAAGACTTTGAAAATTGATATCTTTCCCTAAGACCAGCTGATCCTATTGCAGCTTCATGATCAATGCCTAATGATTTTCATTAATCATAGAATCAGGGAACTTTTGTATTGACAATTCTTTAGGATCAAGAACTGAAAATGTTATAATTTCCTCTCTTTTGTAAACCCCTATCCCAGTTTCAAAATAAGCTACCTCATTAGGAAAATCATATTCAGTGATGACATGCTTGAGGCGAGGTTCACTTTCAATCCTAATCTACGTAGGAACTCCCCTCCATGGTAGCCACATATGTGAAAAGTTGAGGGAGAGATATCCCCCTATACTTTTCATCAAATCTCTGCTCAACAACATACCATAAGTCTCAGGAATGTCTGCTACTTGAATATCTATATTGGTTAAAATCTTGGGGTCAGACCCTACTTGCACATGTATATTTCTCAATTCTCCAACTACATTAACCTCTGTTTTGTCAAGCTGGATGACCTTCTTGTTTGTTTGGATAGGGTTTAATCCCAATTTCTTGCATACAGAAAATGGCATAACATTGTCGGAAGCCCCTGAATCTAAAAGACAATTATGTAGATTCTTCCCACAGATTCTTAAACTCAAAAGAAACGGTGGGGTACCTACCTTGCTTCTGTACAAAGCTGTGTTCATATCTGCAATAGTGCCACCTTGTTTTTCCCTTTTGATTTATTAGCTTGCTCCAAAGCTTTCAGGACAATCTCTCGTTGAGCAGGGCACCACTTTAGGATGTCAAAATATGATAAAGAGGTTTTCTGTCTCTGCATCTTAGCAACAATATCAAATTTTGTGTTATAGCTTGCATTACATTTAATAACGCCAGGTGAATTACCTTTGTTATGGAAGTCAGGTGGACCTTTTGGTGGAGGAGGGTTGTTATTAGCACTTTGATTCAGAGGCACCATGTGATTAGGCAGTGCTGATGTAGTGAACGGAACCTTATTCTAATTTCTTAGGAAGTGTTCTCCCTTTATCTGAAAGGCTTGGGCATCATACGAATCTTCCTCAGGTTCATTCTCACTTTACATCGGGAATGAAGGTTCTTCTTCAAAGAGGTCATAAGTCATTGTTGTATCTACCGAGCCACATTCTTTATTTGAATTCCCTTGGAACGTTTGGGCATCTGCATGTTCCATCTTGAAAAATTTCTCCATTTTAGGGCAGTTTACTTTAGAATGGGTTGCAGTATCATACAGCTTGCACCAATTAGTCATAAAATTAAGGTCAGCCACATTTGCAGTATGTGACCTTTCCTCATTAGCTTGATAATTGTGAGAAACTCCACCGTTATTTGGCCCTATATTCCATTGTTGGTTGTTATTTGGCCTTTGGTTATATCCTCTATTTGGATTTTGATAACCTTGGTTAGGGGATTTTTGGCCTTGATAACCCCTTTGGCTGTGATTATAGTTATTCTGATAATTACCTTGATCATTATTGCTCTTATTAGGATAATTAACTTAGTTTTGAGAGGGGTTCAATCTAAGCTGAGCCATGTCATTTGTGACTTGAGACAGAGTTTTCTTTAAGGTCTCCACCTCGTTTGTGAGTTGGACTATCTTTTCACTTTCAACACTCTTAGCAACAGGTGGCTGACTGACATGATTTTGTGTTCCAGTTTGATTATGATGACCATGCAGACTATGATGAGCCTGTGATTGTTGAAAGAAGTCAGGAGCTCCATTAGAAAAGAATGAAATAGGAGGCTAAGACTACAACTCAGACATAGGTCCATAATGGGAAGGAGACATCCCTGAGACAATACTGAATAAATGGGTTGGGCTAGACATCTATTACCCTATTGAAGGAAAACCTCCTCCCAGACTTCCTTGTTAAGAACTAATTTTTTGTTGTAGCTTAATGGCTAGATGATAGAGTTTAGACAGGGAATCAATGTCTGCAGGCTGATAAGTCCTTTGTAGGAACAAGCCAAACAAAGGGTCTATGACTCTAAAGTATGCTTGAATGGCACTATTCTCAGTGACTAGATAGGGGTCCTGCAGTCTCCTATACATTCGTTGAAACTTGGTATTAAACAAGAGCAAAGGTTCACCTGGCTCCTTCCTAATGGTAGCAAATTGGTGGAATAAAATGGTTGGATCCACATAAACTCTGAACTGATTGATGAAAGCATTCTCCAAGTGTGTCTAGGTCATAATAGAACCTTGTGAAAGATTAAGATACCAGTTGTACACCATATCCCCTAAGGAATAAGGGAACAACCTACAAAATACATCATGGTGATCTATCTAAGCTCTGGTACAAGCATCCTGAAAAGCTTGTATGTGCTCTACAACACTCCTTGATTCACCATGAATGTATTTGGGATAGAATTTCTCGGGATTCTTAGGCATATTGTGAAATCCTCTAGGAATAGTTCCCAATGGAGAGGGATTATTCTGAAAAAATGCCATTGGTATCGGTGGTGGTGGTTGAGCCAGCTGTTGGATGGGTTGAACTAGCTATGATGGCACTTGAGATGGATTTGGTGGCGGATTGATAGGTATCCACTGGGGTATTGGTGAAAATCCTGGTGGAGTGAGTGGAGCTGACAAGGGTGGTATGATGGTTGAGCCAGTCTTGTGATTCTTGTGTCTTATTAGGGTCTTGAGTTCTATCAAAGGAGGTGGATTTTTAACTGATTGAAGAACCCTACAGGACCTTTCCGATGAGAAAAACCCAGTATTATCTAGTTTTCTCTTCTAGGCCCTCCCTCTAGCACCAGTTTCCTGTTGATGGTCCAAATAGCACAACAACAATTAAGCATGATATTACTTTTCTACTCTCCTGAAAGAGAAAGAATAACATATGGATATCTAACTCCCAAGGTCCTGCTAATCAGTTCTCAACTATGTTGATTTCACTCAATGGTTGATGTGAACTATAATGTTCAAGGGGCCTGCTGGTGTTGAGCTTATGGATTGTTCTAAGATCAAACATAAATTTAAACCTACTTTAACCAAGGTTTTTAAAGAAACAAAAAAAGATAGACCAGAGCTTTGGAACCGAAGAGAATGATAATTCATCCAACTTAACCAGACTTGTTACCTTTCAAGGAATACCTAACTATAATTGCAGAACAAAATCAACTTGTGATTAACACACAGTTTCATTCATTCATAGTGCTCATTTCAATAGCAGATTGCAAATCACTATTTAAGAAAAATATAAAATAAAACTTCATTCCTTGAAATATTTTCAAATCAAATGATTAACTGAAGATGAATACCATTCAGGAACACAATATGTAGATTTAAATCTGGTTACTTCTACTGTTAATGAAATAGATAAGCAACATTTACAAATCTGGCACAATCACCAGTGTACATAAAACCTATGTCTTCATACTGTTTCCACCTATACTAAAGAGAACTTGAAAGATACATCACTTCCTTCTGTCGAATCTAACTCCTATTCTATTGCTACTCTTAAGTTTCTCTACTGCTACTAGTTTCTGAAAAATCTCCCTCTATCTATTCTAAAATTGGTACCCCTTCTAAAAGAGGAAAAATGCCATATATACAAAACCTGCCAAAAAGAATGTGTTGGCCCCTATTTTTTAGGGTTTTACAAAATATCCATCCTTAGAAGGGTCGGCCCTTAGATCTTTTTGGAATGAAGTTAATGTTGCATTCAATGTGCATCCCCACTGTCCATGTCGATGAAGGATCACCCTCAGGAGAAGCCTTCAGATCTTTTACAACCACAACATTAACTTTTGGGCTCTGTGTCCATCCTTGAACTTCCTTGAAGGGCTGCTTTGAATGCTTCAAAGCATGATCATTAATGTCGATCCCCCTATGTCAGTAGACACCACAACTGTCACTGAGACACACAACTTCTTCTTCCTTTCTACCTACTCCTTGCTTCAGATCTTCCTGCAAGTCGATCCTCTTCAGAGTCGACATCCAAATTTTTGTCCAGATCCAAACACCATCTTTCCCGAGCTGATCCATCAATTCATTCACAGAGTAGATCCACACTAGACACATTCTATTGATCTTCTTCAGAGAGGTAGTCAATCAGTCAATGGTTCACCCTTAGTTCCCTCTGATTGGGTGAACACACTCCACATAAGATTCCTGGGCAATCAAAGGTCGTTCAAACAAAATCGCATGTCGGTGAGACACTAATCATGTCTCCCCAATGTGATTATACCTCACAGCAGCAATTGACATAACATACGATGGTCGACAATACTTCATAGTGAGTGGCTAGAGTCATATCGATATCCATAATGGTTGCCGAGACAATTTCTATCGACCAGACATCATAATGAGTCCTGAAGGGTTATACTATTGCGTGGCTCCGTTGGAAAAACATCCGCATTCAGCAAGACATCTCTTAGTCGACGAGACATTATATCGAATCCCCCACCTTTCGGTGAGACTTCCATCGGTCAGTGAGACATCTCCCCAAACTCAAGATCTTTGTGCGAGCTCATTTCATCTCGGAGAGACTCCATCCTGTCGGCTAGAGGTTATACCGATATCATGTCATGTCGGCGAGAGCCTCCCCAGTCAGCAAGACATTATGGAGAAGACCAACCCTTCGGCTCGGAGTCTCAGCGATACCTATAATCTTGTGAGCCACTATCGGCGAGACCATTGTCTGTCGACAAGACATTACACCGAAGGAAGAATCCTTTGGCGAGTTCATTTCATTTCGGAAAGAGTCCCCTGTGTCGATGAGACATTACTCTGAAGTCACGCCCTTTTGCCGAGACACCATGGGTCGGCAAGACCTTATGCCAAAGGAAAAATCTTTCGGCGAGCTGAGACCACTCCAGGGAGACTTCTTCGGGTCAGCGAGACTTCATGCCGAAAGTAAACCACTCTTCCCGAGCTCAAACTTCTTTCGGCAAGACATACAACCTTCGGTGAGACATCATGGCGATGACACCCCTTTTTAGTGAGACCCCACCCCTTTGGCTAGACCTTATGCTGAAGGCATAACCTTTCGCTGAGACCCCCACTTGTCGACAGGACCTCATAGCAAACACAAACCACTCTCCCCGACGCCATTTCAATTCGGTAAGAGTCCACCCTGTCGGTGAGACTTTTCCCTGAAGCCACACCCTTATGCCGAACTCAAGCCTTTTGGCGAGACTACACTTGATTGGCTAGACCTCATGCTGACGCTACCCCCTGTCACCGAGACTTCTATTTGTCGGGAAGAATTCTCCTCGAACCAAAATCTTTTGGTGAGACTTCTACTTCTCGGTAGGACATTATGCCGAAGGCATATCGTTTTGGCGAGACCCTCATCTGTCGGTTAGACCTCTCTCCGATGCTAACCTTGTGCACAAGGGTCAGTGTGAATTCTTCCCAAGCAGAGAGATACATAGAAACTCATGGTGACTGAAATGTCTGGGTGACCTGCAGATTTCAAATGGATAGAACACAGTGGCAGTCGGCAAGACAACAAGAGGGTCCCAACGACTTTCTTCTTCAGGTTTTTTATACCAAATCTAACTGAGGCAGGCTTTCCAACTGACTTCCTTGAAAAATAACATCAGGGGCATGATTTAATCCTACAACACAAATTCCTCCATTAGTCCTCAAAGCATATAAAATATATCATTTTTCATCATTTGATTTTAACAAAAAGAAACCCAACTCAAGCTAAGGCAGAACCAAAATTTGACAAAACAAAATACAGAATCAAGAGGAAAACAAAAGAATTCCGAAGACTAAAGCAAACAACCAAAAGCGAAGAAAGAAAAAGAAAAAGAAGGGGGACCCATTTTGTTCTCGAATAAATTGGGGTGGTTATGAATGGCATAACAAATCCTTGACTCCAATTCCGTAAGCCAATTATTTTTGTTTCAATATTTGAGTTTTGTGTTTTTGGTCTTTTGTTTTCATCACTTCAATGTTCTCAAATTATTTTTATGTTTTATGCTCTAGGGATTCTTCAAGCTGGAGTCGAGCCAAATCTAGATATTGGATCAAACGAATCCATTGAAGAACACATGAACCTTGAAGTTAGGGAGGACACCCAAGTTCAAACAATGCTTGTTGGAGAGGGGTCAAGATCACTTCCTTCTACTGGTATGGATGAGCATATAAAACTAGCACAAACTTCTCTCACTTAAAGCATAATGTTTTATCAGTTTGTTTGCTTGCATACATAAACTTCACTTATATAACATCATCTTTCACCTTTTTTTGCAAAATATTTTGTGACATGTAGGAAGGGCTCAACAAGCAGGAAGTTTTCATGCTCAAGTCGAGCCAAATCTAGACATTGGATCAAATGAATCTGCTCAAGAATGCATGGTCCTTGAAGATAGGGAAGGAGGCACAAGTTCAAACAATGCATGTTGGAGAGGGTCGGGATCACTCCTACTGGTATGGATGAGCATGTAAAACTAGCTAAGAAGGTGAGGAAACAAATTTCTCATAGAAATTTAGATCATTTACTTGAAATGGATATGGAGAAACTAAAATATTATGCCAACCAGCCTTATAATAAGAGAAAGAGGTCAATGACTAAATCTATAAATGGAATGATCAATCATCTTGATACACTTGAAAAACCCAATTGTTATCACGTTTACTTTGTGATGAGCTCAAAGAGTCATTACAATTGTTGGGTGTACATTTGGCATCAAATAAGAAGAAACACATGGGATTACAAAAGGATATTGTTCAAAATGTTAAAAAGGGTTTAGATTCCATTGGGAAAGGATCTCGATTAGTGGATAAGGCCACTACAAGAAGGGTGATGTTGACATCTATTGTACATCAAGATATAGCAAGAAAAAGAAAAATGTCTACACTTTCAACTAAAATTGGTTACAATAGAACCACATTGATAAAATATGAGAAAAAGAGAAAGTTTTTGGATGAGAGTTTAGAAGGCAATTGGGAAATTATGTGTAGAGCTCCCCGTTCTGACAGGATTGAAGATGTTGTTAGGAACTTGGTCTCAAGTTTTTGGCATGATCAAACTCGTCCATCATCAAATACTAGAGATGCTATGAGACACATGATTGGACCTAGTATTTATGAAAATCATATCAAACATTGGCTAGACATAACACAATTTGAGATGTATATGAACTTTTGTAATGCATATCCTCATATAAAGATTGGGAAAACAATGTTTCAAAGGTTAAACCATATTATGTGAAGATAAACAAGTTTTTTGAAACTTTTTGTTGTCGTTATCATATTGAATTTGATCTCTACTATCAGGTGTTTCGAAAGATGAGAAGAAAGTTGCAGTTTTCAAAGTGCACCTCCTAAACATGAAAGTTTGTTCATAAAGTCTATATTATGTGATCATGAAAATTGACCTCAAATAAACTGCATAAAAGGAATTTGTGAGACATGTGGAAATTTGGCTAAATTTCCTTCAAGAATTGAGGATACTGACCTAACAAAGACAGTAAATTGCAAGAGGTAAGTATTATTTTTAGAGAGTTTATTTGTTTCAATTTCTATAGATTGTTATTTGGATTCTCTTTGATGTAATGTTTCATTGATCAAGGTGGTTTATTATTTGGTCTCACATATTTTACTGACACAGGTACAAGTATGTAAAGTTGCAAAAAAAATTTGGGAAAGAATCCACAAGGTTGAACTATGTAAAAGAGGAGATTCCCATTGGAAAATTTATGGAAGATTTTCGAAAATTGATATGACCATACATACATCATTCATTTTTTGCTAAGTCGCAAGCACAACAATTCCAAACATTGAGAGATACTTTCCCACATGGAACAGTTCTATCAGTAGTTGACTTTGTAGAAAATTACCCCCTAAAATAATCAAAAGGAGATTCAATCGTAGTATTACTTTTCAAAGTAGATCACCATTATGGTTCATGTGTTAATGGCTACGCACAATCAGAATCTGATGGTGCTGAGAGTACGTGCATGAAGAATCCATCCATTAAAAGAATATCACTTTTATATTAGTGATGATAAAGAGCATGACACTTTTTGTCCAACATTGTTTTACAATATTTTTTGAGAATTTGAGAACTAGGGGTGTCAAATTTGAAAATCATTTTGTATGGTCAGATGGATGTGCATCACAATTCAAATCTTCATGACCATTCTATGCACTTTGTAGATATCATAAAATCTACAAAATACCACATGTTTGGAGTTTTTTTAGAGTGGGCATGGAAAGGGTGAGCATGATGGAGCGGGAGCTTGCATCAAATGAGCTTTAAGAAAGCATCAAATGAGTTATCCATAAGATCGTCTAGACAATGCACATGATGTTGTTGAATGGTGCAAGAAACACTTTGCATCAAATGTGGTCGGAACATCTTCAAGAACAAACTGACATATTCCACATAGAGTGTATTGGGGATATCGGTATGTATAAATTACATTAAATCAAAATTTGAATTTATTAAATTCTAGTAATATATATATATATATACATATTTTTTCACATAAGTTTTTTGTTGTACATATGTATCTAGGTGTGGATAGAAGATCTATGCATGGATGCAGGAGGGTAGAAAAAACAAGATCTTTGCATTGTGTTAGGAGCTCAAATAGTCACCATGGATGGATATTAGACACACAAGGGATTACTCTTGTTTTTGCACTAAGTGCATTGAGGGAAACTCTAATTATGCATGCAACAATCAAGAACTTGGATATGTTAGTAAATGGGATACAGTGTCACTACTTGTTTCCGAAACATATGATGAAAATGAGGAAGAAATATTTGAAGACATTCCTTTGATTTCAATTGATTATGACCATATTGTAGGATTGGTTAGAAAAGGTACACATGTGTAAGTTTTCAATAATTTAAATATTATATATATCTAGTTAATGATCTTTAGAGACATTTCTATTTTTTTTAGAATTTTTTTGTGTAAATTTGGTGTACAAGAGATTTTTTTGCAGTTATAGCAGAGCCTAGAAACATCGAAGGTGTTAGCTATTATCTATTGTGTTGCACAGAAGAGAGGAATAAGCTAACAGAACCTGAAACAAGTGATGGAATTTCATTTCCCACAGGTGAGTTTGAATTTAAAATTTTATATACATTGTATTCACATGTGCACATTACATTATAAACATTAAATATATGTTGTACAAACCT